>CM060918.1:470366468-470991468 GCA_030737875.1 Allium sativum
GTGTACTGATGTTTGACAATCTTCGGGTATGTCATTAAGTCTCCAAGCCTATAATTAGATGATAAGTACATAATAAGGTATATTATATAGAGCAACAACGAATAGAATATCCACAACAATGACATTGTTCTTCTATAAAAAGGAAATCACAACAGCAAATCACTTATCCAAAAAACGCTAAATTGACTCCACTTTTCTATCATGCGCTTAATGAGTCAATCCTTTATCGTGGTTGCATACAAAATATAATCATTAATCAATTTAGAGCAACAAAGTAGATTTAGGATACATATGTGCTTATTTGTATACTAAAATCTTATGAACCAAGAAAAATAAAATAAATTAAGGTCCAACAATTAGTCTTTTTAGTCTGCAGCACTTTCATGATTTGATAATGTAATGGTAGAACCTAAGTTAGCATGTATAGCACAAAGGCATAATTGAATCATTTATACAAACATTTCATGTGCGTACAAATATGAACGAAGACTTAAAGCTATATAAAACATTGACATGATCATACACAGGCTACTTGTACCTAAAGCTTTAAACAAGAACGAAAACATCAGGTAAAACTGAAACTGTCAATGCAAACGCGAGCAAACTTGTTAGCACCAGAGGCCATAGCCTGCAATTTGCTCATAACCGTATAACAGAAAATGAAAACTATGAAAAATTCAACTTATATTGAGGATTAAAAGGTTGAACCATGCATTTGAGTGACTTAAACAAAGAAAACTATATTCAAATACCTAAGAGCAAAAGAACGGAACCGATTCCGAGGACACCATTTTAAGTACGAATCCATGAATTAGTGAAACGGTCGAAGATAATTTAGATTTTGAGCTGATACCTAACAGTATTGTAAGTTAGAAAGTAAAAAAAAAATCGATTGTTGGACAAAAAGAGGGGAAAGAGATGAGAGTACGGGAAACGTGGTGGGATTAGTGGGGATGGATGGATTATGTGTCCGTATCACGGCCGCTTGATGTATGCTTACAAATCAAATCTGATCCGCTCTTTGTCTCCTTGTTTGTCTACCTAAGGGATTTTATTATATAGATATTAAGGAATATCTCGACTAAAATAATTTAGGGCAACATTTTTTATTTTGGGCTAGGGCAACCAACTCTGTTGGGCCGCCACTGGTTGTGCATTGACTTGGTTTCCGCTTTATTCATACTTGCGGCTTATCATAGTTTGCTGCATGAATTCATTGTTTCGTAGATTACTTTTTTTTTCTACTTTATTGCTGCATTTCACACGACTGAACTTAAAAGTCACTTCTTTGCTGCATGCATCATATTCTACACTCCTTTATGATATTATATTTTTTTTTTTTGATTTTTTTTGATGAATTGTATTTTTTCTCGATTGGATTTCTTTGTGTTATTAACTTCATGTGTTCAATAGATTAAAATAATCATTCATTTTGCAATAGTAGAGTTCTAGTGATATCTTAATAATTTCGTATAATTGATTCATGTCTAACTTGCACTGAATAAAATGGTTATCATGGGTTATGCTATGAATGAACTGGTTATCATAAGATCTCCAGTAAAAAAACATAGTATTAATATCGACTTTTTAAGAGAACACCATTAAAAATGGTAACAATATGTCCCAGCAGGACAAAACAAAGGCTTTGATATTTTTATGAGGTCACTTCCATTGCGATCTCAAAATAGAATATTTAACTGAAAAAGATCATCTCTACATATGGAACTCCCCGAAGGAGCATTATGATCATGAAAAAACGTTCAAATTTCCAAAGATAAGGCAAAAGTGGTTGAACCTGAGGTTTTAAGACTTTAAATCTGTAAGGGAATACAATTTCACTATGTTTAGAATTACTTTTAGACTGAAATTATGTGGAGAAGAGGTAGATGATGTACAAATGCTGAAAAGGATCTTCTCAACATTTCATGCCTCAAGTTTACTCCTGCATTAGTAATATTGAGAGCGTCATTTTATAAAATATTCTGAACCAATTGAATATTTATTAGTTGCTGAACAAAATAATGAATCGTTTATTAAAAATCACTCTTCAGACCAACTGTTTCGGCTGCATTACCGGAAGTTAATGCTAATTTTACCCATTTCAGAAGAGGTAGAGACAGAGGTGGAGGATGTGGACATAGTCGTGGACATAACCCCATCAACGGTGGTTATAATGGTTTTGGAGGTACAAAACTACTAATTTTAAAAGATAACGAAATAAAACCGAACCTGAAAATAGTAACAATTCAGCTGCAAAAAGCAGAAAACATTACAAGAAAGTTTGTTATAGATGTGGGCACCTGGTCATTGGTTACATACTTACAGATCGTCAAAGAAAACACAGTGGAAGAATATCAAAATTCACAGAATATTGAAACAAATAATATTGAAGTATTGTCCGATAATAGTAACTTGAAAGTTAGATGATTTCTTCAAAGATTATGATGGAAATGTAATTAGCGATGAAAATTTAGATGCAATGTTCGAAGATATGACCGAGTTGATCAATTAGTAGCCTGAAGCTTATTGTGTAGTTTTAGTTTTGTTTCGTTTTTTTGTAAGCATAATTAATAGGTTAGTCAGAAATTTCTGTTTTTCTGTTTATTAGTTTATATTTATGGACTTGTTGAAATAATATGTACCGATGGATTGATAAGTTGTCTGTTTTTGAAATCCTTCCTGTCATAGATAGTGTTAGCATCTATTCATATTTAAGTTATTTCAGTGACTGACTAACTATGTTGTCTTTAATTCGTAAGGTATGGACCGTCAATATTTAAATGATGATATATGCCTACTTGATAGTGCAACTACTTATACAATTTTGAAAACAAAGAAGTTTCTCTCTGAATTATCTGAAAATATTTCAGCAAAAGTTTCTACTATAATTGGATTTGCTAATATAATTGAAGGGTCCAGAAGATCCCAATAGTGTTACCAAATGGTACATATATATTCATTCAAAATGCACTATATTCAAGCAATTATAAAAGAAATTTGTTAAGCTTTGAAGATATACGAATGAATCGTTGTCATATTGAAACTATAAATGAAAACAACAAAGAATATCTTTGTGTTATTTCTAAAATTGAACATCAAAAGTTTATTTTAGAAAAATTTGGTACAATTTCAACTGAATTATACTTCACCCAAATTGGCATAGTTGGATTTCATTTTATAGACATGAGCCAGAAGCTCACAAATACAAAGACAATGATTTCTTGAAATGATTGTTTAGGTCATTCTGGATCAACTATGATGCATAAAATTGCTAAAAACTCGAATGAGCATGATTTACCAAATCAGTTGAATTTACCAAATGATTACTTATGTGACCATGTGCACAAATAAAAATTAATCACTCAACCTTCATATAATAAAATCACTTCTGAATCTCCCACGTTTTTGCAAAGAATTCAAGGTGATATATGTGGTCTAGTTCATTCTATTTGTGGACTATTTAGATATTTTATGGTATTAATTGATGCATCATGCTCGTTGGTCACATATATGTTTGCTTTCTAATAAAAACATGACATTTGCTAAATTACTTACTCAAATAATTAAATTGCGAGCACACTTCTCTGGTCATCAGATTAAATCAATTCGACTAGATAACGCAGGAGAATTTACTTCTCAAGTATCCAGTGATTATTGTTTATCATTGGGAATTGAAGTTGAACATCCTGTAGCTTATGTTCACACTAGAAATGGTCTAACAGAGTCATTAATTTAGTGTTTGCAAGTTATTATAAATCGTTGCTTATACAATTAAAGCTACATGTTTCAATTTAGGGATATGCAATTTTACATGCATCGAAGTTGATTAAAATTAGACCAACGGCTTATCATCAATTTTCACCATCATATATTTTAGCTGGATTCCATCCAAATATTTCACATCTATTTAGTTGTGTTGTACATGTGCCCATTAGTCGCACAATTCGCACTAAAATGTGTCCTCAACAAAGGTTTGAAATGTATGTAGGCTTTGATTCATCTTCGATAAATCGTTATATTTAACCTCTTATATGTGATTACGTTACTGCAAAATTTCCAAATTGTAAATTTGATGAGTCAATTTCCCATCGTTAGGGGGAGAAAAGACTGTTCGTGAAATATCATGGTATAACCCATTTATGTTTCATTTGGATTTACATACCAAACAATGCCAATACATGGTACAAAGAATTTTGCATATTTAGAATATTGCAAACCAAATATCAGACGCATTTAATGATGCTACAAAAATAACTAAATCTTACATTCTAACAGAAAGTATACTAGCTAAAATTGAAATCTCCGAAAGACCAATATCAATAAATGAATCTAAAGCTAGAAAAAAAGTGGAAGACCGATATATTCAAAAGACTTGACGCCTATAAAAAGAAAGTCTAACGAAAAATCATCAATTAGCAAACCTTTCGAAGATGTTATAAATGATCCAAAGAATAACTCAAAATAAAATTCCAGTTTTCCTAAAATTAGTGAAGGAACTATCATCCTAGAAGAAATAGAAGCTTTCAAAAATAAAATGGCACCTAATAATAATGAGCTTTTAATATTTTATATGAATTATAAAGGAATGTGGGATCGAAGTAAAATAATAACTTATGATGTATTTTCATTCGCAGTAGCTACTGAAATAACCGAAAATTATGACTACAATGAGAATAATGATAATGAACTAACTAACATGAATGAATTTGAAAAAGACATGATTGACCAAAGTGGAAAGATGCTATTCAGGTTGAGTTAAATTCAATTCAAAAACATGGTGTATTTAGACCAATAGAGAAAACACCAGAAGTTGTTAAACCTATCGGTTATAAATGGGTATCCTTTAGGAAACAAAATGATAAAATGAAGTTGTGGATACAAGGCACGACTTGTTGCAAAAGTTTTCCGGCAGAGACCAGGTTTTGACTTTAAAGAAACATAAACTCATGTTATGGATGTCATAACATTCAATACTTGATAAACCTTATAGTTTCTAATAATTTTGATATAAGATTAACTTATGTTATGACAACTTATCTATACAATGAATTGAATACCAATATTTACATGAAAATCTCAAATGAATATAAGTTGGTTGAAGCAAAATCAAAGTCGGCACAACTTGTGGTATAACCGTCTTAGTAAATATTTAATAAAAGCCGGATACAAAATCAATTCATTTGTCCATGTGTCTTTATAAAGAAACTAGTAAAGGGATTTGCAATTTTAGCAGTGTATGTTGATAAATAAATTTAATTGGAACCCCTAAAGAGATTGATAAAACAATAAATTACTTGAAAAAAGATTTTGAATAAAAGATCTTGACAAAATTAAATACTTTCTTGGTTCAGAAATCGAGTAGTACAAATGGCATACAATCTATCAATCAAATTATATTGAGAAAATCCTGAAGTGTTTTCAAATGAATAAAGCATATCCATTTATTATTACTATGGTTGTTAAATCACTAGATATTAAAATGGATCCTTCCCGCCCAAAAGAAGATGATGATAATGTACTTGGTTCAGATGTAGCATATCTCAGTGTCATTGTGCATTGTTACATTTAGCTCAATGCACGAGACCGGATATTGCATTCTCAGTCAATATTCTAGCAAAATATAGTTCGACACCAAATAAAAGACACTAGAATGGTGTAAAGCATGTAATGAGATATCTTTGTGGAACCATAGATTTAGGCTAGTTTTATTCTAACATAGGAAGTAATCCAATTCTAGTTGACTATGCTGATGCAGATTATCTTTCTGATCTACATGAAGTAAGACCACAAACTGTGTATGTGTTTGCTAACAGCAATGCAGCTATTTCATGGCGATTTACAAAAGCAAATATTAGTAGCAAAATTATCCAATCATTCTAAAATACTAGCACTACATGAAGCAAATCGAGAATATATTTGGTTAACATCATTGATTGAACATATTCGAAGTACGTGTCAACTTCCCTTAACCACAGAAGGATCAACCATTATTTATGAAGACAATGCAGCATGCGTAACACAGATTCAAGCAGGTATATCAAGGGTAATAGAACGAAACACGTTCCTTTTAAATTCTTTTTTACACATGAACTATGAAAAGAAAATAAGATAGAGGTGAAACAAATTCACTCTCGAGAAAATCTAGCAGATCCATTCACGAAGGTACTTCCAAAATCAACATTTCAGAAGATGATTTATAAATTTAGTATGCTTCACTTGCATCAC
Source organism: Allium sativum (assembly GCA_030737875.1). Taxonomy (NCBI): domain Eukaryota; kingdom Viridiplantae; phylum Streptophyta; class Magnoliopsida; order Asparagales; family Amaryllidaceae; genus Allium; species Allium sativum. Next base: position 470,372,694 of record CM060918.1, read on the forward strand.
CAAACTATTTGAATTATGCGTTATGAATCAGGGAGCATGTAAAATTTTGTTATATTGTACTTTTTTTCTTCACTAATATTTTCCCCCTTGAGGTTTTGTTAGTAAATTTTTTAATGAAATATTATTTTGATCTGGAAGTATCGACCCTCACTATAACATGAAATAAAATTGTACTCTTGTTGCCATATTTATATTTTTTCCCACGGAGTTTTCCATAAATATATTTTTAATGAGAATTAATTTTATTATCTTTGCATATGCATATTCGAAGGGGGGTGTTCTAATATATTAGAATATTAAGGGTGAATATGATTAATGCAAATGACATTATTGTAATTACTAGGATATGACATGTGGAGCTTATAAATAAAGTATGATGCTAAAGACACCCCAACTTCCTCTTTCTATTGTCACAACTAAAAAATACCATAAAATTTATCATTCTACTATTTCTAATACCTCACATTAGAAAATAGGGGGCTGCCACCGTTGATACCTATTTCAACCTTTCAGCTTCAATTCGTCCGTTCTCTCTTTCGGAAACCCTAGGTTTAACTTAGATCATCGTGAAATCGTTCGATACCGTTAATGCCGAGGAAGAAGAAAGCTACAAATGCATCGTCGTTTCAACTCCAATAAAGTAATTAACCATAATTTCGGTTTGATTGAAGATTGCACTGAATGTTATATGTGAATGAAATCGATGGAACAACGCTCTCTTTCCCTGAATAGCATTTTCGGACGGTAGTTAATTGTCCTAAGTATATTGTTTCAACGGTGATTGATCACCGTTCGTTCGGTTGATTTTATTTGTTTTAAGATTAATGTGGTATTAGAAATTATTGCGTTTTAACTTTTTAGCTGTGATAATAGTTGAGGAAATTGGGTACCTGAAGCATCACGCAACTATGCATTGTAATTAGAACTGTATGAATAAAAATGTGTTCCATCCTTTTGTTCTGTTCCTATTTTGTTTATAACCTGTTCCCTTAGCTTTCGCTTCCACTCTCATCGCATTTCATTGGCAAAACAATAATATTGAACATCCTCTTCATTTGAGGAGGAAGATCTGCTGAAAATCAGCTATCCACATTCGACCAAAAAGTAAACGGGGGTGTTTTAGAAAGTTTTCACACCACCGAAGTGAAAAAAAGGGGCACTGCAGTTCTGTTTACAGCTTATGTTAGGGTTTGTTTGTGCTCCTTTTTCTCCTGATTTCTAGATTTCCCTATGCATAAAAAACATTCAATTCGATAGCAGCAAGCGATGCATTACTCTTGTGGTGATATCTTATTCTAATTTGAGCTTGGATTCTAGTAAGCAGCCTTGGTAAATCCTGGTTTCTGATTACCTGAAGATTTTGAATAAATTTGGGTTAGTTGTAATTTCAGCCTTTCTGTAATCAGTAGATGCACAATTTTCTTTCTAATATATTTTGAAACAAGACCCGGCCGGAGTTTTTGGACAAAAAGTTCTATTTTGATTGTGGAGGTGACCTATTCAAGACTAAGAATATTGTTATTGACACACCAGATTTGATAATTTTTTTTTTTTTTTTTTTTTTTTTGGGAGGGGGGGGGGGGGGGGGGGGTGTGTGGACATGGGTGAAAATCAGCAAGACTCTACCGCATTTATTCATGAAATTCAACGGGGGTGTGGCTGAATTTCACCCTTAAATTCGGCAAAAGACCCGTCGAAAAAGAAAAAAGAAAAACCGGTGGATGTATATCGAATTCTGTTTTCGGACGTGTCCCCCCCTTAGCAGTTTTTGGTGTTGGAGATGACCTATTCAAGACTAATACTGGTTATTTCTGCAAAGTTCCTTTTATTGAAATTAGATGGTTAAGTAGTCATACCTAACTTTAGATCCAGCCCAAAATTCTCTAGACATATTAAAACGTTGACATTGTTATTTGCGGTAAAATTTATTAAGGAATAGTAAATTCGAGTGCGTTTAAATCTTTTTCGGTAAGAATAATTTTTTATAACTAGAAAGAAGTACCGTGTCATCAATTCCCAATGCCATGGGTCTTGGATTGGTTGTATATATGGTTGAACTAGATGTCCATAGGCTTCTTTGTTACTGCATTAGTGAATGAGTTAAGGATATCAATATGTAGTCCATCTCTGTGATTTCCTAGGTGATACTTATTGTTAAGTTTAGCACGAGGTACCCAGATAGGATAAGATTAGTAGAATTCCCATTTTATTGTCTCAATTCAAAATATCTTGCTCAAATCTCAAATGGTAGGTCTTATAGCTTAAAGCTGTTTCCTATATGATTACATCGGAGTCAATATTCATAATAATAATAATGATAATGATAATAATGATACTGTCAGGCCGCTCCTTAATTTCCGCTCTACCATGCTATTATGTTTCATATATGTCATTACAGTTAGTGTACAAGTGATCCGGAAAATCATTCTGCGATATCCTTATTTTAGTCTGATATGGAATTGAATATCTCATGTTACAATTTCTCCTCCAAGCATGCTTTTGTTTCAATCTCTGTTACCCATCTGTTATTATCTTTATTGCCATCAGCTTAACCTTAGTACTAAATCATCTTCTCATTAGGATTCGACTACACTGTTTTATTTGAACATCCATGATCCATTCATGTCTTCTCTTTCTCTTGTTTTTCACGTATACCCTGTCATTACCAATATTTTTGCATATGTGGTGCAATGGTGCATTCTCACCCCATTTTTTTTTATCTTATGTAAATCTGACAGACTTTTATGCGTATTGTCTTCCAAGTGGCCTTTTTTTGAACGTTGGTTAAATGTGCAATAAAATCCGATCTCAGCTCCTCTAGATGGGCAATCTAGAGAGTAGAGACTTACCATTGTCCCATAGAGGAACCCCTCCAATCAAGAATTTTGTCCATGTAACTGCATCTTTATTTCGGAATGGAGTTTCTTATGCTTTTCAGTACATTCTTTAGGATGGCCCGCGAGTAACACCACACTTGAAGGAGTAATGAAATAGATACAAGTCAAAAAACTTGCAAGATTTTAAATCTCATATTTTGGCCATGTCTCGTCTTGAGAATTTCACACACAACATCTCGTACAGGAGGATATGGGTGTATCCCGGGTGTACAACTCGGATCGACATCTGAAATGTCAAAGTCCATCTCGGAGTAACTTGAGCATGTATGATTTGACAGTTGAAAGCTTCTCATAAAAAATGCTATCTAAATATATCTTTTAAAGCATGTATTATATATAAAACAATAATATAGAATGGTTGCGTGATAAATTCATTGATTGCATGAATTATACTCATCTAAAATTAAATATAAACAAAAATAAAAAATCTTTTATTTTTGCTTAACATTAGAATAAAAACATAACTTGAAAACCAGTACAGATTCATTAGAGTGGAATATCTTTTTAACCTGCATAAGAAATAAAACAAATATGTAAATGAAACATAGCTTAATATGAGATTTTAATGCAAATTTCCCTTGAGATCTTAGTATGTAGGACGAGGTGAGTGTCAAATAAGGTATAAACATTAGTGTTTCGTTTCGCTAAATTTTGTCTCGCTTAAGTTTGAAAATGAGATGTCAAGCTTGATCTCCGGTGAGATAAATGAGATTAAAAACAGTATAAACCTCTATTGTTTTTTTCTTTAATCTTTCTATGGTTTTCATGCAGATTTAATCTAATATTGTGTGCGGAAATCTGAAGAAAAACGTAATATGTTAAATGTCTATGATGACTTCTCAGAGCAAAGATCCTTTTCTCCTGATGAAATTAGTAGCAATGAAGAATCTCCTGAAGACACGAGACTTTCCCTAGAAACATCAAATGATGCCATTCCTTATATTGGCCAAAAATTCGCTACTCAAGATGATGCATACAATTTTTACAGCGAGTTTGCAAAACAATGTGGATTTTCAATACGCCGTCACAGAACTGAAGGGAAAGACGGGGTAGGGAGAGGGCTGACTAGGCGTTACTTTGTTTGCCACAGAGCAGGAAATACACCAGTAAAAGTTTCGAAAGAAACCAAACCTCAAAGAAATAGAAAATCATCTAGATGTGGTTGTCAAGCATATCTACGTATAGGCAAAAATACAAGCATGGGTGTTCCTGAATGGCGAGTCACAGGATTTGTCAATGATCATAATCATGAATTGTTAGAACCTAGCCAAGTTCGATTTCTTCCTGCTTATCGCACAATTTCAGATTGTGACAAGAACCGAATATTAATGTTTGCAAAAAGCGGAATTTCAGTTCAACAAATGATGAGACTATTAGAGCTCGAGAAATCCGTAGAGCCTGGATTCCTACCTTTTACAGAAAAAGATGTGAGAAATTTGATTCAATCATTCAGGAGAGTGGAACAAAGTGATGACAGTGTTGATTCTGATTTACTTAAGATGTGTAAAATTATAAAAGAAAAGGATGCCAGCTTTAGATATGAATTCACTGTAGATGATAAAAATAGATTGGAGAATATTGCTTGGTCTTATGCTTCATCAGTTAACTCTTATGAGATTTTTGGAGATGCCATTGTTTTTGATACTACTCATCGACTAAATGCGTTTGATATGCCACTTGGTATATGGGTGGGATTGAATAATTATGGGATGCCATGTTTCTTTGGTTGTGTGGTTCTTAGAGAGGAAAATGTGCGGTCTTTCTCATGGGCTTTGAAGGTGTGTTTCCTCCTTAATATTCTTTATTCCATTCCCTTGTAATAATATACGGAATTTATTCATTTTACGTGCTAATTTATTAGATATCTGCTCAGCTTCTATGTCATTTTCCCTTGGTTCCATGTTAATGTGTTCCATCAGTACATCACCCATTGACTTTATTTGAGAAACAATAACACATCCTTATTTATGTAAATGCATATTTCTCTGTGTTGGAGATTAACAGCATGGGGGATGACAGTACATCACTTTACACTTAAATTGAAAAGATCCCGTTATTTGACAGAGTCGATCATTCTTCCTAACCTATAAGCCTACTATATAGTATGATCCAACCATAGCATGTGATTGTGAAAAAGAAAAGATGATAGATACAAGAAATTTCAACGCAAATACAATGTATATTTTAAGTTTTGCCGTAACATGAACTAAAATTATGGCATACAAATGGGACATTGGCGGCTTCAGCATGGATGTTATCCTGCAAATGCTCTTTTTATCTTAATGGCTCTTAACAGTAATTCACCATGATTATTGTATCAAAATTCTTAGCTAAATATTAGCATTATTAGGTGCATCATATTCAATCTTTAATGCATGATAGGTATTTCTTACGTTCATGAATGGTAGAGCTCCCCAGACAATTCTGACTGACCAAAGCATGTGTCTCAAGGAAGCAATATCGATTGAAATGCCAAACACAAAGCATGCACTTTGCTTATGGCTAATAGTGGCGAAATTCCCATCTTGGTTTAATGCAGTTCTTGGTGAGCGATACAGTGATTGGAAGTGCGAATTCTATAAACTATATAATATGGAAAATATAGAAGATTTTGAAGCAGGATGGAGGGATATGGTGGATTCATTTGCTCTTCATACAAATAGGCATATTTCCAATTTGTATGCGTTTCGAGCCCTCTGGGCTTTGCCATACTTGAGAAGCCATTTCTTTGCTGGCATGACTACACCTGGTATATCAAAATCAATTAATGCTTTCATCCAAAGGTTTCTAAATGCACAAACTCGGCTTGCACGGTTCATCGAACAAGTATATTTCTTCCCTTGTTTCCTTCAAACTTTTAAGTATTTTAAATGGTCCTGTTATGACTTATTTTCTAGTAGCATTTCATAGTCTGTTAGCAGAAAAAGTGTCCTATAGCGACGTTATGCATCACTCAGGCACATATGCTTATGTGCATAACACATGCAGGAATACACATTCTTTTACTGTTTTTTAAACAACAAAAAAGAGGATAGCCTTCCTCCTGTGGCTTACACAAGTTAATGAAACAGAAGCATTAGAATGCTCTCCTGAGCATACAAAAGATGAGCATGAGTACACATTACACCTATAGCAGCAAGAAAGCTATCCAGGCTTCCCACAAGTAGTGGATGCAAGGTACCATCATAGATATGATCAATAGTCCGTGTGATGCTCATGTCAGAGAGGTACAGCAGAGCGCTATGAGTAATTCATATAGTAACCCTCGTCTGAAAATCCGCTGCACAAACATAGGACATGGCGGTAGGACAAACATCCAGCGCTGTAGTACTAATGTAGGCGAGTTTCAGAACCAAAGTAGGCTGAAGAGGCATGGCAACCTGGAAACTGAGGATACTAATCTGAATAATGAGCACAAGGGATGTGCCACCAGAGCAGTAACCAAATGAGAGGACCAGCAAGCTAATGGTAAATAAAACAGCGTGAATCCTGATGCAATCAGAAACAGATATCCAATGTGATGGTCTCCCACGGTGGACCGTTGCACCTGCGCATAATTTAGGTCTGTCAGTGGGTATTTTCGGATGTAGATGGTGCCGCATCTGCATCCAAAATCTTGTTTAGATATCCACATCCACGGATGAAAATGGGTATTGGATAATTAGTATTCGTTATTGATCGATAAATCGAGAAAGATTAAAAAAAAAGTTTAGTACAAGCTTTTTTTAATCCCATTGATAATAAAGTATGCAGAATCAATAAATTTTATGATAACAATAAATGGTTTTGAGCAATTAATTTGCAATAAAGACATATAATATAGACTATGAACTTAGTAAATACATATCTTTTACTGTACTAAAATACACATAAAATAAACCATAATTCTTTCAAGAACTGGATGGATAATTTTTTGATGCTTATGCCCGAGGTTTTAAATCTCGGATATCGGCCGCGTTTCATCTCGGGGATTTTATAGACTCGGTCTCGTATCGGGGGAGATCTCAGACGGGATGAGTCTAACTCGGGAGTTCGTCTCGGATTTTCATCTCGGGTCTGAAAGTTCATATCGGAGCAATCTCGGGGTACATGATATATTAAAAATGATATTTTAACAAAATGATTTTTATGAATGCTGTTAAAAACTTAAAAATATAGTAACTTAAACTTAAAATGCAAAATAACTTTATTATTCTTTATTTTGTGAAAGATCATTCATACTCTAAATCGTAATAATGCTTAAAACAGAAATATTGTTAGACAGGAAACATTAAAAGGATCCAAAACATTAAAAAATTCAGCATAAATAGACCATAAAATACATAATTTCATAAGTAACATGCATGTAAAAAGACGAATATGAAAATCATAAGCATTGTAAAACATACGAACATACAATATAGTCATTTAACATGCAAAATGTAAAATAACAAAAGATTGATATGGCTAGATTTGAGTTTTTTAATTATAATTCTAGTTCAGGCACAAATTTAATTTTTAACCAAAAAAACTAAGATCTCGGACGATATTCCAGTATTTCGTCTCAGTCGATATATCGTTCGATATTGCAATATCTCGGGCAATATATTCGAAAGGAGATTTAGAGTGATATTTGTTGTTTCGTTTTGGAAGGAGCCCAAAACGAGATCTCGGGCGATATTTGCGAGATCTGAAACAGTGCTTATGCCTTTGTATTCACATTTGTATTTGTATTCTAGATATCGGATATATATATATATATATATATCGGATATATATATATATATCCGTTTTTAGAACACCGATGCAGACAGATTTATATTTTTCAGGTTTCCATTGGCAAACTTACGCACAACAACAATGTCCAGATATACAAGACATAATGACTATGGAATTCAGTGCGTGTGTGTATGTATATGTGTGTGTGTAGATAAAGTGTAAAAGCCTATATGGTGCTTCATCATCATTGGCTTGTTATAGTGCTGAAGTTCCATATGTACGAGCCACGAAATCTATTACTGGGCCTTGGATAAGACTCAGTTCATAAGTTTGATGTCATGGAGGGTTGGGGAGATAATTTCAGGCACTATAGTCAAAAATCTTAAAATCTTACGATTGGAATCCCGATCTAAATTGAATCCATTCCTTTACGATTCAATTTACATTATGATTCAAACTTAGTTAAACCGCAATAAAAAAGCACATTCAACTCATACTAACATATATAATTTACTTATTTAGATTCACAACTCCCTTGATAATGCTTTTAATAAAAATAAAAATGAAATTGGGGGAAAAGATTGAGTTTTAAGTTTAATTGTAAAAGTTCAAACATCCAAATCAAATTCAAAGAGCGTATGACACCCTTAAATAACGATATTTTGAATCTACGTCTTACTATTTAAAACCTGTTTCGATATAAAATATGAACTTTACGATTTACGATTTAAATCCCATTTTGAAAACCTATTTTCAGGAACTCTAATATTTTTTTTAATCGTAGATGGATTCATTGCAAACATGCCATATGAGCCAACATGTATAGCAAAGGGACATTGCAAAGAAGATAACACGTGGATCTACTTCTGGCGAGGGATCACCAAAAGGATCAAATGAATACGGATGTGGATACATCCATTGCCACCTCACTATAACTATAGAGATGGGGAATGGAATCGTTTGAGCTTTTATCATAGCGTCAACACTTGAAGATTACATGGATGCTAATTTTAAGGAGGTTTAGATCAAAGGGCAAAGCGTTAAAAGTTTCCACATAAGTGTAAATACTTCGAGAAGGATGCGAGGGTTTTGGATCATGCCGAAGTGGAGACTAATAAGATGATGTCGATGGATAGCATTCCAAGCCTCCTTTAGTTGGAGGTGACCACTAACCAAATCATTGATTGTATGGGTAGAGTCATTTTTAAGGAGAGCTTCAGTTTTTTTCATTTGTTTCCACATTTTACTATAACAATCGTGAGCTCCGTGAATGAGTGATTAGATAGCCTACGATATGTGTTTATGAAAATTTGCCTATAAATGATCGTTTTGATAGAATCGAACCCATAACTTGTAGGTGTATACTTTGCAAACATCACGAAGGTCGCACGTTCCTAAGACACCTTCAATCTTGGCACGTTCTTAAGACACATTCAGACTTGGGTCTCCATATCCGAGTCCAGAAGATTCTACGGGGTTAGTTATGATTATTGAAAGAGCATCAAAAGAAGTTATCATATATTCGTTTGTAGTCAAGGAAGAAAAATTCAGTGGGTATCGTAGTGGCAAAAATATAAAAGCATGCTCATAGCAGAATTAGTGAGGACCAATTTACCTGCTTGGAAAATGGTAAAGGAGCCCCACTTGCTAGTTTTTTCTCCGATACTACAAAAGTAAAGATCGATTTTCCTGCCTCGACATAGCTGGATGTCTAGGTAGGTGATAGGTTGGGCCATTATAGCGTAACCAATGACCTCATGAAGTTTGCTTTCTTTTTTTTTGAAAGGCAACAGAAAACATTTATTCACTATATCAAACAATTACAACAGTGACAAACTAATACAACTCAAAAACTGGATACTACAAGACCATCTAACAGTTATGAGGAAAAAAAAACAATAACCTATATCAATGCAAAACAGAAAAAAACTCAAAACTGCTAGCAGCCAACTCATTACATCTCCTTGCTATTAACCTTTACTTTGCACAAAATAATAGCTCCATCATCAAGTCCAAAAGCACCATAGAACCAAAGCATTACTTGATAGAGCTAGATATTTTCTTCAAAATCTTTCCGTGAATATTACTGAAAACTTGATTAGCATTCATTCTTCCTTGACCAAAAGCCCTATTGTTTCTTTCAGACCATATAGCATAAACGAATTTCTTCAGTATGATCAAAAGCATCATGGATTTCTTTGTTTTCCACCTTGTACTTTTGAACAGATTAAACCATTCAATTCGACCGATACTCGACGGCCTATGATAACCACCTATGGCCATCAATCTCACCCAAATCTGAAAGGCAAAACTACATTCAAAGAAGAGATGAACATTTGATTCCAATGCCGAATTGCATAAATAACAAATTCCATCATTTACCACCCCAATCCTCATCAATTTATCCTTTGTATTAATTGCATTTGCCATGACTTTCCAGAGTAATAAATTCTCTTTTGCTGAGCTATTTATAGAACAGATCCTCTTAGCCCATGGAAAAATTTGCTTATCACCCTGTAGTAAAGAATATACATACTGAATAGAGAAAGCTTTATTACTCCAGACCAAAGCAGACTCACCATGCACCATAAAATTCTCTGATAAATTTCTCCACAAGGATCTCAAGAATGTTGAACTAGAGTAAGGGAGAATCAAGTGACCATCATGTATAAAATCCTCAACAAAAGCATTCTCAGGTATACCAGATAAACTTCTCAAATTATAATCCACAATTGAACTTAAAATCAAACCTGACCTTACCCAAGGATCAAACCAGAAAGACAGCTTTTTGATATGCTTGTAGTTACATTAAACCAAAGGCAGGAAAGTGCTTCTCAATTTGAGCATATTCCTCCAACTCCAACTGCAGTTTTATGGTATATCCATTGTCCAGAAATGCTTATTGCCAATCAAATTAGCTTTAATCCATTGAGACCATAAACATTTTTCACTAGCATGCAGCTTTTCATAATAAAATGAGATTGCTGCCTTATTCCAAAGTGATAAATTGGTTATACCTAGACCTCCATGTAATTTGTCATCAAACAGTTTATAAAAAGATATAGGAATCATTTTTCTTGAGAATATATCACCATGCCAAAGAAATTTGTTAATTGCCCCAATTATCATACTAATCAGTTTGGACGGCAACACATAATGTCTTGTCCAATAGGTAGTAAAAGACATTACAACTGATTGTACAATTGTCAACCTACCAGCCTGTGATAAGCTACATGATGGCCATTGCTGCAGTTTTGTCACAATCTTTTCAAAGAGTGATAGACAAGTCATTCTTTGTTATACGAGAACTGATTAAGGGAAGACCCAAATATGTAGTATTATGCGGCGTTTCCTTAAGACCAGACTTAGATATTAATTCATACTTTCTAGCACTTGAAAGACCAGCAATAAGGATGTGGGATTTATTGAGATTAATTTGCAAACCAGTTAACAAGTAAAAAGTGTGTAAGGTATCTATGATGCATTGAATATTACTTTCAGTAGGTTTAGTAAGTAATACTAAATCATCAACAAAAAGTAAATGAATGATCATAGGGTGCTTACACTTAGGATGAAGCTCCAACTTTTTACTTTTAACCTTTTCAATCAACAAAGAGTTTAAGAGCTCCATCACAGTGATGAAAAGATAAGCAGAAAGAGGATCCCCTTGCCTAACCCCTTGAGTACCTCTGAAATAACCATGCAGATTCCCATTCCTAGCAATTGAATATCTTGAAGAAGAGATACATGTATAGATCCATGCAATAAAAGGAATTGGAAAGTTCATTCTGGCAAAGAATTGCTAAAATAGAGTGCCAAGCAATTGATTCAAACGCCTTTTTGATATCCAACTTCAACATACATCTAGGTGAGATACCTTTTCTGTTGTATCCATATAACAGCTCCTGTGTTAATAATATGTTATCTGATATAGATCTTCCTTGAATAAATGCAGATTGATTTGAAGAATTGACAGATGGTAGAACAGTCTGAATTCTATTGGCAAGAACTTTTGAAATGATTTTGTAAAAAATGAATGAAGTTTGCTTTCTGGGTCTGAGCATAGTTATTAATGACGCACGATGCAAAAAATGAGCAGAACTTTCTCTAGGCCTTGGCGCATGGCGCAACAAATGACCTGCCTTTTTAATCAACCGTGCATGCTTAGATTTATTTATTTATTTATTTATTAGATGTGAGATACAACAATTACTTTAAACGGTTCAATATAAGACTAAAATCATTGCACTGGTGGTTAGGTGCTTTTGACTACGATACAAAGGTCATATGTTCGAAAGTAGCATAGTGTGATTTGAACATATATTGATATGTATACCAGCTAAGACTTAAAGTATTAATATGTACTACCATTTAAGTATCTAATTAATAAAAGTTCAATATTTTTTTTTCTAAAACATATGTAATCAATTTTCTTAAACATTTCGCAGAAAACATTATCAAATATAACGTCATAAGCATAGAATTTTAAGCATGATAACCAAATGGAAAAATTCAAAATAATAATAAATATTGCAAAGAAACAGGTGAATGATATATAGCTCAAGTGGTTAGAGGCATTATGCTATTTTAGACAAACCTTAAAGGTCATGCGTTCGAGCCCCTAAAACATGCTAATGAGTACCATGCTTGAATAAAATATTGCTCTAGTTGTCAATTTTTTTTCTTATAAACTAGAAATCTAAATTTGATTTACCAGTCATATTTTCAAATCAATGCACGCGTCATTTATTTTTTAATATTGAGTACTTATATACAAGTCTACGTACTATGTAACATACTACATGACAAGTACTTTTAGATCCTGCAGAGCGGAATGCGAACCTGTGGCTTATCGCATTATATTGGAGTGCCTTAATCGCTTGAGCAATGAGTGCTTGCCAATGTTTTCCTTGTTTGTTTTATATCAATTGACAATTTATTTAGCGTGATCATAAAAGAATCATACAGTTCAAAATTCATTTAAAATTAATTTGAAGAATGCAATCATTCAAGATTATTTGCTTGGTGCTTAAGTGGTTATTAGACCCATCAGGTCAGATCTGGACCTGACTTGATGAGTCTTGATTTTGGTTAGTTTGGGTTTGTTGAGTTTAACTTGTACATGTTAAAACCTTTGCCCTACCCAATGTATGATACATATTAGCTAGGTTTAGGTCCCATTGGATACTAACACTATAATGTATATGGTTCTTGTTATGATTTTTTTTTAATTGATAAACAGAAATTTAAATTTGATTTACCAATCATATTTATAAATCAGTATCCGCATCATCAGATTTATAAGCTTAAACATCTTCATCATTTGTCTTATATCGATTGACAATTTATTCAACCGACGTGATCATAATAGGAACATGCATTTCAGAGTTCGTTTAAGATTAATTTGGAGAATGTGATAATTCCGGATTATTTGTTTGGTGCATAAGTGGTAATTAGACCCTTCAGGTCGGATTGGACCCATCCTGACAAGTCTTGATTCCAGTTAGATTGGATTTTGTTGAGTTTAAGATTGATTTAAAGAATGCAATCATTCAAGATTAGGAAGGTTTGAGTCCAAATGGATAATAACACCCATAATGTATATTTCTTTTTGCCATTTTATCTATTATTCTAGGTTGGATCGGCTGTTCATGTTATTTTTGATTAGCTAGATCCGGTCCGGGATTCATCGGGTTTAAGTCTGGACTGAGTCGATTTGATTTGGATTTGCAGATCTCAATTCTAATTGTCCATCGTAGTTTGGTGCTGTAATAATACGAATAAGTATTTTTGAAATTTGTTCGAAGTGTAAACATATCATCATATGAAGATATATTGTTCAACCATTGTTGGAGAATAGTTTGAATTGTGAAAAACAAATAATAAATAAAAAAAGTAAAAAAATAATGAAAATGTGCTCCATTTTTGCGCGAAGTGCTATTTGTTGTGCCTTTTCATATGCACCGTACCATACAAAAGAAAGATGCAAATGTTAAGCCGTGCCTTGCCCCTTTGTGCGGACAGTAGCAATCTTTTCATAACCATGGATCTGAATGGTGATGAAATTATATTCAAGCTTTTATCAATGTCGATCATTTGAGCTGAGGTTTCCTTATAGGTACAAAGGAAACGAATGAGGTTCCTAACGGGCTCGAGATATCCATTTGTAAATATGTGGATGTCATTAGCAAAGGGGTAATGAAATGAGAAGAGTATCACTAGGATGACAAAAAGTGTCCGATGCTACCCAAGGAGGTAAGATCATGAATACCATGGTTAAGAGCTTCTGCTGCAAAGAGAATCAGTTAAGGGGTGGCCTTACCTAATAGACTAATTCCTCTTCCAAATTTAAGATAGTGCCTGGGCATTTTCATTGGCTGATGACTTGAGTACCAACACTGATAAATGAGCCTTCAAACCATATCAATGAATGGTTCAAAGAATTCGAAGGCCATGAGCGCTCTAATAATAAAGAACCAGGATACAATGTTAAATCATAAAGTTTTATGTTTGATCATGGGCCTTTGCCTGTTACTGTTGAATCAAACTATCACGAAGTAATAATGCACTATACTGATATATCAACCTCATTTCGTACCACGTGTCCACCTGCTGCACTTCCGACAATCAGTATGTGAAGTTATATTGTTTATCATCATAAATGTTTGGTGCTGCAAAATATGAGAAGTCATATTGGATATGCATAAACATCTTTATTCAATTCAATTCATTCTTTGATCAAAGTCTTGATAGCAGTAGTAGTTCCTACAAAGCGCTTTACATGCAACTTTATATTAGATTGGCATCGCATGAGAGCTTTTAGTATATAACTCAAGATGATAAACTTGTTTCATCATTCAGGAGTACTTAAAAACTTGAAATGAAGCATAATTACGAAGTGTTTTGACGCTTATCAGGTAGCTCTTGCTGTTGACTATAAAGACCAAGCAGGAATACAACAAACAATGCAACAAAACCTACAAAACATTTCACTAAAAACCGGAGCACCAATGGAATCCCATGCATCTGATATTCTCACCCCATATGCCTTCACCAAGCTCCAGGACGAGCTCGTATCAGCTGCTCACTATGCCTCGTTCCAAATAGAAGAAAGCTGCTTTCTAGTTCGACACCATACAGAAATAGAGGGAGGGCGAAAAGTGATATGGTCACCCCATGAGGATATACTTACGTGCAGCTGCAACATGTTTGAATTTTCCGGAATACTGTGTAGGCATGCTCTTAGAGTGCTCTCTACTTTGAACTGCTTTCAGATCCCTGATAGGTACTTGCCCATTAGATGGCGTAGGCCAAACATGATACCTTCTAGGTTAATGCAAATGTCTAGTGTTAACAATCACTCTGGGAAAGTGCAAATGCTACAAGGCATGGTTACTTCTCTTGTATGTGAAGCATCAAAATCAAAGGAGAAATTGAATTTTGTGCTTGACGAGGTTTCCGTTCTTTTAGCCAGAATCAAGGAGGAACCTGTTGAGTTGAGAGATGGTGGTGTTTATAGAAGGTGACTGTTTGTCATCTTATTATATTGCTGTATAACCTTAGAAAATGTATTCTCAATTTTAGTTTCTGAGAAGAAAAATGAGATCTCTAGCTGGGTGTGAAAATGTGTAATGCAACAAATGGCAAGTATTACAATTTCGTTAGAGCATTTCCAGCTGTTTTGTTATGGTCTTTTTTCCTCTTTGAAAGTGGTATCATGATGTCCTTTTGCTATTTGTACTTGCCATAAATATTTTCATTTCCCTCATTTTTTGATGGTTGACCGGTAAGTAGGAGTAAGACAATGGTGAAACAAGGTAATAAGTAGTTGTAATGCAGAAAGTTTTATCTTATTCTGAATGTTTGTGAGATTAAAAATTGGTGCGTCTTTATTAAGTCAGGAATAGTGTGTTTTTGAGAGTTATGGCACGAACGTGATTATTGCATTTGCTTTCGCACGATTTATACTTTTATAAATTATATATGTTTAACGCATTCAAGATAAAATGATTTGTATGAACTTATAGTTACATTTTTATGTTAAAATCATGTGTAGTTGGCTTGAATTTTTATTTTTAAATTCTTAAATGCAATATCTTATTTTTTATTTCTTTTAGTATTTATCTGTGTTACCGACTTATAAAAAAAAGCAATGTTGCAAAGAACTTTTATTTAATATGGTGCTAAGGGCACCCCAATTTAATTTTTCTTTTACCGCTACTAAAAAATACTATAAGAATTATCATTACACTCTTCTTAATGCCATACGTAAAAAGTATGGACTACCACACCACCGTTACCTTATTTTCGGATTCACTGCCATGATTTTTGTTTCCAGCAAATTCAGCCATCTTTAACCTCACAAAAATTCAATGAAACTAAAAGAATGCATGCCTAAATATACAAAAGTCGTGAATAAGGTTTGAATTAAGCAAAGTAGAAAAGGAAGTGAGATTAGAGAGTCAGATGGTAAGAATTTGAATTTTCCCTCGAGAAAGATGAATTAGAAAGCAACTATTCTTGTTAGTGTTTTCAAATTAGGGCTAACTACGTGATTAATTCTGCAAATACTGGTTGAGTGAGAGATTAGAATGGAGAGGTAATGGTATTAGGAAGCATACAAAATTTAATGAGTTTTATTTTTTTTAATTGCGATATTAGGAAGAGGATACTGGGGTGCCCTTAGCACCACACTTTATTTATTAAATTTTATTTCTAAGTGATATTCAAATTTATTAATATTTGTAGAAATATTGTTTGAATCTGAAAGATGACTTAAGTGCTAAATCCTATTTTTAAGTGAGATGTAATATAAAGTTAAGGGTATTAAAAGATAATCTTGGAAG
Organism: Allium sativum; assembly: GCA_030737875.1. NCBI lineage: Eukaryota > Viridiplantae > Streptophyta > Magnoliopsida > Asparagales > Amaryllidaceae > Allium > Allium sativum. Next base: position 470,389,135 of record CM060918.1, read on the forward strand.
TTTACGGTTGGACCAAAAATTTGTTCTTTCATGCGAATATTAATAAAGATCATTGAATGATCTTGTATCATTCTACTGAAAATGGTATCATTTCTAATCCTATTACTGGTATATAATTCTTAAGATTTAAAAATTGTTTGAATTAATCGATAGGAAGGTAGTTGTTTAAAATAATAAAATAGTCAAGATTTTCTATAAACAAGTATCTTCATTAATAGTTGTTTTGAAGTGCAAACTTTTCACTCGATCATGAACTTCTCAAAATATTCTTGTATTAACTACTTAAGTATTAATTTTTTTATTTCATACGATCATCCCGTAAAAACTAGAAAATAAAATCTTCCTGCAACTAATTTAGATGTATTCTAAACTTAAATGTTGGTTCCACATGGTTAAAGTATAACTTTCCACATATAAGTTCTTTATGGATAAATGAACAAAATACCTTTAATAGTAATAGAAATATCTTTAGCTTTTTCTTATCAGCATTAACTATAGATTTGCTCTTTTTATCATTTAAAAATGTGATCTACTGGGTAAATTTTCTGTATACGTATTACTAAATTTTAATGACACCAAAAAATAGGATTAAACAAGTAAAGTTTATTTACAAGTTTGTTCTTTATTACTTAATAATACAACTTTACGTAACAACAAATTTGATGTTGCAGTTTCTAAAGATATTAATAAGTTTTAATATCATTTAAAATAAGATCTAACAAATAAACATTCATTAAAACTTCATTCTTTATGAATAAGCAACACAGATAAAATAAGATATAACAAATTTTTACGACTCCGGTCGGTTTCCCTCCTAAACAAATTCAAAAAAAAAAAAAATTTGAATTAATTACACATGATTTCACTGTAAATATTCATGCAGATCATTTTCTATTGATTGTGTTAAACATGTACAAACTGCAGAAAACATTTCACGTGCGAAGCATGTGCAATGGTCACGTGCAGAGCCGTGCGTAATTCTCGTAGCTGTTAGGAAATCCATTATTCGATTTCGATAATGACAACTACACAATGAAAACCATATAAATATAGCATTTGTTTATGCAGGAGAATGCCCAAGAACGACTCAACAAATAGCATGAAACATAGCTCGACAACAAGGAGAAGATACAAGAAGAAAGAAGAGTATGCACTAAGAAAGGAGTTAATAAAATCAAGACATGCACAGCTGACACAGGTGTGTCAGACGTCTGGATGTCTAACCAGACATCTGACTTCAGGATCAGAAAACCATATATCTGAAGATTAGACGTTTGATATATTTTTCCAGACGTCTGAATTTTCTCCTGGCTTAAAAAAACATATGCCTGAAGAAGCAATCGGACGTCTAGAATAAAAACCAGACGTCTGACCTGGAGTTCGGTTGAAAATAATAATAGGCAACTGTAATATTTTGAATAGTCATCTTCACTCCTCTTCATCACAACTCTTCAATGTCAATCAATACAACTCTTGGATAAAGACTAATGGATACTACTCCTCAACAACTACTCACCATTAGTTAAAGCATCAACGATCAAGGAGAAGATCACTTTTTCACAATCTCTGTATTCTATTACTTCTATACTCTATCAACGCTCAAGCAATTGAAATCACACCCAACCATCTATTACTCTTCCATAGATATCTGCACTTCGAAGAAATCATTAATCAAGAATATTTTGGAAGATCGTGTACTGATTAGTCAACATTCATGTCATACAAGAACACACATTTGACAAGAAACTTTATTGTATTTATGCTAATCCTCCGGGCGAAGCGAGGGTTTGTGATAGTAGAATACCGAAGGAGAGCTTCGGGACTTGACGTAGGACGGGAGGTCTGAACCAGTATAAAAACTCTGGTGTGCATTTTTCTTACTAGCATTTATATTACTCTAGCATACACATTCATACTTTCCTACACACGATTCACTCATATAGACTAACAATTGGTATCAGAGCAATATTAGATCAAATCATAGTAACTTGTATTTGCATCACTTAATATGGCAAGTATAATTATATTACAAGAGGGTCAGTCCACATAACGTCCTCCACTTTTCAATGGGTCAAGTTATGCATACTCTACTCGTATGAGGATTTTTATAGAAGCAAACGGTTTGAAAATTTGGTCCGCAACTCAAAATAAATTTGAAGTACCAACTACTAAATTGAGTGCATGTATTGATGCTTCAAAAACCGCAGCTTCTAACAATTCAAAAGCTATGAATGTTTTATTTTATGCATTAGATAAAAATGATTTTTCACGTGTTATGATGTGCATTATTGCATATGATATATGACATACCTTACAAATCACCCACGAAGGTACCACAAAAGTTAAACAAACAAAAATCTCAATTTTACAGTATCAATTTTCATCTTTTAAAACGAATGCAAGTGAGTCTATTAGTGATATGTACACTATGTTCCAAACTATACAACATGATTTTATGGCACTCGGAGTCAAGTTCACAGATTTTGATTTAGTTACACGAATTTTAAATTCTTTGACTAATGATTGGAAAAGGAAAGTATTAGCCATAGAAGAGGCAAACAACCTTTCTCAACTCATAGTTGAAGAATTAATTGGAAATTTTCTATCCTGTGAAGCTAACCGGCAGGCTAGAAAGCAACAAAACATTGAAAACAAAATAATATAGCATTTCAAGCCAACAAAGAATATTTCGACTTAGACGAAAATGAAATTATCTTCACAGCCAAAAACTATAACAAGTTCAGGGATTCATAAAAATTACTAAGTTTCAAAACGATGGAAAATCAAGTTCAGCAAATCAAGCATCTATCAAATGTTTCGAATGTGATGAATTTGGTCACATAAAGAATGATTGTCCAAAGATTCTCAAAGAAAAGAAGAAAAATAAAAATGAAAAATTTAAAAAGGAAAGAAGAGCTTTTCAAGTCACTTGGGATGATTCTGATTCTTCCTCATCGGAAAGTGAGAGCGATAGTGATGCGGAACAAGCCAATGCATGCTTTATGTCAAATACGGATGAGGTATGCCTCAAACTTACTTATAGTGAGATTTTAGAAATTAGTATGGAATTAGATGATAAGTACAGAGAGCAAAGAAAAATAAACAAGGATAATATTGCTAAAATAAATAGACTAGAAATTGAGATAGGTTTATTAAAAGATGAAAAGGTCATTTTAGAAGAACAATAAAATGCTCAAAATGATTATAAAAAAAGATTTCTGAAAATGATTTATTATCAAAAGAGTTAGGAATAGTTAAACTAGAAAACCATGAAATTTTAAATAAAAACATGACTTTAAGTAGTAATCTAGAGGGAAATTAATTTACAAGGACAAATTATTTGAAAATTTTAACCACAAGAACAAGAGACTAAAAATTTATTCAAAAGGAGCCCAAATTTATTCAAAATGACAAAACAAAGGATTTATTTTTCTAATTTTTATTTTATAAAACAATGATTTTTTTTTTTTTTTTTTTTTTTTTTTGCAGATTTTAGGTATCGGTTCTGTATGTCTGTAGGTATCAGTTTGGTCACTGCAGTTAACAGGTAGCAGTTTTGTGTGTCCGAAGGTATCTGTTTTTAGCCTACAACTGCAGAGAGCAAATTGATACCTACAGACATACAAAAATGATACCTAAAATCTGGATTTTTAGTTTTAAAAAAAGTTTATTTTTTTTAATTTAAAAAGATTTTTTTTTAATTTAAATTTTTTTATGTGTATTTTCGTTTTGAATAAATTTGGGTTATGTTTTGTCCTTTTGAATAAATATTTAGTCTCTTGTCCTTGTGGTTAAAATTTTCAAATAATTTGCCCTTCACATTATTTTCCTTTAATCTAGAAGCTTCACTTTCAGAAATTCCAAAACTCAAAGATGAGTTTGAAAAGATTGCTACATATGTTTCAAAATTCAAGAAGAGAAAACAAAATTTAGAAAATATTATCAAAAGCTCTAAACCTTCTAGTAATAGAAACAGATTGGGTCTTAAAAAGGATTATAAAAACCATAGTTTTCTTTATAAAAAGGTTAAAAGAAAACTTTTAAAAAGGTGTTAAAGCCTAAAGAGGTAAAAATATGGATTCCAAAATCCAATAACAAACTAATTAGACAAAAATATGTCAAAAACTTCCTACAAGATGTAGTTTATAATGAAAATTATGTTTTTAAAGGCCCCAAACCCACATGGGTATGGCTGCCTTCTCCACCTAACATATAGGATCCTAACGGAGGAAGTGAGTACTAATTAAATTTTCTTATCTTGTAGGTACCCAAATCAAGACAAAAGGAGAAATGGATATTAGATAGTAGATGCTTCAAGCACATGACGGGAAACGGATATATGTTATCAAACATCACATACATGAATGGTGGCATGGTAACATTTGGTGATAATTCAAAAGGATACGTCATTGGCATTGGTGAAGTCATCAATATCGGTATATCTAATTCTCCCATTATTCTAATGTTTTATTAGTTAAGAACTTAAAGCATAGTCTTTTAAGTATTAGTCAGTTATGCGATAAAGAGTTTCAAATTAATTTTGAAAAAGATAAATGTAATATATTTGATAACAATAAAAATTTAGTTTTCGAAGGATTTAAAAATAAAAACATATATATCCTTAACATAAAAGCTAAACAAAATTCTGATTTGTGTTTAACCGTAAGTCATGTTGATCCTTTGTTATGGCACAAACGATTTTGTCATGTTAATTTCAAATATATTAATAAATTAGCAAAATATGAAGTAGTTAAAGGATTACCTAAAATAAATTATAAAATTAATAATTTACGCGATGCTTTTCAATTGGCAAATTAAAGAAAAAGTTCATTCAAATCTAAGAAAAATATTTCTTCAAAACAACCGTTAAACTTTAACATTTAAATTTATTTGGTCCGACTCAGGTAAGATTAATAAATCATAGAAAGTATGTTTTTGTAATAGTTGACGACTTTTCTAGATATACATGGACATTATTCTTGAAACATAAAAGTGATACTTTTAGTATCTTTGCCAAACGAATTAAAACACAAATGGATCTATAAATCAAAAATATTAGAAGTGATCACGGTAGCGAATTCGAAAATGATTTATTTACTAATTTTTGTGAAAAGAAAGGAATAAGTCATAAATTTTCTTTTCCTCGCACACCACAACAAAATGGTGTAGTAGAAAGGAAAAATCGTACATTTCAAGAATGTGTTCATACACTTTTAAGTAGCAGTAACTTACCAAAACATTTTTGGGCTGAAGCAATTGCAATAACTTGTTATGTTTTGAATCGAATAACAATACGACCCATGACTAAATATATTTTATATGAGTTATTCTTTGGAAGAAAACCCAAAGTTTCATACTTTAGAACTTTCAGATCTAAATGTTTCATTTTAAACACTAAAGATTATTTAGGAAAATTTGATCCTAAGGTCGACGAAAGGATATTTATTGAATATTCAGAACGTAGTAAAGCTTATAGAATTTTTAATAAAGAACTAACACTATAGAAGAAAGTTTACACGTTTCTTTTGATGAAAACTTTTTAACCAACAAAAATAATGATGAATAAGTTATGATACAATCCACTAAAAATAATACAATTTCTAATAATGAATCAACAAATTTATTACGATCACCTCCTCATATTTTAAAAGATCATCCCTCAAATATTATTATTGGAGATTTAAATATGAGATTATCAACACAACATCAATTAAAGCAAATGAGTCACATTGCATTTATTTCAATTTTTGAATCCAAAAATTATAAAGAAGCCGCTAATGATGATTTTTAGACATTAGCAATGCAAGAAAAATTAAATCACTTTGAACGTAATAATGTTTAGGAATTAGTTTCATGACCGGATAATCAATCTGTTATTAGAACAAAATGGGTACATAAAAGCAAATCTGATGAAAATGGAAATATAATTAGAAATAAAGCACGCTTGGTAGCTCAGTGGTATAACCAAGAAAAATGGATCGATTATGATGAAACATTTGCACCTATAGCTAGATTAGAAGCTATACGAACTTTATTAGCTTTTGCATGTCATCATGAATTTAAATTATATCAAATGAATGTTAAAATCGCATTTTTAAATGGTTTTATTAATGAAAATGTATATGTAAAACTACCACCACTTTTTATTCATGTGAAATATCCCGATCATGTTTTTAAACTTAGCGAAACACTTTATGTATTAAAACAAGCTCCTCGAGCTTGGTATGAAAAACTTAAAAACCATTTAATATCATCCGGTTTTCAAATAGGAAAATAGACACCACTCTTTCTATAAAACGAGAAAATAATGATATTATTTTTTGATCTAATAATGAAAATTTAGTATCGTATTTTCAAATATAATGAGAAATGAATTTGAAATGTCACATATAGGTGAATTAAACTTTTTCTTAGGTTTACAAATAAAAAAACTTGAAACTGAAATTTTTATTTATCAAGAGAAATATTGTAACAATTTATTACAACGTTTTGATATGGAGAAAACATCAAGTAAACCAACACCAATGAGTACTATTGTTCATCTAGAAAAAGATGAAAATGGAAAAGATTTTGATGAAAAATTATATTGAAGTATGATAGGTTCTCTATTATACTTAATGGATATTGCACCCGATATTATGATGAGCGTATGTTTATGTGCTAGATTTCAAACAAAGCCAAAGGAATCTCATCAACGTGCGGTAAAAAGAATTCTACGATATTTATCTAATACAAGAGACTAGGGTTTATTTTATCCTAGAGGTTCATCTTTCGAATTAGTATCCTATAGCGATGCTGATTTTGGTGGATGTAAAATGGATCATAAAAGAACCAGCGGTACATGTCATTTTATAGGAAAATTGTTAATACCATGGTTTAGTAAAAAAGCAAAATTGTGTATCATTATCAACATGTGAAGACGAATATATTTTGACTGCTCTAGCATGTGCACGGGTAATATATATGCAACAAACACTTAAGGATTACGGTAAGATCATTGATAAATCACCAATTTATTGCAACAATACAAGTGCAATTAACTTGTCTAAAAATCCGGTAAACCATTCTAGAACTAAAGACATAAATGTAGGACACCGCTTCCTACGAGATAATATAGAAAAAAGTACTATAACTCTAGAATATGTAAATACCGAATATCAAATCGCAGATATATTTACCAAACCCTTAAATGAACAAGCATTCGTTAAATTACGTCATGATTTGGGAATTTACTCCTACTTTGAATTAACGTAACAAAAGAATTCAATCTTGTAACTAAAAATAGAATTTCAGTCTTTCACGGATAAATGAAGTTGTCAACCTTTAAATCTTATCAAAAATCTCTAATCCACACAATATGTCAGGGTTTCCTTAGAATCACTACACAGTTAGATTTTAAAAGAGGGAAGAAGAAAACAATAACAAGCGAATTCCTCCAAACTGACCTTTATTAATCCACTAATTAATTACAAAGAAAAACCTAAAATTGGGAAGATATCTAAATCCCCAAAAACAAAATAGTATTTCTTCCTTTCCAATACAAATAATCCATCTCTAAAAGATGCTTATATAGGTAAATAGAAAACCTAGGTCAATACCCCAGTTGGGCCCTAAAGGATCTCAAAACAAATCTTCCACTAAACCCGATCAAAACAGAATATTTCCGATTCAGACGTCTGGATTCAATTTTAGACGTCTGAAATTAAAGGCTAGACGTCTGGAAATACTTCCGGGATAAAACTCTGAAATCATTTAGACGTCTGAAAAACAATTTTGGACGTTTGAAATCCCTTGCTGCCTCTTGCGACTCCTTCTTACGATATCTTCTTCTCCGCTACAACGCACATATCATCGCCTTCAACATACATGTGATTTGATGTCACAAATCATAATACTTCACCTTGATATGAAATCACTTCAACAATCACCCATCACATAGCAAACTCAAAAACCGCCTACAAAAGATGCATCTCCCTCATGAGATGCACCACACAAAAATAATCTCAAAATTGTTTGTAATACCACAATGGTCTCCATGTAGATTTTGTGGCTTTACGTTGCGGGCTCCACCTTAATTCAGATGAACTTATCTCTCCAAATCCAATTTGAGAACTCATAACATTCTCCACCGTTTTTCCAAGCTATTTATATATATTATTATTATCTCCTCGTTTTGCGCGCAGAAGCTCCTTATTACCCCATCCAAATCCTTATGACTCCACCTCTACTCGAAAAATTGCAGCCTTTTTGTTCCAACTGTCCTATGGAAGCAAGATTCTTCTTAATATCTGGGATGTACCTAACTCCTGTTAGCTTCATCACCTTTCCATCAGTCATCTTTAACCTAACCGAACCTATGCCTTTAATATGCAAATCTCGACCATCGACATATTTTACTTTACCAGTTTGTTCTTTATAATCAATAAATTCTCCCCTTTGATGGCATATGTGAAAACAAGCGCCTGAATCAAGTACCCAGCCTTTACTTTCGCCTTCATCAACACATAAAACATTGCCCTTAAGTTCCTCACCAAAATTCACCTCATTATCGTTATTATTTTGTTCATCCGACTCTTTTTCCGATGCCTTCATCTTTTCTTTATCCCTTTTAAGCTTATGAAAAAATCTTAGTTGATGACCAAGTTTGTCACAGTAAAAACAAATGTATTCTTCTTTCATGTCTAGTCTATTCGATTGTCTTTCCATATTTCGATGATTAACCTGCCTTGCAATATAAGCCTTTTCACTTGGAATTCCAATTTCCATTACCTCCTTATCTTTTCCTTCCATAAGGCTCGTCCTCCTCATCTCCTCATTAAGAAGGCTACTAACCACCGACCCCATTGAAATAACGCCATCCGAATTTGAGTTATTCAATGCAACTACAAGTGTTTCCTAACTCTCCGGTAACGAACTCATCATCATTAAAGCTTATGTTTCATCATCCACCTTGAAATTCACAGCAGCCAACTGATTCACAATTTCCTGAAAATAATTAAGATGCTCCCCAATTGATCTACCTTCCTTAAGCTTTAGATTCACCAATCTTCTCATAAGAAGAGCCTTGTTTGTTGTGGAGTTCTTTGCATAAACTCCTTCCAATTTCTTCCATATTGCATAAGTAGATGTTTCATTAGCAACAATATGAAACACTGAAATCCAAAAAACATCGAACAGACGCAACAGCCTTTTTATGCAAAGTCTTCCAATTTGCTTCAGATAAATTGTTGGGTTTTCCCCATTGTTCTTTAATGGTTGATGAAGATCATTAAGATAAAGAAAATCTTCCATCTTTGCCTTCCATAAATCCCATTTTCTCTCATTAAGCTTTTCAACAATTATTTTATCCATATTCAAACCCTCTTCAAAAAATTGTGTAGAAGGCTCCGATACCAATTGTTAGGGTTTCCTTAGGATCACTACACAGTTAGATTTTAAATGAGGGAAGAAAAAAACAATAACAAATGAATTTCTCCAAACAAACCTTTATTAATCCACCAATTAATTACAAAGAAAAACCTAAATTTGAGAAGATATCTCAATCCCCAAAACAAAAACAAGTTTTTCCTCCTCTTTCAGTACAAATAATCCATCTCTAAAAGATACTTATATAGGCAAATATAAAACCTAGGTCAATACCCTAACTGGGTCATAAAAGATCTCAAAATAAATCTTCCACAAAACCCGGTCAAAATAGAATATTTCTGATTCAGGCATCTGGATTCAATTTCAAATGTCTGAAAATATTTTCAGACGTTTGAAATTAAAGGTTAAACGTATGAAAATACTTCTGGGATAAAACTCTAAAATCATTCATATGTCTGAAAAACAATTTCAAACGTCTGAAATCCCTTGCTGCCTCTTGCGACTCCTTCTTGCGATATCTTCTTCTCCACTACGACGCACATATCGTCGCCTTCAACATACACGTGATTTTATATCACAAATCACAACAGAATATACAATGTTTAATATTTCTATGCATTATGGAATCTAAACAACTCATAACACCCGATTCAAGTCCAATAAGAACTCGGTCTCCCCCATGATTTCTTCCTACTTCGGATTTTCAAAATATAAAAAAATGGGGTCTGTCTTTACCACTCAAACGATCAGAAAGGAATGATAAACCGACGATCAATGAGAAGCTGGATGAAATATCCCACTATCAACGCGAAATGATGGATGTCCAAAGAGAAATGTATTACAAGCAAAGAAGGAACAATGCGTCATCTAAATTTCCTTGAAGACTTTACGCTATATGCAGTCATTCTCCATCAAAAAATGCTTGCATAAGAAATCTCCTCGTCTTTGCGAAACTCCCAAGAAAGAACATACTTTCAAAAAATGCGGGAAGACGGTCCATCGTCTACCTCTCCAAAAGGACTTTCATAGTCGCCGTTAAATTAAGAAATTAATACAAAAAGATTATTGTATAAATAAATAATATCATGGATATGTTTGTTTTCGTATAATTAATAGAATATATAAGTTTTCAAATTCTAAATATAGAAACTATTAATTTCACCATTAAAACAACAACAAACTTTAAAACCAGATGTCTGAAATCATAAAAGAGATGTCTGAAAATTACCTCACTAAAATAAAAAAAATAAAAAACAAAGCTAGACGTCTAAATTATGGACCAGACATCTGAAAATACCCTCGGTTTTAGAATTCTTCTAAAATAGATGTTTGAAATTATCGTCTAGACGTCTGAAAATTCTTTCGATCTAAATCTGCTCCGAAAGCAGGCGTTTGATTTAGAATCTGGACGTCTATAATACGAAACATCGATTTTTTATATAAGTATTACCACTACTTTCTTTTCTTCTATTTCATCATTTCGCCGATTAAACTCAGAAATCCCTAAACCTTGAAATTCAATTTTGTCTAATATATGGCTCCTAAACCAATATCTTCATCTAAACGTAAGCGAGAGGAAGAAGAATCTTCAAATCCTCTTCAAATTGCTGAAGAAACACCTAGAATAGTTTCACAATCAAAAATCAATAAGTGGATGAACAAAGCACCATTGGCCATAGAAAGATATGGATTAATTCAGAAGAAGATTCTTCATACTGGTCCTTTCTATAATCTTCTCGATTTTCCTATATATCAATTACATAGCTTATGTCAAGATGCTGGTCTTGTGTCACTAGTGTCTTTCTCTTCTAAGCTTACACATAGACCAACTATTCGTATTTTTATTCTAAGCAAACCTAGATAGTACTGGTTTTTGGAATTCACAAGTAGAAAACGATTGGATTTGATCTAGTGTTTACAGAGTTACAATTTGATTCACTGCTAAGGATATAAGAGATATATTGCAATGTTCTAATACCGGTACTAACATCAACGATATCCCTGATATGAGATATAAGCCAAGAGATAATATTACGCACCAAATTTGGGAAGATCACATGCCTTAGTTTTCCACTAAGTACTTAGGGCCAAAAGCAAGACTTCTTGCTCGAGTACTCATTAATACAGTTTTTCCACGTCTTGGTAGTTATGAAAAAATCCTTGATTTAAAACATAGAGCGCTATTTATATTTGATGAGCTCTATTTATATTAGCCGATATTCAAGTTAATTGGGCTCAATTTTTAATTGTTGAGCTAAAAGATTTTTTGGAACCATTCCCGACAATTGATCACATAAGCTCCTTTCATTATACGATTATTAAAGCAAAAGAAGTTCCTACTTATCTATCAACATTCGAAGAAATTCCGGTTAAAGAAGCAACAAAAAGGTTCTTTTCTTTGATGTGACTCCCACAAGAACCACCTACTTTTTGCACTCTCAATGAATAAAGAGAAAGGGTTCAAGGAGAACAAATTCCACTGCAAGAGCAACTTTAAGAAGAACATATTCAGGATATGTCGGAATCCTCATCACACCAACATCAAACATTCGAAGGTATGACTTCTCCTAAAACGCAAATACTCCAAAATGAATCGTTGCATGAAGTTGTTACTCATTATAGTCAACAAATTCTATATCAAAATCAAATTGCTTTGGCGAATCAAATTGCGAATATATAATTTTGCCTAGCATCTTGTTTAGCAACCGTTGAGAAAACAATGAATATGTTTGCGCTTTCTTGAAAGAACTCTTACGAGACACTTAACCTCCAACATTATCTCCACCATCACCATTCTCTCACCAAAAAAAGCTTCCAAACAAGAGCACTCTAAACAATCTGGTGATGAAGAAGAGAAAGAGGAAGACAAGAGGTGGAAAGCAAGCCCAAAGAAGCCGAAATCGATCCTAAAGAGGCAAACGCCTGATTAACATATTATGATGAATATGAATTTTTTTATTTTTGGTTGTGGTATAGTTGTGTAATATGCTTGTGACTTTATGTATGGTATGGTCGTAAAATACTTGGTGACATTATTTCTTTTTGTAATGTATATGATGCTTTCATCTTGTTCATATTTCTTATGTCTCCTTTATATACACGGTTATATTCTCTTATATTGGTGTGTACATGCTATCTAAAGAATTCAAATGTTTTACCATCTTTGTAAAAATAGTGTGTACATGTTGTCTAAAATAATGTTATATTTCTTTTCGACAATGAAAAAGGGGGAGATCACGTATAAAGGGGGAGTTAGAAAAATTTATACCCTTAAGTACATCGTGTGTTGTCATCATCGAAAATGGGGAGGATGTTAGGAAATCCATTTAACTACTCAATGGAAACCATATAGATATATCATTAGTTTATGCAGGAAAATGTCCAAGAACGACTCAACATATAGCATAAAACATAACTCGACAACAAGGAGAAGATACAAGAAGAAACAAGAGTATGCACCAAGAAAGGAGTAAATGAAATAAAACTTGAATAGCTGACACATGTGTATCAGACGTCTGGATGTCTAATCAGACGTCTGTGTTCAGGAACAAATATATCTGAAGACCAGATGTTTGTTATATTTTTCCAAACGTCTGAATTTTCTCTCGGCTTAAAAAAATATATATCTGAAGAAGCATTCAGACGACTGGAATAAAAACTAGACGTCTAACTTAGAGTTCGACCGAAAATAATAATAGGCATCTGTCATATTTTTAATAGCCATCTTAACTCATCTTCATCACAACTCTTTAATGCCAATCAATACAACTCTTCGATAAAGTCTAATGGATACTACTCTTCAACAACTACTCCTCACCACTATTTAAAGCATCAACAATCAAGGAGAAGATCACTTTTCACAATCTCTGCATTATGTTACTCTATACTCTATCAACGCTCAAGCAATTCAAATCACTCACATCCATCTATTACTCTTCCATAGATATTTGCACTTCAAAGCAATCATTACTCAAGAATATTTTGGAAGATTGTGTACTGATTAGTCAACACTCGTGTTACACAAGAACATATATTTGACAAGAAATTCTGTTGTAATTAATCATATTCCTCTGGACGAAGCGAGGGTTTATGATACTAAAATACCGAATGGGAGCTTCAGGACTGGACGCAGAAAGAGAGGTCTGAACCAGTATAAAAACTCTGGTGTATAAATTTCTTACTAACATTTATATTACTTTAGCATACACATTCATACTTGCCTACACATGATCCACTCATATGGACTAACAGTAACTATAATAACTTTAGTGTCATATTTTTTGGTGACAACGTGAACTATCAAAGTCGTTGTTTTAATCATGTTTAAAAATATGGTCTACCAATTAAAATTTCTTTACCAATTCAAACCACATTTAAACAAGTATTAAGTAGCCTTGATATTACTTAAAAATATGATATAATACATAAAACTTCTATTAAAAAATCATTATTTATTAAAGCTAATATAAATTAAAATTAAAATTTGCATTCTAGAAATAAAAATTTGAATTAATTACACGTGATTTCCATGCATATCATTTTCCATTGAATATGTTAAACATATACTATTTGTGGAAAATCATCTTGGCTAATTCTATTCGTACACCATATATTACTTCACATACACCGTTAATTTTTTAAAAAAAAAATTAGGACAAAAATACCCTTATATTTCTATATTTTTTAAGCATGATCTATTCAACCACTGTAAATTTCTTTATTCACACCATGGGATTTTAAATAAAATATTATACCAAAATGCCATTTTTTTAGTAAAAGAATAAAAGTTGAAGAACGAAAATCTTGTACAATTCTTCCATGTTTGCATATGTATTTTTTTGTATTATGTATACTGAGTATAATTTTTCTTATAAAGTTTTTTTATTCATATATAAATTAAATTAAATTCAAAAAATTTCGAGTATTAAATTATATTCGTATCGTTACAAGGAATATTTATATATATTCAATTTTAATAGCTTTCACTTCAATCAAATGAAATTTAAATTTATAATTAACTAATAAAATTAATGTTATTAAAAGTACTAAATTTTTTAATCCTTTGTTTATATCATATTATTTTAAATTTAATACTAAAATTTAAACAATCTGAAGTTTTAATATATTTGAAAAAACAAGTTCAAATTTCTATACGTTAATATCTAAATATTTTAACCTTCGTTTGAAATTCTGAATTCGGATTTTACAAAAGTAAATTTGGAGATTTTAAAAATTACAACTTCTTGGTTTGATTAATGCATGACAGAGAAAGTTAATAAAAAAAAATGCATACTTTATTTTAAATGAGGTTAGTTTCTGAAAATGTATGGTGTATGCTAAATAAAAAGTGATGTATATGATTTTATTCTTTTTGGTGTATGTATAGTAATTTATGATGCTTAAATAAAAGCCGCCAAACATTTTTTTTGCAAAACATGTGTTATGATCACGAGCGAAGCGCATGCCGTAAAGCTCGACTGTAAAAATCAATTTAAGGAACGAAAACTTCCATTTCTTTCCGCAAATCTAATAATTATTAAGATCATTATTTGCAAATTATCATTGTCTCTCTTAAATTAAATTGATTAATTCATTAATTGTCGTTAACTAGCAACTTATTCATGGCATGAAATGTAACTATGTCCAAATTTGTTTTACTATAATTTTTGCAAGAGTATATTTCAGATTGCGTCCGTCTCTGTGACGCCCCACTCTGATACCCACTTTAATAAAGAGCATTAATGAGTAATGTCTTCTATTAAAGCGGAGAATAGGATTGTGAGCGACCATCCGTAATCTTGTATTAAACGAGTATTGGATACATCGACTGAGTGTATAAAATTTTCTTTTCTTACCTCAATTGGATCAACGTAATCAATTCATTTAATATAAGACTACCATGGTTAAGAATCAGATTCAGAACAAACTAAACACATCAAGATAACAAATCACAGAACAAATTACATATAGGTACAACAACAAAATTCAACAAATATATTTGCTACAAACGCGAATGGTTTCAGAAGAACCATATACACACACAATAAGTGTAACGACCTGGAATTTCTGAACTAATTAATTTTTTATTTTAGCTATTTTAATGTATTTATTTTAATTATAAATAGAGTTTGAAATGGCGCGGTACTTTGAAAATTTAATTTTAAACTTCAAATGAATGTACAAAATTCAAAATAAATCGAATTTCAGTAAAACAAGAAAGATTAGATTTTGTTTAATAATATCTTTCTAATGAATGTGAAAAATTCAGATTTCATAATATAAATTGAAAGTTATGTCCAGTTTAAAATTTAAAATAGTCGCTATGGAGTTTATATATATTTTAATATAATATATAACCCTTAAAATTAGCCATTTTTCAAACGTCCTCCGTTTTCGACGAAACCACTTTTATTGGATTCGTAATATCAAATTATTATTAGGTTTCAAATTTCATTATTTTTGGAATTAATATGTGAGCGCAGTGAATTAAAATATGTTTGGTAATTTCTGTTTGAATTTAATCAACTGAAAAAATGCCATTTTTCAAATGGTCTCCAAATTCAATGAAATTAGTTTTGTTAGGACCATATCATCAAAACATAGCTAGATATAATTTTTGTGTAATTTTTGGAGTCAGTATGTGGCCCCGGTAAATTAAAATGTATGTTTAAAATTCAATATATTGATTTATATTTTAATTTAAGTAAAAATTGATCGAAACAGTCAAATTGGATTATGAAACATATCTTATTGTGTCTGGAATGGGGGCGAATTGAAAAACAAGTATTATTGGAATTAAAATATTATTAAAATTATATATAGGCATTTCCTTGAAAACCCTAATCCCATCTCATTTCAGCCGTCGCCCCCATTCAAAAAATGACCGATATAGTTTGAAATGAAATCCCTAAATCTCTCCCCAAATAAATCGAAATTGATGAAGATTTCAAAACAAAAATTAAAATACTCTTCATGCTCTTTTAATTTATACGGTTTCGATCGAGATTCATTGTGTAAATCGTATGAATTTTGGGCTTGAACCCCGAGTCACATGCAAATCGCGACGCTAAGGGAGGTGCGAGCGGCACGTGCTTGGTGGTGGGGGTGGCGCACTCGACGACGCACACGGGGGTGGCCTCAGATCGGATTCAGGAGCTTCGTGGGTAATGCGACAAGGAGAGAGAAGGTAGGAGTAGTGGGTTCAAACGGTTTCAGGAAGACAATGAAAAGGGGATGGTAACGTTTTTGAAAAGCGTTATGAAAGGTTTTATTTTAATTAATAAATTATTTGATTATAAAATGTAATAATTGAAATATCTCTCTCATACGAGGTCGGAATGGAACAATTCAAGTTGCGTTGGATTCACAGCGATGAACACGACATTTCAGAACTGACTAGAACAAAAATGGAGCATATTAGAATTTGTGGAAAATTCAAAATCAAAACAATACTGAATTCAGAAATAAAAGAATGACGGAGTGGAACCCAAAGTGAGAATTCTCTCACTAAAATTTTGTACAGTTATTTAATTTATTTCATAACTGTAAATATATAGAAATTGGCAGTATAAATTTTTATTTGTTGTATGGAGTTCAACACTCGAATTCACACAAATCACATAAATTGGAAGCAATATATGGATATTACCGACACTCGGATTTCATACTCCGCAAATGACCACTTATGGCGCCGTAAATGGCATTGGGTAGTTGAGTATTTATTTATTTGGATGATTTGATGATTTGTATTGTGATGATGATTTTGTGATCTTTAACATGTTGGAAATGTTAATATTAAACTGATAGATGAAAATGGACGAAACAATCATTTATATATTGAACAGTGTGAAATTGGTTAAATAGAAAAATAATTCAAACTGAATTAGAATTGTTTAAATTTATTAACCAATAATTTGTTTAAAAAGACTGTTGTTGTTTGAAAACCCCACACGTGTATTGGGATGATATTTGACATACACTAATCCCAATATTTAGTTGTATGTCAATCAATGGGTTAACAGGCTGTGATGAACGTTAATTATTTATTTTAACGCTTATACAGTTGTAAAATGCACTCTGGATGATGTTTGATTGTTAAATGATTATTTATCATTATTGTGAATACATGCGATGTACGTAATCCATATAACTGAAATTATATGGTAATTGATTGAGTCGCATTCTGATTCAATAATAAAGAATATTTTAAAATAATGAATATTTTATAATAACGAATATTTTAATATAACGAATATTTTAAAATAACAAACATTTTAAAATAATATTCAATGAAGAATTAAATGATGATTTTGATGTCTGATTTTGTATGGACACGAAAATATTGGAATATATGAAGCTGAGTAAGTAGTTAAACGCCATTTTAACCTGAGCGGGTTTATCGATCGATTTTATTCATTTATAATGAATATCGAAAAGAAATGATTTCAAAATCAGATATTTTGAAAATAATATCATTTTAATATTTTATTGATATGGAATATTCAATTTTAATTTAAAATTGAAAAATGAAGTTGAAATCGTTTTGAAATGAATTTATAAACGAATCTATAAAACATGTTTTGAATAGAAATCGATGATATATATATTTATATATATTGGCCTGAATAAACGCACCGCGCAGCGACCGTTCGCGAATTTCGACCATTAACTTCAAATTGGTGTAGCGGGAGATCCGACCGTCGGATTCTCCTAAAACTGGAACTGTTGGGTTCGTATCGAAAAGAACTTTCCAATGAATATAAGAGATTTAAATTTGAATGGTCAGATTTTAAGATATGTCCAAATCAATTTCAAAAAATGTATCTATAGATGCGGTTCGTTGGCCGTTATTGGAAACCGACTGTACGTGCCTTAATAAAATTATTAAAAATATGGAAAAATTGTGTAAAATCATAATAAATGATTTGGAAAGATTTTGGATGAAAAATTCCAGTTTTTAAAAGATAAAAATATATTTTTATCGAAATGAACTAGTTATTAACTAGAAAAAAATCCAATGTTTTAAATGAATAAATAAATTGGATTTGTAAATGGGTTTGAATATAACCTGAATTTTCCAACATATGAATTGGATTGGTTTTGAATGGAAATAATCTTCGGACATTTCGATATTGGATTCCATGATTATACGCATATTGTTGAGGAATTTGGATGATATATATATCGTTATTCCCAATACGATATTTGTTGGTTTCAGAATTTGATATTGAATATAAACTGATATAATTTCTATTTAGAGCCTTGTATTTAATATCAAATTGGATTTTGGGTTTGTCATGAATGGTGTCTTTATTAAAACTGTTCTTAAACCCCGATGAGAAAAGAATAAATCTTTTAAATAAGATTTAGAGAAATTTACCAATTAATTAATATTTAATTGGAATTGAATTGAAATTGGATTTTTGGGTTTATCGTAAACTGTGTTTTAAATAACATTCGTTCTTTAACCCAATTAACAGTGAAGATATGATTTGGAATTTATAAAATTTTTAGTAAGATTTAATGGAAATTTACCAAAGTAAAGTTTTCCAAATTATTAGCTTAAATTGGAATTGAATGGAATTCGATTTGGTAATAATCGAGATGAACTTCTGTGAATGAAGCCCGTTACTATATATGTAATTTAAAAGGCTTTGCCACTATTCCGTTTATATTGTACGGGAATTTATATCGATTATACACTGTTATGATTTCGATGTAGATTCCATTTTGATGGAAGATGATTTAGGATTTATCGTGAGCTGTATTTTAAATGACATTCGCTCTTTAACCCAGTTAGATACAGGATTTATTTCCTAAATTTGAATAATCATTAAATAATGATTTTTGGGAGATTAAAACTAAAATGGAGTTTTAATGATTCTTTAATTAGATTGAAATGTTAATGTGGTAATTAAACTTGCCAAATTTGAGAAGTGCTCGAAAATGGAGTACCACCAGTTTTACTCTAAGAGATAGTTAAATCTTTAATTAGATTTGTACGTGAAATGAAAATTAATTTTGCCGATAACACAAAGGGTGTTAGATATGGTGTACTACTAGTTTTGCTCCATGTGATTAATAGGTTGGGATTGGAAAGATAAAATAAATGATTACTTCGGTAAGCCGATAATCATGACTAGCTTTATAAACCTTAATTTGGTTTAGAATTGTTAAAAGATAAATTAAATCATTTGAAACGATATCCAAAGGAAGATTAAAGAGAAAATTTAAAAGAATTTATCTTTGATAAATTTAATGGGAACCTTTCCCAAAGGATAGGAATATTTTAATACAAGAATATTCCAAATTAGATTGAGGCGTATGATGTGTTTTTATAGCACTTGATTATGAAATACACGAATTATTCAGAAAGATCGGGTTTAACCCATTTTGAGTAATTAATACAACAACTGAAAGTCGACGATGAAGACGGTGGTTGAAGACCGAATATATTCACATCCAATGGATGATTACTGATGTCTTGATTGGGATGTACACCCAAGACAAGGTAATAAGTGGTGATCGTCCAGACGTACTTCGAGATTGACTGGATATACGAGGGCCTCTCTCCTGTATTGGACATATGGGGCAAGGAATAAGGTGCCTCCTGTTTCGTTCAGACCCAGAACAGACTTGCTAATGGATAATGTGTCGGACACTGTAATTCTTTGTACTGTATTTGTTGATCTCTGCTTAATATATATCTGTTTGGTGGCGGAGAATTTATTCTCTTGCTTAACACCCTTCTTTGAGATGTACGAGATTAAAGGTTATATATTGGTGGAAATCAGTGGTACGGTATGGATTGACAGTGTGGCTGTAACGACCCACGTTCTACGTATTGAAGGATCGTACAATATTTATTTCTTATTCATACGAGGTTGTACGGTCGTGTAACTTTAGGGAACGACTATTGGGGTCATTTCTCATGTTCACGATTTTTGTCGATTTTTAAATGACCGTTTTGCCCCTGATGAATCTTGTTTTGCCTATAACTTTTGATTGGCAAGAAGTTTTGACCTGAAACCACTTCCATTGGATCCGAATGATTGTTTTCCTTTCCGTAGAGTGGTCACGTTTGCGAAACAGATTTACCGTTTGGGAGATATGGCTGAAATAAGGTTTGGATAGTGAGAAACTACTTAACCGGGCCTAATTAGGGTGATTAGCAGCTAGACCCATAACCCATTTCGGGATTAGGGTTATGGGGAGGCTGGAATCAGTTAGGAAAATGATTTTATTTCATTTTTACAGCCGCCACTTACCTCTCTTCAACTCTAGTAATGGCCTCCATCCTCTAAAACACCCCAAATTATCTTCTAATCACTAATAAAGGAGAACTACACCAAATCAAGGAAGATTAGCATCAAATTAGAATTGGGGCTGCTGTTATACATTGGAATTCGACCCAAAATAGTAGAGTTTCTGATCTAAGATTTTATTTGTGGCTAAGGTAAGTGATTTGCATTGTTTTTCACTAATTACGGCTAAATAGGGGTGATTAGTGATAATTAGCGAAATAATGGCTCAAAAAAATTTGTAAAATTCTAAAATATTATTTTAGGGCTCTGATAAAATTTGGGTTAATTTGGACATGTTTTACTAATCGTATGGTTAAATCATGATTAAGGGGATTAAGGGGAAAAACATGGGTTTTGGGTATGTTTGATCCGTATTGACATGTTAAATTGTTGTTTTGGTGTTTATGGTCATTTCTACATGTTGCTATGACTGTTTGGAATGATTTGCGATTGCATAGAAAAATTAGATTGGTCGAAAACGCCGTCGTATGGCGTAAATTGCTTGCTGGAAGAGTTGCAGGAAATTTGTCAGTGCCCGTTCGTGAAGCACTTGTCACGACCAGACCCCTCCGTTCGCGAAGCACCCTTCACGAGCCAACAACAAGTCACGAGCCGACCTGGAGCTTAGGCCACGATCTTGAGTCACGAACCAGAGCAGGGACCATCCACGAACCGGAATAGGGCACCACGAGCCACTTCAAGCATCACGAACCGTGGACCAGATAGGACCCATGAGCCTACCCAGGAGCATCATCACGAGCCGAGGACATGAGGGTGAGCCACGAACCGATGACCAGGGTGAATCACGAGCCGATCTCCAAGTCTGGACAACAAACGAACTGAATGGAAACTGAAGTGCGAACAAGATAATGACCAAAACCTGAGATCCAAAGGTAGTCCAAATGAGGAGTTGTTACTCAGGATCCAGATGGGAACCAACAAGTTAACTTCATGAGTTGGACTTTGCTGCGGTGCAAAGGGGTTATCGATGTCTATAGCTTTGACTCACCACTGAGAGATGGATATTGGCTATGGATCAGTGCAGTGGAGCCGTTATGACTCCATGGGGCAAAGTGATCGTAGCAGGGCTATGAGCTAGTGCAATGGAGTTGTCATGACTCCATGGGGCAGAGTGGGCATAGCAAAGTATTAGTGGTTACGGATCAGTGCAGTGGAGCCGTCATGACTCTATGGGGCAGAAAGATCGTAATAAAGATTCAGGTAATCAAAGTGGTGGATATCGTATACTTTACGCACCGAGTGAGAGATGTGAGGATGATTGCTATGTTTGATGTTTGCTATCACCATGACATGTACACCCCCTCCCCATTATTTTCACACCATGTTCTTGTGTCACCTTAGAGTATTGTATATCCTGTTGTGCTAACTCTTTGGTTGCAGTTCCAGGTTCAGGTATGGTTATGTATATCTGTTATTGTTCTGTTTTTGCTGCTTATCGCTCATACCAGACTTTTGTCTGACCCAGAGTTTTATGTCTCTTTTTATTACTCTAGGTGCTCCTAAACGAGCAGACTAGAGACAGGTTAGCTGGTTATGCACGAGTAGCTGTCCGGAGATGAGCATGAGGCTTACATGTGTTATTCCCATATATTCTCCCTGTGTTGTTGCTGGTCACTACTTTGGGCATTAGTAATGTACCTTCCTATTTTGCTTTAGAGACAGTTTTAAAAGTTGTAATAATGGTGGTTTGGATCATAAGTTGTATTTTGAATTTCCGCTACTATGATGGTTTTGTTTTCAGCTTATGCACTGTCTTGCCTGTTCTATATCAAGTTGTGTTATTATTATATTTTGTTCCATGCGCTGTGAGATATACTACAGGTTCTTTGTGATTCACAGTTCCAAACCTTTCTTTCTTTGACGACCATTCCGTGCTAGTTGGACATCGGCACAACGCATTTCGAGGGAAATGTCGGCTGGTGTGGGGCGGGCCGTCACATTTGGTATCAGAGCTCTAGGTTGCGTAGTTAACCTAGGGAAAGACATTAGGGAGAGATAGTATACGTATATGAGAGTGCGTATTTGTGATATTTTGGTTTTCAAAAGCTATGTATATATACTACTAGTATATCTAAGGATGAAGTCACACTGCACTAGCACCACTATGGAGATGGTTAATCGTTTTCTGTTTATAGATTGAACGATGAGTCGATATACGAGGAATACAGGTTCAGGGGCCAATAATAGGATGCTCCTATTCTGAGGACGATGTTTACTACCTTCATGCGAGAGATGCTTAGAGATGTTCAGGGAGTAGCTCTAAATGCTGCAAATGGTTGTGGTGCAGTGGTGCAGGTGCCTAGGACCGATTTCGCCAAGCTCTGTAAGGACTACACTAGTCTTGGTGGGAAGCCGTTCCACGTAACAGTCGGCTACAAAAGTTCAGGATTGGCTTGATAGCTGTGAGTGCATCTTCGAAGATTTTATTATCGAGGATGCAATGAAGAGAAGGCTGGCATCCCGTCAGCTGCAAGGACGGGCAATGAATTGGTGGAATGCTATTAAGGCAGCTACTCCTGAGGATCAAGTTACTTGGGATCAGTTTAAGACCCGATTTAGTGATAAGTTTATCCCAACTGCCTAGAAGTCAGGGTTGTTTAGGAAGTTCTTGGAGCTTAAACAAAATGGTAGGGAAGTCTCGGAATATATTGCCGAGTTCGATACTTTATCTAAATATGGATTATCTCTTATCGATACTGCCGAGAAGAAGAACGAGAAGTTCATAACTGGTTTAGATCAGTGCTTGGGAGAAAGGCTTATAAACCATATTGATAAGACTTTTGAATCGATTATCGGGAAAGCATTGAGATCAGAGAGCCTTTATCCTAAGCCCAAGACTGAAGTCATTGTCGCATCTGCAGAGGGGCCCAAGCCGCAGGCAAGTGGTGGAGGCAAGAATAATTATCAAAATAAAAGGATGCAGAATCAGACCAAGGATGCTCAGAAAAAGAAAGACAGGAAAGATGTAGAGTGCTTTAGCTATGTCAAGAAGGGCCATTATGCTAAAGAATGTCGAGCAAAGCCGGCGGACAGGAAGTGCTTCAACTGCTGCCAAGTGGGACATCACAAGGATAAGTGTCCACAAGCTCCTAAAGAGAAGCAGATTGTGAAAGCTTATGTTATCAACGTTGTTCCTTCTTCGTCGAATGCCCCAACTGCGGCGGAGAAAGGAAAGAATGTCGTCATTCAAGGTATTCTTTCTGTTTATGATGTTCCTGTTCGAGTATTGTTTGATACTCGGGCTTCTCATTCCTTCATATCTAATGACCTGGTAGATAGGTTGGGATTGGATCCCGAGATAGTCGATAGACCTTTAGTGGTGACGAACCCAATTGGTGGTTCAACTAGCCTTAGCAAGATTTGTTGTAATGTGGTCTTATCGAGTCATGGATGTATGTTTGCTTGTGATTGCTTTGTTTTGGGCTTTACTGGGTTTGGCATTATTTTGGGAGTCGATTGGCTCCAAAGGTACGGGGTGGTGGTAGACTGTGAGGCATTTCGGTGACTATTAGGGCAGAGGGTAGTGTTTGGTGGCCTACCTAGTGATGAGGTGATGTCTAGTTTTCTAAATTCCCTCGACATTCCGCAGGACGAGTTATCACGTGTTCCCATTGCTGGCCAGTATCCGGATATCTTCGAGGAAGTGACCGGACATCCATCACACCGAGAGATTGAGTTTCGTATTGATTTAGGAAATATGCCAGACCTATAGTGATGCCACTTCGTCGTATGGCACCAAGGGAGCAGCGCGAGCTCTGGATGCAAGTAAGCGATCTTTTGAAGAAGGGATTTATCAGAAGAAGTGTTTCCGAGTGTGAGGAGCACCACTTGAATTTGCCACTAAGGCAGATGGTTCCCTTCATTTCTGTGTGGATTATCGCGAGTTGAATAAAGTGACTAGGAATTATCGTAAGTTTATCCATGACTTCTCAAGATAGCGACACCGTTAACTCAGTTGACCAAGAATGTAACACCCCGTATTTTCTGTGGACATAAGAATGACAAACCAGAGTATAATTAAATTGTAACAAAATAATTGAGGGAAACGAGTTACGCCATTGTGTTCGTCTCGAAATTTTTCTTGGAATAGAGTCCAAGTTTGCATAAATCGGACTCCGTATGAAGAAGATATGGCCTTCAGATGTTTCAATAAAAACCAGCCCGAAATTCAAAATTCAGATTCAAAACAGACACCTGGGCTAGGCGGGAAAATTCCCGCCCAGGACCCAGGTCGACACTAGGGTCGATCTGGGTAAACAGGTCAACACTAGGGTCGACCTTAGGGTCGACCTCCCCCCCTTTTCCAGTTCTGGAGACAGATCCATTTTTCAGCACCTGGATGCCTTTCTGACCGGATTCGTGAGCTCTTACCTATTTAAACACCCCCAAACCTAGTTTTCTCTCCACACAATTTCATTCTTCCTATACTCTGCCTCTATTCTACTTAAAAATAAAAATGGCGTCGCTACTCTGCTAGAATCAAAACTAGGATTAATGCATCTTCTTCCAATCTGAATAGAATTAAAAGAGAATAAAATCTAAAACGATTAGTCTACATCAAAGGCGAGCATTTCAGTTTCAGAATACAGATTCCAGAATACAATAATCATTCCTTTTTGTGAGTACAGTTATTTTCAGATATGAAATTTAATAATTATCTTGACATTTTTGTGAATCTGGATCTGTGGTTATGCATACTTTTCTGTGGATCTATCTTGTTAATATTATTGTGTTTGTTCTGTATCTATTCCTTCTTTTCTTCCTTTTTGTTTATAGACAGGCTACCACGAGCCTGCGCCAAATCTCATAAGAGATTAACGCACAAACGCTAAATTTTGGGACAAATAATGGATAATGCATAATTGGACATGACTGATCTTTGACTGATTTGAGAAATGGACATATGTTATAAATTAGATCTAGATCTGTGTATACTCTGTAATTTGGAAGAAGAGGAATCATTGTATGATAACATATGACTTGAAACTTAGGGGACATAACACATGTTTAAAATTAAGATATGATTTTGAGATGTTATAATTTAAAGATCTAGATTTTTGGGCATATTTTTATATAACGATTCATGACTTAAAAAAGGAATATGTGACTTAGGCGTAAAGACCTATACTAAAATAGGATAACTATTAATGTGAATGCACCTTAAAATGGATTTTTGGATATTTGGCATTAAAGAATATAATTTGGTATAATTCATATGGTATATCATGATTTGGGATTTTAGTGAATATTCTGTACTGTGCAAAGTTTAACTAAAAATTTGGGCATATGTTGTATTATGAATTATGACCATGATTTAGGCATGTAAGTCTAGGCTTAATTTACGATTAGGCAAGATATGTAAATAGAATTTTAGAAATAAATAATCTGTTGAATTTCCTAATTTGCTAAATTTGTTATCTGCTAAATCTGTTGAATTGCCTAATCTACTAAATCTGTTGAATTACCTAATCTGCTAAATCTGTTGAATCGCCTACTCTGCTAGATCTGTTATCTGTTGAATTACCTAATCTGTTGAAAGCTGAATAATTGTAATTTGGGTATGAAAATCCGTAGGCTCGATATAAGATTAAAACATGGAAATTTGATTAATCTGCTGTAACCTGAAAATAAGTTTAATCTGTTAAATGGACATAATTAGTCTGATATCGTATAATCTGTACTGGAATAAGTTGGCTATGACATGAGGTTAGACTCCGTTTGCAGTAGAAGCATGCCCGGAACCAACCGGCTTAACCAGTGACTGCGAACTGTCAGTCTAATGTGAGAGATCGTAGGCATAACTAAAATATGCTTAGAGACGAGGTTAGGTCTGGCTTGTGGCAGAAGTCTACCCGGAACCGCCCGACATATCCAACGGCCACAAGCTACCGACCTTATGTGAGAGGTATGTGCAATAATATTTAATTAATGCAAATCTGAGATAAATATGATGTCTAAAACGTGTTGGGTGGATAGGGTTAAACCAACTGGACTGATGAATTTAACAAACCCATTTCGTGAATCTATAGGCCCAATACAAAGTTAGACAATCTGTAAGTCTGCTAAAACTGTACATCTGATCCGTTAGTCTGAAAACTTGTTAACTTGATTGTCTGATCTATGAACTAGTAAATCTAAACTCTGTATGTCTAAAACTTGTAAACAAGTTAATCTGAAATCTGTTAGCCTGGGGACATATGGTTAGGAGGTGAAATACTTGTGTCATCTGTTGTTTGGGACCAATATTAGTCGGTAACCCTTTCTGGTATTAAAAACTTTGACCCCCACGCTATGTAGGGGTCCGGGCACACTTACTGAACTAATTATAAGCGGTTCATTCTGATAATGGCGAGGGGTGTTGATGGTGCATTCCAACCGGGTCATGTGCGTGCATGGATCCAGTCTACTCTGAGGATGTAAGACACCGTGACATCTATAAATAGGTCTGTGCCAATAGGTTGCCACTTTAGGGAGTGATGCACCCTACTTTGGGGCCGACACAGGGTATTTATATATTAGGAAGCCGATCGCTTGGGGTAGGACTTAGGGTACACTTAGTTCTGTCTGTTTCAGTTGGTACCGTCTGTTTCTGTTGGGTGGTAACACCTGTCTGTTTCTGCGTGGTACCATCTGTTGGGGTGGTAAAGGCCTATTACTAGTGTACACCTAATTCTAACATTCTGTTTTCGTAGGGATTATTCTGTTTCTGTCTCTGATTCCGTTTCCGATTCTGTTTCCGTACCTTCTGTCTGTTGGGGTAGTAAAGGCCCATTAGTTGGGTGGTAAAGGCCCATTATTAGTATTCTGCTTCTGTACCTTCTGTCTTTTGGGGTGATGAAGGCTCATTACTAATGTACACCTAATTCTAACATTCTGTTTATGTAGGGATTATTCTGTTTCCGTCTCTGATTCCGTTTCCGATTCTATTTCCGTTCCTTCTGTCTGTTGGGGTGGTAAAGGCCCATTAGTTGGGTGGTAAAGGCCCATTATTAGTATTCTTCTTTTGTACCTTCTGTCTGTTCGGGTGATAAAGGCCCATTACTAGCATTCTGTTTCTGTAGAGATTATTCTGTTTCCATTTCTGTTTCAGTTTATACATTAGGGTAACACCTAATCCTGTTATACTAGTATTAGTGCAGAGAAGTGAAAAGCTTAGCTTAGCCTATATCATTCCGTTTCTTCTGTTAACCTACTATTCCTGTTACGGTTATCTCTCATCCAGTTTTATTTACATGTCATGATACTATTATCTGTTTATATGCTGAAAGTCACTGGACTCACCAGACTTATGTCTGACCTAGTTTGTTTCTCCTCTTTTCTTTCTGTTTCCCCCCAGGTTTTCAGGGTGGAAACATAGGAGCTTGATTCAGATTATTTCTGCTTGAAGTGTTTGAAGTATTGCTTAGCTTCGGCTCTATCTTTCCATGGCAGTTTATATTGGGGATTATGGCTTTAAAAACTATGCATTCTGAAGGCTTTTGTACAAGACCGATATTTATGTACTTGAATTCCGATATTGTGATTTTTAAAGATGTAACCAAACTTATTTATGTTTCTGTTGTAATAAAGTTATAAATTTTTCATGTACTACTTTATTTGTCTTGTAAATTTCTATTCTGTCTACTAAAAACGCTCCACCAAAGTTAAGGCATTCCCTTTGCGAGTGACCTTAACGGAGGTGGGCTGTTACACTTGGTATCAGAGCTGAAGGTTACCAGATTTGATAAAAAGGTTTTGAAAATTATTTTCAAAAAGGTTTTGAAAAGGAAGTATTTTTAAAAGTAGAGTTTATTTTGAAAAACATAATCCCCAAAGCCATATGCCTATCTCTCAATCCTTTGTTTTGAATCTTTCCTTTTCTTTCGTTTCAACAAGTCTGGGGATCTTAACCTTTCGGAGGGCGTACCGATACCTGGCTGGTTCAGGAGGTACCTAGAAGCTAGGGCTAATGATGCGGGCCCATCAGACGCCCCTCCTCCCCCAGCTGTCGCGGTTCCTCCTCCTCCTCCTCCTCCTCCACGCGTGAATACTTTCCCGAAGATATGTAGAGACTTTCGAGCCATGGGTGGGAAGAACTTTAATGGAACTGAATCCTTCATGGAGGCAAGGAACTGGCTCAAAGAAACTGAGGATTTGTTCATTATCTTCGAGGTGGACGATAGGCAGAAGATATAATTGGCGGTATGGTTGCTTAGGGACGAAGCTTCTTTTTGGTGGGAGGTCACAAATGGAGAGCGTCCAGAAGAGACATGGATGGATTTCAGGTATAGGTTCAAGATGAAATTTCTCTCACGAGCAGAAGAGAGTCTATACGTAGAGAGGTTCTTGGCGTTAAAGCGGGGTAATTTATCAGTGAGAGAGTACGTCAACAAGTTTAATCAGTTGGCGAGGTTCGGCTTAGATTTGGTAAATACACTGCATAAGAAGGCACTAAGGTTTGCTAAAGGTTTGAATGAGCCGCTACACGGATTGGCAATGTCCCACATTCCTATGGGTGCTACCTTCGAGAAATTAGTTGACATGGTATTGATGCATGAAGAGGAAACCAAAAGTGAGAAGAAAGAAGAAAAGCTTGAAGGACCACAGAACAAGAAGGCGCGGCCCAAAAAGTAAACACAAAAGAAGGATGAGAAGTCTGAAGATAAGAAGGAGAAGAAGTGCTTTACTTGTGGAAGCTCGACCCATCTGAACAAGGATTGCAGAAAGAGGAAGGGCACTTGCTTCAATTGTGGAGAAATGAGGCACTTCACTAGGGACTTACCAAAGAAATGAGGACAAGGGCAGAGGGCAGGACCTACTTCTGGAGGGCAGGCGAATGCTCACGAGGCTGGTGGATAGGAAAGAAATAAGAAAATTTATGTAGAAGTTTTAATTTCCTTATCTGATTGTGGAGTTAAAACTCTTTCTGATTCTGGCATTTTGATTTTGTAATTGAAACTCTGCACTTTAATACTAGTCTTGTTTCTAATCCCACTGTAGACTCAAACCTATAAGGGTTATGACTCATCTGTTTGTGATAAGTTGGGATTAGAGGGTATCTGTGTTGGGCGTTAAGTTGAATATGATGCATACATTCTGGATTTTTATCATGCTTAGTTTCCTAAGAATCATTTGATAATCTGATCTGTACCAGAAGTCTGTAAGTATTTGAATATTTCTGATAAGGTTAAGGGTTTTTACTCAAAGCGTAAAGTAGATTTCCAGTCTGACATTGTTTAATGGGAGTAATTCACTGGGTGTCAATCTAATGTTGATTTCGGTCTTCGGGGTTGATACTTAGGGAATTATTTTCTTAACCAATGTCTAATAGGAACAGAGCTCTTATTTTAATCATACTTGCTTCTGTCACGCAGTTGTATCATATCGATCGAGTCTTCGACCTTTAAGTAGAAACTAATGGGTGTAAACATGTGTTTGAGACATGTTATGTTTGATGGTTGCAAGTGGATGCAAGTGGTTGCTAGTGGTTGCTCGTGGATGCATATACACACACTAGGCACTAGATTGACTCAAAAACACTCTCATACTGCATATGGATGCGTATGCATTTTTAAATTTTTTATGGATGCAAAATGTTTGACTTAGCTAATGGATATTGCATATGAATGAACGGTTGTGCACTTATATAGAAATGATATGTATCAAATAGGAAAATTGCATACATGTTGGACTGATGGCACTGACATAATTCACATTTAGGAGGTCAACTGAATCAGTGGACCGCCTGATCTTTGCATTAGATAAGGAACAAATACACACACTTTTGCATATGTTCATACAACATTAGAAGTTTCTAAGGACAATGGATGCTTATGGATGATGGTTGAGTAGATGGGTGATTGGATGGTAGGACACATTCTTCTTAACTTGAAGATTTCGGGGACGAAATCCTTTAAGGAGGGGAGAATGTAACACCCCGTATTTTCTATAAACATAAGAATGACAAACCAGAGTACAATTAAATTGTAACAAAATAATTAAGGGAAACGGGTTACGCCATTGCGTTTGTCTCAAAATTCTGCTTGGAATAGAGTCCAAGTTTGCGTAAATCGGACTTCGTATGAAGAAGATATGGCCTTCAGAAGTTTCAATAAAAACTAGCCCGAAATTCAAAATTCAGATTCAAAACAGACACCCGGGCTGGGCGGGAAAATTCCCGCCCAGGACCTAGGTCGACACTAGGGTTGACCTGGGGATCGATCTGTGTAAACTGGTCGACACTAGGGTCGACCTTAGGGTCAACCCCCCTTTTCCAGATCTGGAGACAGATCCATTTTTCTGCACCTGGACACCTTTCTGACCGGATTCATGAGCTCTAACCTATTTAAACACCCCCAAACCTAGCTTTCTCTCAACACAATTTCATTACTCTGCTAGAATCAAAACTAGGATTAATGCATCTTCTTCCAATCTGAATAGAATTAAAAGAGAATCAAATCTAAAACGGTTAGTCTACATCAAAGGCAAGCATTTCAGTTTCAGAATACAAATTCCAGAATACAAGAATCGTTCCTTTTTGTGATTACAGTTATTTTCAGATATGAAATTTAATAATTATCTTGACATTTTTGTGAATCTGGATCTGAGGTTATGCATACTTTTCTATGGATCTATCTTGTTAATATTATTGTGACTGTTCTGTATCTGTTCCTCTTTTCTTCCTTTTTGTTTATAGCCAGGCTACCACGAACCTGCGCCAAATCTCATAAGAGATCAACGCACGAATGCTAAATTTTGGGACAAATAATGGATAATGCATAATTGGACATGACTGATCTTTGACTGATTTGAGAAATTGACATATGTTGTAAATTAGATCTAGAACTGTGTATACTCTGTAATTTGGAAGAAGAGGAATCATTGTATGATAACATATGACTTGAAACTTGGGGGACATAACGCATGTTTAAAATTAAGATCAGATTTTGGGATGTTATAATTTAAAGATCTAGATTTTTGGGCATATTTTTATATAACGATTCATGACTTGAAAAAGGAATATGTGACTTAGGCGTAAAGACCTATATTAAAATAGGATAACTATTAATGTGAATGCACCTAAAAATGGATTTTTGGATATTTGGCATTAAAGGCTATAATTTGGCATAATTCATATGGTATATCATGATTTGGGCTTTTAGAGAATATTCTGTAATGTGCAAAGTTTAACTAAAAATTTGGGCATATGTTGTATTATGAATTATGACCATGATTTAGGCATGTAAGTCTAGGCTTAATTTACGATTTGGAAAGATATGTAAATAGAATTTTAGAAATATATAATCTGTTGAATTGCCTAATCTGCTAAATCTGTTATTTGCTAAATCTGTTGAATTGCCTAATCTGCTAAATCTGTTACCTGGTAAATCTGTTGAATCGTCTACTCTGCTAGATCCGTTATCTGTTGAATTACCTAATCTGTTGAAAGCTGAATAATTGTAATTTGGGTATGAAAATCCGTAGGCTCGATATAAGATTAAAACATGGAAATTTGATTAATCTGCTGTAACCTGTAAAGAAGTTTAATCTGTTAAATGGACATAATTAGTCTGATATCGTATAATCTGTACTGGAATAAGTTGGCTATGACATGAGGTTAGACTCCGTTTGCAGTAGAAGCATGCCCGGAACCAACCGGCTTAACCAGTGACTGCGAACTGTCAGTCTAATGTGAGAGATCGTAGGCATAACTAAAATATGCTTAGAGACGAGGTTAGGTCTGGCTTGTGGCAGAAGTCTACCCGGAACCGCCCGACATATCCAACGGCCACAAGCTACCGACCTTATGTGAGAGGTATGTGCAATAATATTTAATTAATGCAAATCTGAGATAAATATGATGTCTAAAACGTGTTGGGTGGATAGGGTTAAACCAACTGGACTGATGAATTTAACAAACCCGTTTCGTGAATCTCTAGGCCCAATACAAAGTTAGACAATCTGTAAGTCTATTAAAACTGTACATCTGATTCGTTAGTCTGAAAACTTGTTAACTTGATTGTCTGATCTGTGAACTAGTAAATCTGAACTCTATATGTCTGAAACTTGTAAACAAGTTAATCTGAAATCTGTTAGCCTGGGGACACAAGGTTAGGAGGAAAAATACTTGTGCCATCTATTGTTTGGGACCCATATTAGTCAGTAACACTTTCTGGTATCAAAAACTTTGACCCTACGCTATGTAGGGGTCCGGGCACGCTTACTGAACTAATTATAAGCGGTTCATTCTGATAATGGCGAGGGGTGTTGATGGTGTGTTCCAACCGGGTCATGTGCATGCATGGATCCGGTCTGCTCTGAGGATGTAAGACACCGTGACATCTGTAAATAGGTCTGTGCCAATAGGTTGCCACTTTAGGGAGTGATACACCCTACTGTGGGGCCGACACAGGGTATTTATGTATTAGGGAGCCGATCGCTTGGGGTAGGACTTAGGGTACACTTAGTTCTGTCTGTATCAGTTGGTACCGTCTGTTTCTGTTGGGTGGTAACACCTGTCTGTTTCTGCGTGGTACCGTCTGTTGGGGTGGTAAAGGCCCATTTCTAGTGTACACCTAATTCTAACATTCTGTTTCCGTAGGGATTATTCTGTTTTCGTCTCTGATTCCGTTTCCGATTCTGTTTCCGTACCTTCTGTCCGTTGGGGTGGTAAAGGCCCATTAGTTAGGTGGTAAAGGCCCATTATTAGTATTCTACTTCTGTACCTTCTGTCTGTTGGGGTTGTAAAGGCCCATTACTAGTGTACACCTAATTCTAACATTCTGTTTCTGTAGGGATTATTCTGTTTCTGTCTCTGATTCCGTACCTTCTGTCTGTTGGGGTGTTAAAGGCCCATTATTAGTATTCTTCTTTTGTACCTTCTGCCTGTTTGGGTGGTAAAGGCCCATTACTAGCATTCTGTTTCTGTAGAGATTATTCTGTTTTAGTTTAGACATTAGGGTGGGTAACACCTAATCCTATTATATTAGTATTAGTGCAGAGAAGTGAAAAGCTTAGCTTAGCCTATATCATTCCGTTTCTTCTGTTAACCAGCTATTCCTGTTACGGTTATCTCTCATCCAGTTTTATTTACATATCATGATACTATTATCTGTTTATATGATGAAAGTCACTAGACTCACCAGACTTATGTCTGACCTAGTTTGTTTCTCCTCTTTTCTTTCCGTCCCCCCCCCCCCCCCCCAAGGTTTTCAGGGTGGAAACATAGGAGCTTGATTCAGATTCTCTTTGCTTGAAGTGTTTGAAGTATTGTTTAGCTTTGGCTCTATCTTTCCATGGCAGTTTATATTGGGGATTATGGCTTTAAAAACTATGCATTCTGAAGGCTTTTGTACAAGACCGATATTTATGTACTTGAATTCTGATATTGTGATTTTGAAAGATGTAACCAAACTTATTTCTGTTTCTGTTGTAATAAAGTTATAAAATTTTCAAGTACTACTTTATCTGTCTTGTAAATTTCTGTTCTGTCTACTAAAAACGCTCCACCAAAGTTAAGGCATTCCCTTTGCGAGTGACCTTAACGGAGATGGGGTGTTACAAAGAAGAATCAAGCTATCGTCTGGGACGGAAGGTGTGAAAATGCATTCAAGTGTCTAAAGGAAAAGTTGACATGTGCACCAGTGTTAGTCATTCCTAAAGGGAACGAAGAGATGACGGTATACACAGATGCCTGTGGTACCGGACTATGTGCTGTATTGATGCAAGGAGGTAGGGTTGTAGCTTATGCAAGTCGGCAACTGAAACCGCATGAGAAAAGATATCCTACCCATGATTTGGAATTGGCAGCGATCGTGTTCGTGTTAAAGATGTGGAGACATTATCTCTTGGGAGAAAGATTCGAGTTGTTTACCGATCATAAATCGTTAGTATCTTTTCTCTCAGAAGGATCTCAACCTCCATCAGCAAAGATGGTTAGAATTCTTGGCTTCCTATGATTTCGATATCGCATATACACCAGGAAAGGGCAATGCAGTTGATGATGCATTGAGTAGGAGACATGCCAGTTTAGGAGCTATGTTTCTGGAATGGAAGCAACTGGAGTATATCGCAGGGTATGATTTTAGACCTAAATGCGAATTGGATCCAGTAATGTTGGCAAGTTTGACGATCAGACCCACTTTGATTGAGCGGATTGGTTCCAGTCAGAGTGACGATCCTAATCTATTAGAAATCATCTCCAAGTTAGAAATGGGTATCGACGAGGAGATGAACAAGTATGGGCTTGATCGAGAGGGATGGCTTAGGATGAATGGGAGATTAGTGGTGCCCAATGTCAATGGATTGAGAGATGAAGTAATTAGAGAATGTCATCACTTGAAACTGACTATACATCCCAATGGTAATAAAATGTATCGAGACATGAAGCAGACCTACTACTGGGAAGGGATGAAAAGAGATGTTGGGAAGTTTATATCCAAATGCATGAACTGTCAGCTAGTTAAAGCAGAGCAAAAGGAAGCCAAGTGGTTTGTTACAACAGCTGGAAATTCCCGAATGGAAATGGGAACAAGTCTCAATGGATTTCATTGATAGTTTGTCGAGGACTAGATCGGCTCATGATAGTATTTGGGTGATCGTAGATCGATTAACCAAGAGTGCAAGGTTCATACCGGTCAATTCGAACAGAACGACAGCTAAGTTAGCGGAACTGTATATGAAATTGGTAGTGAGATTTCATGGAGTACCCAAAGGCATTGTGAGTGACCAAGATCCGTTGTTTACTAGTGGATTTTGGAAGAGATTACAAGGGGCTTTAGGGTTAGAATTATATCTCAGTACAACGTACCATTCTCAAATCGACGATCAGACCGAGAGGGTGAATCGTGTATTAGAGGATCTCTTGAGGGCTTGTATATTGGATTTTGGTGGATCATGGGATGACCATTTGCATCTAGTGGAGTTCGCATATAATAATAGTTATCAATCTAGTACTGGTATGGCTCCATTGCTTTGCACGGAAGACCGTGCAACTCACCATCATGTTGGCGGTGAGAAGTTTGTGCTTGGGCCAGATGTGATAAGAGAAACTTCATACAAGATCAAGGTTATCCAACAGCGAATGAAGGCTGCTCAAAATAGGCGGAAGAGTTATGCTGATAAAAGGCAAAGAGATTTGAAATTCTCCATTGGCGACTTGGTGTTTGTTAAGATTTCTCCGTTAAAGAGCATGATTCAGTTTGGTAGGAGAGGCAAGTTAGCACTAAGATTTGTTGATCCATTTCCAGTTCTCAAACAAATTGGGAATCTAGCGTATAAAGTTGAGTTACCTGACAAGATGGCAGGAGTTCACAACGTATTTCATGTTTCCCAGTTAAGGAAGTTCATACACGACCCTGGTATGACTATTTCACCGGATCAGTTGGATGACATCGAAGTAGAACCCGAGGCGGTTGGGAACCGTAGGTCAATCCGTATTGCCGAGCACGATATGAAGCAACTTCGAAGGAACACGGTGAAACTGGTCAAGGTTCAGTGGGGCGAGAATGAAAATGACTATACTTGGGCAATAGACGAGAGCAAAAGGAAGTCGCATCCAGAAATCTTTGCCTCGTAAGATTTTAATAGCGATAGTTATTCCCTTGTTAGTAGATCGCATGCTAAGATAGACTTGTTGTGTTATTATGTGTGTTTGATTGTTTGTAAATGGCGTGTTAGGCATGCGGGACCCTTTGTATGTTTTGATTTAGGAATTTCGGGGGCGAAATTTCTTAAGGGGGGAGAATGTAACGACCCACATTCTACGTATCGGAGGATCATAGAATATTTATTTCTTTTTCATATGAGGTTGTATGGTCGTGTAACTTTGGGGAACGACTATTGGGGTCATTTCCCATGTTCACGATTTTTGCCGATTTTTAAATGACCGTTTTGCCCCTGGCGAATCTTATTTTTCCTATAACTTTTGATAGGTAAGGAGATTTTACCTGAAACCACTTCCATTTATTTTGGATGATGGTTTACCTTTCCGTGGAGTGGTCACAATTGCGAAATGGACTTACCGTTTGGGAGATATGGCTGAAATAAGGTTTGGAAGATGAAAAACAGCTTAACAGGGCCTAATTATGGTGATTAGCAGCTAGGCTCATAACCCATTTCTGGGTTAGGGTTATAAGGAGGCTGAAATCAGTTAGGAAAATGATTTTATTTCATTTTTACAACCGCCACTTACCTCTATTCAACTGTAGTAATGGCCTCCATCTTCTAAAACACCCCAAATCACCTTCTTATCACTAATTAAGGAGAACTACACTAAATCAAGGAAAATTAGCATCAAATCAGAGTTGGGTTGCTTCTATACATTGGAATTCGACCAAAAATAGTTGAGTTTCATATCTAAGATTTTATTTGTGGCTAAGGTGAGTGATTTACATTGTTTTTCACTAATTACGGCTAATTAGGGATGATTAGTGATAATTAGCGAAATTATGGCTTAGAAAAATATGGAAAAATTTGTAAAATTTTAAAATATTATTTTAGGGCTCTGATAAAAATTTGTACATGTTTTACTAATCGTATGGTTAAATCATGATTAAGGGGAAAAACATGGGTTTTGGGTATGTTTGATCCGTATTGACATGTTAAATTGCTGTTTTAGTGTTTGTGGTCGTCTCTACATGTTGCTATGACATTTTGGAATGATTTGTGATTGCATAGAAAAGTTAGATTAGTCGAAAACGTCGTCGTATGGCGTAAATGGCTTGCTGGAAGAATTGCAGGAAATTGGTCAGTGCCCGTTCGTGAAGCACTTGTCACGACCCGACCCCCTCCATTCGCGAAGCACCCTTCACGAGCCAACAACAAGTCACGAGACGACCTGGAGCTTAGGCCACGATCTTGAGTCATGAACCAGAGCAGGGACCATCCACGAACCGGAATAGGGCACCACGAGCTACTTCAAGCATCACGAACAGTAGACCAGATGGGACCCATAAGCCGACCAGAAGCATCACCACGAGCCGAGGACAGGAGGGCGAGCCACGAACCATGACCAGGGTGAATCACAAACCGATCTCCAAGTCTGGACAGTGAACGAATTGAATGGAAACTGAAGTGCGAACGGGATAATGACCTAAACCCGAGATGCAAAGGTAGTCCAAATGAGGAGTTGTTAATCAGGATCCAGATGGGAACCAACGAGTTAACTTCATGAGTTGGACTTTGCTGCGGGACGTATGCAAAGGTGTTATCGATGTCTATAGCATTGAATCACCATTGAGAGATGGATATTGCCTATGGATCAGTGCAGTGGCGCCGTTATGACTCCATGGGGGCAAAGTGATCATATCAGGGCTATGAGCCAGTGCAGTGGAGTTGTCATGACTCCATGGGGCAGAGTGGACATAGCAAAGTATTAGTGGTTACGGATCAGTGCAATGGAGTCGTCATGACTCCATGGGGAAGAGTGGTCGTAACAAAGAATTGGGTGATCAAAGTGGTGGATATCGTATACTTTACGCACTGAGTGAGAGATGTGAGGATGATAGCTATGTTTGATGTTTGCTATCACCATGACATGCACACCACCTCCCCGTTATTTTCACATCCTGTTGTGCTAACTCTTTGGTTGCAGGTCCAGGTTCAGGTATAGTCATGTATACCTGTTATTGTTCTGTTTTTGCTGCTTATCGTTCATGCCAGACTTTTGTCTGACCCAGAGTTTTATGTCTCTTCTTATTACTCTGGGTGCTCCTAAACGAGTAGACTAGAGACAGGTTAGCTGGTTATGCACGAGTAGCTGTCCGGAGACGAGCATGAGGCTTACATGTATTATTCCCATATATTCTCCCTGTGTTGTTGCTGGTCACTATTTTGGGCATTAGTAATGTACCTTCCTATTTTGCTTTAGAGACAGTTTTAAAAGTTGTAATAATGGTGGTTTGGATCATAAGTTGTATTTTGAATTTTCCGCTACTATGATGGTTTTGTTTTCAGCTTATGCACTGTCTCGCCTGTTTTATGTCAAGTTATGTTATTATTATATTTTGTTCCATGCGCTATGAGATATACTACAGGTTCTTTGTGATTCATAGTTCCAACCCTTTCTTTCTTTGACGACCGTCCCATGCTAGTTGGACATCGGCACAACGCATTTCAAGGGAAAAATCTGCTGGTGCGGGGCGGGCCGTCACAGTGGCATGCTGAGTTGCATGGATCAAGGCTTTTGTTGAAAAGCAGAGTCTTGTGGTTGATGATCAAAGCACATCTTTAATTAGCATAGCTTTGTGTAGCGTTAATTCGTGAGCTTCACACCTCTGTATGAACCAGGAACAGGATGAGGAACGTATGGAAATGGACATATGTTAGTTTCTAGCAACGAGTAACATCATGGTATGGAGCCCAGACTGTTTACTTATGTGGATGTTGGAAAACTTTATTGATGGAAAGTGAGTACCTCGATCATTGCGCCGATTGAAAGGCTCTTTGAGTTGAGTCCGTAGTGGCGCTTGAATGGTCGACATATTGAACCATTTTGGAGATTCGATAGAACTGGCTAACATATAGTTTATGGTATAACTAATCATCGACGGATGACTGGCCATGCGGCTGACCTAGGGCTCACTGCGGGGGATCCTGACACATTGCTAGTGTGTCTCGAATCGGTAAGGAGGATCGCTTGCCTTGGTTCATAGATGGAAACCCAATTTCCAATACATGATTTTACGGTTTTAGTAGAGAGAGAGTGTGTGTGTGTGTATATATATATATATATATATATATATATATATATATATATATATATATATATATATATATATGGCGACATAATAGAATGGTACCTACGCCGCCTATGTTTGATACATTTATATTTGAAGTTGATTTCTTCACTTATAGTAATAATAAAAGATGAAATTTCGCGTATCAAGCATATTTTGCTATTATAAGGGAAAAATCTATCCTCCTGCTTGCGTTGCATTGTGTGATGGGACCTGAGTCTTATAATAGTTTCATTTTTCTCTTTAGCATTACGTTGTTTGGTTTTATGCACTAGTATTCATGGGGAATAAACCTGTTCTATGTTATACGGCGTGGTCCCATGATTTACCTAACTTTGAAATCAAGTTAATAACTGAGTTAGTTCTCACACCAGTCCCACGACTGACTTGGAGTTTATTGTTTTAACCTAAACTCGGGGTGCCCATATTTCCACACGGGCAGCTAGTAGTTTTGGTTTTTGCAGATACTTCTTTTCACAGGATCCTGGATTTACAGCTAGAGCTATATTCAGAAAGCTTTGTATCCGTGTATTTCTTTCAGTTGTGCTACTCAATGTATTTCCGCTGTACATTGTATTTATACATTTTATTTCTGTTGCTATGTATTTTATTCTCTGATATTTTTCTGCTGTATATTATTTGATCTTTGATATTCTTGTACTCTGATGTAAATTGTTGTAATAGAAATGAAATGTTCAATTGTTTGTGTTCTGATGCGTCGTGTTTTCAAAGCAATCAGGGCTTTCCCATAAAGGGAAGTTTGGGTTAGAGAAGAGAATAAAATTTGTTTGCCCGACAAATAGGTACATGTTTGCTATATAATTTACTGTTTTGTTTGGGTGATGATGATTTTATGAACCAATTGGCTAGCCGCTTGGCTTTTTCTTTTTCTTTTTCAGATCAGAAGGCCTATATGGCAATTTCGGGATTTTCCCGTGGCTCCCGGTGCAGGGGAGGTTATGGCGAAATTTTTCGAAAATTTAGGGTGTTAGCCAAATTTTTGAAAATTTGAAAATTCTCAGAAACTGAAAAGTTGGAGAATGGAAGCCAGATCGAATGTAGAGTTGATTAATCAAACCACTTTCGACTTTGTTCCTTTTCGGGGACGAAAAATTTTAAGTGGGGGAGATTGTAACAACTCGAAAATCTGGGCCAGTTTAAAATTTTTATTTTGGCAATTTTAAAGAATTTTGCATATTTAAAATGAATTATTTTAAATAAAATCGACGAGAAATTTATTTTGAATAGAAATCGAACGTATTTATTATATACGTCATCATTAGAATATAATATTTATATATAATTATAAATAGAATTGAAAATGGCGCGGTAGTTCGATAATTCGATTTCAAACTTCAATTGAACGTACCGGGT
This sequence comes from Allium sativum, assembly GCA_030737875.1. Taxonomy (NCBI): domain Eukaryota; kingdom Viridiplantae; phylum Streptophyta; class Magnoliopsida; order Asparagales; family Amaryllidaceae; genus Allium; species Allium sativum. The sequence goes on from CM060918.1 coordinate 470,429,915, forward strand.
GCAAAACAATCCGGATTTTAGTGAAACCAAAAACATTAGGATCTAATTGATAATATCTTTCCAACGAATCCGAAAAATCGAGATTTCATAGCGGGAATCTAAAGATATGTCCACTTGAAAATTCTGAATAGTCGCTATGGAATTCAGGCCCTTAAAATGGGAATTTTGCAAACGACCTCGGATTTCGACGTAACCACTTTTGTTGGATCCGTGATGTCAAATTATTTCTATATTCCCAATTTCATAATTTTTCAAATCAATATGTGAGCGTGGCAAAGGAAAACGCGTTTGACCAATTTCAGTTGATTTTAATCGACTGGAAAATGGCCATTTTCCAACGGTCTCAGAATTTGACGAAACTAGTTTTGTTAGGACCGTATCGTCAATACGAAGCTAGAAAATATTTTTATGGAAATTTTCTAGTTAGTATGTGACCCCAGTAAATTGAAATGCGCGTTCAAATTCAATATATAGAGTTATATGTTGATTTTAACGGAAACTGATTGTAACGATCGAATCAACCTACGATACATATCCCATTGTGTTCGGAATGCGGGTAAAATGCTATGGACGACAGGCGGTGGGCCTCGTTTCGAGTTCGAACAGAAAAGTCAAGTTTTTGAATTTAAAATTAAAATCCTCTCTCTCCTCACCCTCTTTATTTCTCTACCCCCCCTCATTTCCCCAAATCCGATTCAGGAGGAAAAAGAAAAAAAAACGAAACGAACGGAATCGAAGACCCCCCCAGCGGCGCCGACAACCGCGAAGCCCCCCCCCCCCCCCCCCCCCCCGCGCGCAACCGCGAAGACCCCCCCCTCATAAGCACCCTCCTCCGCCTCTTCTTCCTCCTCCGCCGACAACCGCCGCCTGAAGCATCGAACCCCCGCCACCAGCAAACCCCGCCTCCAACGGTGAAGCTCCTCCCCTGCCGCCAAGCCTTCCTCCGATCAATGTAAGATTTTATTTAATAAAGATTCGATTTTTATGGCTAATAAATAGTTAGATTTTGATAAATCGAATGAAGGGAGTAATAAAAATATGATTTTTATATTTTTAAAGTAATAAAAATATGATTTTTATATTTTTAAAGTATTAAAAATGTAATCTTTACTATATAGAAGATGTAAAAATATGATTTTTGTTTATGTAGAGAATTAAAAATATAATTTTTACATGATAGGAATATTAGAAATATCATCTTTATATGAGTAGAAAAATAAAAATGTGATTTTTATAATGATATATTTGAAAAGGCGAAATCTTTATATTTGAAAAGGCGAAATCTTTATATAGAGAATAGCGAGGTAAAAATATAATTTTTATCTATATAGTAGCAATGTAAAAATAGAATTTTTATCCATATAGCGTAATAGTAAAAATTCAATTTTTATATATTGAATAGCATAGTAAAAATTCAATTTTTATATATTGAATAGCATAGTAAAAATTCAATTTTTATATATTGAATAGCATAGTAAAAATTCGATTTTTATATATTGAATAGCATAGTAAAAATCCGATTTTTATATATTGAATAGCATAGTAAAAATTCGATTTTTATATATTGAATAGCATAGTAAAAATTCGATTTTTATATATTGAATAGCATAGTAAAAATTCGATTTTTATATATTGAAAAGCGAAGTAAAAATTCGATTTTTACATATGTAGTGAATACGGGCAACGAAGATGACAAAAAGGCGAGAACGATCAAGATTTCTATAAATGAAGTGTCGTGAAGTTGGGAGAGCTTTTGGTGAGAACTTCTCACTCTTCAATTTCTTTTTCTAGTTATATATATATACTAGGATGTAGACGGTGTTTAGTAGCACCCGACACAATCGTCCGTAGACCATGGACTTGTTTGTTTGGCTGTGTAGTTGGTTAGATTATTTGGGTTGAATTGAATTGTTTGGTGAAATGAAATTGATTTGATTGATGTGTGAATGGCGTGGGCCTTCACTAGACCGGGGATAGGGCTAGGCCTCGTCCCGTTTCTAGTATCGTGCCGTTATGCCACCGAAATTTTCTAAAACAAGTTAGAAAAATAAAGAAATCATTTTATTTAATAAATGAACTGAATAAAAATTCATGTGTTGAAATAAAATGTTGTATCGTTAAAAATATAATTTTTAACGTGAATGTGAATAAATAAATATTCATTTACAAACCTGACGGTTTGTTTATGTACACCTATTTGAAGGACATTGATTGGGACGATAAATTTTACACATCGCCCAACTGCACAACTAAAATCTGTGTTTGATTGTTTGAAACGCCACACGGGTATTGGGATAAAATATGGTATACACTAATCCCAATAATTAGTTGTATGTCGATCGATTGATTGACAGGCTGTTATAAGCGTTAGATATCTATATTTGATGCTTATACAGTGTAGTGCACTTTGGAAGATGGTTGATTATTTATCGTTGCTATTATATACATGTGTTGTATGGAATCTATATAATTAACTTTATATGGTAATTGATTGGGCCTCATTCCAATCGGGACAATAAGGAATATCATAAAATAAAGGTTCATGTGTTGACAGTACTCATCCGTTGATATTAGTCAAGTGTTGAACAAAAATAAATATTCATTTGTTGAACAGAATAACGGAATTATTGAAATATATAAAGCCGTGTTGATTAGAGTTGCGCTATTTTGACGTGAATGATATTTATATCGATTTTATTCGTTTTACAATGAATATTGAAAAGTGATTTCAAAATGTAATATTTTGAAATGAAGTCCAAATGGAATTGAATATAAAACGAATTTGAATTCGAATTGAATATATGACGAATTTGATTTGAATAGAAAACCAATTTGAATTGAATCGAATGGAAAACCAATTTGAATTGAATCGAATAGAAAACCAATTTGAATTGAATCGAATAGAAAACCAATTTGATTTGAATTGATTAGAAAACGAATTTGATTTGATTTGAATAGAAAACCAATTTGAATCGAATTGGATATAAAACCAATTTGAAATGAATTGAATATAAAACGAATTCGAATTGAATTGAAAATGAATTCGAATTGAACTGGAAACGAATTGAAATGAATTCAAATTGAATTGAAATTTGAATTGAATAGAAATGAATTTTAAAACGAATATGAATTCGAATTGAATAGAAAACTAATTCGAATTGAATTGAATTGAAAAGAAAATGAATTCGAATCGAATTAAAATCGATTTGAATTGAAATCAAATAGAAATGAAAGTAAAAAGGATTTATAATTGAAAATTCAATTTTGATTTGAATTTGAAATAAAGGTTGAAATTGTTTTTGAAATGAATTCAAAACTATTTATAAAATTCATTTTAAATAGAAATCGATGAAATATATTATATATATTATATACGTAATATAATGGCCTGAATAGAATGCGCCGCGCCGCGGTAGTTTGTGAATTTCGACCATTTATTTCAAACGGACATTACGGGAGATTCGACCGTCGGATTCTCCTAAAAACGGAACCGTTGGGTTCGTATCGAAAAGAGCTTTCTAACGAATATTAGAAATTTGAAATCTAACGGTTGGATTTGGAGATACGTCCAAATCAAATTTGGAAAAGGTCGCTGTAAGTGCAGTTCGATGGCCGTTGATGGAAATCAACTGTACGGGCCTTGATAAAATTATTAAAAATATCAATAATTTGTGTAAAATCATATGAAATGATTTGGGAGAAATTGGGATGTAAAACTCCATATTTGAAAAGTTAAAAATAGATTTTTATCAAAATGAACTAGTTTTGAACTAAAATTAAAATCCATTTATTTTTAAATAAATAAATTGGATTTGAAATGGGTTTTAAATAGAATTGATTTGTGGGTTTATCGTGAACAGTGTTTTAAATAACACTAGTTCTTTAACCCGATAATAATTAGAATGTGATTTGGGTTTGTCGTGAACTGTGTTTTAAATGACACTAGTTCTTTAACCCAGTAAAAGGAGTTTTATTGAATCTGCAATTAGATTGAAATGTGAATTGATAATTCAAATTATCAAATTTAGAAAGTAAGCGAGAATGGAGTATCACCAGTTTTGCTCCAAAGCGATAGTTAAATCTTTAATCAGATTTGAATGTGAAATGGTAATTAAATTTACCGATAACACCGTGGTGTTAGATATGGAGTATTACCAGTTTTGCTTCATGGGATGAAAAAGTTGGGATTGGGAAATAAAATAAATAATTACTTCAGTGTGGTTCGTTAATCTCGACTAGTTTGGAAAACCATAATTTGGTTTGAAATGACATCCAAAGGAAGATCAAAGAATAAATTTAAAGAATTTATCTTGGATAAAATTAATGGGAACCTTTCCCTGAGAATATGAATTGGAATGAGGCGTATGTTTTGTTTGTGTAACATTTGTTTTTAATATACGTGGGTTGTTCGGAAAGGCCGGGTTTATACCCATTCTGAATAACCGATTCGACGATATGTCGAAGATGAAGACGGTGGTTGAAGACTGGAAGTCTTCACATCGTTTGGGTGTGTACTGATGATCCTGATTGGGCTGTACACCCAAGATGAGGGAATCAGTTAGTGGTCGTCCAGACGTACTTGGAGATCGATGGATATGCGAGGAAAGTGCCTACGGTTTCGTTCAGACCCAGAACGAACTTGTAAATGGATTGTGTGTCTGACATTGGATTTTATTCTGTGTTGATTGATTTCTGTTAAATATATATCTGTTTGGCGGCGGAGAATTTATTCTCTTGCTTAACGCCCTTCTCTGAGACGTACGAGCTTAGAGGTTATATATCGATAGATATCAATCGCATGGCATGAATTGCTTGTGTGGCACGCTGAGTTGAATGGATCAAGGCTTCTGTTGAAAAGCAAAGTCTTGTGGTTGATGATCAAAGCACGGCCTACATGGCATAGCTTTGTGTATAGCATGGATTCGCGAGCCTCACATCTCGGTATGAGTTAAAAACGGGATAAGGACCGTTGGGAGAACACGACGTTTCTTTCTAGCTTTGGTGGTGTCAGTGACTTACCAGCCCTGACATTTATATATTTTTCACCTTTGTGGTTGTTGGAATGAGGCGCCTCGATATTAGGTTTGTAAGGACCGGGAAACGTGTGTTCAGGAATTGCCAATCCTCTAACGTAAGTGAGGACCGGCCCAACCGATCCAGTAGCTGCCCAGAGTGCGTAGTCCTGAGCATTTGCTAGAGTGTCTCGAAGCGGAGAGGAGCTTGCCCCTTGCCTCGACTCATGACGGAAATCCAATTTCCAATACGTGTATTGCGGTTTTAATTGTAGAACTAGTACAACTACATGATATATGGTACCCATGCCGTCTATGATTTATATTTATGATTGAAATTGTTTTGACACTATACACTTATTATAGTATCAAATGATTTGTTTTTAAACGTACCAAGCATGTTTGGCTATTATAAGGGAAAACCCTATCCTCCGGCTTGCGTTGCATTGTGTGATGGGATCTGGGTCTTATAATAGCTTCATTTTTCGAAAAGCATTGCGTTGTTTTATCCTATGCACTGGTATTCTTGGGAGGAAACCCGTTCCGTGTTATACGGCGTGGTCCCTTGAATAACTCTCTTTTAAAGTAAAGTTTTAAATAACTGTTTTAGTTCTCACACCAGTCACATGACTGACCTGGAGTTTATTGTTTTAACCTAAACTCTGGGTGCCCTCATTTTCCGCACGGGCAGCTAGTAGTTTTGGTTTTGCAGATTTATATTCACAGGATCCTGGTTTACAGCTGGAATGATATCCGGAAAGCTCTGTATCCGTATATCACCTTCAGTTGTGCTTTGTATTATTTTCCGCTGCTATGTAATTTATTGTAATCTCTGATATATATCGAATGTATATTTATTCATTTATACTCCGTATATTCTTGTATCTGATGGAATTGTTGTAATAGCAATGAAATGTTCTTCAGTCTGCATTCTGATTTGTCCTGTTCTCAAAACGATCAGGGGTTTCGAACGATTTAGATCGGTTTAACGACTTATTCGGATCGAGCGAAATTCCCGGCCGTCACACAAAATCACATTCCATTAACAATGGAATCTTCACGGAAAACAGATCAATATATATAATCGATATGAACTTCCATATCCAACCGATACTATAAATGGAATAACGACAAAGCCTCTTAAACTCCATATATAGTAACAGTCTTCCTCCATAGAAGTCCACTTCGATTATCACCAAATCGAATTCCATTCCATTCCAATTTATTTTATTAAATTGGAAAACTTCACATTGGAAAATTTCCTTTAAATCTTAACAAAAGATTTATAAATTCCAAATCACATTTCACTGTAAATTGGGTTAAAGAACAAATGTCGTTAAAACACAGTTCACGATAAACCAAATTCACACTCCATCAGTCTCTAACCGTGTAATAACCCGGAAATCCGAGCCAATTTAATTTTTTTATTTTGGTTATTTTAATGAATTTTGAATATTTTAAATGAATTATTTTAATTAATAACGACGAAAAATTTATTTTCGACGAAGTTAGAACGAATAAATTTATTTTAATTATAAAACGAGCCTGAAATGGTTCGGTAGTTCGAAAATTCGATTTCTAGTTTCAAATGAATATGCAGAATTCGTTTAAAATCAGAATTGGACGAAACAAGAAATATTAGAATCTATTTGAGAATATCTTTCCAACGAATCCGGAAAATCAAGATTTCATAGAGGGAATCAAAAGTTAGGCCCAATTTAAAATTCAGAATAGTCGCTATGGAAATTTAGCCCTTAAAAATGGAAATTTTGCAAATGACCTCGGTTTTCGACGAAACCACTTTTGTTGCATCCGTGATGTCAACTTATTGCTAAGTTTTAAAATTCGTAATTTTCTGAATCCATATGTAAGCGTGGCAAAGGAAAACGCGTTTGACCTGTTTTAGTTGATTTTAATCGACTTGAAAATGGCCATTTTTCAAACGGTCTCAGGCTTTGACGAAATTAGTTTTGTCAGGACCATATCGTCAATACAAAGCTAGAAATAATTTTTCGGGAATTTTTAGAGTCCGTATGTGGCCCCGGTAAATTGAAATGTGTGTTCAAATTCAATATATAGATTGATATTTTGATTTTGACGGAAACCGATCGAAATAGCCAAACTAACTTACTATATATATCCCATTTTGTTCGAAATGGGGGTAATTAGCTATGGACGACAATCGGTGGGTTCGATTTTGAGTTTGAAATAAAAAGTTACTTTTTGGAGAAATAAATTAATAAATAATTATATATAATAGTTGGTCAACCCTCTTTACTCTCTCCCTCCCTGTTACTTTTCTGATTGAGATCTTTAAAGAAAAAAAAGCCCGACTTCCACCACGTCGCACGCCCCTTTTCATGCCGCCACCGCCGCCCAGGTGATCGCCGGCCCTGCCCCTCGCCTGCGCCACCCACCACCGGCCTTCCCCACGCTGGCGCCGCCCCCCCTCTCCCAAAACCGGACCCATAACCCTAAAAACTCAAAACCGATGGAAAACCCACAACCACTGCCCCTGGAACCTCTGCACCGCCGCCGCGTGTCACGAAAAAGAATTTCGCTCGATCCGAATCAGTCGCTAAACCGATCAAGACCGTTCGAAACGCCTGATTGTTTTGAGAACACGACAAAATAGAACGCAGACGGAAGAACATTTCATTGTTAATTACAACAATTCCATCAGAATACAAGAATATACAGAGTATAAACAAATATCATACAACAGAAAATATCAGAGATTACAATAAATTACATAGTAGCGGAAAAATAATACAATACACAACTGAAAGTAATACACGGATATAAAGCTTTTCGGATATCGTTCCAGCTGTAAACCAGGATCCTGTGAATATTAATCTGCAAAACCAAAACTACTAGCTGCCCGTGTCAAAATAAGGGCACCCAGAGTTTAGGTTAAAACAATAAACTCCAGGTTAGTCATGTGACTGGTGTGAGAACTAAAACAGTTATTTAAAACTTTACTTTAAATCAGATATATCAAGGGACCACGCCGTATAACACGGAACGGGTTTCCTCCCAAGAATACCAGTGCATATAACAAAACAGCGCGATGCTTTTTGGAAAAATGAAGCTATTATAAGACCCAGGTCCTATCACACAATGCAATGCAAGCCGAGGGATAGGGTTTTCCCTTATAATAGCCAAACATGCTTGGTACGTTTTAAAACAAATCATTTGATACTATTATAAGTGTATAGTGTCAAAACAATTTCAAATCATAAGTATCAATCATAGACGGCATGGGTACCATATATCATGTCGCCATACTAGGCTCTACAATCAAAACCGCAAAGTCATGTATTTGGAAATTGGATTTCCATCTGTGAACCGAGGCAAAAGATAGTCCTCAACCGAATTCGAGACGCTCTAGTCCGCCCCTCAGGCAAGTACTCAGTCAAGCCTTTGGATCGTCATAGCCGGTCCACCGATGTGGATTAAATTGCCTAAACACTGCGTTTCCCCACCCTTTGGGGCGTGAGTAAACCAACGAATGACTACTCCATCGGTCCCGGACCGACCGATATATCCAAGGCGCCTCGCAACAGCAGCAACCACATAAGTCAAACTCGTCAGGGCGTGTAAAACCACTGACGCCACTTCTTACTAGAAGGAAACGCATGCCCTCCCTGATGTCCTCTTCCGTTTCTGGTTCACAACCGGGGTGTGAGGCTCGCGAATCAACGTTACACAATGCTATGCCACACAGGCGGTGCTTTGATCATCACCACAAGACTTTGCTTTTCAACAGAAGCCTTGATTAATTACCACTTAGGAATGCCACACAGGCAATTCACTCCATGCGTTTGATATCCATCAATATATAACCCCTGAGCTCGTACGTCTCAGAGAAGAGCGTTAAGCAAGAGAATAATTCTCCGTCGCCAAACAGATATATATTTATTAGAAATCAATCACACAGACTAAAATCCAATGTCAGACACACCGTCCATTTTCACGTTCGTTCTGGGTCTGAACAAAACCAGAGGCACCTAGTACCCTGCATATCCATTGATCTCCAAGTACGTCTGGACGATCACCAATTGATTCCCTCCTCTTTGGTGTACGGCCCAATCAAGATCATCAGTAATCACCCAAACGACGTGAAGACCTCCTTTCTTCGACCAACGTCTTCATCCTCGACACCACGTCGAATCAGTTATTCAAAATGGGATAAACCCGGTCTTTCTGAATAACTCGCGTATATAATAAACAAGTGTTACACAAACACAACATACGCCTCATTCCAATTCAGAATATTCTTTTATTCCGATATTCTTATAATTTTGGAAAGGTTCCCACTAATTTTATCAAAGATAAATTCTTTAAATTTATTCTATAATCTTTTTTTTTTGAATATCAATTCAAACTAGTCGGGATTAGCAAACCACACCGAAGTAATCATTTATTTTATTTCCCAATCCCAACCTATTCATCCCATGAAGTAAAACTGGTCATACTTCATATCTAACACCACGGTGTTATCGGTAAATTCAATTACCATTTCACGTTCAAATCTGATTAAAGATTTAGCTATCGCCTGGAGCAAAACTGGTGTTACTCCATTCTCGACCTTTTTTCAATCTAATTAAAGATTTATTAAAACTTCACTTAGTTTTAATCTTTACTTGGGTTAAAGAATCAGTGTCATTTAAAACACGGTTCACGATAAACCCCAAAATCACATCACATTTCAATCAGTCCCTAACCGTAAATTAGCAAGTTTGCAATTCCCTAAGTATTAACCCCGAAGGCCGAAACCAACATCAGATCAATACCCCAGAAACCATTCAACTTAACTAATCTCCAGTTAGTTTCTGATTTTCTTAACTCCTTTGGGTCTAAGAACAGTATTATTGAAGATACCGTTCACGACAACCCAAAATCACATTCCATTAATTATCGGGTTAAAGAACAAGTGTTATTTAAAACACTGTTCACGTTGAACCCAAAAATCAATACTAGTTCAATTCCAATTAAATATTATTTAATTGGTACACTTCATTAAATCTAAATAAAAAGATTTAATATTTTCCTCAGCTGGGGTTAAGAACAGTGTTAATGAAGACACCATTCACGACAAACCCAAATCACATTCGATATTCAATACAAGGCTCTGAATAGAAAATATATCGGCTTATATTCAATATCAAATTCTACGACCAACAAATATCGTATTGGAAATAACGATATAAATATATATCTTTCAAATTTCTATAACAACATCTGTATAATCACGAAATCCAACATCGAAATATTCCGAAGACAATTTCGATTCAAATCCATTCCAATGCAATTATTGGAAATTCTAGTTATTTTCAAAACCATTTCAAATTCAATTTATTTATTTTAAAAATAAATAAATTATTATTCTTGTTCAAAACTAGTTCATTTCGATAAAAATCTATTTTTATCTTTCCAAATATGGAGTTTTTCATCCCAATTCTTCACAAATCATTACTTATGATTTTACACAAATTAGTGATATTTTTAATAATTTTATCAAGGCCCGTACAGTCGATTTCCATCCACGGCCATCGAACTGCACTTACAGCGACCTTTTCCAAATTTGATTTGGACATAATTCCAAATCCAACCGTTTGATTTCAAATCTCTAATATTTGTTAGAAAGCTCTTTTCGATACGAACCCAATGGTTCCAGTTTTAGGAGAATCCTACGGTTGGATCTCCCGCAATATCCATTCGAAGTCAATGGTCGAAATTCGCGAACTGCCGCGGCGCGACGCGTTCTATTCAGGCCATTATATTATATATAATATATATAATATATACTTCGTCGATTTCCTTTTAAAACGTATTTTATAAATCGTTTTAAATTCGTTTTCAAAACGATTTCAACTTCCTTTTGAAATTCAAATTTAAAATTGAATTTTTCAATATAAATTCGTTTTAATTTCATTTCAAATCGATTTCAATTTGAATCGATTTCAATTCAATTTCAATTCGTTTAAATTCAATTCAAAACGATTTAATTTCTATTTCAATTTAATTCGAATTTCAATTCTCTTCAATATTCATTTCAATTCACTTCAATATTCATTCAATTTGAATAAAATCGATATAAATATCGTTCACGTCAAAATGGCGCAAATCTAATCAACACGACTTTATATATTTCTATTTTCAAATATTTCGATTTCAAATATTTCTATTTCAAATATTTCTATTTCAAAAATTCCTATTTCAAATATTTCCATTTCAAATATTTCTATTTCAAATATTCCTATTTCAAATATTTCTATTTCAAATATTTCTATTTCAAATATTTCTATTTCAAAAATTCCTATTTCAAATATTTCCATTTCAAATATTTCCATTTCAAATATTTCTATTTCAAAACTGGAATAAGGCCCAATCAATTACCATATAATGTTAATTATATGGATTTTCTACAACACATGTATAAAATAAACACGATAAATAATCAACCATCATCCAGAGTGCACCATACAACTGTATAAGCATTAAATATAAATAATTAACGCTTACACAGTCTGTCGACCAATCGATCGACATACTACTAAACAATCGGGATTAGTGTACGTCAAATATCACCCCATTACCCGTGTGGGGTTTCAAACAATCAAACACAGATTTTATTTGTGCCATTGGGCGATGTGTAAAATTTATCGTCCCAATCAATATCAGTCAAATGTGTGTATATAAACAAATCCTTTGATTTGTTTATATTTATTTCATTTTAAATACACGTTAAAAATTCTATTTTTAACTATAAAATATTTCTAACTATATAATATTTTATTTCATTTCACATCACACAATCAACTACACATAAAAATCAAACAAACAAGCATACAAGCCGTCCATGGTCTGTGGACGACGGGTGTCGGGTGCTACTAAACATCGTCTGCATCCTAGTATATATTTCAACTAGAAATTAAAAATAAAAAGGTGAGGAGTTCTCACCGATAAGCTAAACCAAACGTCTCGACTCTTCTTATGTAGGAAATCTTCGCCGTTTCTTCTTTTGTCACTTTCGTCATCCGTATTCACTACATACATAAAAATCGAATTTTTACTTCGCTATTCAATATATAAAATTCGAATTTTTTACTTCGCTATTCAATATATAAAAATCGAATTTTTACTTCGCTATTCAATATATAAAAATCGAATTTTTATCTTTTCTATAATATAAAAATTATATTTTTACCCTTTCTATAATGTAAAAATTATATTTTTGACCTTTCTATAATGTAAAATTATATTTTTAACCTTTCTATAATGTAAAAATTATATTTTTAACCTTTCTATAAATCAGAATCTCATTTTTAATCCCTGTCATGTAATTAAAATTTAGTTCTTTTCCCTGTTTGTATACACAACAAAAATCCGTTTTTTTCCAAACTGAAATCATATATTTTTAGAATTAAATCAAAGAGAATAATTAAAGAAGCGAAAAAAAGCTTACATTTTAATTGTAGGAGGGGAGGGTTTTTTTTCTGCCATCATCTGAGAGGGGGAGGCCTTGCGTCGGGATGCTGGGGCTGAGGGGGGCGGCTGTCAGCTGGTGAGGCCACGCGGTGGCGGACTAAGGGGGGCTCGGCGGTTTTGAAGAGAGGAGGGAGAGGGGCCTGCGTCGGAGAAGAAGAAGGGGAGGAGGGCGCTGACATCGAGGTGGAGAGAGGGAGGGGTGCCTCGCGCCGGTGGTGGCGGCGCGCCAGAGGAGGGCGACGGCCGCTATCGCATCCTCCCATCCTTTTTTTTCTGAACTAATCGATTGAATGAGGGGTAGGATAGGAGAGAGGATTATATATTTATTTTAATTATTTTTATTATTTTAATTTCAAAAAAAGTTGATTTTTTATTTTGACCTCGAAACGAGGCCCATTGCCTGTCGTCCATAGCTAATTACCCCCATTCCGAACACAATGAGATATGTATCATAAGCTCATTCGGCCGTTTCGATCAGTTTCCATCAAAATCAACATATAACTCTATATATTGAATTTGAATGCGCATTTCAATTTACCGGGGCCACATACTAACTCGAAAAATTCCCGAAAAATATTTTCTAGCTTCGTATTGACGATACGGTCCTAACAAAACTAATTTCGTCAAATTCTGAGACCGTTAGAAAAATGGCCATTTTCCAGTTGATTAAAATCAACTGAAACTGGTCAAACACGTTTTCCTTTGCCACGCTCACATAATGATTCGAAAAATTATGAAATTTGGAATCTAGCAATAATTTGACCACGCGGATCCAACAAAAGTGGTTTCATCGAAATCCGAGGTCGTTTGCAAAATGGCTATTTTTAAAGGCCGAAATTCCGTAGCCACTATTCTGAAATTTCAACTAGACATATCTTTTGATTCCCACTATGAAATTTTGATTTCTCAGATTCGTTGGAAAGATATTCTCAATTAGATTCAAATATTTTTGGTTTCGCCAAAATCCGGTTTATTTTGAATCCTGTACACTCATTTGAATTTTGAAGTCAAATTATCGAACTACCGCGTCATTTTCAATTCCTTTTTATATATATAAATAAATATTTATATTCTATCGACGACGTATATAAATATATACGTTCGAATCCTATTCAAAATAAATTTTTCGTCCTTATTATTTAAAATAATTCATTTTAAATATTCTAAATTCACTAAAATTGCCAAAATAAAAATTTTAAATTGGCATAGAATTCCCGGGTTATTACACCGCGGCCCTTTCCCCGACCCTCCAACACCCAACGCCACCTCAAACCACCCACCACCGGCCAGTGGACCCCCCTCCTCCATAAAGATTTTTTGATTTTGGCCATTTTCGGTTTCTAATTCAAGCCCTGGACTTCGCAGACGAGCGCCGCACCCAGTACTACGCCACGGGAAGCTACGCACCCTCCAATGAGTCCACCTCCACAATACAAGGTGAATAAATTCACATTTATATTAATTTCAGATTTAAAATATATAGAACATTGATTTATTTTCAGTTTTAAAATAAATTAGCATAAGAAAGATCGGATTTTTAACATGATAAAGTTTGGATTTTTAAAAAAGATTTGATCTTTATTTATATGTTAAGCATATATAGAAAGGATTTTTAATTATATGAAAATATGAAGTTTATTTATGTTTATAGGAAAAAAAATATTTTTTTTATTATGTAGAAAATATAAACATATATTTTTTATTATGTTGAAAGTATAAAAATATAATTTTTATTATGTGAATATAATTTTTATATGATGTAGAGAATAAAAATATAATTTTTATATGAACATTACAAGAATAAAAATGTGATTTTTATTGTGAACAGCGTGAAATGGTTGAGTTGGAATGTCAGGCAAATCCGAACTATTCAGAAATAAAGAATGAGGGAGTGGATCCCAAAGGTGAGAACCTATCACTTTAAAATTTCTTTTCTAGTTAAAATATATACTAGGATGCAGACAGTGCTTAGCAGCACCCGACACCCGTCGTCCACAGACCATGGATGACTTGTTTGTTTGATTGGTGTGTTGTGAAAATTGATTATGTGGTGTGGATTTAATAAATATTTTATAGTTAAAAATATAATTTTTAACGTGTATATAAAATAAATATTTATAAACAAATCGGACGATTTGTTTATATACGCACATTTGACTGATATTGATTGAGACGATAAATTTTACACATCGCCCAACTGCACAAATAAAAATCTGTGTTTGTTGATTTGAATTCCCACACGGGTATTGGGATTATACTTGACATACACTAATCCTGATTGTTTCGTTGTATGTCAATCGATGGGTTGACAGACTGTGTAAGCGTTGATTATTTATATTTGATGTTTATGCAGTTGTGTGGTGCACTCTGGATGATGGTTGATGATTTATCGTTGCTATTATATACATGTGTTATAGGGAATCCATATAATTAACATTATATGGTAATTGATTGGGCCTCATTCCAATTTGGAAAATAAGGAATATTATAAAAGAAAATTCATGTGTTGAATAGAAAGAAAATTCATGTGTTGAATATAATAAAAATTCATGTGTTGAATAGAATAAAAATCATGTGTTGAATAGAAAGAAAATTCATGTGTTGAATAAATAAAATTCATGTGTTGAATAGAATAAATATTCATGTGTTGAATAGAATTAATATTCATGTGTTGAATAAAAATATAAATTCATGTTTTGAAGAAAATATTCATTTGTTGAATAGAATAACGAAGTTATTGAAATATATAAAGCTGTGTTGATTAGATTGACGCCATTTTGACGTGAACGATATTTATATCGATTTTATTCATTTTTATAATGAATATCGAAGAGTAATTGATTTCAAAATATAATGTTTTGAAAATATTATCATTTGTATATCGATGATGTGGAATATTCAATTTTGATTCGAAATTGAATATGAAGTTGAAATCGTTTCGAAAACGATTTAAAAAATACGTTTTAAAGGGAAATCGCCGAAATATAATATATATATATATATATATATATATATTATATATATACAATGGCCTGAATAGAACGCGCCGCGCCGCGGTAGTTCGCGAATTTCGACCATTGACTTCGAATTGACGTTACGGGAGATCCGATCGTCGGATTCTCCTGAAACCAGAACCGTTGGGTTCATATCGAAAAGAGTTTTCTAACGAATATTAGAGATTTGAAATCTAATGGTTGGATTTGGAATTATGTCCAAATCAAATTTGGAAAAGGTTGTTGTAAGTGCAGTTCGATGGCCGTTGATGGAAATCGACTGTACGGGCCTTGATAAAATTATTAAAAATAGCAATAATTTTTGTAATATCATAAGAAATGATTTGGAAAGAATTGGGATGAAAAACTCCATATTTGAAAAGATAAAAATAGATTTTTATCGAAATGAACTAGTTTTGAACTAGGATTATAATTCCATTTTTTTTAAATAAATAAATTGGATTTGAAATGGTTTTGAAAATAACCAGAAATTCCAATAATTGAATTGGAATGGATTTGAATCGAAATTGTCTTTGGAATATTTTGATGTTGGATTTTGTGATTATATAGATATTGTTATGGAAATTTGAAAGATATATTTATATCGTTATTTCCATTACGATATTTGTTGGTCGTAGAATTTGATATTGAATATAAGCCGATATATTTTCTATTCAGAGCCTTGTATTTAATATCAAATGGGATTTGGGTTTGTCGTGAATGGTGTCTTCATTAACACTGTTCTTAGACCCAACGGAGTTAAAAAAATCAGAAACTAACTGAAGATTAGTTAAGTTGAATGGTTTCCTGGGTATTGATCTGATGTTGGTTTTGGCCTTCGGGGTTATTACTTAGGGAATTGTTCACTTGCTGATTTACGGTTAAAGGCTGATGGAATAGAATGTGATTTTGGGTTTGAACCGTGTTTTAAATGACATTGGTTCTTTAACCCAATTAAAGACAAGATATGATTTCCCAAGTTAAATAATCATTGATAGTGATTTTTGGGAAGATTATTACCAAGTGGAGTTTTAACGAATCTTTAATTAGATTGGGATAATCGAGAATGGAGTATCACCTATTTTGCTCCAGACGATAGTTAAATATTTAATTAGATTTGAACATGAAATGGTAATTGAATTTACCGATAACACCGTGGTGTTAGATATGAAGTATTACCAGTTATACTTCATCGGATGAATAGGTTGGGATTGGAAAATTAAAACAAATGATTACTTCGGTAAGGTTCGTTAATCCCGACTAGTTTGGATAAACCATAATTTGGTTTGAATTGATATTCAAAAGAATATTAAAGAATAAATTTAAAGAATTTATCTTTGATAAAATTAATGGGAACCTTTCCCAAAGTATAAGAATATTTGAATAAAAGAATATTCTGAATTGGAAGGAGGCGTATGTTGTGCTTGTGTAACACTTGTTTATTATATATGCGTGTTATTCAGAAAGACCGGGTTAATCCCAATCTGAATAACTGATTCGACGATGTATCGAGGATGAAGACGGTTGTTGAAGACCGAAGGTCTTCACATCGTTTGGGTGATTACTGATGATCTTGATTGAACTGTACACCCAAGAGGAGGGAATCAGTTGGTGATCGTCCAGACGTACTTGGAGATCGATGGATATGCGAGGTACAAGGTGCCTCCGGTTTTGTTCAGACCCAGAACGAACTTGTAAATGGACTGTGTGTCTGACATTGGATTTTATTCTGTGTGATTGATTTCTATTAAATATATATATGTTTGGCGGCGGAGAATTTATTCTCTTGCTTAACGTCCTTCTCTGAGACGTACGAGCTCAGGGGTTATATATTGATGGATATCAATCGCATGGAGTGAATTTCCTGTGTGGCATGCCTAAGTGGAAAATGATCAAGGCTTCTGTTGAAAAGCAAAGTCTTATGGTTGATGATCAAAGCACCGCCTGTGTGGCATAGCTTTGTGTAACGTTGATTTGCGAGCCTCACAGCCCGATTGTGAACCAGAAACGGGAGATGACATCAGGGAGGGTGTAACAACCCGAAAATCTGGGCCAGTTTAAAATTTTTACTTTGGCAATTTTAGCGAATTTTGATTATTTAAAATGAATCATTTTAAATAAAATCGACGAGAAATTTATTTTGAATATAATTCCAACGTATATAGTTATATAGTTCGTCGTTAGAATATAAATAATTATATATAATTATAAATAGAATTGAAAA
The DNA here is from genome assembly GCA_030737875.1 of Allium sativum. Lineage (NCBI taxonomy): Eukaryota > Viridiplantae > Streptophyta > Magnoliopsida > Asparagales > Amaryllidaceae > Allium > Allium sativum. The sequence continues at coordinate 470,447,638 of CM060918.1, forward strand.
TGGCGCGGTAGTTCGATAATACGATTTCAAACTTCAATTGAATGTACCGGGTGCAAAACAATCCGGATTTTAGTGAAACCAAAAATGATAGGATCTAATTGATAATATCTTTCCAACGAATCCGAAAAATCAAAATTTCATAGCGGGAATCAAAAGATATGTCCAGTTGAAAATTCTGAATAGTCGCTATGGAATTCAGGCCCTTAAAAATGGGAATTTTGCAAATGACCTCGGATTTCGACGAAACCAGTTTTGTTGGATCCGCAGTGTCAAGTTATTGCTAGATTCCAAATTTCATAATTTTTTGAATCAATATGTGAGCGTGGCAAAGGAAAACGCGTTTGACCAATTTCAGTTGATTTTAATCGACTGGAAAATGGCCATTTTTCAAACGGTCTCAGAATTCGACGAAACTAGTTTTGTTAGGACCGTATCATCAATACGAAGCTAGAAAATATTTTTCTGGAATTTTTAGAGTTAGTATGTGTCCCCGGTAATTTGAAATGTACGTTTAAAATTCAATATAGCGATTTAAATGTAAATTTAAAGGAAACTGATCGAAACGATCAAATCAGCTAGCGATACATATCTCATTGTGTTCGGAATGGGGGTAAAACGCTGTGGGCAACAGGCGGTGGGCCTCGTTTTGAGGTCGTATGTAAAAGTCCACTTTTTACAAATAATTAAATAAAAAAAAACCTTTCTCCCCTTTTATTCGCTCTGCCCCCCCTCTTCAAAAATCAAATCGTCAGAGGAAAAAAAAAAGAAAAAAAAAAGAGGATCGTCGAGGGGGGGGGGGGGAAGAAGCCGCCGCCCTCGCCTCCCAATGGCGCGCCCACCAGCAGAGCCTACCAAGTCTTCCTCGCGCGACGCCCCCCCCCCCCCCCCCCCCCCATCGCGAGCCATCGCCCCGCTCCCCTTCGCCGTTCGAGGGCCAGAAACCCTAAATCCGACATCGAGGACGCGGGCGCCACCTACTTGACGCCGTGAAGCCCCAGCGCCTCCCCGCTTCGATTCCCCTTCCATTTTAACAGTAAGTTTCTTGCTTTTTAATGGATTTTAAAAACTGATTTTAATGGATTTTAAAAACTGATTTTAATGGATTTTAAAAACTGATTTTAATGGATTTTCAAAACTGATTTTATTTGATTTTCAAAACGGTTTTTTTTAAAAGAAATTCAATTTTTTAAAATATATGATTTGGTGGGAGAAGAAAAGAAGAAGTGGTTTTTAAAGTATTAAAAATGCGATCTTTATTATGTAGGAGATATAAAAATATGATTTTTATATTTTTAAAGTATCAAAAATATAATCTTTATTAAGTAGAAAACGTAAAAATATAATCTTTCATATTGTAGAAGAATAAAAATGTGATTTTTATATATTGAACTTCGAAATAAAAATGTGATTTTTATATATTGAACATCGAAATAAAAATTCGATTTTTATATATTGAATAACGAAGTAAAAATTCGATTTTTACATATGTAGTGGCTACAGCAACGAAGATGCGATGTCGATGAAGATTTCTATCAAAGAAGAGTCAAGATGATTGGATAGCTATCTGTTAGAATTTCTCACCTTTCAATTTCATTTTCTAGTTATATTTATATACTAGGATGCAGACGGTGCTTAGTAGCACCCGACACAATCGTCCACAGACCATGGACTTGTTTGTTTGGTTGCATAAATTAATTTGATGACTTGATTTGAATTGGTTGTTTGGTGATTTTGATTGATGTGTGAATGGCGTGGGCCTTCACTAGACCGGGGATAAGGCTAGGCCTCGTCCCGTTTCTAGTATCGTGCCGTTATGCCGCCGAAATTTTCTAAAATATGTTAGAAAAATAAAAATATCATTTTATTGAATAAATGAACTGAATAGAAATTCATATGTTGAAATAAAAATGTTTTTATCGTTAAAAATATAATTTTTAACGTGAAGTGTATAAAATAAAATATTCATTTACAAACCGAACGGTTTGTTTATGTACACCTATTTGAAGGACATTGATTGGGTCGATAAATTTTACACATCGCCCAACTGCACAACTAAAATCTGTGTTTGATTGTTTGAAACCCCACACGGGTGTTGGGATGAAATTTGAAGTTCACTCATCCTGATTGGTTAAATATGTCGATCGATTGATTGACAGGCTGTTATAAGCGTTAGATATCTATATTTGATGCTTATACAGTGTAGTGCACTTTGGTTGATGGTTGATTATTTTTCAATGCTATTATATGTGTGTAATGTATGAAAATCCATATAATTAACATTATATGGTGATTGATTGGGCCTCATTCCAATTTAGAAAATAAAGAATAATATAAAATAAAGGTTCATGTGTTGACAGTACTCATCCATTGAGATTGGTCATGTGTTGAACGAAATATTTTAGTAATAAAATTTATATCTTTATCAATATAAAATAAAGGTTCATGTGTTGACAGTACTCATCCATTGAGATTGGTCATGTGTTGAACGAAATATTTTAGTAATAAAATTTACATCTTTATCAATATAAAATAAAGGTTCATGTGTTGACAGTACTCATCCATTGAGATTGGTCAGGTGTTGAACGAAATATTTTAGTAATAAAATTTATATCTTTATCAATATAAAATAAAGGTTCATGTGTTGACAGTACTCATCCATTGAGATTGGTCATGTGTTGAACGAAATATTTTGATAATAACAACTATTTTGAAAAAGAAATATTTGAAATAGAATATTTGAAAATAGAAATTTATGAAGCCGCGTTGATTAGATTGACGCCATTTTGACGTGAGCGATATCTATATCGATTTTAAACGATTTCGAAATAAATTGAATTGAAAATGATTTCGAAATGAATTGAATTGAAAACGATTTCGAAATGAATTGAATATATAACGATTTCGAAATGAATTGAATATATAACGATTTCGAAATGAATTGAATATATAACGATTTCGAAATGAATTGAATATATAACGGTTTCGAAATGAATTGAATATAAAACGATTTCGAAATGAATTGAATTGAAAACGAATTTGAATTGAATAGAAATGAATTTTAAAACGAATTTATAGAGAAGAATTCAATTTTGATTTGAATTGAAATGGAAGTTGAAATTGCTTTTGAAACGAATTTTAAAACTATTTATATAATTCGTTTTAAATAGAAATCGACGAAATATATTATATATATAATATAATGGCCTGAATAGAACGCGCCGCGCCGCGGCAGTTCGTGAATTTCGACCATTTATTTCAAATGGATATTACGGGAGATCCGACCGTCGGATTCTCCTAAAACCGGAACCGTTGGGTTCGTATCGAAAGGCGCTTTCTAACGAATATTAGAAATTAGAAATCTAACGGTTGGATTTGCAATTATGTCCAAATCAAATTTGAAAAAGGTCGCTGTAAGTGCAGTTCGATAGCCGTTGATGGAAATCGACTGTACGGGCCTTGATAAAATTATTAAAAATAGTAATAATTTGTGTAAAATCATATGAAATGATTTAGAAAGAATTGGGGTGAAAAACTCCATATTTGAAAAGATAAAAATAGATTTTTATCGAAATGAACTGGTTTTGAACTAGAATTATAATTCTATTTATTTTTAAGTAAATAAATTGAATTTAAAAAGGGTTTTAAAAATAACCAGAATATCCAATGATTGCATTGGAGTGGATTTGAATCGAAATTGTCTTCGGAATATTTCGATGTTGGAATTCGTGAATATACAGGTGTTGTTATGGAAATTTGAAAGATATATATTTGTATCGTTATTTCCAATACGACATTTGTTAGTCGTAGAATTTGATATTGAATATAAGCCGATATATTTTCTATTCAGAGCCTTGTATTGAATATCGAATGTGATTTGGGTTTGTCGTGAATGGTGTCTTCATTAACACTGTTCTTGAACCCAGTTGAGAAAAGATTAAATCTTTTATTTAGATTTAATGAAGTGTACCAATTAAATAATATTTAATTGAAATTGAATTGATATTGATTTTTGGGTTTATCGTGAACAGTGTTTTAAATAACACTTGTTCTTTAACCCGATAATTAATGAATGTGATTACGGGTTTACCGTGAACTGTGTTTTAAATAACACTGATTCTTTAACCCAGTCAAAGATTAAAACTAAGTGGAGTTTTAATGAATCTTTAATTAGATTGAAATAATCGAAATGGAGTATCACCAGTTTTGCTCCAGGCAATAGTTAAATCTTTAATTAGATTTGAACGTGAAATGGTAATTGAATTTACCGATAACACCGTGGTGTTAGATATGAAGTATAACCAGTTTTACTACATGGGATGAATAGGTTGGGATTGGGGAAATTAAAACAAATGATTACTTCGGTAAGTTTCGTTAGTCCCGACTAAATTGAATCATAATTCAAAGGAAGATTAGAGAATAAATTCAAGAAATTTATCTTGGATAAAATTAATGGGAACCTTACCCTATGAATGTGAAATTTAGAAACTAACTATCGGTTAGCCAAGCAGAATGGTTTTCTGGATATTGATCTGATGTTGGTTTCGGCCTTCGGGGTTAATATTTGGGAAATTATTCTCTTGATTAATTTACGGTTAGTGACTGATGAATTGGAATGAGGCGTATGTTGTGTTTGTGTAACACTTATTTAAAATATACGCGAGTTATTCGAAAAGACCGGGTTTATCCCATTCTGAATAACTGATACGACGATATGTCGAAGATGAAGACGGTGGTTGAAGACCGGAAGTCTTCACATCGTTTGGATAATTACCGACGATCCTGATTGGGCTGTACACCCGAGAGGATGGAAATAGTTGGTGGTCGTCCAGACGTACTTGGAGATGGATGGATATGCGAGGAAAGTGCCTCCGGTTTCGTTCAGACCCAGAACGGACTTGTAAATGGACGGTGTGTCTGACATTGGATTTTTGTCCGTGAGATTGATCTCTATTAAATATATATCTGTTTGGCGGCGGAGAATTTATTCTCTTGCTTAACGCCCTTCTCTGAGACATACGAGCTCAGGGGTTATATATTGATGGATATCAATCGCATGGAGTGAATTGCCTGTGTGGCATGCCTAAGTGGCAAATGATCAAGGCTTCTGTTGAAAAGCAAAGTCTTGTGGTTGATGATCAAAGCACGGCCTTGTGTGGCGTAGCTTTGTGTAACGTTGATTCGCGAGTATCACACCCGGTATGAACCAAAAACGGGAGATGGACCTCAGGGAGGACTTGCGTTTCTTTCTAGTTAGAAGTGGAGTCAGTGGTTTTACACGCCCTGACGAGTTTGACTTATGTGGTTGTTGCTGTTGCGAGGCGCCTCGGATAGATCGGTCGTTCTCGAACCGATGGAGTCATTTAGTTGGCTCACTTACACCCCATAGGGTGGGGAAACGTAGTGTTCAGGCATAATAATCCACATCGGTGGACCGGGCCTGACGATCTAAAGGCTTGCCTGCGCGCTTGCCTGTGGCTCGGGCTAGAGAGTCACGAATCGGTAGAGGACGATCCCTAGCCTCGGTTCATACCATAAATGATAACCCAGCTTCCAATACGACATTTCGGTTTTGATTGTAAACCTATATATGGCGACATAGTGGCATGGGACGCTCATGTCGCCTAAGATTGATACTTATGATTTGAAGTTGTTTTATACACTATGCACTTATTATAGTATCAAATGATTTGCTTTAAACGTATCAAGCATACTTTGGCTGTTATAAGGGAAAACCCTATCCTCGGCTGCGTTGCATTGTGTGATGGGACCTGGGTCTTATAACAGCTTCATTTTTCTTTATTTAGCATTGCGCTGTTTGTTTTATGCACTGGTATTCTTGGGAGGAAACCCGTTCCGTGTTATACGGCATGGTCCCTTGATTTACCTAACTTTAAAATAAAGATTAACTGTTTTAGTTCTCACACCAGTCACATGACTGATCCGGAGTTTATTGTTTTAACCTAAACTCTGGGTGCCCTTAATTTGACACGGGCAGCTAGTAGTTTTGGTTTTGCAGATTTATATTCACAGGATCCGGGTTTACAGCTGGAACGATATCCGGAAAGCTTTGTATCCGTATATCTCCTTCAGTTGTGCATTGTATTATTTTCCGCTGCTATGTATTTAAATGTAATTTAAATCTCTGATATTTCTGTGTAATATTCATTTATACTCTGTATATTCTTGTATTCTCATGCATTGTTGTAATATACAATGAAATGTTCTTTTATATGCGTTCTGTTGTGGCTTGTTCTCGAACTATCCGTCGCTTTCCTTTACGGGGAAGTTACGGGTTTTCACAGTTGGTATCAGAGCTTTGGTTTACAAAGCTCGAGAACAAGACACATTAGAACCGTACGAAAGAATTCATCAGATATTGGATTAGTAATATCCAATTAGAATAACTCGTTAGAGATAGGATCAGTAGTACCCTAGAACGAGTGTGAAGAGTATATTTTTCAAATGAAAACAAATCTTGTTTTGAAATATAAATCAATTATTCGTATTCAGTTATTTATTTATATTGATGTGGACAATCCAGTATATATAGATTTTGCGTATACGTCTGATCCGCGTGTATTCAAAGTTTTAATATATTGGATAGATATAGCATCACACTCTAGTCGCCCGAAGATGATATTGATGATAGCGATCGCATCATCAACATTTATGTTCGAGTTTCGAAGGTGTGATTTTCTATATATTTCCATTAGACTGGTGTGAGAACCAAAACTAATATAGTTAGAACACATTGTTGTGATTTGGCATCAAAACATGATTTTCTTATATATATCAAAATTATCAATTTGAAACGTTAAATTCACTACTTGATTGATGTTTGCGTTGTTTGTTTGTTTGTTTGATAATTTTGAACCATTATGCCTAATTGAACCAAATATTGAATTGTATTGAAAATTGGTCGCATTTGCTTGCATATACATGTATATCATTGAACATGTCATAACAAGGAGGCTAGAGCCGAAGAATAAAATTTGTTTGCCCGACAAATAGGTACATGTTTACTACATAATTTACTGTTTTGTTTGGGTGATGATGATTTTATGAGCCTATTGGCTAGCCGCTTGGCTTTTTCTTTTTCTTTTTGAGATCTGAAGGACCGGGGAAGCTATTTGAAATTCCCCGATGCTCCCGGTGCAGGGGAGGTTATGGCGAAATTTTTCGAAAATTTAGGGTGTTAGCCAAATTTTTGAAGAATTTGGAAATTCTCAGAAACGGAAAAGTTGGAGGATGGAAGCCAGATCGAACGTAGAGTTGATTAATCAAACCACTTTCGACTTTGTTCCTTTTCGGGGACGAAAAGTTTTAAGTGGGGGAGATTGTAACAACCCGAAAATCTGGGCCAGTTTAAAATTTTTATTTTGGCAATTTTAGCGAATTTTGATTATTTAAAATGAATCATTTTAAATAAAATCGACGAGAAATTTATTTTGAATATAATTCCAACGTATATAGTTTTATAGTTCGTCGTTAGAATATAAATAATTATATATAATTATAAATAGAATTGAAAATGGCGCGGTAGTTCGATAATACGATTTCAAACTTCAATTGAATGTACCGGGTGCAAAACAATCCGGATTTTAGTGAAACCAAAAATGATAGGATCTAATTGATAATATCTTTCCAACGAATCCGAAAAATCAAAATTTCATAGCGGGAATCAAAAGATATGTCCAGTTGAAAATTCTGAATAGTCGCTATGGAATTCAGGCCCTTAAAAATGGGAATTTTGCAAATGACCTCGGATTTCGACGAAACCAGTTTTGTTGGATCTGCAGTGTCAAGTTATTGCTAGATTCGAAATTTCATAATTTTTCGAATCAATATGTGAGCGTGGCAAAGGAAAACGCGTTTGACCAATTTCAGTTGATTTTAATCGACTGGAAAATGGCCATTTTTCAAACGGTCTCAGAATTCGACGAAACTAGTTTTGTTAGGACCGTATCATCAATACGAAGCTAGAAAATATTTTTCTGGAATTTTTAGAGTTAGTATGTGTCCCCGGTAATTTGAAATGTACGTTTAAAATTCAATATAGCGATTTAAATATAAATTTAAAGGAAACTGATCGAAACAATCAAATCAGCTAGCGATACATATCTCATTGTGTTCGGAATGGGGGTAAAACGCTATGGGCGACAGGCGGTGGGCCTCGTTTTGAGGTCGTATGTAAAAGTCCACTTTTTACAAATAATTAAATAATTAAATAAAAAAAAACCTTTCTCCCCTTTTATTCGCTCTGCCCCCCCCCCCTCTTCAAAAATCAAATCGTCAGAGGAAATAAAAATAAAAAGAAAAAAAAGTGGATCGTCGGGGGGGGGGGGGGGGGGGGGGAAGAAGCCGCCGCCCTCGCCTCCCAGTGGCGCGCCCACCACCAGAGCCTCCCCAGTCTTCCTCGCGCGACGCCCCCCCCCCCCCCCCCCCCCCCCCCCCCCCCATCGCGAGCCATCGCCCCGCTCCCCTTCGCCGTTCGAGGGCCAGAAACCCTAAATCCGACATCGAGGACGCGGGCGCCACCTACTTGACGCCGTGAAGCCCCAGCGCCTCCCCGCTTCGATTCCCCTTCCATTTTAACAGTAAGTTTCTTGCTTTTTAATGGATTTTAAAAACTGATTTTAATGGATTTTAAAAACTGATTTTAATGGATTTTCAAAACTGATTTTATTTGATTTTCAAAACGGTTTTTTTTAAAAGAAATTCAATTTTTTTAAATATATGATTTGGTGGGAGAAGAAAAGAAGAAGTGGTTTTTAAAGTATTAAAAATGCGATCTTTATTATGTAGGAGATATAAAAATATGATTTTTATATTTTTAAAGTATCAAAAATATAATCTTTATTAAGTAGAAAACATAAAAATATAATCTTTCATATTGTAGAAGAATAAAAATGTGATTTTTATATATTGAACTTCGAAATAAAAATGTGATTTTTATATATTGAACATCGAAATAAAAATTCGATTTTTATATATTGAATAACAAAGTAAAAATTCGATTTTTACATATGTAGTGGCTACAGCAACGAAGATGCGATGACGATGAAGATTTCTATCAAAGAAGAGTCAAGATGATTGGATAGCTATCTGTGAGAATTTCTCACCTTTCAATTTCATTTTCTAGTTATATTTATATACTAGGATGCAGACGGTGCTTAGTAGCACCCGACACAATCGTCCACAGACCATGGACTTGTTTGTTTGGTTGCATAAATTAATTTGATGACTTGATTTGAATTGGTTGTTTGGTGATTTTGATTGATGTGTGAATGGCGTGGGCCTTCACTAGACCGGGGATAAGGCTAGGCCTCGTCCCGTTTCTAGTATCGTGCCGTTATGCCGCCGAAATTTTCTAAAATATGTTAGAAAAATAAAAATATCATTTTATTGAATAAATGAACTGAATAGAAATTCATATGTTGAAATAAAAATGTTTTTATCGTTAAAAATATAATTTTTAACGTGAAGTGTATAAAATAAAATATTCATTTACAAACCGAACGGTTTGTTTATGTACACCTATTTGAAGAACATTGATTGGGTCGATAAATTTTACACATCGCCCAACTGCACAACTAAAATCTGTGTTTGATTGTTTGAAACCCCACACGGGTGTTGGGATGAAATTTGAAGTTCACTCATCCTGATTGGTTAAATATGTCGATCGATTGATTGACAGGCTGTTATAAGCATTAGATATCTATATTTGATGCTTATACAGTGTAGTGCACTTTGGTTGATGGTTGATTATTTTTCAATGCTATTATATGTGTGTAATGTATGAAAATCCATATAATTAACATTATATGGTGATTGATTGGGCCTCATTCCAATTTAGAAAATAAAGAATAATATAAAATAAAGGTTCATGTGTTGACAGTACTCATCCATTGAGATTGGTCATGTGTTGAACGAAATATTTTAGTAATAAAATTTATATCTTTATCAATATAAAATAAAGGTTCATGTGTTGACAGTACTCATCCATTGAGATTGGTCATGTGTTGAACGAAATATTTTAGTAATAAAATTTACATCTTTATCAATATAAAATAAAGGTTCATGTGTTGACAGTACTCATCCATTGAGATTGGTTATGTGTTGAACGAAATATTTTAGTAATAAAATTTATATCTTTATCAATATAAAATAAAGGTTCATGTGTTGACAGTACTCATCCATTGAGATTGGTCATGTGTTGAACGAAATATTTTGATAATAACAACTATTTTGAAAAAGAAATATTTGAAATAGAATATTTGAAAATAGAAATTTATGAAGCCGCGTTGATTAGATTGACGCCATTTTGACGTGAACGATATCTATATCGATTTTAAACGATTTCGAAATAAATTGAATTGAAAACGATTTCGAAATGAATTGAATTGAAAACGATTTCGAAATGAATTGAATATATAACGATTTCGAAATGAATTGAATATATAACGATTTCGAAATGAATTGAATATATAACGATTTCGAAATGAATTGAATATATAACGATTTCGAAATGAATTGAATATATAACGATTTCGAAATGAATTGAATATATAACGATTTCGAAATGAATTGAATATAAAACGATTTTGAAATGAAATAAATTGAAAACGAATTTGAATTGAATAGAAATGAATTTTAAAACGAATTTATAGAGAAGAATTCAATTTTGATTTGAATTGAAATGGAAGTTGAAATTGCTTTTGAAACGAATTTTAAAACTATTTATATAATTCGTTTTAAATAGAAATCGACGAAATATATTATATATATTATATATATAATATAATGGCCTGAATAGAACGCGCCGCGCCGCGGCAGTTCGTGAATTTCGACCATTTATTTCAAATGCATATTACGGGAGATCCGACCGTCGGATTCTCCTAAAACCGGAACCGTTGGGTTCGTATCGAAAAGAGCTTTCTAACGAATATTAGAAATTAGAAATCTAACGGTTGGATTTGGAATTATGTCCAAATCAAATTTGAAAAAGTTCGCTGTAAGTGCAGTTCGATAGCCGTTGATGGAAATCGACTGTACGGGCCTTGATAAAATTATTAAAAGTAGTAATAATTTGTGTAAAATCATATGAAATGATTTAGAAAGAATTGGGGTGAAAAACTCCATATTTGAAAAGATAAAAATAGATTTTTATCGAAATGAACTGGTTTTGAACTAGAATTATAATTCTATTTATTTTTAAGTAAATAAATTGAATTTAAAAAGGGTTTTAAAAATAAACAGAATATCCAATGATTGCATTGGAGTGGATTTGAATCGAAATTGTCTTCGGAATATTTCGATGTTGGAATTCGTGATTATACAGGTGTTGTTATGGAAATTTGAAAGATATATATTTGTATCGTTATTTCCAATACGACATTTGTTAGTCGTAGAATTTGATATTGAATATAAGCCGATATATTTTCTATTCAGAGCCTTGTATTGAATATCGAATGTGATTTGGGTTTGTCGTGAATGGTGTCTTCATTAACACTGTTCTTGAACCCAGTTGAGAAAAGATTAAATCTTTTATTTAGATTTAATGAAGTGTACCAATTAAATAATATTTAATTGAAATTGAATTGATATTGATTTTTGGGTTTATCGTGAACAGTGTTTTAAATAACACTTGTTCTTTAACCCGATAATTAATGAATGTGATTTTGGATTTACCGTGAACCGTGTTTTAAATAACACTGATTCTTTAACCCAGTCAAAGATTAAAACTAAGTGGAGTTTTAATGAGTCTTTAATTAGATTGAAATAATCGAAATGGAGTATTTCCAGTTTTGCTCCAGGCAATAGTTAAATCTGTAATTAGATTTGAACGTGAAATGGTAATTGAATTTGCCGATAACACCGTGGTGTTAGATATGAAGTATAACCAGTTTTACTTCATGGGATGAATAGGTTGGGATTGGAGAAATTAAAACAAATGATTACTTCGGTAAGTTTCGTTAGTCCCGACTAATTTGAATCACAATTCAAAGGAAGATTAGAGAATAAATTCAAGAAATTTATCTTGGATAAAATTAATGGGAACCTTACCCTATGAATGTGAAATTTAGAAACTAACTGTCGGTTAGCCAAGCAGAATGGTTTTCTGGATATTGATCTGATGTTGGTTTCGGCCTTCGGGGTTAATATTTGGGAAATTATTCTCTTGATTAATTTACGGTTAGTGACTGATGAATTGGAATGAGGCGTATGTTGTGTTTGTGTAACACTTATTTAAAATATACGCGAGTTATTCGGAAAGACCGGGTTTATCCCATTCTGAATAACTAATACGACGATATGTCGAAGATGAAGACGGTGGTTGAAGACCGGAAGTATTCACATCGTTTGGATAATTACCGACGATCCTGATTGGGCTGTACACCCGAGAGGATGGAAATAGTTGGTGGTCGTCCAGACGTACTTGGAGATGGATGGTTATGCGAGGAAAGTGCCTCCGGTTTCGTTCAGACCTAGAACGGACTTGTAAATGGACGGTGTGTCTGACATTGGATTTTAGTCCGTGAGATTGATCTCTATTAAATATATATCTGTTTGGCGGCGGAGAATTTATTCTCTTGCTTAACGCCCTTCTCTGAGACATACGAGCTCAGGGGTTATATATTGATGGATATCAATCGCATGGAGTGAATTGCCTGTGTGGCATGCCTAAGTGGCAAATGATCAAGGCTTCTGTTGAAAAGCAAAGTCTTGTGGTTGATGATCAAAGCACGGCCTTGTGTGGCGTAGCTTTGTGTAACGTTGATTCGCGAGTATCACACCCGGTATGAACCAAAAACGGGAGACGGACCTCAGGGAGGACTTGCATTTCTTTCTATTTAGAAGTGGCGTCAGTGGTTTTACACGCCCTGACTAGTTTGACTTATGTGGTTGTTGCTGTTGCGAGGCGCCTCGGATAGATCGGTCGTTCTCGAGCCGATGGAGTCATTTAGTTGGCTCACTTACACCCCATAGGGTGGGGAAACGTAGTGTTCAGGCATAATAATCCACATCGGTGGACCGGCCCTGACGATCTAAAGGCTTGCCTGCGCGCTTGCCTGTGGCTCGGGCTAGAGAGTCACGAATTGGTAGAGGACGATCCCTAGCCTCGGTTCATACCATAAATGATAACCCAACTTCCAATACGACATTTCGGTTTTGATTGTAAACCTATATATGGCGACATAGTGGCATGGGACGCTCATGTCGCCTATGATTGATACTTATGATTTGAAGTTGTTTTATACACTATGCACTTATTATAGTATCAAATGATTTGTTTTAAACGTATCAAGCATACTTTGGCTGTTATAAGGGAAAACCCTATCCTCGGCTGCGTTGCATTGTGTGATGGGACCTGGGTCTTATAACAGCTTCATTTTTCTTTATTTAGCATTGCGCTATTTGTTTTATGCACTGGTATTCTTGGGAGGAAACCTGTTCCGTGTTATACGGCGTGGTCCCTTGATTTACCTAACTTTAAAATAAAGATTAACTGTTTTAGTTCTCACACCAGTCACATGACTGACCCGGAGTTTATTGTTTTAACCTAAACTCTGGGTGCCCTTAATTTGACACGGGCAGCTAGTAGTTTTAGTTTTGCAGATTTATATTCACAGGATCCGGGTTTACAGCTGGAACGATATCCGGAAAGCTTTGTATCCGTATATCTCCTTCAGTTGTGCATTGTATTATTTTCCGCTGCTATGTATTTAAATGTAATTTAAATCTCTGATATTTCTGTGTAATATTCATTTATACTCTGTATATTCTTGTATTCTCATGCATTGTTGTAATATACAATGAAATGTTCTTTTATATGCGTTCTGTTGTGGCTTGTTCTCGAACTATCCGTCGCATTCCTTTACGGGGAAGTTACGGGTTTTCACAGAGGGCATGCGTTTCCTTCTAGTAGAAGTGGCGTCAGTGGTTTTACACGCCCTGACGAGTTTGACTTATGTGGTTGTTAGATTGCAAGGCGCCTCAGATATATCGGTGACTGTGTGGAGCCGATGGAGTCATTTGGCTCATTTACGCCCCAAAGGGTGGGGAAACGCAGTGTTCAGGCATTTTAATCCACATCGGTGGCCCGGCCCTGACGATCCAAGGGCTTGACTGAGTGCTTGTCCTGAGGCTCGGGCTAGAGAGTCTCGAATCGGTGAGGACTATCTTTTGCCTCGGTTCACAGATGGAAATCCAATTTCCAATACGTGACTTTGCAGTTTTGATTGTAAACCTATATATGGCAACATAGTGGTATGGGGCACTTATGCCATCTATGATTGATACTTATGATTGAAATTGTTTTGACACTATACACTTATAGTAATAATAAAACATGAAATTTAGCGTACCAAGCATTCTTGACTATTATAAGGTAAAAACCCAATCCTCCGGCTTGTGTTGCATTATGTGATGGGACCTGGGTCTTATAATAGCTTCATTGTTCTTTATTTAGCATTGCGTGGTTGTTTTATGCACTGGTATTCTTGGGAGGAAACCGGTTCCATGTTATACGCCGTGGTCCCTTGATCACCTAACTTTAAAATAAAGATTAATAACTGTTTTAGTTATCACACCAGTCACATGATTGACCTGGAGTTTATTGTTTTAACCTAAACTCTGGGTGCCCTTATTTTCGACACGTGCAGCTAGTAGTTTTGATTTTGCAGATTTATATTCACAGGAACCTGGGTTACAGCTGGAATGATATCCGGAAAGCTCTGTATCCGTATATCTCTTCCAGTTGTGTATTGTATTATTTTTCCGCTACAGTAACGTATTTAAATCTCTAATATTTCTCTGATGTATAATATTTGTTTATACTCTGTATATTCTTGTATTTTGATGGAATTGTTGTAATAAGCAATGAAATGTTCTTCCGTTTGCGTTCCAATTTGTTGTGTTCTCAAAACAATCAGGGGTTTCGAACGGTCTTGGTCGGTTTAGCGATCGATTCAGATCGAGCGAAATTCCCAATTGTCACATTTGGTATCAGAGCTTTGGTTTACAGAGCTCGGAGAACCAGACATGTTAGAACCGAATGAAAGAATTCATCAGAGATTTGATTAGTAATATCCAACGAGAATGACTCGTTAGAGATAGGATCAGTAGTATCCTAGAGCGAGTGTGAAGAGTATATTTTTTAAAATGAAAACAATTTTTGTTTTGAAAATTAAATTCAATTATTCGTATTTGAATATTTATTTGTATTGATTTGGACAATCAAGTATATAAAGATTTTGCGTATGCATCTGATCTGCGTGTATTTGAAGTTTTAATATACTGGATAAATATAGAATCACACTCTAGTCGCCCAGAGACGATTCTGATGATAGTCTAGACATCATCAGCATTAGTGTTCGAGTTTCGAAAGTGGGATTTCTATATATTTCCAATTGACTGGTGTGAGAACCAAAACTAGATAGGGCTATTGTTGTGAATTAGCATAAAAAACATGATTTTCTGTATATGTATCAAAAATATGAACTTGAAACCATAATTCACTAATTGATTGATGGTTGTGTTGTTTGATTATTTTTTTGATATTTTTAACCGTCTAGACCAAATTGTTCCAAATATTGGAATGACTTGAGAATTGTTTAGAAATACATATATGTGCATGTACTTACATTAAACAGGTCATAGCAAAGAGGCTAGAGAAGAGGAATAAAATTGTTTGCCCGACAAATAGGTACATGTTTATTGTATTTCTTGGGTTTTTGATGATTTTATGAGCCGATTGGCTAGCTGCTTGGCTGTTTCTTTTTCTTTTTGGATTGGTGAGGGCCATGGGAGGCTATTTGAAATATCCCGAAGCTCCCGGTGCAGGGGAGGTTATGGCGAAATTTTTCGAAAATTTTGGGTGTTAGCCAAATTTTTGAAGAATTTGAAAAGTTCTTAGAAACTAAAAAGTTGAAGAACTTAAGCCATAATTAAAATGATGAAAGTTGAGCTGGTTTGTGAAACAACTTTCAGCTTCGTTCCTTTTCGAGGACGTAAAGTTTTAAGTGGGGGAGATCGTAGTAACCCGGAAATCCGAGCCAATTTAAAAAATTTATTTTGGTTATTTTTATGAATTTTGAATATTTAAAATGAATTATTTTAAATAATAATGACGAAAAATTTATTTTCGACGAAGTTAGAACGAATAAATTTATTTTAATTATAAAACGAGCCAGAAATGGCGCGGTAGTTCGAAAATTCGGTTTCTAATTTCAAATGAATATACAGAATTCGTTTAAAGTCGGAATTGGACGAAACAAGAAATATCAGAATCTATTTGAGAATATCTTTCCAACGAATCCGGAAAATCATGATTTCATAGCGGGAATCAAAAGTTATGCCCAATTTAAAATTTAGAATAGCCGCTATGGAAATTTAGCCCTTAAAAATAGAAATTTTGCAAACGACCTCGGTTTTCGATGAAACCACTTTTGTTGGATCCATGATGCCAAGTTATTGCTAGGTTTCAAAATTCGTAATTTTCTGAATCAATATGTGAGCGTGGCAAAGGAAAACGCGTTTGACCGGTTTTAGTTGATTTTAATCGATTGCAAAATGGCCATTTTTCAAACGGTCTCGGTGTTTGACGAAACTAGTTTTGTTAGGACCGTATCGTCAATACAAAGCTAGAAATAATTTTTCGGGAATTTTTAGAGTTCGTATGTGGCCCCGGTAAATTGAAATGTGCGTTCAAATTGAATATATAGATTGATATTTTGATTTTGACGGAAACTGATTGAAATAGACAAACTGACTTACGATATATATCCCATTGTGTTCGGAATGAGGGTAATTAGCCTTGGACGACCGTCGGTGGGTTCGGTTTTGAGTTCGAAATAAAAAGTTACTTTTTGGAGAAATAAATTAATAAATAATTGTATATAATAGTTGGTCAACCCTCTTTATTCTCTCCATCCCCATTACTTTTCTGATCGAGATCTTTAAAGAAAAAAATACCCGACTTCCACCATGTCGCACCCCACTTTTCCCGCCTCCACCGCCGCCTAGGTGATCGCCGCCCCTACCCCTCGCCCGCGCCACCCACCATCGGCCTTACCCACGCTGGCGTCACCCCCATCTCTCCCAAAACCGGACCCGTAACCCTAAAAACTCAAAACCGACGGAAAACCCACAACCACCGCCCTTGGGACCTCTGCACCGCCGCCGCGACCCTTTCCCCGACCCTCCAACACCCAGCGCCACCTCAGACCACCCACCACCGGCCAGTGGACCCCCCTCCTCCATAAAGATTTGATTTTGGCCATTTTCGGTTTCTAATTCAAGCCCCGGACTTCGCAGACGAGCGCCGCACCCAGTACTGCGCCACGGGAAGCTACGCACCCTCCAATGAGTCCTCCTCCACAATACAAGGTGAATAAATTCACATTTATATTAATTTCAAATTTAAAATATATAGAACATTGATTTATTTTCAGTTTTAAAATAAATTAGCATAAGAAAGATCGGATTTTTAACATGATAAAGTTTGGATTTTTAAAAAAGAATTTATCTTTATTTATACGTTAAGAATATATAGAAAGGATTTTTAATTATATGAAAATATGAAGTTTATTTATGTTTATAGGAATAAAAATATTTTTTTTATTATGTAAAAAGTATAAACATTTTTTTTATTATGTAGAAAGTATAAAAATATAATTTTTATTATGTGAATATAATTTTTTATATGATGTAGAGAATAAAAATAGAATTTTTATATGAACATTACAAGAATTAAAATGTGATTTTTATTGTGAACAGCGTGAAATGGTTGAGTTGGAATGTCGGGCAAATCCGAACCGTTCAGAAATAAAGAATGAGGGAGTGGATCCTAAAGGTGAGAACTTCTCACTTTAAATTTTCTTTTCTAGTTAAAACATATACTAGGATGCAGACGGTGCTTAGCAGCACCCGACACCCGTCGACCACAGACCATGGATGACTTGTTTGTTTGATTGGTGTGTTATGAAAATTGATTGTGTGGTGTGGATTTAATAAATATTTTATAGTTAAAAATATAATTTTTAACGTGTATATAAAATAAATATTTATAAACAAATCGGTCGATTTGTTTATATACACACATTTGACTGATATTGATTGGGACGATAAATTTTACACATCGCCCAACTGCACAAATAAAAATCTGTGTTTGTTGATTTGAAACCCCACACGGGTATTGAGATGATACTTGACGTACACTAATCCCGATTGTTTAGTTGTATGTCAATCGATGGGTTGACAGATTGTGTAAGCGTTGATTATTTATATTTAATGCTTATGCAGTTGTGTGGTGCACTCTTGATGATGGTTGATGATTTAGCGTTGCTATTATATACATGTGTTGTAGGGAATCCATATAATTAACATTATATGGTAATTGATTGGGCCTCATTCCAATTTGGAAAATAAGGAATATTATAAAAGGAAAATCATGTGTTGAATAGAATAAAAAAAAATTCATGTGTTGAATAGAAAGAAAATTCATGTGTTTAAAAGAATAAAAATTCATGTGTTGAATAGAATAAAAATTCATGTGTTGAATTGAAAGAAAATTCATGTGTTTAATAGAGAAAATTCATGTGTTGAATAGAATAAATATTCATGTGTTGAATAGAATTAATATTCATGTATAAAAATATAAATTCGTGTATTGAAGAAAATATTCATTTGTTGAATAGAATAATGAAGTTATTGAAATATATAAAGCTATGTTGATTAGATTGACGCCATTTTGACGTGAACGATATTTATATCGATTTTATTCATTTTTATAATGAATATCGAAGAGTAATTGATTTCAAAATATAATGTTTTGAAAATATTATCATTTGTATATCGATGATGTGGAATATTCAATTTTGATTCGAAATTGAATATGAAGTTGAAATCGTTTCGAAAATGATTTATAAAATACGTTTTAAAGGGAAATCGCCGATATATAATATATATACATATTATATATATATAATGGCCTGAATAGAACGCGCCGCGCCGCGATAGTTCGTGAATTTCGACCATTGACTTCGAATTGACGTTACAGGAGATCCGTCCGTCGGATTCTCCTGAAACCAGAACCGTTGGGTTCATATCGAAAAGAGATTTCTAACGAATATTAGAGATTTGAAATATAACGGTTGGATTTGGAATTATGTCCAAATCAAATTTGGAAAAGATCATTGTAAGTGCAGTTCGATGGCCGTTGATGGAAATCGACTGTACGGGCCTTGATAAAATTATTAAAAATAACAATAATTTATGTAAAATCATAAGAAATGAGTTGGAAAGAATTAGGATGAAAAACTCCATATTTGAAAAGATAAAAATATATTTTTATCGAAATGAACTAGTTTTGAACTAGAATTATAATTCCATTTATTTTTAAAATAAATAAATTGGATTTGAAATGGTTTTGAAAATAACCAGAAATTCCAATAATTGAATTGGAATTGATTTGAATCGAAATTGTCTTTGGAATATTTCGATGTTGGATTTCGTGATTATACAGATATTGTTATGGAAATTTGAAAGATATATTTATATCGTTATTTCCATTACGATATTTGTTGGTCGTAGAATTTGATATTGAATATAAGCCGATATATTTTCTATTCAGAGCCTTGTATTTAGTATCAAATGGGATTTGGGTTTGTCGTGAATGGTGTCTTCATTAACATTGTTCTTAGACCCAATGGAGTTAAGAAAATCAGAAACTAACTGAAGATTAGTTAAGTTAAATGGTTTCTTGGGTATTGATTTGCTGTTGGTTTCGGCCTTCGGGGTTATTACTTAGGGAATTGTTCACTTGCTGATTTACGGTTAAAGGCTGATGGAATAGATTGTGATTTTGGGTTTATCGTGAACCGTGTTTTAAATGACATTGGTTCTTTAACCCAGTTAAATATAGGATATGATTTCCCAAGTTAAATAATCATTGATAGTGATTTTTAGGAAGATAAAAACCAAGTGGAGTTTTAATGAATCTTTAATTAGATTGAGATAATCGAGAATGGAGTATCACCTGTTTTGCTCCAGACGATAGTTAAATCTTTAATTAGATTTGAACGTGAAATGGTAATTGAATTTATCGATAACACCGTGGTGTTAGATATGAAGTATTACCAGTTTTACTTCATGGGATGAATAGGTTTGGATTGGGAAATTAAAACAAATGATTACTTCGGTAAGGTTCGTTAATCCCGACTAGTTTGGATAAACCATAATTTGGATTGAATTGATATTCAAAAGAAGATTAAATAATAAATTTAAAGAATTTGTCTTTGATAAAATTAATGGGAACCTTTCCCAGTATAAGAATATTTGAATAAAAGAATATTCTGAATTGGAATGAGGCGTATGTTGTGTTTGTGTAACACTTGTTTATTGTATACCTGGGTTATTCAGAAAGATCGGGTTTATCCCATTCTAAATAACCGATTCGACGATGTGTCGAGGATGAAGACAGTGGTCAAAGACCGGAGGTCTTCACATCGTTTGGGTGATTACTGATGATCTTGATTAGGCTGTACACCCAAGAGGAGGGAATCAGATGGTGATCGTCCAGATGTACTTGGAGATCGATGGATATGCGAGGTACAAGGTGCCTCCGGTTTCGTTCAGACCCAGATCGAACTTGTAAATGGATTGTGTGTCTGACATTGGATTTTATTCTGTGTGATTGATTTCTATTATATATATCTGTTTGGCGGCGGAGAATTTATTCTCTTGCTTAACGCCCTTCTCTGAGACGTACGAGCTCAGGGGTTATATATTGATGGATATCAATCGCATGGAATGAATTTCCTGTGTGGCATGCCTAAGTGGCAAATGATCAAGGCTTCTGTTGAAAAACAAAGTCTTGTAGGTGATGATCAAAGCACTGCCTGTGTGGCATAGCTTTGTGTAACGTTGATTCACGAGCCTCACACCCCGGTTGTGAACCAGAAACGGGAGATGACATTAGGGAGGGCATGAGTTTTCTTCTAGATTGAAGTGACGTCAGTGGTTTTACACGCCCTGACGAGTTTGACTTATGTGCTTGTTGGATTGCGAGGCGCCTCGGATATATCGGTGACTGTGTGGAGCCGATGGAGTCATTTGGCTCATTTTCGCCCCAAAGGGTGGGGAAACGCAGTGTTCAGGCATTTTAATCCACATCGGTGGACCGGCCCTGACGATCCAAGGGCTAGACTGAGTACTTGTCCTGAGGCTCGGGCTAGAGAGTCTCGAATCAGTGAGGACTATCTTTTTCCTCGGTTCACAGACGGAAATCCAATTTCCAATACGTGACTTTGCGGTTTTGATTGTAAACCTATATATGGCGATATAGTGGTATAGGGCACTTATGCCGTCTATGATTGATACTTATGATTGAAATTGTTTTGACACTATACACTTATAGTAATAATAAAACATGAAATTTAGCGTACCAAGCATTCTTGGCTATTATAAGGTAAAAACCCTGTCCTCCGGCTTGTGTTGCATTGTGTGATGGGACCTGGGTCATATAATAGCTTCATTGTTCTTTATTTAGCATTGCGCTGTTGTTTTATGCACTGGTATTCTTGGGAGGAAACCCGTTCCGTGTTATCTAGCGTAGTCCCTTGATTTTCCTAACTTTAAAATAAAGATTAATAACTGTTTTAGTTCTCACACCAGTCACATGACTGACCTGGAGTTTATTGTTTTAACCTAAACTCTGGGTGCCCTTATTTTCGACACGTGCAGCTATTAGTTTTGGTTTTGCAGATTTATATTCACAGGAACCTGGGTTACAGCTGGAATGATATTCGGAAATCTCTGTATCCGTAAATCTCTTTCAGTTGTGTATTGTATTATTTTTCCGCTGCAGTAATGTATTTAAATCTCTGATATTTCTCTGATGTATTATATTTGTTTATACTCTGTATATTCTTGTATTCTGATGGAATTGTTGTAATAAGCAATGAAATGTTCTTCCGTTTTCATTCCAAATTGTTGTGTTCTCAAAACAATCAGGGGTTTCGAATGGTCTTGGTCGGTTTAGCGATCGATTCGGATCGAGCGAAATTCCCAATTGTCACAAACCGTTAATTAGTAAGAGAACAATTCCCGAAGTATTAATTCCGAAGGCCGAAACCAACATTAGATCAATGCCTAGGAAACCATTCAACTTAGCTAATCTCTGGTTAGTTTCTAATTTTCTTAACTCAACTGGGTTTAAGAACAGTGTTAGTGAAGAAACCATTCACGACAAACGCAAAATCCAATTTGATATTAAATACAAGGCTCTGAATAGAAAATATATCGGCTTATATTCAATATCAAATTCTGAAATCAACAAACATCATATTGGAATAACGATATATATATCTTCCAAATTCCTCTATAATGTCTGTATAATCACGGAATCCAATATCGAAATATTCCGAAGATAATTTCGATTCAAATCCATTCCGATTCATATATTGGAAATTCTGGTTATTTTTAAAAGCATTTCAAATCCAATTTATTTATTTAAAAATAATTGGATTTATTATTCTAGTTCATATCTAGTTCATTTCTATAAAAATACCTCTTTATCTTTTCAAATATGGATTTTTTCATCCCAATTCTTTCCAAATCATTTATTATGATTTTACACAAATTATCAATATTTTTAATAATTTAATCAAGGCCCGTACAGTCGATTTCCATAAACGGCCATCAAACTGCACTTACAACGACCTTTTCCAAATTTGATTTGGACATAATTCCAAATCCAACTGTTAGATTTCAAATCTCTAATATTCGTTAGAAATCCCTTTTCGATACGAACCCAACGGTTCCAGTTTTAGAGAATCCGACGGTCGGATCTCCCGTAATGTCCGTTCGAAATCAATGGTCGAAATTCGCGAACTGCCGCGGCGCGGCGCGTTCTATTCAGGCCATTATATATATAACGTATATATTATATATATTTTGTCGATTTCCATTTAAAACATATTTTATAAATCGTTTTCAAAATGATTTCAACTTCATATTCAATTTCAAATCAAAATTGAATATTCCATATCACTAATATATATAAATGATAATATTTTCAAAACATTAGATTTTGAAATCAATTCCTTTTCGATATTCATTATAAAAATGAATAAAATCGATATAAATATCTTTCACATAAAAATGGCGTTAATCTAATCAACATGGCTTTATATATTTAAATATATTCGTGTCCATCCCAAATCGGACATCTAAATCAGATTTTAATCTTTTACTGAATATTATTTCAAACTATCTGGTATTTTAAAATATTCATTCTTTCTGAACTGGAATCAGAAATAGTCAATTACCATATAATGTGATTTATATGGATTTCGCACACAATAAAACAATAATCAAACATAGTTAACCATCATCCAGAGTGCATTCTACATTGCATAAGCATTAAATATTAATATTTAACGCTTACAACAGCCTGTCAACCAATCGATTGACATATCACTAATGAGTTGGGACTAGTGCACGTCAAATATCATCCCAACACCCTTGTGGGTTTTCAATCCACAAACACTGAATATTGTTTGTGTAGTTGGGCGATGTGTAAAATATATCGTTCCAATCTATATTAGTAAAATGGGTGTTCATAAATAAATCGCCTGATTTGTAAATGAATATTTATTTTACTCATATCAATGTTAAAAATTATATCTTTAATGATAAAATATTTTATTAAACAAATGAATATTCTATTCAGTTCATTTATACAATAAAAATGATATTTTTATTGTTCTAACATATTTTAGAAAATTTTGGCGGTATAACGACGCGATATCAAAATCAGGCAATGTCTAGCATTACCCCTCTCCTGATTTTGGCTCGCGCCATACACACATAATAATTCTAATCAATTCATTTCACCTAAACAACCAAATTCAACCAAATATTATCCTTTCAATGTTAAAAATATTATCTTTTCAATGTTAAAAATATTGTCTTTTCATGTTAAAAATATTATCTTTTCAATGTTAAAAAAGTTATCTTTTCAATGTCAAAAATATTATCTTTTCATGTATAAACAAAAAGATCTAATCTTTTTATATTTAAAAATATGATCTTTTCTTCATTAAAGTATGATCTTTTTGTTAATCAAAATCTCATCTTTCTATAAATGAAAATCTATTCTTTTCCATTTTAAAGATCTATTCTTTTCATTATAAAAATATAATCTTTTAACATATCAAAAATCCGTTCTTTATGATGTTAAAAATCCAACCTTTATCATGTTAAGAATCACAACTTTGTAATCCTAAAACTGAGAATAAATTCAATGCTTTATACTGATAGATCGAATACTTTCAGAACAAGGTTATTTCGGTTAAAATCATATTTTTTAATTACCTTACATAAATAAAAATAAAATAAAGTAAAAAAAACTTTCAGCGACTTGGGGGAGGAGATGGCGGCATCATCGTCTGAGGTGGCGGGGGAAGGCCGCGGCAGTGGGGTATGGGCCGGAGGTGGCAGCTACAGTGGTGGCGGCGGCTGTTGGGTCGGGTGCCGCCGTTCTGGGTCGATTTCCATTAGAAGAAGAGGGAGCGAGAGAAGAGAGAGGGAAGGGGGAAGGAGAAGGAGGTAGGGGAGCAATGGAAGACCGCCGGTGGTGGCGCCAGGAAGAACGGCGGCGGGCTAAAGCTTAGGCAATGGGATTTTGATTTTTAGAAGAAAGAGGGATCATGATTTTCTAATTTAGGTTTAGAATTAACGGGAGGGGGGGTTTGTTATATATATTTAATTATTATTATATTATTCAATAAACGTTGATTTCACATTCGATCTCCAAACGAAACACAGCGACGGTCACCCATAGCACATTACCCCCATTCTGAACACAATGGGATATGTTTCGTAAGCTGATTCGATCGTTTCGATCAGTTTCCGTCAAAATCAAAATATAAATCTCTATATTGAATTTGAACGCACATTTCAATTTTCTAGGGTCACGTACGGACTCCAAAAATTCCAGAAAAATTATTTCTAGCTTCGTATTGATGATACGGTCCTAACAAAACTAATTTCATCAAATTTGAAGACCGTTTGAAAAATGTTCATTTTCTGCTCGATCCAAATTGACAGAAACTGTTCAAACACATTTTCTTTTGCCATGCTCACATATTGATTCCAAAAATTATGGAACTTAGAATCTAGAAATAATTTGACATCCCGGATCCAAAAAAAGATGTTTCGTCGAAAACGGGGGTTGTTTGCAAAACGACTATTTTTAAGGGCCATATTTCCATAACGACTATTCTGAATTTTCAACTGGGCATAATTTTTAATTCCCGCTATGAAATTTCAATTTTTCGGATTCGTTGGAAAGATATTTTCAAATATATTCTAATATTTTTTATTTCATAAAATTCGGTTTATTTTGAATCCTGTACATTCATTTGAAATTTGAAATCGAATTTTCAAACTACCGTGCCATTTTCAATTCCTTTTATAATTAAAAAATATATTTATATACTAACGTCGATTCAAATAAATTTATACGTTCTAATTCTATTCAAAATAAATTTCTTGTCGTTATTATTTAAAATAATTCATTTTAAATATTCAAAATTCATTAAAATTGCCAAAATAAAAAATTTAAATTGGTTCTGATTTTCCGGGTTGTTACAAAATAAATGTTCAGTTAAAATATATTTCAAATATAAAGTTTTAAGTTGTTTTAACAAGATATTTAATAATTTGTAAATTTGTGTATAGAAAATATATATTTTAAAAATTATAAAATGTAAAAAGAAAGGTTTGTTTAATACCATGTACGGAAATATTATTATATATACTTATGTGAAAATTTGGTGTTAAAATATTTTGGTAAGTGCACATAAAATAATTCGGTGAATTGCTGTAAATAGTGGGTTTTGTTGCAAAATGTACTTTTAAAATTAAGAATGTTGTAAATTAAAATACAAAAGTATAAATATTGATTAAAAATTAATATTTAGGTGTGTTAAAGTGTTGTTAGAAGAGATTAATTTTTATTTCAATAAAAAAGTGAATTTGTGCGGATTAAAGCTTAAAGTGTAAACTTTAAATGTGTAGGGTGGAAATATATGTTTTTATAAAATGTTAAATTTTATTAAGATTGCACTAGAATGATGCTGAAATGTTTTAAAATCTTACATGTGTATTTGAATTTTTTAAATAAAAACATTGTTAGTTATGTTTGTTGTTAAAATATTTAATGTGGTATCATAAGTGTTAAATTTCTAAGTTTGAATAAATAAAGATGGGGAATAAATGTTTTATGCAAATGCTATTTTTTAAATGTTAAAAATAATGTTAATTGTTTATAGATATTTTATAATGGCTTGAGATAAATTTTTGTAAAATTTACCATGTTAAAATATGTAGAAATATTTGTGCGATAGTGTAAATGGGAAAAATAAATGTAAATGAGTGTTATCATAATTTAATTAAATTTTGTCTAAACCTAATTAAGTTTAAATTAGGCCCAACTCAAATAACCCAAACTCATTATCTCTTATCTTATGGAGAAATTTGGAAGAGCTTGGAAAAATATGTACATTATGTCCTCTCGACTTCCTTTTCTCTCTTTCCTGAGAAAATTACAGGAAAATTACGGCTGTCATCTTCCCTTTTGTCCCAAAAGCTACCCTCTCTACCAAATTAAATAAAACCAGAGTCCAAACCTCTCCTTTCTTCAGTAAAGAAGCATTTCAGCCAAAGAATTAAGTTATTTCTCTTTGAAAATTTAAGGAGAAAGTTACAATAGTTGTAAAGGCTTGCATGTCAATGTTCTTCTTCAAAACCAGTTTAATGCCTCAAGCACTTCATTTGCAACCAGACCAGGCTGAGAATCATCAAGAACCAGTCAAGATGATTATGCAAAAACTCACTCTTTTAGCTTATGCAAATGTTTTGTTCGAATTTGAATGAAATTAAGGTGGAAATTTGAAATACTATAACTGGGAAAGCTTCAGTATGAATCTAAATGTACAAAAAGTGCTTGGATGCAACTTTGATGCGTCATATCTTATTTATTTTTCAAATCATTCAAATCTTGTTTCAGTAGATAGACTAAGGATTTTTTTTGAATCCGCAAATTTTTCATTAATAAGTTCCGTTAATAGCTAAGCCAAAACATTACCCAAAATTAATTTCGACAAGGCAAACTTTGTTGAATTTACGTGATTTAAATATTTCTTTAAGAGGGAAAGAAATTAGTTAATTGATTCAATCAATTAATTATGTTATATGTGGAAATATTTGACATGATATTTTGATAGGGAACAAATTGATTACATAATCAATTAATTAGTCAGTGGATTTATAAATAAGGAAATAAGTATACTTATAAATTCATTGATTTCATAATATAAAGAAATAAATTATTGGCTTGGAGAATCATGCAAGGAATAAAATGTATGAAAACCAATTGATTCACTTTCAATTTATAGTGCAATCAAATCTTGGACATTTGGAAATCTTTCAAAACAATCAGGAAATTAATTCTCTTCATCTCCAAGAAATCTTTCATCCTGAAGCCTATTTAAATCTTCATATTTATAGAGTGTGAATGTGAGAGAGCGTCAACCATTATCCTCTTCTTCAGTTACCCTAATTTCTGTTATTAATGAATTAGGGGGTTGAGTGCATAGAAGTCTTTGTTAAAATTGATTATTCATTTTGTAATTATATTTTGGTCTCTCCGTCTACTACCTATAATTTTGTAATTTCTCTCTTGTGTTCTCTTTTTTACTCTCTTCAGTGAAATAAAGAATAATTGTTGGGTCCGTAGACGTAGGCACAGCCGAACCACATTAAATCTTTGTGTCTTCTTCTCTTATTCTATTTTGTTTTATTTTGTGATTATTTTTCATTGAGTTGGCAGTTGATAATTAATCAAAAAGTTAAATCCTCTCTTTTTTGTATTGCTCCTGCCCTTTTATACTCCGTTGTGCATTTTTTGGAGTTTGTGCAAATTAAATCAATATTTTGCACAACATATTGATATTGGAGCAATTTGCGCAATTTTCCGCACAATACATTGGTATTAGAGCTAGTTTTCTTGTTCTGGATTAGTTACCAATGGCTAATTCTTTTAGTAGTGGTATGAAAAATTATGGAATCACCAAATTTGTCAAAAGAGAAGTTTTTGGGACATGGAAGGTCAAAGTGAAGACTAATGACGGTGTTCCTCAACAACTTCTTCATTCACTTAGAGGAAGAAAAAGATGCGGAAGCACCTTGGATGAGATATTCATAAATTCCACTTCATGGGTTCTAGAAGAGGTGCTTGCTATTATTGTAAGAAGAATAGATATTTCATATGAAATTGTTCAGCTCTTAGAAAGAAGAGAGAGAAGAAGGAGTAATCTTTAATTTTGACAGCAATTAGATCTGATGTAAATAGTTGTGATAGCGATACATCATTATTTTCTACCGGTATTTCACCTTTAGAGAGTACAAGTTAGGTGATTGATTCTGGAGCCTCTTGTCATATGACACTAGATAAGAGTTGTTTTATCAGTTATGAGAAAATTGATGGCGGAGCAGTTCATTTAGAGAATGACACATCTTTTCATGTTGTGGGCTTGGAAGTGTGAGGTTTAATATTCATGATGGTGTTATTAGAACTATCATGGATGTTAGACATGTTTTGATGTTGCATAAGAGTTTGTTGTCAGTTGGAGCTTTGAGAAGACTTGGTAGGACGACAATAATTGATGGAGAGAATTTAAGAGTAGTGAAGGGTTCCTTGGTAGTGATAAAAGGGGTGCGAGTCAATGACATTTATATGCTTCGTGGGGAGACAGTCTTGGGAGATTTAGTAGTCTCTACTAATTCTAGCGTTCCAGATTCTACTCAGTTATATCACCTTCGTCTAGATCATGTTGATGAGGAGTGTAACAACCCATAATTTTCCGTATATTTAAATTTAGATTTAAAACAAATAAATGGGATGATATTGGATAAAAATTTAATTTTGTTGATTATAATGATGATTATTTGAATGGAGTATAAATAGATTTTTTTAATGTAGTTATTTAGAAATGTTGTAATATGGAATTAATATTTTGATTAAATTTAAGTTATTTAAGTTAAAAAGGAATTCAAATTTAATTTGTTAAAGGGTGGAATTCCAAGTTGTTTAAAAATAACTGAAATTCCAATCTAAGTTCAAATAATCAAATTGAGGAGTTATGATTTGTGAAATCAATTTATAAAATTTATTTAAGTTTAAATTTGATTTAATTGGAATTTTATTAATATTTAATTTAAATTAAATCAGTTAAATGAATAATTGAATGTTTTATTAATAAATTAACTGTTAAATTTAACTGTTTTGGCAACTGCCTCAGAATCCGACGAAACTAGTTTCATCGGATCCGGAACGGTGAATTATGGCAGGATTTTAATTTGCGTTAAAATCGGACTTGTCATTTGATCATATGGTATAAAATGTGAAAGGGATCAATGTAATTGAATAAGTGCTTATTTCTCATATTGCATCTTATATATACTAATAAATTTCATCTCCACCTCATCAGCCCATTCTTTACTACGTATGATTTCCTTAATCTATTCTCTCTCTAACGGCTGAAAATAAAATTTCAAAAACCCAAGATTTAAATTCAAAATTAAAATCAAATATTCACCAAAACCTATCAAATTATATATCAAATTGAAGCTTTCAACGAGTAGAATCCAGATCTGCAATTCATTTTTGCATGCAAGCAGTGGTTCGACCGAAATTGATAGTAAAAGATTCTAGAAATCGAATCCCTAGAGGTTGAATTAGGGTTTTTTGATTTAGGCTCTAAGTAAGGAATCAAACTTCTTGGTATTGTAGAGGAGATCGATACAAGTTTATTGGTGGTGGTCGGAGGTTATATGGTGGTGCGGTTTCTCAGGAATTTGCATTTCAAGCCAGAAAATTGTTTTTGATTACCGCATCGACGACGGATCAGTAGGCCACCAGAGGTGACAGGTGCGATACTGGTAGATGCGGATTTACATGAGCTTCCAGTTGGCGGTGGCAATGGGTGCTGGAGTGGCCGGAGTTGAGGGTGGTGGTCGGTCAAAGTTTGTGCATTTTGGGTTCAATTCGTTCGACGGATTACTGTTCACACAAGATAGGAGCGGGAAGAAGCTTTAGGCGGGTGACGTGGCAGAAGGTAATTAGTGAGAAATTTATTTATTTAATTTCTATAAATTTAAATTCCAAATGATAAAACACTGATAACTTTTACATGCGAACTCGGATTTGGGCACGGTTAGGTGCGTTGGGATCGTGGCAGAATTGCGGTCGATTTGAGACTGGTTTAGCTGCATTTGGAGACAAAAAAATTTTGGGCTTTGGTTGGATGTCCGATCCACTAAAATCCCAAAAGTGATTGATTTTTTTTCTCACGACTAACTAAATTATTCCCATATTTATTGAATTAAATTGTGAAATAAGTTTGGTTACATGGTTGTGTTTAATTGTTGATGTGTTGCTTGAATTTGACATGCAAGTGGGTTAAATATGGAATTTAAGTTGATAACTAGTAATGTAATAACCCGTCATTTTCCACGATTTAAAACTCAATTTTTCGATCAATTTCTTTTTATTTTGAAAATTTAGCATAAAATTTCCACAACGAGAATTTAATATTTGGAATGCGTCCATCTGGATATATCAGTCGGACAAGTTTCATCCAAAATACGCAAGTTCGTCAATTGTGAGATTTTTCTATGCATATCAGTTCAATTTAGGCGTCCATAAAGTTTTTGTCCAAAGTACTGATGATTCAGCGTTAGAAAATTCTTTTACTTATTCTGAATTCGGCGACGCAATCCATTTCGCGAAATTTGTACATTTCGACCTTCGTTTTAATTCATTTGTACGTTTTTCTACGTTAAAAGGTGTCCGTAATGGGTTTTTGATAGGAGTGTCGTGACACTGAGTTCTTTATACCGTTGCGTTCGTATCGTCGCGCTGATCACCACGGTATATTCATATATCAGTTTTGGGCATCCGGTTTGCAATGAAAAATTAAAATGGCTAAGCAACAATTGTGATACCGGTTCATTTAAATATGAACTGTCCATATTTATGTCCATTCATTTTAGCTATTAGGACATGGTCTGTGAATGAACGGTAAAAGAAATGGAATGGTCTTTGAACAATGAATAGACACAGCTATTCGGTTCTCCCACTGCTTCCTATACATCTTGTACCCGTTCGTTTCATGCTCCGTCTCATTTCATTTACATCTTCATCTGCTCGCTTCTCTTCAAAACGTTTGTTTCTCTCGGTCTAAAAAAAAAACGAAAAGTGGGACAAAGGAACAAAGAATGATGAGAAGGAGTCTCTTCCTGTAGCTAGCATCCACACTCTTCCAACTTTCAAAGGAAGGAAGACATATCCTCCTGTAGCAATCCACTTGCACCCATCCTTTGACTTCCTTGCGTGAGTCCTCTTTCCTTTTTATTCCAATTGTTCTCTTGTTTTGTTGCATGCTTATACTTGAAACAAGAATGTCAACTTGTTTGTCCTCCTGTAGCATATATTTGCATCCCATTGTCTTCTAGTGTACAAATGAAGAAGCTTCCTGTAGTAACTTTATACAAAAGGAAATGTTTTCTAACATGCGCGGCATGCTTTTTTTTTTTTCTTATTATACATATATAAAATATATAAGACATGATGCGTGAGTCCTTATGTGTTAGTTTCTAAACATTTCCTTTTGTTCTCTTTCCTTTGCCTGTTGCGTGAGTAATGTAATAATTTCAAAACCTTTTGCTTATGTCATATAATACTTATTTCACGTTTCGCAGGTATGTTTGCTCGTGTGCAATTTGTATATATGTTTTTTTTGTTTTGTTAAACTTTGTTAAAAAACTTCTGTTACAGCATGAGTTAGTATATATAATTATATATGAATGATAAGCTACATATATATATATATATATATATATATATATATATATATATTTGTATTTGTTTATCAAACTTCGGCATGTTGAAGTCTAGCTCTCCGGATTTTTGCAAAGTTTATTTGAAACTGTGTATACAAACATTTTCTTTTTCTTGAATAAATATACCTGGGTTTTGAAAAAAAAAAAGGATGTGTTCAAGTTGATTAATATAATATTTATGCAAATTTTAAATTTTTAAATTTTTTTTTCAGTTGGGAAGTTGGTAAGAAAAGGGAAATAAAGTCGTCCATCGTTCGCTTCATATCTTTCTTCTTCGTTGTACCATTCATTTCTACTTCTACAAAAGGTGAGTACCCCTCACTCACGATTAACATTCCTATTTCGTTGTATAAACCTGTGAATTGATTACGTGAATTGCTAGGATTGCTTTAGAGATTGCACTATTCTCATATGATTCATTATCGACATGCTGTTGACACTATGTAATGCAAGTGACATATTATCTGTTTGTTATGTGAATTAGTGATAGACGATATATATATATATGGATCTGCATATGTGATATATGACACGTATTTTCTACATATGTTGATATGACGTGTAAATACGTTCAGACACGTAAAATGGAATTTATATGGATATAATACGTTCAGTGTAGCATGCATGTAATTTGATACATGTGAATGTGACATGCACGATAGGGTATGTGACATGCACACGGATACGCGCACGAATATACTCTACGTATGTATGTCCAAATAAATGACCTTTTGCATGCACGATTGATATTTAGAGGTAATATGAACATGTACAGACGTGTCTTTATGGCATGTACGGATCAATATTATATGTCGATGATTGATTTGTTATGTTTTGATTTTTCACATTGCAAGTTCCCTTAGTTTAGGAAATCACAATGGGTTGAAATGATACATACCCGAACGACTTGATAGAATAGGGGAAAATCGTTATGGGTTGAAATGATAAACCCAAGCGATTTTTATTGAATTTGGGATTACGGGATGAAATGATATATACCCGCACTTGAAAATAAACGGATTGAAATGATACATATCCGTATCACTTGACCATAGGATAGAAAATTATATACGGACACCGTCAGTCATATTTTTAAATCATAAATATATTTGAGTTGAAAAGATTGATTTTTGGAAATTTAATTCAAGTATTTTCTATAATAATAATAATATATAGTTAGATTCCAAATGATAAACTTATATTTTGGAAATGTTTTGAAAAGTTAATTTATAAGTAAATTTGGATTTAAATGATATTTGAGATTTTACTTATATTTTAATTGTTTTAAAAGTTTACAAAGGTTTTAATAACAAAATAAGTATCTATTTAATATATAGTATTTCTATAAATTTTATTATTTTAATATCTTTATATTATGTTTTATTTTATAAACTTATATATTTTATAAACTATAAATATTGAAGAGTATAAATTGTGATTTTGGAAGTATTTGATTTAAATTATATTTTGATAGTTATTTTGAGTAAAAATTATAAAACGACCACGGTGTGAAAAATGTAAATGATTGGTTGTTAAAGAGACCGGGATCGGATTTGTCATACTCTCTTCCAATTCCGAAAACCACATTAACAACTGTGTACGCATTGGACTTCCTGAATGAAGAAGGTTGGCTTGGCGATCGACTCTATTTTCTATTTCATCTTAATTACGAGACCCTGATTACCTTGAGTCAGCTTGATGTGGCCAAAACAGGTGCTACACCGAGACCAAGTGAGGTCATTCCTCCTATCGAGCATACTTCTTCGAAACCATTCTATTACTTTTGTGATTCGATTGGTGCGCACCCTTGATATGGGAGTGTGTCTCGAGGTGGGCGATAGTTGCTGCTATGCGTTACCACCAGTCCGGTTATGCAAACGGTGAATCCACCCTGGCATTCCTCGCGTGCCTTGTCACATGCCTTATACGAGCCCAATACGATTTTGTTTTGTATTGTTTTATATGGAGTGCCCTCTGATCAACCTCCAGTTTATGGAGGAATTATGGTACTGTATATACTATGGGAATATATAAACTGTGTAAGGGTAATCATGGTAATCCCGCTTAAGCTATTTTGATATTTACTTTACTGATATACACTATTGTATATAGCGTATTATAATATATAGTATTAGTTTGATGGATTCTTAGAGGATGGTGATCCTAACATCCTTAAAGTTACTTTGCATTTCGGTAATCGTTTCACTTGAGTTATCATTTAAATTAGAATGTTAATCCTGAGTCGAGTGTGTTTGTTTTACATGGATACTCGGGTCAGCTTGAGGATATCAGCTTTCTTGATTCACTTGGAGCTTGGAGCTTTGCTTAGATCTATCTACCTCTTATTTAGTTGTTGCAGTTATTTCAGCTTTCCAATTATTTCCTATTACAGACTCTATTATTTCCTTATGCATTAGCAGACTTATCTATATTTGGTACTCTGTTGTATTTGCTTTAGACTCTATGGTTATGTAGTAGCTTATGGACTACTATTCTATCTATTCCGCTGTGTAGTATTTTATTTCTCTGTGTCTGTGATTCTCTGATTGATTTATTTACTATATATGCTATTATTTGCCAATTTTTATTAACAATCTATCGTTTTGAGCAATTCAAGTTTGACAAGTGTGGATTATTGTCGATTTGAATGGTTTGAAATGGTGGGTCGTTACATGTGGTATCAGAGCTCTGGTTTTAGGCAAATTTCAGCATGTACAGTAAAAAAACTCATTAGAGATAGGGTAGTGATACTCTAGAATGAGATAAATAAATTATGGAATCATCTTCGTTCGATCTTTAGATACCTTATAAGGATTCCTTTTGATTAGTATCTCTTTTGAATATTCCATCTTTTCCTTCACCTAACTCGTTTGAATCATTCCAGTTGAGTAACCGAAGGAATACTAGGGGAAGAGGTCGTGGTAATGCCCTAGCTACACCACCAGCTGAGCCACCTGTAGTTCAGCCCGTTCAGCCAATTAGGTTCACTAAACTTTGCAAGGAGTACACTCAGCTCGGAGGCACCAAGTTCACCGGATCTGCAGGAATTGTTGAAGCTGAGTTGTGGCTGGAGAATCTTGAAGGGATTTTTACTGGTCTTGAGATCACCGACACTCAGAAGCGTCAGTTAGCCGCCTGGCAATTGCACGAAGATGCTCTTCATTGGTGACGGTCAATTACCGCTAATACTATCGAGACGAACATCACCTGGCAGCAGTTCAGGCAAAAAAATCTTAAGACTGTTCTTTCGATCTTTGTTTCCTTCCTTTGAATCTCTCTTGATTTTAAAACTCGTCTTTTTTTAAGGGATATCTTTGTTGCTTAGTGGATACCCGATTCGGGAAAATCTCAGCTTTATAGGGAATTTATGGACCTTGAGCAAGGTGACATGACATTTACTGAGTACGAGAGGAAATTCAATGAGCTTTCCAAGTATGGGCCTAATCTGATCAAGACCCCACTCCAGAAGAATGAGAGGTTTATCTATGGTGCACGTCCGGAGTATTTTGACCGTCTGACTAATCAAGTTCGTGGAACTTTCACTGATCTCATAGACATGGCTATTAGATTCGAGAATCCCAACACTAAGGGGAAGCAGAAGCAGGCTATATGGGCATCTCAGTCTCAGGGTACTTCTAGCAGTTCAAAGAAGAGGAAGCCTAATTTTCAGCAGCAAAAGGAGAATTGGTAGTAAACACAGGGTATTGGTTATTCTTCACAGAGTCAGCCGATCGATTTATCTCACATTACCTGCTTCAATTGCAATCAGCAAGGTCATTACGCCAATAGTTGTCCAAACAAATCCGGAGCCGCTACTCCTCCTCCAGTGATAACCATGGTACCCTTCAGAGTATCTTTTACTTTATTCCATTTTCCTATTCGTGTTCTATTCGATACTGGAGCTTCCAATAGTTTTATTTCTATCGACCTTTGTGATAAGTTTGAGCAATTCTTACATCCACAATTAGCAACTGAACCCTTATGTGTATCTTATTCTATTGGTAGTCCTGTCAATCTTAGTCTTTGCGATCAACGTAAGCCTATCCACGTTTATTCTTTCGAATCTTTCTTCGTTGTTTTGCTCATTCTCATCCCTTATTTTGTTCCTTTTCGGGGACGAAAAGTTTTGAGTGGGGAAGAGTGTAATAACCCGTCATTTTCCACGATTTAAAACTCAATTTTTCGATCAATTTCTTTTTATTTTGAAAATTTAGCATAAAATTTCCACAACGAGAATTTAATATTTGGAATGCCTGCATCTGGATATATCAGTCGGACAAGTTTCATCCAAAATACGCAAGTTCGTCGATTGTGAGATTTTTCTGTGCATATCAGTTCAATTTAGGTGTCCATAAAGTTTTTGTCCAAAGTACTGATGATTCAACGTTAGAAAATTCTTTTGCTGATTCTAAATTTGGCGGCGCAATCCGTTTCGCAAAATTTGTAAATTTTGACCTTCGTTTTAATTCATTTGTACGTTTTTCTACGTTAAAAGGTGTCCGTAATGGGTTTTTGATTGGAGTGTCATGACACTGAGTTCTTTATAACGTTGCATCCGCATCGTCGCGCTGATCACCACGGTATATTCATATATCAGTTTTGGGCATCCGGTTTGCAATAAAAAATTAAAATGGCTAAGCAACAATTGTGATACCGGTTCATTTAAATATGAACCGTCCATATTTATGTCCATTCGTTTTAGCTATTAGGACATGGTCTGTGAATGAACGGTAAAAGAAATGGAACGATCTTTGAACAATGAATAGACACAGCTATTCGGTTCTCCCACTGCTTCCTATACATCTTGTACCCGTTCGTTTCATGCTCCGTCTCATTTCATTTACATCTTCATCTGCTCGCTTCTTTTCAAAACGTTTGATTCTCTCGGTCCAAAAAAAAAAAAGTGGGACAAAGGAACAAAGAATGATGAGAAGGAGTCTCTTCCTTTAGCAAGCATCCACACTCTTCCAACGTTCAAAGGAAGGAAGACATATCCTCCTGTAGCAATCCACTTGCACCCATCCTTTGCCTTCCTTGCGTGAGTCCTCTTTCCTTTTTATTCCAATTGTCCTCTTGTTTTGTTGCATGCTTATACTTGAAACAAGAATGGCACTGTGTTTGTTCTCCTATAGCATATATTTGCATCCCATTCTCTTCCAGTGTACAAAGGAAGAAGCTTCCTATAGCAACTTTATACAAAAGGAAATGTTTTGTAAGATGCGAGGCATGCTTTTTTTTAAAAAAATTCGTATTATAAATATATAAAATATATAAGACATGATGCGTGAGTCCTTATGTGTTAGTTTCTAAACATTTCTTTTTGTTCTATTTCCTTTGTCTGTTGCGTGAGTAATGTATTAGTTTCAAAACCTTTTGCTTATGTCATATAATACTTATTTCAAGTTTCGTAGGTATGTTTGCTCGTGTGCAAAATGTATATATGTTTTTTTTTGTTTTGTTAAACTTTGTTAAAAAACTTCTGTTATAGCATGAGTTAGTATATATAATTATATATGAATGATAAGCTATATATATATTTGTATTTGTTTATCAAACTTCGGCATGTTGAAGTCTAGCTCTTCGGATTTTTGCACAGTTTATTTGAAACTGTGTATACAAACATTTTCTTTTTCTTGAATAAATTTAACCGAGTTAAATGACGTGTTCAAAATTGATTAATATAATATTTATGCAAATTTTAAATTTTAAATTTTAAGATTTTGTTTTCAGTTGGGAAGTTGGTACGAAAAGGGAAATAAAGTCCGTCCGTCGTTCGCTTCATATCTTTCTTCTTCGTTGTACCGTTCATTTCTACTTCTACAAAATATGAGTACCCCTCACTCACGATTAACATTCCTATTTCGGTGTATAAACCTGTGAATTGATTACCTGAATTGCTAGGATTGCTCTAGATATTACACTATTCTCATATGATTCATTATCGACATGCTTTTGACACTATGTAATGCAAGTAACATATTATCGGTTTGTTATGTTAATTAGTGATAGACGATATATATATGGATTTGCATATGTGATATATGACACGTATTTGCTACATATGTTGATATGATGTGTAAGTACGTTTGGACACGTAAAATGGAATTTATATGGATATAATACGTTCAGTGTAGTGTGCATGTAATTTGATACATGTGAATGTGACATGCACGATAGGGTATGTGACATGCACACGGATACGCGCACGAATATACTTTACCTATGTATGTCCAAATAAATGACCATTTGCATGCACGATTGATATTTAGACGTAATATGAACATGTACGGACGTGTCTTTATGACATGTACGCACCGATATTATATGTCAATGATTGATTTGTTATGTTTTGATTTTATACCTTGCAAGTTCCCTTAATTTAGGAAATCACAATGGATTGAAATGATACATACCCGAAGGCTTGATAGAGTAGGGGAAAATCGTTATGGGCTGAAATGATAGACCCAAGCGATTTTTATTGAATTTGGGATTATGGGTTGAAAAGATATATACCCGTACTTGAAAATAAACGGATTGAAATGATACATATCCGTATCACTTGACCATAGGATAGAAAATTATATATGGACACCGTTGGTCATATTTTGAAATCACAAATATATTTGATTTGAAAAGATTGATTTTTGGAAATTTAATTCAAGTATTTTCTATAATAATAATAATATATAGTTAGATTCCAAATGATAAACTTATATTTTGGAAATGTTTTGAAAAGTTAATTTATAAGTAAATTTGAATTTAAATGATATTAGAGATTTTAATTATATTTTAATTGTTTTAAAAGTTTACAAAGGTTTTAATAACAAAATAAGTATCTATTTTATATATAGTATTTCTATAAATTTTATTATTTTAATATCTTTAGATTATGTTTTATTTTATAAACTTACATATTTTATAAATTTTAAATATTGAAGAGTATAAGTTGTGATTTTGGAAGTATTTGATTTAAATTATATTTTGATAGTTATTTTGAGTAAAAATTATAAAACGACCACGGTGTGAAAAATGTAAATGATTGGTTGTTAAAGAGATCGGGATCGGATTTGTCATACTCTCTACCAATTCCGAAAACCACTTTAACAACTGTGTACGCGGTGGAGTTCCAGAATGAAGAAGGATGGCTTGGCGATCGACTCTATTTTCTATTTCATCTTATTTACGAGCCCTGACTACCTTGAGTCAGCTTGATGTGGCTAAAACAGGTGCTACACCGAGACCATGTGAGGTCATTCCTCCTATCGAGCATACTTCTTCGAAACCATTCTATTACTTTTGTGATTCGATTGGTGCGCACCCTTGATATGGGAGTGTGTCTCGAGGTGGGCGATAGTTGCTGCTATGCGTTACCACCAGTCCGGTTATGCAAACGGTGAATCTACCCTGGCATTCCTCGCGTGCCTTGTCACATGCTTTATACGAGCCCAATACGATTTTGTTTTGTACTCTTTTATATGGAGTGCCCTCTGATCAACCTCCAGTTTACGGAGAAATTACGGTACTGTATATACTATGGGAATATATAAACGGTGTAAGGGTAATCATGGTAATCCGGCTTACGCTATTTTGATATTTACTTTACTGATAGACACTATTGTATATAGCGTATTATAATATATAGTATTAGTTTGATGGATCCTTAGAGGATGGTGATCCCAACATCCTTTAAGTTACTTTGCATTTCGGTAATCGTTTCACTTGATTTATCATTTAAATAAGAATGTTAATCCTGAGTCGAGTGTGTTTATTTTACATGGATACTCGGGTCAGCTTAAGAATATCAGCTTGCTTGATTCACTTGGAGCTTTGCTTAGATCTATCTACCTCTTATTTAGTTGTTGCAGTTATTTCAGCTTTCCAGTTATTTCCTATTTCGGACTCTATTATTTCCTTATGCATTAGCAGACTTATCTATATTTGGTACTCTGTTGTATTTGCTTTAGACTCTATGGTTATGTGGTAGCTTATGGACTACTATTCCATCTATTCCGCTGTGTAGTATTTTCTTTCTCTGTGTCTGTGATTCTGTGATTGATTTATTTACTATATATGCCATTATTTGCCAATTTTTATTAACAATCTATCGTTTTGAGCAATTCAAGTTTGACATGTGTGGATTATTGTCGATTTGAATGGTTTGAAATGGTGGGTCGTTACATGTGGTATCAGAGCTCTGGTTTTAGGCAAATTTCAGCATATACAGTAAAAAAACTCATTAGAGATAGGGTAGTGATACTCTAGAATGAGATAAATAAATTATGGAATCATCTTCGTTCGATCTTTAGATACCTTATAAGGATTCCTTTTGATTAGTATCTCTTTTGAATATTCCATCTTTTCCTTCACCTAACTCGTTTGAATCTTTCCAGATGAGTAACCGAAGGAATAGAGGTAGAGGTCGTGGTAATGCCCCAGTTGCACCACCAGTCGAGCCACCTGTAGTTCAGCCCGTTCAGCCAATTAGGTTCACTAAACTTTGCAAGGAGTACACACAGCTCGGAGGCACCAAGTTCACCGGATCTGTAGGAATTGTTGAAGCTGAACAGTGGCTGGAGAATCTTGAGAGGATTTTTACTGGTCTTGAGATCACTAACGCTCAGAAGCGTCAGTTAGCCGTCCGGCAATTGCACGAAGATGCTCTTCATTGGTGGCGGTCAGTTACCGCTAATACTATCGAGACGAACATCACCTGGCAGCATTTCAAGCAAAAAAATATTAAGACTGTTCTTTCTATATTTGTTTCCTTCCTTTGAATCTCTCTTGATTTTAAAACTCGTCTTTTTTAAGGGATATCTTTGTTGCTAAGTGGATACCCGATTCGGGAAAATCTCAGCTTTATAGGGAATTTATGGACCTTGAGCAAGGTGATATGACATTTACTGAGTACGAGAGGAAATTCAACGAGCTTTCCAAGTATGGGCTTAATCTGATCCAGACCCCACTCCAGAAGAATGAGAGGTTTATCTATGGTGCACGTCTGGAGTATTTTGACCATTTGACTAATCATGTTCGTGGAACTTTCACTGATCTCATAGACATGGCAATTAGATTCGAGAATCCCAACACTATGGGGAAGCAGATGCAGGCTATACGGGCATCTCAGTCTCAGGGTACTTCTAGCATTTCGAAGAATAGGAAGCCTAATTTTCAGCAACAAAAGGAGAATTGGCAGAAAACCTAGGGTATTGGTTATTCTTCTCATAGTCAGCTGATCGATTTATCTCATATTACTTTCTTCAATTACAATCAGAAAGGTCATTATGCCAATAGTTGCCCAAACAAATCCGGAGCCGCTACTCCTCCTCCTTCTAGTGATAACTAAGGTACCCTTCAGAGTATCTTTTACTTTATTCCATTTTCCTATTCGTGTTCTATTCGATACTGGAGCTTCCAATAGTTTTATTTCTATCGACCTTTGTGATAAGTTTAAGCAATTCTTACATCCACAAGTAGCAACTGAACCCTTATGTGTATCTTATTATATTGGTGGTCTGTCAATCTTAGTCTTTGCGATCAACGTAAGCCTATCCACCTTTATGCTTTCGAATCTATCTTCATTGTTTTGCTCATTCTCATCCCTTATTTTGTTCCTTTTCCAGGACGAAAAGTTTTTAGTGGGGAAGAGTGTAATAACCCGTCATTTTCCATGATTTAGAACTCAATTTTTCGATCAATTTCTTTTTATTTTGAAAATTTAGCATAAAATTTCCACAACTAGAATTTAATATTTGGAATGCATCCTTCTGGATATATCAGTCGGACAAGTTTCGTCAAAAATACGCAAGTTCGTCGATTGTGAGATTTTTCTATGCATATCAATTCAATTTAGGCATCCATAAAGTTTTTGTCCAAAGTACTGATGATTCAGCGTTAGAAAATTCTTTTGCTTATTCTGAATTCGGCGGCGCAATCCTTTTCGCGAAATTTGTACATTTCGACCTTCGTTTTAATTAACGTTAAAAGGTGTCCGTAATGGGTTTTTGATCGGAGTGTCGTGACACTGAGTTCTTTATACCGTTGCGTCCGTATCGTCGCGCTGATCACCACAGTATATTCATATATCAATTTTGGGCATCCGGTTTGCAATGAAAAATTAAAATGGCTAAGCAACAATTGTGATACCGGTCCATTTAAATATGAACTGTCCATATTTATGTCCATTCATTTTAGCTATTAGGACTTGGTCTGTGAACGAACGGTAAAGAAATGGAACGGTCTTTGAACAATGAATAGACATAGCTGTTCGGTTCTCCCACTGCTTCTTATACATCTTGTACCCGTTTG
Organism: Allium sativum; assembly: GCA_030737875.1. Lineage (NCBI taxonomy): Eukaryota > Viridiplantae > Streptophyta > Magnoliopsida > Asparagales > Amaryllidaceae > Allium > Allium sativum. Next base: position 470,489,917 of record CM060918.1, read on the forward strand.
TTTCATGCTCCGCCTCATTTCATTTACATCTTCATCTGCTTGCTTCTCTTTAAAACGTTTGTTTCTCTCGGTCTAAAAAAAATGAAAAGTGGGACAAAGGAATAAAGAATGATGAGAAGGAGTCTCTTCCTTTAGCAAGCATCCACACTCTTCCAACGTTCAAAGGAAGGAAGACATATCCTCCTGTAGCAATCCACTTGCACCCATCCTTTGCCTTCCTTGCGTGAGTCCTCTTTCCTTTTTATTCCAACTGTTCTCTTGTTTTGTTGCATGCTTATACTTGAAACAAGAATGGCAACTTGTTTGTCCTCCTATAGCATATATTTGCATCCCATTGTCTTCTAGTGTACAATGGAAGAAGCTTCCTGTAGCAACTTTATACAAAAGGAAATGTTTTGTAACATGCGCGACATGCTTTTAAAAAAAAATTCTTATTATACATATATAAAATATATAAGACATGATGCGTGAGTCCTTATGTGTTAGTTTCTAAACATTTCCTTTTGTTCTCTTTCCTTTGCCTGTTGCGTGAGTAATGTATTAGTTTCAAAACCTTTTGCTTATGTCATATAATACTTATTTCAAGTTTCGTAGGTATGTTTGCTTGTGTGCAATATGTATATATGTTTTTTTTGATTTGTTAAACTTTGTTAAAAAACTTCTGTTACAGCATGAGTTAGTGTATATATATATATATATATATATATTTGTATTTGTTTATCAAACTTCGGCATGTTGAAGTCTAGCTCCCGGATTTTTGCCAAGTTTATTTGAAACTTTGTATACAAACATTTTCTTTTTCTTGAATAAATATACCCTGGTTTTGAAAAAAAGAAGTACGTGTTCAAAGTTGATTAATATAATATATATGCAAATTTTAAATTTTTAAATTTTGTTTTCAGTTGGGAAGTTGGTAAGAAAAGAGAAATAAAGTCCGTCCTTCATTCGCTTCATATCTTTCTTCTTCGTTGTACCATTCATTTCTACTTCTGCAAAAGGTTAGTACCCCTCACTCACGATTAACATTCCTATTTCGGTGTATAAACCTGTGAATTGATTACCTGAATTGCTAGGATTGCTCTAGAGATTACACTATTCTCAAATGATTCATTATCGACATGCTGTTGACACTATGTAATGTAAGTGACATATTATTTGTTTGTAATGTGAATTAATGATAGACGATATATATATATATATATATATATATATATATATATATATATATATATATATATATATATATATATATATATATATATATATATATATATATATATATATATATATGGATCTGCATATGTGATATATGACATGTATTTGCTACATATGTTGATATGACGTGTAAATACGTTCGGACACGTAAAATGGAATTTATATGGATATAATATGTTCAGTGTAGCGTGCATGTAATTTGATACATGTGAATGCGACATGCACGATAGGGTATGTGACATGCACACGGATACGTGCACGAATATACTCTACATATGTATGTCCAAATAAATGACCTTTTGCGTGCGTGATTGATATTTAGCTGTAATATGAACATGTACGGACGTGTCTTTATGACATGTACGGATCGATATTATATGTCGATGATTGATTTGTTATGTTTTGATATTTCACATTGCAAGTTCCCTTAGTTTAGGAAATCGCAATGGGTTGAAATGATACATACCAAACGACTTGATAGAATAGGGGAAAATCGTTATGGGTTGAAATGATAGACCCAAGCGATTTTTATTGAATTTGGGATTACGGGTTGAAATGATATATACCCATACTTGAAAATAAACGGATTGAAATGATACATATCCGTATCACTTGACCATAGGATAGAAAATTATATACGGACACCGTTGGTCATATTTTGAAATCATAAATATATTTTATTTAAAAAGATTGATTTTTCGAAATTTAATTCAAGGATTTTCTATAATAATAATAATATTTAGTTAGATTCCAAAATGATAAACTTATATTTTGGAAATGTTTTGAAAAGTTGATTTATAAGTAAATTTGGATTTAAATGATATTTGAGATTTTACTTATATTTTAATTGTTTTAAAAATTTACAAAGGTTTTAATAACAAAATAAGTATCTATTTTATATATAGTATTTATATAAATTTTATTATTTTATTTTCTTTATATTATGTTTTATTTTATAAACTTATATATTTTATAAACTTTAAATATTGAAGAGTATAAGTTGTGATTTTGGAAGTACTTGATTTAAATTATATTTTGATAGTTATTTTGAGTAAAAATTATAAAACGACTACGGTGTGAAAATTGTAAATGATTGGTTGTTAAAGAGACTGGGATCGGATTTGTCATACTCTCTGCCAATTCTGAAAACCACTTTAACAACTGTGTACGCGGTGGAGTTCCAGAATGAAGATGGATTGCTAGGCAATCGACTCTATTTTCTATTTCATCTTAATTACGAGACCCTGACTACCTTGAGTCAGCTTGATGTGGCTAAAACAGGTGCTAAACCGAGACCAAGTGAGGTCATTCCTCCTATCGAGCATACTTCTTCGAAACCATTTTGTTACTTTTGTGATTCGATTGGTGCGCACCCTTGATATGGGAGTGTGTCTCGAGGTGGGCGGTAGTTGCTGCTATGCGTTACCACCAGTCCGGTTATGCAAACGGTGAATCCACCCTGGCACTCCTCGCATGCCTTGTCACATGCCTTATACGAGCCTAATACGATTTTGTTTTGTACTGTTTTATATGGGGTGCCCTCTGATCAACCTCCAGTTTATGGAGGAATTACGGCACTGTATATACTATAGGAATATATAAATGGTGTAAGGGTAATCGTGGTAATCCCGCTTACGCTATTTTGATATTTACTTTACTGATAGACACTATTGTATATAGCGTATTATAATATATAATATTAGTTTAACGGATCCTTAGAGGATGGTGATCCCAACATCCTTTAAGTTACTTTGCATTTCGGTAATCGTTTCACTTGAGTTATCATTTAAATAAGAATGTTAATCCTGAGTAGAGCGTGTTTGTTTTACATGGATACTCGGGTCAGCTTGAGGATATCAGCTTGCTTGATTCACTTGGAGCTTTGCTTAGATCTATCTACCTCTTATTTGGTTGTTGCAGTTATTTCAGCTTTTCAGTTATTTCCTATTTCAGACTTTATTATTTCCTTATGCATTAGCAGACTTATCTATATTTGGTATTCTATTGTATTTACTTTAGACTCTATGGTTATGTAGTAGCTTATGGACTACTATTCTATCTATTCCGCTGTGCAGTATTTTATTTCTCTGTGTTTGTGATTCTGAGATTGATTTATTTACTATATATGCTGTTATTTGCCAATTTTTATTAACAATCTATCATTTTGAGCAATTCAAGTGTGACATGTGTGGATTATTGTCGATTTGAATGGTTTGAAATGGTGGGTCGTTGCGAGTTATTTCAGTTAATTAAATTACTAGTTAGAAATCCTGACACTTAGTAACCAGTAAAATGATTTAATTTACCATTTTAATAAATGGTTATGATGTATGCTTTGGTTGTTTGATTTCTGAATTGATATTGATATTGCTATGTCCCATTTTTCAGTATATGGAGGTGTATGTTATTGTGATGATTACTCCGAAATACGCTTGATGTTATGGGCATCTAATAAATCCGGGATTAATCAATTTAAATAAATTAAGAACACAGAGTGAAATGATAAATCTCTGTGACCCTGATTTGGATTGAAATGATAGATCCATCCCTGAAATATCAAGAAATTTAAATTTAATATCACTTGGCCATAGGATCGAAAATTATATATGGACATCGGTAGGTTAAATGATTTTTTTTATATTTGGAAATTTTATTTGATAGAAATTTCATTTAAAGGAATGAGCCGATACTCGATAAACTTGTTTCCTTTAAAGATTCGGATTGCGAATGTTTATTTGAAATGGTTAAGAGAATTTTTTTCCAAACAAAGCGAAATTTTTTAAATTGGGATTTGAATAAAATATGAGATTTTCAAATTAAGGGTGTGGATTTGAATGTAATAAATTCTTATTGAATTTAATCTGGAATAAAGATAATCGAGGATACTCGGAGTAGTTTTAAAATTAGAGTTGAATATGGGGTGAATTCTCTAAATTGAAAGATTGGTTTGAATGGTTTTTAAACAAGATATTGAACTAGGAAAACTCCATTTAGACTGGAGTATAGATTCAAGTGTTGGAAGTTCAGAAGGAAGGAACAATTATATTTAAAGAATTTTATTATATATATTTACCCTGTTTGATTTTAAATAAACTATTCCTTTCCTTAAAATTCAATTATTAAAACTCTTGCTTATAAACTATTTGTTATGACTAAATTTCCTTATATTTTATTACTTAAACTAATTAGTAAAACTTATATTTTTTTATATATACATAGTGATCTAAATTTATCTTGTTTTGTTTTAACCATTTTCTTCTATACATATATGTTATATTAAGATTTTTAATTATAAGCATCTATTTTCAAGTATATTAAATGATTGTAAAATTTCTTCCGAATGGAAAGTGCTTGGATTTAAACTGTCGGTTCAAATGGAGTGAAGATAAAGTATATTCTATTTGAATATGGATCGATTTTTAAACCGATTTTAATATGGAAATGTAAGTTATATTCTACTCGAATATGAATCGATCTCCTAAGGGATTGAAATGAGTTGTAATGGAATATACATACATATATATATATATATATATATATATATAAATATATATATTCTATTTGAATATGAATGAATTTCGAACATACATCGAATTGAAGTAATTATTATCTTTGATATGAAGTATATTCCACTTGAATATAAATCAATTTTGTGAAATATTATATGATTATGGTATAATGAAATGAAATAGATTCTAGTTTAGAATATAAGCGATTTTGGTATGATTATGATATGTTGATATGGAAATTATATTCTTTTTGAATACAAATTGGGTTCGAAACAAAACATGATATTTTGGATATAAAGCGAACCTTTGTGAAATGTAAAAGAACCGACCGATGTGGAAAATGTAAACGTTGGTTGTTAAAGAGGCCAGAATCGACAAGTGGCATACTCTCTGTCAGTGTCGATACCACTTTAACAACTGTGAACGTTATGATGTGTCCAGAATGAAATATGATGACTTGGAGGCGATTTTTGGATTGATGAAGATGAACGATGATGAAATAGCCTTGAACTTCGGGTCATAATTGAAATGACTAAAACAGGAGCTATACCATGACTAATTGAGGTAGCACCTTTGATCGAGCACACTTCACCAATACTATTTCTGTGACTACGATGATGATTTGGGCCCTTTTGATATGGGAGTGTGATCCGAGGTGGGCGGTAGTTGCTACATGCGTTACCACCGGTCCGGGAATGCAATTGGTAGAATCCTACCCTAGGCATTGCCCCGAGTGCGTTGTCATATTTGTCCTTATCGAGCCCCATACGATTTTGATTTGTATCGTACCTATGGAGTGACCTATGATGCCATCAGTTACGGTGGGTTTAGGTACTGTATTGAGACGACCCAAACTTTCCCGTGAAGGAAAGCCCGGATTGCTTTGAGAATACGACAAATCAGAACACAAACAGAAGAACATTTCATTGTTTCTCAGCAATTTACATCAGAATACAAGAATATACAGAGTATGATTAAATATTACACATTTACTAAATATAAGAGATTTACAAGTTGCAATGCAGCAGAAAATAATACAAAACACAACTGAAAGGAATATACGGATACAGAGCTTTCCGAATATCATTCCAGTTGTAGACCAGGATCCTATGAATATAAATCTACAAAACCAAAACTACAAGCTGCCCGTGCGGAAAATAGGGGCACCAGGAGTTTAGGTTAAAACAATAAACTCCAGGTCCGTCATGTGACTGGTGTGAGAACTAAAACAGTTATTATCTTGGTTTTAAAGTAAGGTAAATCAAGGGACCACGCCGTATAGCAAGGAATGGGTTTACCCCCAAGAATACAAGTGCATAAAACAACAGCGCCGTGCCAACACTACAAGAAAACGTACATATGGTTAAATTCATTGGTTGCGTTTAATATGTAAATGCGACCAATTAGATTTTTAATTTTGTATTTAGGAGTTTTGGTTACATTTATTTAACAATTACCTAAAATAGTGGACACGTTTAACACTTCACTCCCTCTATTTTCTTTTTTGGGTAATTCTATTGCAACCCACGTTTTTAGATAGTAGCCCCCCCAAAAAAGAAAAAAACCGTATACCCCTAAAATTAGTAAGTAGCCCCCCTATTTTCCAAAGTTTCCCCTCCCTTCTGTACTCTTTCGTTCTCACGCATCTCTCAGAAGAAAAAAAACCGCGATTGAATTCCAGCGCAAAATCTTTCGTTCTCACGCTCCTCCCTTCTGTACTCTTTCATTCTCACGCATCTCTTTCATTCCAGCGCAAAATCTTGTCTTCTTCCGTTCGCAAGTAGATTGAATTCAGCAAATAGAAGGTACACTACATGTAAAGTTTAATAATTTAGGGTTTTGTAGTTAGGGTTTTGAGTTTATAGTTGTGGAGCAAGACATTGGATTGATGATTGAATCGGTCTTGTTGCTTTTTGTGGTGTTTATGACTGGAAATCAATGATTTTGTTGTTGTTTGGGGTGATTTTGAATCGACAGATTTGGGATTTTTTTTTAATTGCTCCAGGCAACCACGCTCTGTAAATACGTGGAAACAAGGTAAACCACGTATAAGTAAAACAAGGTTTTCTTTTCTTCCTCGTTCAACGTCTACGTGGTTATCTGGATTTCAACGTGAAGTGGAAGCGATGAATGGTTTAAAACCGCGTAGTGGATGAACGTGGTTTGTTTACGTACCACGTACGTTTGTGGCGTGGGGACCTGTAATTTTGAAAAAAAAATTAGACGACGATGACTATGAACTAACTCATTCCTTTATTTTTAATTTACAGATGCCTCCACGCACATGAATGACTGCTTCTGAAAGAAAAAGGAGAGCAGAGAAGGCAGCCCAAGGCACAAGTGCAAACATGAATGTGGATAGCGGCGAAGAGCAGCACGATCAAGGTGGGGATGATTACATAATTGCACTAAGGGAAAGTGAAGATCAGACACAACTACAAGAACAGCAAGATGAACAAGAGGAGGGACACCATAAGGAAGAAGAAGAGGGTGATGAAGAAGAGGGTGATGAGAAAGGAGGACCTAGAATAAATGATGTTATTAGAGAGTTTGATACTCATGTTGCTTCCATGATATGGCTTGACCAAGTAAATTGATAATATTTAATTGAATTATATTTACTTCATTTTTTAACTAACAAATATGTATGTGTAGGAATGAGGACCGCTTACATGTGTAAATCATGCTCAAAGAGTATCGGAGTGGAGGATACCAGACAATGCTACTAGATTCAAGGCCATTGTAGAGTTGTCCGGTTTATATCCCATTGTTAGTACTTGCTGCAAGAGCGTGAACAAGAATTTGATATCGGCTTTTGTAGAGCGATGGTATCCAGAGACAAACACTTTCCATTTGCCATTCGGTGAGATGACAATTACTTTTGATGATGTCGCGTCTCTATTACACATTCCAGTTGAGGGCAAATCGATACAGAGCATGACAAATGACAAGGAACAGGCGGTTAGCATGGTTCACAAATATCTTGGAATTTCAAAACAAGTAGCTAGGATGGAAATGAATGACCGGGTTGGGTATAAGCTAAGTTCGTCTGTGTTACGTGCTGTATTTGAAGATGTGAGCGATGAGTGGACCGATCGAGCTATTAGGCGTGCCGTTCGCGCGTATTTTTTGTTTATGCTGGGTAACACGTTGTTTGCTGACAAAAGTAAGACTCATGTGCACGTCTGCCTTCTAGATCCACTTAAACACTTGGATTCTGTTCGCACATATTCATGGGGTTCGGCAGCACTAGCTTTTATGTACAGGCAACTCGGGTTAGCAACTCGCATGGGAGTGAAACAAATTACTGGATTTCTTTGTTTACTTGAGTCGTGGATATTCGAGCATTTTCCCTGCTTTCATCCGTCAACAAATCTTTACCATGAGAATTTACCACGTCCAGCTAGGTGGAATCCGTCTATAGACTGTGGCGCTTCACTAGTTGATCTTCGTATACTCCTCGATAACATTCAAGAAGAACAGGTACATTATTTCATTTATCAAATAAATGCATTTTCACTACTTTCACTTGTTGATCTTAGTATCAATTATTTCTATCTATATCTGTGAATAGGTTATATTTGATCCTTATATTTCTGCACGACATTATCATCCGTTCCATCCTATATCTTGGTATAGTGGTTGCATTCGCTATATGAATGTTGTAGAACCATATCATCCCGACAGAGTACTCAGGCAGTTCGGCATAGTTCAGAACATTCCCGCGGCACCTATTCCTCCTGTAGCAACAAATGCATGCCGTGGTACTACTTCTACGACATACACCCGAGTACGATATCAATTCTTGGAAAGTATATGGGAGAATTGGTTCAATCATGTGATAGCGGAAGGGCGTAGATCAATACCACTACATCAATCCATCTTGACTTACACAGCTGATTATATGGAGTGGTATAGAGAACACAGTGTCTTGCGTGTTCACAATCCGGTATACCTACCGGATAATGTTGTGATTGGAGCTCCATATTTTCAGCCGACCTACAATCAGTTATATTCGGTATGTTTCAATTATTTATTTCCTTTACTTTTTGTTCTTTATACGCTTTGGATTTTAAACCGGATCAATTTAAAGGTATAAACATACATGTGTATGGCACAAACATACATTTGTATGGCACAAACAAACATAGTTGCTTCGTATTTCAGTTTTAACTTAACTATACTAACATCACTCAAATTTTCCACAGACCATTCAAGATGTGCATGGGATGTTGAATGAACCGAACCCTCAAATTGATCATGCTCGAATTGCTGTTGGCCGCTACTATAGGCCTAATGTTTAATTGTTTATTAGTTTAATTTTAATGAACGTGTATTTTGGATGTGGTATGTAACGTAACTATTGTGATGCTTAATTTGGTTGGACATGTGTTTGATCTAATGGTATGTAATATAACTCATGTGATGTATTTTGGAAATATTATGGTAATGTAATGGCTTTTGGGTTGTTTACTTTCCAATCTAATGGTTATTATTGTTGATTATGTGTTTGACAGTTTTTTTTTTCATGTGTTTGACAGTTTTTTTTTTTTTTTTTTTAGTTTCTGTTATAGCAACGCTCTAAGAAAACATGGTTGATCATCCAACCTCGTAGAAATAATACGTGGTGAGAGAGTAAACCACGTTGAACATTCACGTGGTGAATTAACCAACCTCGTTGGTACACCCCGCCGTTGGGCAACGAACCACGCAAATTTTAAGATCACATTTTTTTTCATGTTTCGGGAAGCCACCACGCTCTGTAAAAACGTGGTTGGTTAAATAACCACGCTCCAAATTTACGTGGTTCTCAACCATTCCACGGAAAACATGATCGTGGTTTGTTTGTAAACATCGTTGTTCTTATACGTGGATGAGTTCTTAACCACGTCAGTTTGTAGTACAATATTTTTGTTTTCAAGTTTCGGGAAGCCTTATAGCTCTGTAGCAACGAGCTCAGCCCATAAACCTCGAGGGCACTATACGTGGTTTAATATTTAACCACGTGGTTTGCAAATGCGGTTGTCTTTGTTTCCCTGTGGATATCTTACGAGGTTGTATATGTTTCCACATATTTACTGCCCGTTTGTACCTAGAATTTCAAAAAAATAATATTTCGACCAAACTGTTTCAACATATAACACTTACAGTATGCACAGACAGAAAAATTAAAACACAATAATTAATACCAAGATACTTTCCAATTGCCAAATAGTGTAATGCAATATCCAAACGACAACCAAGCTTGTCTCCTATACATTTTCATTTCATTTGCCAAACACAACTAAAACCAATCAAACGTATGTCAACCAAACTATTTCCACTCTGCAAACGAATTTCTTTCGTCCCAAGCTTGTCTCCTATCGTTGTAAATATGCTCCCAGTCGCTAGCATCCCGGTCTCGTGCCTTGAACCATTTTGAGTAAATTGGTGGCACGGGATGTTTGTCCTCAAGATTAATCTGTAAGTCATGAACCATGAAATAATCTTCATCTTATAAAATTTATGAGTATAAACGTTATATACCTGAACAAAATGATCTTGGTTGACAAAAGCTATTGCAATTTCTTTGCGTAGTACTAGTGGAGGTATTTTTCCTCTCAATGGTGGTATTGTCAACATAAGCCTTTCACTAATGCTGAATAACACAACATTATATCTAGTGGCAATAATATATCCAACATCAGGCATTGACATCCACTTTTCCATTGGTGCAAAGTCTTCATCTTCATGTAAAAGGTTTTTCATAATAGCTGAACTTTTACCATGCTCTACAAAAACTTTATCATACAGACTCTGGTGTTCATATAGCTCTTCGTGCAATTCTGTTCTAATTTCGCCCCATCTAGATTCTCCCAATCCTAGCAAAGAAGCCACACATCGATATCCACAATTACCGTCTGATCGAACATCTACATTATCTGTGACAAAAGCCCTCATCTCTAATGGAATTTGATGCAGATACATTCTCATGCCTTCAGTTTGTTCGTCGAGCTGCACATATATTAAATTAGGTTATTATAGAACTCATGTATGTTCAAATGAAATGATTAATACCTTTTTTGGTTTATGAATAGGAAGCTTATCGGTACGAGCTTTTTTTGAAGTATAAGAACTTTGGGAATAAACACTTTTGACAAGCTCAAATGACGAAGGCATTCGTTTAGTCGAAGTATTAGAACTTTTTTTGCTTTCTCTTCCACGTGTCTTTATTTTGCTTTTCGGAGATGCTAGAGACGTGGTTTGCGGTTCTACAACTTCCAACATCTTTTTATAAATTTGCATTTGATACGGAGCTTCCATCTTTTTTACATCATTTATTAATTTTTCCATTTTCTCCGCTATCCCCACATCTTTCTTTCCACTTTTTTCAACAAGATGAAGTCTCGTCCAATGGACATCAATCATATCAAGCGATATTGCCGTACCAGGTCCAAGATGAGCTAACTCATGCGCACAAGGCAATCCATATGTTCTACGAAGAACACATCCACATAACCTTTCTTCATCGCCAACATCTTTTACTCTCTGAAGTTCGGAATGCAACAAATCAAGTGCCTTAATAGAAACAAAGCCTCGTAAATTTCTGAACTCTCGTATATGGAATATGTGCTTTACTTTGGTCAGATTTTGCTCAAATGATGCTTTAAGTTCGGTGAACGAGAGTTCCAATAATGAATGCATCTTCGTCCAGGCTTGTTCGAAATTGCATAACGTACTAGCTAAATGTTTCTTCAATTTTGAATGAGCAGACTCAGCCCTGCATTGACACATATAAATAAGTTAGAACCAATCACAACAATTATTCTTTAAGTAATTGTTACAACAATTAGTAAACAAAATTACCGATTAGACGTGTAATTTCCAAAATGCTTGTAGTCGTCAGTCCATGCTTGCACAAATCTGTCTTTGTAAGTATCCAACCATATCTCGTGAATATACTTCAAAAGTGAAGTATGACTTGCATACTTTTCGTGCAACACTTGTAAATTCTCATTATATGCAACGATATTTTTTGAACACACTAATTCATTCCAATCAAATAAGAAAGACTTCTTCTCTTCAACCTCCATACCTTTTACTTTTTTTGCATATATGTGAGAACATTATTTTTAATATGCCACGTGCATAACATATGCCCAGACTCAGGAAACACAAACTCAATAGCATTAACTAGTGTCGTTTCTCTATCAAAAATAAAGATTGATGGCATTTCCACTTCACAGTCAACCAACACTGATTTCAACCTCTCTAATGCCCACATATAATTTTCCTCTTTTTCGGCAACTAAATATGCAATGGCTATACAAAATGTAAGATCCGTGCAAGTAACTCCAACAATCTCAAGTAACGGCATTTTGTATCTATTGGTTTTATACGTACAATCTAACATGATAACCCTGGGAAATGTACGTAAAAAATCCAAACTAACAGGATGTGCCCAAAAGATATCTTTAATAATATCAGTACCATCTAATGTCTTACGATGCCATTCAAAGTAATCAAACTCTTTCAACTTAGTAAGCAAGTATTGAACTTGTGATCGCCTTGCTCGTTCAATAGCATTCTTTGCTTTAATCACATTGTAGATTGTTTTGATTGTGGTAGAATTAGAAGTATCATTTCGTTTAATGGTGGCTAAAATTTCTTTTGGCTTTACCAAATTCTTATGCATCTCTATAACTAACCTGATCTCAGCTTCGGTTAGCCGACCAATATACGAGTGACCTTCTGTATTTCTCAATTCAGAATGATTGTGAACACCATTGACAACATGCAATCGCCAATCATCTAAAGTTCCAAGTTTCTCTCCTTTCAGTCTAAATGGGCAATTGCATTTTTTGGTACCCGTAAGTCGGAGATTTTTCGGCGTAAAATCTTTTCGCTTCTTGTAAACGCCACTTCGTTCACAAGCAAACGTGATTCTTGGTTTCTTGACTGAAGCACCGGTATCCGATTTCAATATTATAATAACAAAACCAAGACGCTTTCCAGTATCACGAACCCAATCAACTAATTTTTTCCGTGAAGGATAGATCTGCATTTAAAATGTTATATAAAATGTAAGTATTCACGATTTATTTCAGCGTTAATAAAAGAAAACGTACATCATAAGTCGTGAACTCATTTGAATAATCCAATAATATCTCATCATCCTTTTCTTCATCACTAGAGAATGCTACAATCTGCACAAAACAAATACACCAAACTTTAAGCTCAAACCAGAAAAATATAACTTACCCAATTCTGCATATCAATGTGGTATATAACAAAACCACGTAAAACATATACTTGGAATATCAGAAAACCACGTAATGATCCAACGTGGTATTGTCTATTTCCACGTATTAAAACTATGTGGTTCTCTGTAAAAACCCATTGTTTCTTTTCTAGATTCGCTTACTTTCCTAGGGGGATACCTACGTGGTTTAATGCAAATTCACTCAAACCGTACTGCATCGGCTGTACTTGAAAAGTGAAAAAAAAACTAAAATTCCAAATTTTTCTTCAGTTACCTGTTGCGATTGCGATGAGGAATCATCTTCTCCTTCAAAATCCGTTGTATTCTTGATTGCAAATCAAATTTTTCTTGAGTGATTAGAAATCTAGGGTTTTTAGGAGCTTAGGTGTTTTAACTGACAGTAATATTACGTTGTTCTAAGTTTACATGAGAAGATAACTCTTAAGGGCACTTTAGTCATTAAAATTTTAATTTTTTAAGGGGGGGCTACTAACTAAAAATAAGGGTTGAAATAGAATTTGCCTTCTTTTTTTTCCGCCTAAACCTAAATTACGTTCCTCCTCAGGTTACTGTCCTCTTTATCGTCTTCTCCGTTTCAACGCTTCTCGTCTTTTTTTTTTTTTTTTTTTTTTTTTTTTTGATTTCCTCTTCTACTTCAATCCACATACCACTGCAAGAAAGGCTTATTTTCTTAGCAGAAGCCAACAACATCTATGACCGATTCGTTGCTAGTGTGGATTGTTTTGGCGCTTAAGGTCCCTAATTTCCTAACCTTAGCGGTATGAGATTCGTTTAACATTTTCCCTTTCCTCGATCCACTTCAAGTATCCATGGGAAAAAATCCCCAAAACTTTAGAATCCTGATTCAAACACTAAAAAAAATTCTAGTTTCCTCAAACTAAATTGTCATGCCTATAGCGCATTAGTGGAAGCGAATTGGCGACTTCATCCTCGTCCTTATTGCAGTTGATCCATTCCCTTCGTAGTCTTTCCCGTTGCTGCTGATCGACATCCATTATCACAAGGAGTGATTAGCCATCGTTGTTGAAGTTTAAGAGTAAGGTTAATTTCAATTTGATTACATGTATAGTTGAGCGATTTAGTTCTTAAATTTCAGTTCTATCTTTGTCCTGGATGCTATTTTTGGAAAAGCTGAAATAAACTCTTCCAAAACTATTCTATAACTTAACATGAAATTTAGTTGAATTCTGGAAAAGTAGAAACTGAAAAAAGAAAATTTAAAACTCATCAGAACTATAGAATTGCATTTTATTTGGCCTAATAATTGGAAAAATAAAAAGTACTATTGTTTTTCATCGTTATAAATACCAATTTATCAACAATTTTTATTACTAGAACTCTGTTTAAAACAAATTCATAAAATGAAAATAATAAGTGGTAGAAAATAATGATGTACTTCTTTTATAGAGTTATTTTTTAAATTGTATTCTTATATGATTAATTACCAATATTAGTTCACGATGATTTGTATTATTCTCAACTGCCGTTTTTAAAAGTAATATGGTTTCTGCAGTAGTAAAAAATCTAGCACATGTTTAAAATCCAGGTTTATAAGTGTGAGAAAGAAACCACAAAAATTAATGGAAATTGCATTTAACTTCTATTTTAAACAACTACATAAACACATTCATAATATTAGTCCCACGTTACCCGTTTTCATAAAAGTTACAAAAACACTAGTCAAGAAGAATATGTAAAAATTATGCAAAAATGATACTACATAATGTCATTCTTACCAAATCTTTGTTCTTCTATTATATTTAATTCAAAGTTTGTTGTTCCCATTAAAAAATTAAAAGCATATCGTTAGAGCTAAAAACTGATAAAATTTTCCCTTTACACTATTTTTCTTTAATAGTAACATGCAACTTTTTTATTCACATGCAAATTGTTATTCATCTATGTAGGCGTTGAAGTGTTGAAGGTTCTGGTGGTGTTTGGTGAGTCAAGGACTTTGGTGATGGAGATTTTGAAGTAGCAATAGTGTGTTTTTAAAGTCAATTAGGGATAATGATGCAAAGAAGTGTTGATATGGGGTTTTTATTGAAGGTGAATTTGATGTATGAAGTATGTGGTTTGACTGCAGTAGATTGTTTAGTTAGTGAAGTGTTTGAGAAGATTTTTGGGTGGTAGATCGTTTAGAGAAGAAGGTTTTGAGTGGTGAACAGAATATGGGCAGAGTTTGATGTGTAGGGGTTTTGGGTTGCTGGTCTAAGCCTTTTCGCGTTAGGAGGTTGTTTGATGAAGAAGTGCGGTGATGTATGGTTAGAAGCAGGCTTGGGGATTTTAAGGAGATGCTAAAGTTGATTGAAATGAGGTGGATGTGATTGATGAAGTGACGTTCTGATTGGTTAGTAAGTGGAAGGGTGGTCAGTAAGTGGGTGATCCTGAGAAGGTGGTAGTTGTTGAAGTTGGATGTGGAATGGAAGGTAACGTTTGAGGAGTAGTGATGGCAGTTTGCAGATAGTGTTTCAGGTGGATGAACTATAGTTTGTGATATGGTCTGTGATTGATTCAATGCAGATTCGATGGAGAGGCTCAGAGGAGTGGTGATAAGCTGTTTAAGCAGTGATGTTGGTTTGGTGCATGTAGCGGTAGTAGCAGGTTATAGTGGAGAAGTGCAGATTAGTTGAAGACGATGCTCATTTAGGTAATTGTTACTATTAGTAATTGTTTATTGAAGTGTGTTAATTAGTAATGAAGAAGATGCTCATTCAGGTAGCCTCTTCCAATTTTATTACAATTCCTTTGACTCCTCTTAAATTGGATGATGCTCTTTCCCATTTTATTAGTAATCGAATCTTAACGATCATCTTCATATAGTTTTGAAAATTAGAAATTGATGTCTAGTGCATTCAAATTTAGGAGTTTTAGATCTGTTCAATCTATTGGTCTTACCACTAGAGTGGTGGTGCACAAAAGATTTTTTTTTTTTTTGTTAATCTGACATATACATAGAGATGAAAGAAAACTCAAAACTGAATGAAAAGCAATTAATCAGAACGAAGGTTCGAACATAGAAAGTCCTTAATAAAGTTCTTAAGATATAATAGAAAATTGATTATCCCAGAACTATGAAACTCAAGTCTTTATGCATGTACACACAATTTTGTTTACACAGAAGTTGGATGTGCATGTGAAAGAAGACTTATGCTTTTAAGTTAATTTTATAGTAATCTATAACATGCTTCTGGAAATAATGTGTACATCATTACTATGACATATATTATGTATACGAAACTTGTAACTATAATTGTGGGTGTTGGAGTTTTCCAAATACAGTAACTAATATCTATGTAGATTTTTTTTCTTTTCTTTTTTAAGAATAAAGGAAAAACAAACTATAATTTAACATTTCGCTGGTTCCACTTTTTTTTTTTTAAAATGAAATGGTAATTTCTGAGAAAATCTTAATATTTAAATGAAACTATTTTAGAGTATATTTTTAAAAATGGGGGAGAGCAAAACTGAGAGTGGAGGTGGATTAACCCTAGCACTTAAAGAGGTCAAAGTTAGAAGCTTAAGAATTTTCCTTATGGATTGCTATATTGCAGATCTGGGTTAGTGTTTGTTTGAGGTGATTCAAGTGTCAATTCAAATATATCAACATTGGTAGACATTCATGTTAAGGCTTTTGCTAGGCTGCCATCAAAATGAAACCAGTTGTACCATTTATCTATTTTCCAACCACATTTCTCTAACTGTAGCATTGAATCGCATTTGCAAAAAACAATATGGCTATTTGTAATATATAAATTTTAGAACTTGCCCACTCTCTCACATACCATGCAAACATCTCGAGAATACAATAATCTGGCAGTTATCGCGGTAGAATACATTACTAATAAGATATTTGACACCACTCAGTGTTCCTTATTATTACTCAAACTACCAGTAGGCATTAAGAACTAATAGAAAATCCATTATTAAACCATTTAAAATCTACAAAAACGACACGGGAATAGTGGATGTATATGAAAATTGACGCATCATTTTTTTTGGTTGGGGAAGCATCAAATTAGAGAATAGTGGATGTATATTTACTGTTACACTCAAACAATGGAGATTAAGAAGAAATGCAATTTGAATGAAGTTGTCAACGTCCTAGCCTGCCCATGGGTTAAATTTGAATGAATTAGTAAATAAAACTATTGATTCGTATGAGGCTCATATCTATTGTTTATTTGATTTCAGAATACCCTTGTATCACATGTTCTAAATTTGAGCTAATGCTTTGGTCCTGTCAAAAAACACAACCAACAAATAATTGCTCTTGCTAGTATACTATGCATAAGTTTATAAAAAAAACACATAGTTTTGTTTGGCTCTCGGCCTAAGTGATTAATCCATAGTTCATATTTGCCACCGAGCGTTCGTTTCGCGATTTTTACAATCTTGGTTTTTACATAATTCAACTTCATAGAAACAATGGAGTCATGGACATAAAGCCTTCCTGCCAATCATTTAATGAACATAAGCTTTTGGTGATAAGGTTATTGTTACATTTGGTTGGAAGTTCATGATATTTTCACTTACGTATGATAATTTGCACCAATGCAAATCTTATCAGGTAAACTATGTAAATGAAAAGCCATATCATTTTATTATCCTCTCTCTTTTTAGTTATTGTATTACGCTATATTTCTTCTGTGCTTTGGTTAACCATGTTCAATATAAAATCAAGAGTAATATTTTGTTATAAGAAGAGCATTTATTATGATGTCTCAATGGTTTAAACCTATGCTCTTTAATTTTTTTTTATAGCATATTACTTTAACCATTTTGGTTGTAGGTTCAAAATGGTTATGCATATACAATAATATTATTTTTGTTAACTTTTAACTGTAAACATGCAAGCAAAGCATGTTTCTCTAATTATCTGTTGGTAATAACTTTGGATGCATTACGTGAGATGAAACCATCTATAAAGAAAACTCAATTATTTTATATGTACAATATGTCATCATTATTTTAAGTGGGTGTAAGTTTTGAATGATGCTATGATAACCGCATAAAAGGGCCCCCAAAATAACAAACAACAAAATTTATAGATTATATGCATAACTGTAGAATGATTTAAGGGTAATGATAATTTTTGGGGGAAGTAGTATTATTATTAGCTATATGAGGATAATGATGTATCATTTTGGCATTGGTTACAACCGCATATTGAAATTTGAAATAATTTTAGTTTAATTCTTTTAAAATATTAACGTTATATCATCCAGTAGGATACTTACGTGTGGAATTTTGGTGAGGCAAATACATGTTAAGGATATGGGTGGATACCTGCCATTAAATAGCTAGAAATTGGAATTTCTGCCAATCAAAGTTGACTAGTCAAAATTAATGGACTTTTTTGTTCCTTGTATTACTTGAAAATATTTGCTTCATCCAGTTCTTCTAATTATGTCTTAAGCAGCATGTAAATGTTTATATTAGTTTGATTTTATATCTAGGTGGGGGATTGATGATATCTTAAGCAATGATACAAGCTCACCTAAAGGTGCAACAGCCAACTCGTTAACTTCCACTGTTAATGCAAGAAAGAGCATAGAGATTGAAAGAAACAGGAGAAGAAATATCAATGCCAAACTCTGCCCTTTGCACCATAGTTACAAAAACTACTAAGGTTGGGTGCCTATTATTTTAATATGAACAGTCAGCAGGATTCTTCAATAGGCTTTTGTGCACCAGTTCATGAAAATATGAGAACCTCTGACAAATGCTATTGCCACATCGACTCTATTGCAATCTGTAAGTTAGCAATGTGGATTTCAGGATTTAGTTTTCCATCTCAAATTTACTTCATAGTTCACAGTATAACCTGATTTTGGTTTGACAGGTTGAAAATGAAATCTTGTTGCATGGCCTCATACTAGAGTTTATCGGAAGATTTCCAATACTTTTTAGTCTATAAGCTCTTAACGAGCCGCAAATTATCCAGATACGTAATAACTTCATTTGACTAAATATAAACTGGTTTTAATAATTTCATTAATAAAAATATTTTTTTCCATGAATATATTGTTTACAACTGCATAATATAACCAACTATCCTAATGTACGTCCAGGTCCCAGCAGAAACCAATTACGAAACAATACCAAAATTACAAAGCATGAACAATGTAGGTGTCGAATTATCTCCATCTTGAAAAATAATGTTGAGTGTCAAGGTTAACTTGGATCATTAATGAACCAGCTTAAATTGTATTCTACAAGAGGTGCACAAAAGCTAATTGCCCAAAAAGCAATAGCTAAAATACAGGAGCAGTGGCTTGCGAGGTATTATGGAGTACATTCTAATGGAAGCTACGTATGAGCTTTGTCCTTACATTTACATATCTATCCCTAGGAAAGATTCAGTTAGTTCTATTATCAACCTCACCATTTTTAGTTTGCTTTCCAAATCTTTATACTAAAGAGTTACACTGTATAACTAGTATTAGTAGAAAACCAGTGATATAAAATTGATATTCCATGTATTAACCAATAATTTTATATTTTGATGCACTTTCATATAGATTCCAGATGCAAAAACAGGGAATGGAATAGTAGATGCAGTATTGTTAGATACATAGGGTTCCTATAACTTAAACTGAAATTTAACGCATGATTAGTTGTTGAATTTTGTTGTCTTTTAATAAATTTTTTTCCATTTGTTTTGCAGACTGATCATGATGGGCTTGTTCGGGATAGCTAGTCTATCAATACTTGTAACTACTTTCTCAGATGTTGTAGGAACATATAAAATTCATTTGTATTCCAGATTTATTTAATTTTTTATTCTTATACTCAGCCTTTGCCTAATCAGTCAACAAATTATTATGCTAATTTTTTTGTACTTATAAAGTAACATTATTGTATAATTATAATCAATAACACTCATTCTTTCCATCTCCTCAGATTAAAACATGAGTTAAGAATACTTTGACAAAGGAAAATGTTAAGTTGATAACTTAAACAAGCTTTGTTAACTTATTACTTCGAGTATGTAAGCGAGTATGTAAGCCATATTAGCAATCAGCTTACATATATTAGCATAATATGGATAAATTAACTAGTTTGATGGTTCTAGTTTGGGTGAGCAATAAATAAGTTTAGGTCTATATGAATTATATAACTGGGAGTTTACGTTTGCTCTATTACTTAGGAATACTTTGACACTAAAATAATTTTTGCTTGGTACAACAAATCTTTGATGCATTGATTTTTTAAATTAATTATACTTGAAGATAAAATTTAATCCTAGAATTATACTTAAATTCCTTGGCAAAACATGGCTAAATTGGTCTTCTTCAAATATTTGATATGATTGTATTTTTTTTTTTGAAGCTCAAGTTGGTTGGAAACTGCCTAAATACTGGAAACAATAGCCAAAAAGCTGACAGTGAAAAACTATTGTTCCTGTTGGTGGTTCAAGTACAGTTTTATCCAATATTGAGCATTGACAATTTGGATGTTTTACTTCTATTTTTACTTCTTTTTCTATTGCTTACCTGTGCATGCTTCTTTGTGTGTGTCTATATATATATATATATATATATATATATATATATATATATATATGATGCAGTTGGATAAGATTAGAAATCTGTGTAAGTAGTTAGCAAGAAATACCAGAATTGATAAAATATCTTTATATAAAAAAAGGAATGAAAAATTTGATGTAGGAATATACTCAGGAGCCTTCGCTCTTTCTCTCATGTAAAAATATACTGCAGTGTACCATAAGCATATACATTTTTTAAGTTAACATATCGGTGATATATTTAGTGAAACATCGCAGTAACAGCGTGAAGATCCATTCTTTTCTACTTTATAAAATAAAAGCAGAAATTAGCGTGTAAACCGTTATATTAAGAGAGCCATTTGCATAATTGTATTTAAAATATTACATGTAACTTCTTAATCTTGAATATATGGCAGGTAGAGCACCACTGTTTCAGCATATAAAAATCATTAACTTGTAAGGTAAAAGAAAGAAACTAGCATGGTATCATGCAATCGGCAAGCCGCCTTTGGAGCCAATGACATAGCTAGGATTTTTGGCTGGCATGAACACAAGCAGAAAATGTATTTCGGTTACACCATTTGTTTGCTATAGAGCTTGTGCGGCTTCCTCTATTGGAGAATGAGAGGTAACATGTATGCATTCGCTGCTTTTTTAAACCTTTTTTTTACTTTAGTAAAGTTGTTAGTTTTCAATATTATGCCTCTATTTGTTTGCTACCATGTACAAAATAAATTCAAGATTGTTGTTGCGATTACAGGTATAAGTTAGTTGTAGACCAATGGGAACATTTAGCAAGGCAGTTCTAAAGATAGAAGGAAGCTAGTAAAAAGCTCCAAGAAAATTGAGGTTAGGTTTTGTTTCTATGAATAAAGTGTGTTGTGATTACTAATTGCCACTGTATAAAAAAACATTGTCCACCAAAGCTTGATCAAGGCAATTATGCACCAATTCTTAAATATATTGTTTGTGGTTCAATGTTGGTGATAAACATGTTAGACATCAATGATCGAGTTTAGAATCTATATCCAAATTGGAAATTCAAAAGATGTCTTGTAAAATACTAAAATCCAATGGCATGGCTAATATAGTTTTCTACATTGACTTTATTATTTATATACATACTTTCAAATGCGGGCAGTACCATATCCGATGGGTATTGAATATTATTCGCTAACGATCGATGTAAAATACTGAAATCCAATTAGCAACAAGCTGATTTTAACACTACACTTGTTTACATAAGGAATAATTTTTTTTTTTTTAATTTCGTTAAATGATAATAAACAAAGGAGAAAAACAAACCAAGTTTCTAAATTTTTTGTCCTGCTACTAAAAGAAGCAGACAAAAGCTCAAAGAGGCCAACTTGGGACTTGCATGTGGACTTGATGCTAGTTTCATAATGTAGTTACTAAACTAGATGTAATGAAGAAGAAGAAAAGTTTATGGAGAATTTTTATACATAATGAAATTAAAATAGATGTAGCTATAATGAAGAAAACAAGACAGATAACAAACTCAGAAATAAAAAAAATGTTTTGACCCCTGAAAAATTTTCGAAGCTGCCATTTATGGTGTATACACTTTCATTTTGTTTCCATCCGGAAGATGAATGCTTTTCACTACTTCAACCATATTTCACATATCTGACTTCTGATATCAGAAAGTGTAGAATCATTTATTTCATGTTATCAGTTTTATTAGTTTTTATGGAGTCATCAAGTCTTAGCCGAATAATAAGTTTAAGTATATGTCAGACTGCTTCATCATTTTCTAAGTAGCTTGGTGGACAGAAGATATCACCGTGGTTAGATCGTAATTTTTAATAGTATATATCCCAAAAATAATGGTGTAGAAAAAAGGGGGCAAAAAAAGATATGTAAATGGAGAAAGAAAGAAAAACCCTGTAGCAAAGTGTACTATTTGTAAAAAAAATGTTGGATTTTTGATGCAGTTACCACATAACCAGAAGCTGAAAGATCACCACAAAATTCTGGTGCAGTCACTGCCGTGCCAACTTGTAAGCTAGAAATTTTTCTCTTCAGTGAGGGAGGTACACTTAAAGTTCACAGGAAACTTCAAGTTTATTTCATAGTTAGGTCTTAATAGCATACATTCATTTGCAAACTTTTCTTTTTAGACAAATTTTATTGGCATGTTCAGAATGTTTCTTTATTTTTTTTCTTTTGCATTGTTTAATCCCTGTTAGTGTATACTTGGTTATTATGGGAATGTAGCATTTATTTTTGAGCGAATGGGCTGTGAATGTTTTGGAACGGGTTCATGAACGTTGATGTAAGATCGTGTATATGGCTTGAATGGTTCTTGCATTTTCTGCTTGTTGATCAGGTAACTTTCCTGTACAAATTTGAAGTATATCTTTCGTTACTAGTGGGAATCAGGTAAACAAATGTTGATGCAGTTTGATTTAGATGTATTGTGCAGGTTATTTCTTACTAACTACACCGCTGCTGAATAAAATGACTAGGACGTCAAAAGAGACAGGGATTCATGGCCGTATAGTTAATATGTCATTTGGAATTTACAGTTTGTTTGCAGGAGATCCATGTAAACATCTAGGAACTTGTTGCTCAAAGTAAAATGTAAGAAAAACAGCACTTTCCCTTCTTTCTATTTTTCCTTTTTTCCTCCTTTTATTTTACAGCTTAAATCTACTTACTGTTAGCAGATCTTATGATCCTTCAAAGGCACATGCTCTGTCGAAATTTATATTGGATTGATTGTGGGAGCCAACATTTGGTGATAATTGGAAGCCACAATCTCAACACTGTCGACTTCATCGAAATAACTATTGCTTACATGAATATTCCAGAGTTTTATTTCCGAAAGACCAGCTAGTTTCACAACACCACTGATATTTGCAACTGCATTCATGAGCTTCTTCTCAATTGTTATTTCTCCATTTAAGGTACATGTACCTAAACTTTTCCGGTTCATCTTGTTACATTAGTTATAACTAAAAAGAAATATTGCATTAATTAAGTTCAATTCTTAGCATACTATTTACATCTGTAATTACCATGGGAAATAGTTTTGTCAATGAACATTGTTTTCACAACCCATGTTTCATGCATGTTTAACGATTTTTATATAAGTAACTAAGTTTTGTTAATATAAACAATTTTTGTAAAATTAACTAATTCTAAGTAAATTAAATTTTATAAATAATAATATTATATAATTTGAAAACGTTTTACAAATAAAAATGAAGATGATGATGAATTAACTAAGTTTATAAAATTAACTAAATTAGTAATAATACAATTATGTTAACTGATCTCTAATAATAATTATACTACCTATAATTATTAGCTATTATAATAAATTAATTAAGTTTACTAGGTTAATAAAAATTAGCTATGTTTTGTTAACCTGAACAAGTTTTGCAAAATTACATAGGATTAAGTTAACTAAATTTTATAAATATTGGTGATGATGAATCAATTAACCTAATAAAACTTAACTAAATTTATAACAATAATGTAATTAAGTTAACCAAGTTTTAGGAATAATAGTATTTTAAATTAACTAAGTTTTGTTAAAATTGATTAAATTATGTAAAATTAACTAAGTTTAAGATAACTAAAATTTATAAATAATAACAATATAACTATTTAACAAATTTTATAAATAATGGTGATGATGATGATTATGGTGAATTAATTAAGTTATAAAAAATAACTAAGTTTATAATAATAATAAAATTAAGTTAACCGAGTTTTAATAATGATAGGAAAAATAAAATTAATTAAAATAACCAAGTCAATAAAAATTTGCCAATTTTTAGTTAACTAAATTTTAAGGGAAACTCTATTTGGACATAAAATTGAAAACAACACATCTCAACCATTAGTACCTCTGATGTTCCACTTTCCACATAAAGACAAACAAATTCAACGATTCACGATTTGTGTTTAATTTTGTGTTCTAATAGCCGCTCCCAAAATTTTATTAATAATAATATAACTAATTTGACAAAGTTTCATAAATAATAATATTGATGATGAATTAACTAAATTTGTAAAAAGTAACAAAGTTTATAATAATAATAATAATATAATTAAGTTAATCGAGTTTTAATGGTAACTTTAAATTAACTAAGTTCATAAAATTAAATTAATTCAAATTAACTATATTTTATAAGTGATTAAAATATAATAAATTTAACAAAGTTCTATATATAAATGTAAGATCATTTGACTATATGTTGTGCTTATACTTGTGCAGGCTTTAGACTTTTGAAGAGAGCAACGTCAGACTTTTATGGTGCTAGCTTTGACTAGTTCATGCAACAAGGAATTATGGACATGACTTCAATTCCTATATGTATAATGACATTAGTTAGTACTTGTGTAAACCTTTTTGTGAATTGCTTGTGGTATGTTAACTTTGCTCATTTTGTCAAACAGTTAGTATCTAAATAGTCATGGAGGATACTTATATGATTAACGTGTTCTCAATTATTTGAATATGATTCGTTGATTGTCGGTTTGAATGCGGTAATTATAAGATTGTTGCTGATTTTAATATGATTACTACAAAACTGGTTGCTGGAAATTAAACAAGCCATTAACATTATGTAGTAGCATTTAAAATATGCTACAAAACAAACAACACGTTTTAGTAGCATTTAAGAAGCGCTACAGAAACAAATGTACCACATCATTTGAACTTTTAGTGGCAGAAAGCAACTGCAACAAAAAGTTTTTAGTTGCACAAAATAAACGCTACAGAAAAGTAAAAATTAACCTACGTATAAACCTTTGGTAGCATTTGAAAATCGCAACTATACAGAAGATTTCGTAGCGTTTATCAAAACACAACCAAATGATCAAGACTTTTAGTTGCGGGACCTATAGTAGCGTTCTTTATAACGCTACCAAAATGTTTTGGCAGCGTTTTTCAAACGCTACTAAAGGTATTTTCTGGTGTAGTGTAAATAAAGAACAATGAAGCTATTATAAGACTCAGGTCCCATCACACAATGCGACGCGAGCCGGAGGATAGAGTTTTTACCTTATAATAGCCAAAAATGCTTGGTACGTGAAATTTTATCTTTTATTATTACTATAAGTGTATAGTGTCAAAACAATTTCAAATATAAATGTATCAATCATAGATGGCATGAATGCCCCATCCCATAATGTCGCCATACTAGGCTCTACAATCAAAACCGCAAAGTGACGTATTAGAGGTTGGATTTCCATATGTGAACCAAGGCAAGGGATCGTCCTTACCGCTTCGAGACGCTCTAGCCCATGTCTCAGGTCAGAGCTTGAGTGACCTTTGGATCGTCAGGGCCGGTCCACACAGAGTGGATTAAAATGCCTGAACACTGTGTTTCCCCGCCCTATCAAACTAGTCTGTATAAAGTCCATCCATCGGCTCCGCAAAGACCGAAATAACCAAGGCGCCTCGCATTCCAACAACCACATGAGTCAAACTTGTCAGGGCTTGTAAAACCACTGACACCACTCCTATCTATAAGGAAACGCATGTCCTCCCTGATGTCCTCTCCCGTTTCTGGTTCACACCGGGGTGTGAGGCTCGCGAATTAACGCTACACAAAACTATGCTATATTAAAGTCGTGCTTTGATCATCAACCACAAAACTCTTCTTTTCAACAGAAGCCTTGATCATTTGCATCTCAGCATTCCACACCGGCAATTCACGCTATGCAACCGATGTCTATCAATCACATAGAATGAAATCCGATGTCAGACACACATCCATTTACAAGTTCGTTCTGGGTCTGAAAGAAACCGGAGGCACCTTATTCCTCGTCCATATGTCCAATACTAGAGAGAGGCCCACGCATATCCGGTCGATCTCCAAGTACGTCTATAACGATCACCACTTATTACCTCATCTTGGGTGTACGGCCCAATCAAGACATCAGTAATCATCCAAACGATGTGAAGACCTCCGGTCTTCAACCACTGTCTTCATCTTCGACATCGAATCAGTTATTCAGAATGGGATAAACCCGCTCTTTCTGAATAACTCGCGTATATAATAAACAAGTGCTATAAAAACACAACATAGGCCTCATTCCAATTCTGAATATTCTTTTATTTAAATATTTATATCCTTTGAGAAAGTTTCCCATTAATTTTATCAAAGATAAATTCTTTAAATTTATACTTTAATCTTCCTTTGGATATTGATTCAAACCAAATTATGGTTTATCCAAACTAGTTGGGATTAGCGCACCTTACCAAAGTAATCATTTGTTTAATTTCCCAATCCCAACCTATTCATCCCATGAAGAAAAACTGGTAATACTTTATATCTAACACCACAGTGTTATCGGTAAATTCAATTACCATTTCACGTTCAAATCTAATTAAAGATTTAACTATCGCCTGGACCAAAACTGGTGATACTCCATTCTTGATCATTTCAATCTAATTAAAGATTCATTAAAACTCCACTTGGTTTTAATCTTCCCAAAAATCAATAATAATGATTGTTTAACTTGGGAAATCATATTGTAACGACCCGGAAATTCTAAGCCAATTTAAATTTTTTATTTTGGCAATTTTATTGAATTTTGAATATTTAAAATGAATTATTTTAAATAATATCGACGAGAAATTTATTTTGAATAGAATTAGAACATATATATTTATATACGTCGTCGTTAGAATATAAATATTTATTTATATATATAAAATGAATTGAAAATGGCGCGGTAGTTCGAAAAATCGATTTCAAAGTTCAAATGAATGTACAGGATTCAAAACAAATTGGATTTTAGTGAAACCAAAGATATTAGAATTTAATTGATAATATCTTCCCAACGAATCCGAAAAATCGAAATTTCATAGCGGGAATCAAAAGATATGCCCAGTTGAAAATTCAGAATAGTCGCTATGGAATTTCGGCCCTTAAAAATAGCCATTTTGCAAACGACCTCGGTTTTCGACGAAACCACTTTTGTTGGATCCGTGATGTCAAATTATTGCTAGGTTTCAAATTTCATAATTTTTCGAATCAATATGTGAGCGTGGCAAAGGAAAACGTGTTTGACCAGTTTTAGTTGATTTTAATCGACTGGAAAATGGCCATTTTTGAAACGGTCTTAGAATTTGACGAAATTAGTTTTGTTAGGACCGTATCGTCAATACGATGGTAGAAATAATTTTTCGGGAATTTTTTAGAGTTCGTATGTGGCCCCGGTAAATTGAAATGCGCGTTCAAATTCAATATATAGAGTTGTATGTTGATTTTGACGAAAACTAATCGAAACAATCGAATCAGCTTACGATACAGTCAGTGGGTTTGATTTTGAGGTCGAAATTTAAAGTTGCTTTTTGAAATTAAATAATTAAAATAATATAATTAAACTTTATAAACCCCCCCTGTGTCCTTTACCTCTCTCTCCTCAGTTAAATCGAAAGAAAAAAAAACCGCAGCCATCCCCCCGTCCAGCTCCACCGCCGATCAACGCCTCCTGCCGTCGCCCCCTCCTCTTTTTCTTCTCCACCCCGCCTCCTCCTCCCACTTCCTTCCCCCTCGCGATTAGAAGCCGCGCCCAAAAACGCGCACCCCACCTCGATGTCTGCGCGGGACCCCCATCTATCGCCTGAAACCCTAGCGCACCCCCTTGGACCCGCCATCGCCTGGCCGTGCTCTTCCCCGACCACCAGAGGCCCGACGCCCTCCCCCTTCCTCCACCTTCAGCGTGAAACAACCCCTCCACTCCCGATTCAAACTGTAAGCCTTTTAACTTTGTTAATCCTCACTTATTTGATGTTTTTAGATCTTAAAACACTGATTTTTATTAGTATAAAAACTGATTTTTATTTATTTAGAAGTTTAGATTTTTATATATAGGAAAGACAAGATTTTTGAAAACAAAAGGTTGAGATTTTTGAAAACAAAATGTTGAGATTTTTGAAAACAAAAGGATTAGATTTTTGAAAACAAAAAGGTTAGATTTTTAACTAAGTAAAAAGTCGATTTTTAATCATATGAAAGCGAGGATGAAGAGAATAAAAATATGATTTTTATATTATATAGGTAATAAAATTTCGATCTTTATATCATAGGAAGAATAAAAATATGATTTTTATTCATGTAGAGTAATAAAAATATAATTTTTATTATATTACTAAAAAGATAAAAATGGAATTTTATCTATATAGTAGTGGTAGAAGAATAGAATTTTTATCATATATATAGCAAAGTAAAAATTCGATTTTTATATATTGAATAGCAAAGCAAAATTTTGATTTTTATATATTGAATAGCAAAGTAAAAATTCAATTTTTATATATGTAGTGAATACGGATGACGAAAGTGACGAAAGAAGAAAGGGCGGAGATTTTCTACATATGAAAAGTAAAGGCGTTTGGTTTAGCTAGTCGGTGAGAACTTCTCACTTTTAATTTAAATTTCTAGTTAAATATATACTAGGATGCAGACGGCGTTTAGTAGCACCCGACACCCGTCGTCCACTGACCATGGACGGCTTGTATGCTTGTTTGTTTGATTTTGATGTGTAGTTGATTGTGTGATGTGATGTGAAATGAAATAAAATATTTATATAGTTAAAAATATTTTATAGTTGAAAATAGAATTTTTAACGTGTATTTAAAATGAAAAAAATATAAACAAATCGGACGATTTGTTTATATACACCCATTTGACTGATATTGATTGGGACGATAAATTTTACACATCGCCCAACTGCACAAATAAAATCTGTGTTTGATTGTTTGAAAACCCCACACGGTATTGGGATAATATATGACATACACTAGTCCCAATAATTAGCTGTATGTCGATCGATTGATGGATAGACTGTTATGAGCGTTAATATTTATATTTGATGCTTATACAGTGTAGAATGCACTCTGGATGATGGTTGATTATTCATCGTTGTTATTGTATACATGTGTTGTAGAAAATCCATATAATTAACATTATATGGTAATTGATTGGGCCTCATTCCAGTTTTGAAAAAAAGAAATATTTGAATAAAAATATTTGAAAAAGAAATATTTGAATAGAATATTTGAAAATAGAAATATATGAAGTCGTGTTGATTAGATTGACGCCATTTTGATGCGAACGATATTTATATCGATTTTATTCGTTTTTATAATGAATATTGAAAGTGATTTAAAAATCGAATATTTTGAAATGAATTCGAATTGAAATTGAATTGAATTGAAATGAACTGAAATTGAATTAAAAATCGATTTGAATTGAAATCAATTTGAAATGACTTCAAAACGAATTTATAAGAAAAAAATTCAATTTTGATTTAAAATTGAATATGAAGTTGAAATCGTTTTGAAAACGAATTTAAACGATTTATAAAATACGTTTTAAAAGGAAATCGACGAAATATATATATATATACATTATATATATAATGGCCTGAATAGAACGCGTCGCGCTGCGGTAGTTCGTGAATTTCGACCATTGACTTCGAATGGATATTACGAGAGATCCGACCGTCGGATTCTCCTAAAACTGGAACCATTGGGTTCGTATCGAAAAGAGCTTTCTAACGAATATTAGGGATTTGAAATCTAACGGTTGGATTTGGAATTATGTCCAAATCAAATTTGGAAAAGGTCGCTGTAAGTGCAGTTCGATGGCCGTTGATGGAAACCGACTGTACGGGCCTTGATAAAATTATTAAAAATAGTAATAATTTGTGTAAAATCATAAGAAATGATTTGGGAATAATTGGGATGAAAAACTCCATATTTGAAAAGATAAAAATAGATTTTTATCGAAATGAACTAGTTTTGAACTAGAATTATAATTCTATTTATTTTTAAATAAATAAATTGAATTTGAAAAGGGTTTTAAAAGTAACCAGAATTTCCAATAATTGAATTGGAATGGATTTGAATCGAAATTGTCTTTGGAATATTTCGATGTTGGATTTTGTGATCATACAGATGTTGTTATGGAAATTTGAAAGATATATATATATATATATATATATATATATATATATATCATTATTTCCAATACGATATTTGTTGGTCGTAGAATTTGATATTGAATATAAGACGGTATATTTTCTATTCAGATCCTTGTATTTAATATCAAATGTGATTTGGGTTTGTCGTGAATGGTG
Source organism: Allium sativum (assembly GCA_030737875.1). Taxonomy (NCBI): domain Eukaryota; kingdom Viridiplantae; phylum Streptophyta; class Magnoliopsida; order Asparagales; family Amaryllidaceae; genus Allium; species Allium sativum. Next base: position 470,520,545 of record CM060918.1, read on the forward strand.
TCTTCATTAACACTGTTCTTAAACCCAGTTGAGAAAAAGATTAAATCTTTATTTTTAGATTTAATGAAGTGTACCAGTTAAATAATATTTAATTGGAATTGAATTGGTATTGATTTTTTGGGTTTATCGTGAACAGTGTTTTAAATAACACTTGTTCTTTAACCCAATAATTAATGGAATGTGATTTTGGGTTGTCGTGAACAGTATCTTCAATAATACTATTCTTAGACCCAAAGGATTTAAGAAAATCAGAAACTAACTGGAGATTAGTTAAGTTGAATGGTTTCTGGGGTATTGATCTGATGTTGGTTTCGGCCTTCGGGGTTAATACTTAGGGAATTGCTCACTTGCTAATTTACGGTTAGGGACTGATTGAAATGTGATGCGATTTTGGGGTTTATCGTGAACAGTGTTTTTAAGTGACACTGATTCTTTAACACAGTCAAAGATTAAAACTAAGTGGAGTTTTAATGAATCTTTAATTAGATTGCAATGATCGAGAATGGAGTATCACCAGTTTTGCTCCAGGCGATAGTTAAATCTTTAATTAGATTTGAATGTAAAATGGTAATTGAATTTACCGATAACACCGTGGTGTTAGATATGAAGTATAACCAGTTTTACTTTATGGAATAAATAGGTTGGGATTGGGAAATAAAATAAATAATTACTTCGGTGTGGTTCGCTAATCCCGACTAGTTTGAAATGATATCCAAAGGAAGATTAAAGAATAAATTTTAAAGAATTTAACTTTGATAAAATTAATGGGAACCTTTCCCTAAGAATGTGAAATTTAGAAACTAACTGTAGGTTAGCGAAGCAGAACGGTTTCTTGGGTATTGATCTGATGTTGGTTTCGGCCTTCGGGGTTAATATTTGTGGAATTATTCTCTTGTTGATTTACGGTTAGTGACTAATGAATTGGAATGAGGCGTATGTTGTGTTTGTGTAACACTTGTTTATAATATACGCGAGTTATTCAGAAAGACCGGGTTTATCCCATTCTGAATAACTGATTCGACGTGATGTCGAGGATGAAGACAGTGGTCGAAGACCGGAGGTCTTCATGTCATTTGGATAATTACTGATGATCTTGATTGGGCCGTACACCCAAGAGGAGGGAATCAGTTGGTGATCGTCCAGACGTACTTGGAGATCGATGGATATGCGGGATACTAGGTGCATCCGGTTTCGTTCAGACCCAGAACGAACTTGTAAATGGACTGTGTGTTTGACATTGGATTTCATTCTGTGTGACTGATATCGGTTGCATAGAGTGGTCTGCCTGTGTGGCATGCTAAGATGCAAATGATCAAGGCTTCTGTTGAAAAGTAGAGTCTTGTGGTTGATGATCAAAGCACGGCCTTTGTGTAGCGTAGATTCGCGAGCCTCACACCCCGGTTGTGAACCACAAACGGGAGAGGACATCAGGGAGGACATGCGTTTCTTTCTAGCTAGAAGTGGCGTCAGTGGTTTTACATGCCTTGATGAGTTTGACTTATGTGGTTGTTGCTGTTGCGAGGCGCCTCGGATATACCGGTGACTATGTGAAGCCGATGGAGTCATTTGTTGGCTCATTATACCCCCAAAGGGTGAGGAAACGCAGTGTTCAGGCATAATAATCCACATTGGTGGACCGGCCCTTACGATCCAAGGGGCAGTTGCGGCTGTTCCTGAGGGGCGGGCTAGAGCGTCTCGAATCGGTAGAGGACTATCTTTTGCCTCGGTTCACAGACGGAAATCCAATTTCCAAATACGTGACATTTGCGGTTTTGATTGTAGAGCCTAGTATGGCGACATGATATATGGTACTCATGTCGTCTATGATTAATATTTATGATTTGAAGTTGTTTTATACACAATGCACTTATAATAGTATCAAATGATTTGTTTTAAACGTACTAAGCATGTTTGGCAATTATAAGGGAAAACCCTATCCCCCGGCTTGCGTTGCATTGTGTGATGGGACCTGGGTCTTATAATAGCTTCATTGTTCTTTATTTAGCATTGTGCTGTTGTTTTATGCACTGGTATTCTTGGGAGGAAACCCGTTCTGTGTTATACGGTGTGGTCCCTTGATTTACCAAACTTTAAAATAAAGATTAATAACTGTTTTAGTTCTCACACCAGTCCCATGACTGACCTAGAGTTTATTGTTTTAACCTAAACTCTGGGTGCCTTTATTTTGACACGGGCAGCTAGTAGTTTTGGTTTTGCAGATTTATATTCACAGGATCCTGATTTACAGCTGGAACGATACTCAGAAAGCTTTGTATCCGTGTATTACTTCTAGTTGTGTATTGTATTATTTTCCGCTGCTATGTAATATATTGTAATCTCTGATATTTATCGAATGTATTTTATTTGTTAATACTATGTATATTCTTGTATTCTGATGGAATTGTTGTAATAAGCAATGAAATGTTCTTCCATCTGCGTTCTTTTGTGTGTTGTTCTCGAACTATCCGCTCTTTCCTTACCGGGGAAGTTACGGGTTTTTACACATATACTGTCTTTAACTGGGTTAAAGAACCAATGTCATTTAAAATCACGGTTCACTATAAACCCAAAATCAAATTCCATTCCATCAGCTTTTAACCATAAATTAGCAAGTGAACAATTCCCTAAGTATTAACCTCGAAGGCCGAAACCAACATCAGATCAATGCCTAGGAAACCATTCAACTTAACTAATCTCCAGTTAGTTTCTGATTTTCTTAACTCCATTGGGTCTAAGAACAGTATTATTAAAGATACCATTCATGACAAACCCAAAATCTCATTCCATTCCATCAGCCTTTAACGGTAAATTAGTGTAATGACCCGCATTTTTCATGGTCGAATAATTTATTAATTTAATTATTTTATATAGTGGGGTGCCAAATAAATATAAGTACACTATAAACATCAAACTTTAAAGCAACGTGGTGAATTCACGATTTGAACTAACAAAAAGAATATCCTCAAATAGATATCAAAGGCTAAGCTAATGATTGTAACATCAACAATATTAGTGAATAAAAAAAATGAAAGCCGTGAATGAAAAACTGATGAAATGAAGAATAAACGAATAACGAAAATTAAGGAAGAATAAGTAAACATAAGTTTAAAATAGGTTAATAGCCTGAGAGTTCATCATTAACCAATGTAAATAATTATTAATGGCCGGCTTTTTCGCATAAATGAAGGGATGACCAAAAATTTCATTGTGCTAGAAGTAGAGCATCCGTAGTTGCATTGAATAAACCTTTCATGATGACAAGATCGTACAAGCATCAGTAGTTCATTTCAACTATGGAATACCTCGTGTGTGTTAAAGGACTTCATTGGTGTAGCCTTGTCTAACATATTCAATGCGTGGTATGTGAATACTCGAAGTCCACGAAGCAGCCTACTGCACCGTTCCTTCTCCACTAAGAAATTGGAACATTAAAATAAAAATATCCTAAAATATCTCCATTCATTTGTCTATATAAACCACCACTCTAATGACCTAATTTCTGAATCTCTTCTGTTCCTTTTCTAAGCCGCCACCGTAGTTTCTTTCAAAAGAAAATTTATCGACTTCAACCCAAATGAAAACAAATGATTTCTACCTCACTAAATTCACATGCTCTAAAATTCGTTCAAGTATGCTTATTTCTGGGAGTGCGAGAGAATGAAGTTCGACCTTCTTCAGTTAACTCGGGTCAACGCGATTCACGTTTGGGAAGGTCGAAGTTGAAAGAGTTCGTCAGTGAACTCATCGGGGTGCTGGGGTCGGTCTGACAGAGTATAGGAGAGAGTCGACCAGGAAGGGTGTTGCGCGTCACCTGATAGCGACTGTCGGTAGTGACAAGTTGAGATTTCGTTTTGGGGTTCAGAGTTGGTAGAAGAGGTGCGTGAAGGTGGAGTTTGCGATGCGAGGTAGGGTGTTTGAAGTAGTGTAGGTGGTTTTGAAATTATCTGGAGAGGAGTTCGAACCTAGTGATGGCAGTCTCCGCTACCTTGCTGAGTTAAGCAAACAGTTGGAGAGTCTCTGTGGTGTGCGATACCTGATTTCATGAAGGGTTTTGATGACGGAGTTGATATTTAGATAACCTTTTTGATGATGTCTCTGTTGATTCATGTGAAACTTGTGAGGTCTGTGGTGAGTTACAATTAAAGCTGCTATAGTTGGTTATGTTTCTTTGCTATTGTCTATGGTACTGGAAGGGTTCGAAATGGCTTCGAGTCTTATACTGAGGCGGAGTATTCATTTTGGGGAGGTTCGGATTTTTGTGTGTGAAGATGGAAGGTGGAGTCGTTCCAGTATTGATTTGGAAGAAGAAAATGAGCCACATGATTAGGAAGTGGGGTTAGTATAAATGAAGTGTTAAAAGAGTTGATGGAAGCAACACCAATGTGTGCTTGTACAGGAAATAAAGGTGCCATTTTTGGGAACTGTTAAGGTAATAATGGGGGAGGTGTTGTTGCCAGTTGGGTCACTAGTGATTTGGGTGTAGCAATCTGGGATCATGTGGGAGGCATGAACAGTGTGGTTATTGTGATTGAGGAAAAGAGGAAATGATCTTGCGAGTGAGGAAAAGAGGAAATGTCTTGATCTGTCACCTGAAGTTTTTGAACTTGTTCAATAATGTAACAGAGTAATTTGAATGGGTACTCAATTTTGTTTGCCTAGGGGGATTTAATGGAATTTTGTTTAACGAGGGAATCTGTGGTGATTTGTGTTGGATGTAATATGAAGTAAGGAAGGAGTATAGTGGGCATGGAGCATTCTGTGATGGTGAAATGAAGACGCGGTGATGGAGCTGTTAAGGTTGCGGGTTCAGAATACACACAAGGGGAAGAAATTAGTGGTGTCGTTGGAACCATATCAGAGAATACTACGTACTGGAACTGACTGGAAGTGGAATTGAGCTCGTTACAATTTATCGCAAAATAAATTGTCCGTCGGAATCAAGCGATGGTTATCGTTATCAACGATGATAGTCCAATGTGAGTAAATCTCACTAACTCTAAACAATTTATATTTCATGTTGTATTTTTAGAACTGTTAAAAATTATCTGATTGACTGTGTGTTGACTGTTTGATTGAACTGCTAGTCAGTTAGTTGAATTTCTATATTTGATCCTGTTCAACAGAAAATATCATATGGAACTGAAAGTGATGTTATCTATATTGTATAACATCTGTGGATGCAGGGAAACAGGTTGGAGGAATCCGATTGGATTCCTCAACAGTTATTTATTGTTTTTCATATATTTTGATAGATGATGTGAATTATATAATCTGTTGTCGATTATATGTGTTTGAACGATACTGATCATCATGATTTGATATGTTGAATACCATAACATACCAAAATGTTGATAAAGGAATATTTTCAAAGTGATTTGAAAATAAAATATTTATAAATGGGATATTTATAAATAAGAAATATTTATAAATTTGAATATTTATAAATAGGAGATATTTAGAAAAGGGAAATTATAAAATCAAAGAATAGATTTGAAAAGGAAATATTTGCAAACCATTTGCAAATAGAATAATAGAAAAGGAGGTATTTGTAAAACCATTTACAAATATAATTAAAAAGGAAATATTTAGAAAATAAATAGAGTTATAAAAAGGAAATTTGTTTATAACCAAATAGGATGTTATAAAAAGGAAAACGTTATAAAAAGGAAAATGTTACTAAAAAGGAAATCATTTGTAAAGTGAAGAAACATTACTAAAAGTAAATCTTTATAAATGAATAGTTTATACGAAAAGGGATTAATCGAATTTAGTTATTCGAAGGGAGTAAATCGAATATGGTATTCGAAAGTTAGTCAATCGAATATGGTATTCGAAAGTTAGTAAATCGAATATGTTATTCGAAAGGGGTTAGTCGAGAGGAGTTAAGTAAAAAGAGTTAATCAGTTAGAGTTAATCGAATATAGTTTATTCGAATAGAATAAAAGGAGTTAATCGAATATAGTTTATTCGAATAGAATCAATCGAGTTAATCGAATATTAGTGATTCGAATAAAGTAAAAGGAGTTATCGAATATTAGTTATTCGAATAAGAGTTAAATAGAGTTATCAAATATTAGTTACTCGAATAGAGTTAAAGGAGTTAACGAATATAGTTTATTCGAAAGAAGTTAAGTGAAACGAGTAAATCGATTAGAGCTAAATCGAATAGAGTTAATCCAATAGCGTTAGTCCAATAGAGTTAGTTGATAAGGGTTAATCGAATAGAGTAAATTGAATAGAGTTATCGAATATACCTTATCGAAGGAAAGAATTATCGAATTAAGATGATTCGAAAGAGAGTTACGTAAGGAAGTTTGTTAAAGAATTAAAAGGTGAACTTTGTCTATTTCAAGGTTAGAAACGTTGTTCAGTTAAGGTCTGATAGGTAGTATTACCCCAACTTGATTGACTTCATTTTTAACTAAGGAATGGTTAAGGTTCGATAGTGAAGGTGGGTTAAAGGAATTTAGTTAATAAGCGTAATGGTTTGAGATGGCATCGCGATGGTTTGTTTAAACATCTGTCTAAGTCCAATGAAGGAGTTTTGGAAATGTTTTCCAAATAAGAACCAGAATTGTTTTCTGATATAAAAAACAAGAAATGGAAATGTTTTCCAATGGTAATAACATGTATTTTCTAAATTTAGAAAATAAGAAATGTTGAATATAGGGAAACAGGAGATAAGTAAATTAATGAAATAAAGAGATAAATGTTGAATGATGATTGATCGATATAATTTCCTCCTGGAAATAATATCGTTGTTTGCACACATGTTTTTCTTTGATGGTTAAATCACAGACTATCGAAGTTTTGACCATTTTAACGTTGTTAGTATGGAGAGACCGGTTGGATTATTATCCAAAGAACCACTCTATATTGGCATAAGCGTTGCGAATCATATATGCCAAAGATGATTGAAGACAGAGTAAAGTGCAAGGGCTATTGTATAAATCTTAGGTAACAGTGCCTAAGATGGATATACTGAATAGTGCCTTCGGTTCATCCTGTTCCTGGATGTCTTGTATGGACGGATGTCTGACAGAGTATTTCCAAAGGATCATGTATGTTGATTTCTTCAACCGTACCAAGAGTGGAAGCGGAGAAGGAAACTTCTTTAGCTAACACGTAATGTACTGTTGTAGATGTCAATCGGTGATTTGATGGATTTGACGATGTGACATTCAAAGTGAATCTGGTGTGATGATAAAGCGTAGCTTCTAGCCTCACATCCGGTAAATGACAGAAATCGGGCAGGCAGCATGGCTAAGTCGGTCGCACCGAAGTAGGGTGTATAATCACCTGATCTAGAGTTTCATTTACTTCTAAAAATCTATTGTTGATGCTGTCCCATTCGGGAAACGGTTGCTGATCCCAACTGTTGGTAATATACATTCGATACACTCAAGTGAAATGAGTGGTCGGTCATGTGTGGCCGGGTTGCAAGATGTTCTTGTTGAACCCAGTGTATTCCTCTCTAGAGGTACACTAGCGAAAGGTGGTTCCATACCTTGTCATAGTTGGAAATCCATTACCAAATACGTGCTTGCGGTTTTGATTGTATACTATATATGTAGAACGTGAGATGAAAGCGTTTCTGGTAGATGATTATTATATTGTGGTTGATAGACATTATTATAATATCAAAAGGTTTTTGATATAAAGATAATTTGGATTCTCATAAGGGAAAAACCCGTTCCGTTATACGGCGTAGTCTTATGAGATATCGATTACTTGTTGAACTGTTTTACTCATACCAGTCCCATGACTGACCCAGAGTTTATTTTTTTTTGTTTTCCCTAAACTCTTGGGTGCCTAAATTTGTACGGGCAGTCAAGTAGTCGGGATTTACAGATATACTGGAAGAGCTTGGAGTAGGAGGCTTCAGGATTATATAGCTATATTTATTTCCGCTGAGTTGTAAGTGTTGTACTTTGATAATGATGTATATTCAAGTACAGATGTATATTTCAAGTTATGTTATATATATTATATGTTATTCGTTCCGCTGTGAGGTTCGTGTTACTCTGATGTTGTGTTCTTCTTCTTCTATTCTAAGTTTCTATCTTATCTTTCCTCACCCTCTGTTTTCTTTCTATTAATTTCCTGATTTTTAGTTTAATTTGGGGTTGGACTTGTGTTTTTAGTCAGCTTAAATTTGACCGGATTTTCGGGTCATTACAATTAGCAAGCGAACAATTTCCTAAGTATTAACCCCGAAGGTCGAAACCAACATCAGATCAATACCCAGGAAACCATTCAACTTAACTAATCTCTAGTTAGTTTCTGATTTTCTTAACTGCGTTGGGTCTGAGAACAATATTATTAAAGATACCATTCACGACAAACCCAAAATCACATTTGATATTAAATACAAGGCTCTGAATATAAAATATGTCGGCTTATATTCAATATCAAATTCTGGAATCAACAAATACCGTATTGGAATAACGATATATATATCTTCCAAATTCCTCCACTATATCTATATAATCACGGAATCCAGTATTGAAATATTCCGAAGACAATTTCGATTCTAATCCATTCCAATTTATATATTGGATATCCTGGTTATTTCTAAAACCATTTCAAATCCAATTTATTTATTCAAAAATATTGGATTATAGTTCTAGTTCATAACTAGTTCATTTCGATAAAAATATATTTTTATCTTTTCAAATATAGATTTTTTCATCCCAATTCTTTCCAAATCATTTATTATGATTTTACACAAATTATTGATATTTTTAATAATTTTATCGAGGCCCGTACAGTCGATTTCCGTAAACGACCATCGAACTGCACTTACAGCGACCTTATCCAAATTTGATTTGGGCATAATTCCAAATCTAACGGTTAGATTTCAAACCTCTAATATTCGTTAGAAAGCTCTTTTCGATACGAACCCAATGGTTCTGATTTTAGGAGAATCCGACGGTTGGATCTCCCGTAATATGCATTCGAAGTCAATGGTCGAAATTCGCGAACTATCGCTGCGCAGCGCGTTCTATTCAGGCCATTATATATGTATAATATATATTATATAAATTTCGTTGATTTCATTTAAAATGTATTTTATAAATCGTTTTAAATCCATTTTCAAAATGGTTTCGACTTCATATTCAGTTTCAAATCAAAATGGAATATTCCATTTCATTAATATATATAAATGATAATATTTTCAAAACATTATATTTTGAAATCAATTCCTTTTCGATATTCATTATAAAAATGAATAAAATCGATATAAATATCGTTCACATCAAAATGGCGTTATCTAATCAACACGGATATATATATTTAAATATATTCGTGTCCATCCCAAATCGGACATCAAAATCATATTTTGATCCTTTACTGAATATTACTTTAAAATATTCGTTAGTTTAAAATAATTGTTATTTTAAAATATTCATTCTTTCTGAACTGGAATCAGACACAGTCAATTACCATATAATTTGATTTTTATGGATTTCATATACACATGTATACAACAACAATTAGACACAGTCAACCATTATCCAGAGTGCATTCTACTCTGTATAGTATTAAATATAAATATTTAACGCTTACAATAGCCTGTCAATCAATCGATCGACATGCAGCTAATTATTGGGACTAGTGTATGTCATATATCACATACACAAATTTGACTGTCGTCCATAGCTAATCACCCCCATTCCGGATACAATGGGATATGTCCCGTAAGCCAATTCTATCATTTCGATAAGTTTACGTTCAATTTAAAATATAAATCTATATATTTTAAATTCAAACGCACATTTCAATTTATCGGGTCCACATACGAACTCCAAAAATTCCAAAAAAAAAAAAATCTGGCTATGTTTCGACGATATGGTCCTAACATAACTAGTTTCATCAAATTTGGAGACCGTTTGAAAAATGTTCATTTTTTGGTCGATCTAGATTGACTGAAACTGTCAAAACACGTTTTCCTTTTCCATGCTCACATATTAATCCCAAAAATTCTAAATTTTGGAATCTAGCAATAACTTGACATCCCGGATCCAACAAAAGTGGTTTCGTCGAAAACGGATGTCGTTTACAAAATGGCTATTTTTAAGGGCTATATTTTCCATAGCAACTATTCTGAATTTTCAACTGGGCATAACTTTTTATTCCCGCTATGAAATTTCAATTTTTCGGATTCATTGGAAAGATATTTTCAAATAAATTCTAATATTTTTGGTTTTGCTAAAATTCGGTTTATTTTGAATCCTGTACGTTCATTTGAAATTTGACATCGAATTTTTAAACTACCGTGCCATTTTCAATTCCTTTTATAATTAAAATATTGATTTGTATTCCAACGTCGATTCAAATAAATATTTCAGTTCTAATTCTATTCAAAATAAATTTCTTGTTGTTATCATTTAAAACAAATCATTTTAAATATTCAAAGTTCATTAAAATAACCAAAATAAAAATTCTAAATTGGTTCTGATTTTCCGGGTTGTTACAATCTCCCCTACTTAAAATCTTTTCGTTCCCGAAAAGGAACGGAGCTGATAGTTGTTTTACAAAACAACTCAACTTTCATTATTTTCATTATGGCTTAAGTTCTTCAACTTTTCAGTTTCTAAGAATTTAGCAATTCTTCAAATTTTTGGCTAACATCCTAAATTTTCGAAAAAATTCGCCAAAACCTCCTTTGTACGGGAGCATTGGGAAAATCCCAAACCGCCACACAGGCCCTCTCATCTCAAAAAGAAAAAGAAAAAGCCAAGCGGCTAGCCAGTCGGCTCATAACACTGAAGAAATTAGTAAACATGTACCTATTTGTCGGGCATACAATTTTATTCCCCTTCTCTAGCCTCCTGCTATGACCTGTTCACATATATACGTACATGCATGCAATTTCAAACAATTTTCAATATTTGATACAATTTGGTTATATGCACCGTTCTTTCACATAATGGTTTTATTAGATAATAAATAATCATACAACACAACCATCAATCAATTAGTGAATTAACGTTTCAAATTCATAATTTTTGACATATATACAGAAAATCATGTTTATGATGCCAATTTACAATAATAACCCTATCTAGTTTTGCTTCTCACACTAGTCTAATGGAAATATAGATATCCCACTTTTGAAACTCGAACATAAACTACTGATGCTGACATGTCAATCACCAGTATCATCAGAGTCATCTCCGGGCGACTAGAGTGTGATTCTATATCTATCCAGTATATTAAGACTTCGTATACACATGGATCAGATGTAGATGCAAAATCTTTATATATTTGATTTTCCAAATCAATTTAAAATAAATATTCAAATACGTATAATTGAATTATATTTTTTCAAAACAAAATTTGTTTTTCATTTTTATTTGAAAAACAACACTCTTTCGACTCATCCTAGGATACCACTGATCCCATCTCTAACGAATCATTCTCATTGGATATTACTAATCCAATCTCTGATGAATTCTTTCGTTTGGTTCTAACGTGTCTTGTTCTCCGAGCTCTGTAAACCAAAGCTCTGATACCACCTGAGACGACCCGAAATTCCCCGTGAAAGAAAGCCCGGATAGCTTTGAGAACACGACAAATCACAACACAAACAGAAGAACATTTCATTATTATTACAACAATTTACATCAGAATACAAGAATATACAGAGTATGAATAAATATTACACATTAACTAAATATCATAGATTTACAAGTTACAATGCAGCGGAAAATAATACAAACACAATTGAAAGGAATATATGGATACAGAGCTTTCCGAATATCATTCCAGCTATAAACCAGGATCATGTGAATATAAATCTGCAAAACCAAAACTACAAGCTGCCCGTGCGGAAAATAGGGGCACCCAGAGTTTAGGTTAAAACAAGAAACTTCAGGTCAGTCATGTGACTGGTGTGAGAACTAAAACAGTTATTATCTTGGTTTTAAAGTAAGGTAAATCAAGGGACCACGCCGTATAGCACGGAATGGGTTTACCCCCAAGATAACCAGTGCATAAAACAACAGTGCCATGCTAAATAAAAAACAATGAAGCTATTACAAGACTCAGGTCCCATCACACAATGCAACGCTAGCCGGAGGATAGAGTTTTTACCTTATAATAGCAAAAAATGCTTGGTACGTGAAATTTCATCTTTTATTATTACTATAAATGCATAGTGTCAAAACAATTTCAAATATAAATGTATCAATCATAGACGGCATGAATGCCCCATCCCACTATGTCGCCATACTAGGCTCTACAATCAAAACCGCAAATTCACATATTGGAAGTTGGATTTCCATCTGTGAACAAAGGAAAGGGATCATCCTTACCGCTTCGAGACGCTCTAGCCCGTGTCTCAGGTCAAAGCTCGAGTGACCTTTGGATCGTCAGGGCCGGTCCACACGGAGTGGATTAAAATGCATGAACACTACGTTTTCCTACCCTATGGGGCGTCACTCTGGTCTGTATAAAGACCATCCATCGGCTCCGTAGAGACCGAAATGACAGAGGCGCCTTGCATTCCAACAACCACATGAGTCAAACTTGTCAGGGCTAGTAAAACCACTGACACCACTCCTAGCTAGAAGGAAACACAAGTCCGTCCTGATGTCCTCTCCCATTTCTGGTTCACACCGGGGTGTGAGTCTTGCGAATTAACGCTACACAAAGCTATGCTATATTAAAGCCATGCTTTGATCCTCAAACACAAGACTCTGCTTTTCAACAGAAGCCTTGATCATTTGCATCTCAGCATGCCACACCGGCAATTCACGCTATGCAACCAATGCCTATCAATCACACAGAATGAAATCTGATGTCAGACACACATCCATTTACAAGTTCGTTCTAGGTCTGAACGAAACCGGAGGCACCTTATTCCTCATACCATATGTCCAATACAGGAGAGAGGCCCTCGCATATCCGGTCGATCTCGGAGTACGTCTGGAACGATCACCACTTATTACCTCGTCTTGGGTGTACGGCCCAATCAAGACATCAGTAATCATCCAAACGATGTGAAGACCTCCGGTCTTCAACCACCATCTTCATCTTCGACATATCGTCGAATCAGTTATTCAGAATGGGATAAACCCGGTCTTTCTGAATAACTCATGTATATAATAAACAAGTGCTATAAAAACACAACATACACCTCATTCCAATTCTGAATATTCTTTTATTTAAATATTCATATCCTTTGGGAAAGGTTCCCATTCATTTTATCAAAGATAAATTCTTTAAATTTATTCTTTAATCTTCCTTTGGATATCGATTCAAACCAAATTATGGTTTTCCAAACTAGTTGGGATTAGCGCACCTTCCGAAGTAATCATTTGTTAATTTCCAAATCCCAACCTATTCATCCCACGAAGCAAAACTGGTAATACTTCAAAACTAACACCACGGTGTTATCTCTACATTCAATTATCATTTCACGTTCAAATCTAATTTAAGATTTAACTATCGCCTGGAGCAAAACTGGTGATACTTCATTCTCGATCATTTCAATCTAATTAAAGATTCATTAGAACTCCACTTGGTTTTAATATTCCCAAAAATCAATATTAATGATTGTTTAACTTGGGAAATCATATCTTGTCTTTAATTGGGTTAAAGAACCAATGTCATTTAAAACACGATTGACTATAAACCCAAAATCACATTCCATTCCATCAGCCTTTAACTGTAAATTAGCAAGTGAACAATTCCCTAAGTATTAACCTCGAAGGCCGAAACAAACATCAGATCAATGCCCAGGAAACCATTCAACTTAACTAATCTCCATTTAGCTTCTGATTTTCTTAACTCCATTGGGTCTAAGAACAGTATTATTAAAGATGCCATTCACAAAAAAACAAAAATCACATTCCATTTCATCAGCCTTTAACAGTAAATTAGCAAGTGAACAATTCCCTAAGTATTAACCCCGAAGGCCGAAACCAACATCAGATCAATACCCAGGAAACCATTCAACTTAACTAATCTCCAGTTAATTTTTGATTTTCTTAACTCCGTTGGGTCTACGAACAATATTATTAAAGATACCATTCACAACAAACCCAAAATCACATTTGATATTAAATACAAGGCTTTGAATAGAAAATATATCGGCTTATATTCAATATCAAATTCTGGAATCAGCAAATACTGTATTGGAATAACGATATATGTATCTTCCAAATTCCTCCACGATATCCATATAATCACGGAATCCAATATCGAAATTGTAACGTCCCGGAAATTTGCGATCTTTGGTCATCGACATAAAACCCACATTGATTATCCAAACATCGAAAATACCGGTAGTTAATGAAAGAAATTAGAGGGTGAGAATAGATAAGATAGAAACTGAGAATAGAAGAAGAAGAAGAAGAACATACAACATCAGAGTAAACACGAGCCTCACAGTGGAACGAATAAATATATTTCATAACATAACTTTGAAATAAAACATTATCTGTATACAATATCATTATTAGAGTATAACACTTATAACAAAGCGGAAATAACAATAGCTATACAATCCTGAAGCCTCGTGCTCCAGCTCTTCAAGTATCTGTAAATCCCGACTATTTGACTGCCCGTACATAATTGGGCACCCAAAAGTTTAGGGAAAATAAAACAAAATAAACTCTGGGTCAGTCATGTGAATGGTGTGAATAAACTCAAATCATTTGTTTAACTTTTAAAATCTCTTTAAAAGAAAGGATAATCGTAAGACCGATCCACACATAAACACGAAAGGTTTTTACCTTACGATAAACCAAATTATTCTTTATATCAAGTCTCTTCTGATATTACAATAATGTCTAAATACAAGTACTTAGCAATCTAGCAGAAACGCTTGCATCTAACATTCTACATATATAATATACAATCAAAACCGCGGGCTCTTATTTGGGCATAACTCATAATCTACACGACGAAATCTCGATTTTTCTCTTCCATTAGAAAAATATCGTTCAACAGATTCAAAAGTTTCTTGTTTTATAGAAATCCGATTTAAAACAGATTATGTATATTCAATTAAAGTTTGAATCGCCAAATTACGAACTGCCGTGCCATTTCAAGCTCGATTTAAATTATATTATAATTATACGTTCAAATTTCGCTTAAATAATATATTCGTGATTATAATTCAATTCTAAACTGAATTATATCTTATAGATAATGCAAATTCACACAATATTGTGAATTCCACTATTTTTGATTATTTCTGAATTATATATAATATTTAATTATTTATTTTAATTAAATATTCAATATTATTTAATTACACGACCATTTAATTCTCTAAATCACTATTTAAATAATTAAATTAATTAATTATTGCAATGTAAAAATACGGGATATTACATTCTTCCCCCCTTAAAATAATTTTGTCCTCGAAATTTCTAAAGTAGAAAACAAACCCTATTAACTACGTTAAAAATTTATTTGTTTACTTCTTAATTTAATTTTAACTGAACCAAGTAAATTCAAATTAAAATATTAATTAATTCTTATCAACAAAAATTTTCAAAAATCCTGAAAATTTTCTAACGCCCGAAATTTTCGAAAAATTTCGCCAGCACCTCCTTTGTACTGGTCAAAAGTTCAAACTCCAACTCGCCTCTCTGGGCCTTCTTCCATCCAAAAGAAAATCAAACAGCCAAGCGGCTTGCCAATTCGGCTCATCAAAATCTCAAACCATATGAAATATAAACTGGTACCTTTTTGTCGGGTATATCAATATATCCTTTCCATATGCTATCAACTCAGCAAATACCAATGTTATCCCAGTCAAACTCCAATCAATTTTATCTCCAACACAACCATTTGCTTATATCCAAGCCAAATATCATTTCAAACTTGAGTTTCATTCTCGATTCCCACTCTTAACTTGATTATCAAATTACACTTCAAATTCGAATCTCACAATCCAATTTGTCTTGATATCATTCTAATTCAATTTCAGTTACCACTTAACTGACTTTATTTTAGTTCCAATTGGCTTTCCCAAATTTCTACTCAATTTGTTTTTAATTCAAAATGCTCTTTCCTGGGAGTTTTAAACAGTTTACCATATCAAAAATCAAACTTTACCTTTCAGGATTTTAAACAACTTGTCCTCTCAAAACAATTCCAAAAACAAAATCTTTGGTAGCAATCCGTCACTTAGCAACTCAAAAATGAACACCGATGATGGTCGACTTCATCATCGGAATTTATTCCCCAGCGATCGAAGTGAGTTCAATACTATATCACGTTCAAAGCCATTTCTAAACACTTTCATTTCGAAATATATTGCAAATTATCATTTACAATGCTTGTAAAACAATTTAAATTCTCCTAGGATTTTAAAATTCCCATATATTTAATTCTATTCCATTTACAAACACTTTTCATGTTTTCGGAATTTTAAATTCCAATTCTGATTTAAATTCAGATTTAATTCATCTGATTTCATATATTACACTTATACGAATTCTAATTGGTTATTTTATATAAACATTTCAATTTATAATCTCATTTGATTATAATAACAACCAACACATTCTATATATGATAATAATTTAAATATATATACTACTTTATATCAAAATATATTTTGGGTAAAATTATTTCATTTTCCTTCTTTTCAAAACATACCATGTCGGTTCATCGTACTCAAGTGTTTATAAATCCCTACCAATACAGTGGATCAAACTGATCGATCAGAACACATAAACAACTCAATCAATAAATCTCCATAATATAAAATCATTTTATATTGAACAACAAATACGCACTTATATATACTCAACTCAATCTAGGGTATTGCTAACCCCATCTCTACTGAGTCACGCCACAGAGCCAAGGTAAAACTTAACCTTAAGCTCTGATACCAACTATAACGTCCCGGAAATTTGCGATTTTTGGTCATCGACATAAAACCCAAATTGATTATCCAAACATCGAAAATACCGGTAGTTAATGAAAGAAATTAGAGGGTGAGAATAGATAAGATAGAAACTGAGAATAGAAGAAGAAGAAGAACATACAACATTAGAGTAAACATGAATCTCACAACAGAACGAATAAATATATTTCAAAACATAACTTTGAAATAAAACAATATATGTATACAATACCATTATTAGAGTATAACACTTACAACACAGCGGAAATAACAATAGCTATACAATCCTAAAGCCTCCTGCTCCAGCTCTTCAAGTATCTGTAAATCCCGACTACTTGACTGCCCGTACAAAATTGGGCACCCAAGAGTTTAGGGAAAACAAAACAAAATAAACTCGGGGTCAGTCATGTGACTAGTGTGAATAAACTCAAATCATTTGTTTAACTTTTAAAATCTCTTTAAAAGAAAGGATAATCGTAAGACCGATCCACACATAAACACAGACGATTTTTACCTTACGATAAACCAAATTATTCTTTATATCAAGTCTCTTTTGATATTACAATAACGTCTAAATACAAGTACTTAGCAATCTAGCAGAAACGCTTGCATCTAACGTTCTACATATATAATATACAATCAAAACCGCAGGCTCTTATTTGGGCATAACTCCCAATCTACACGATGAAATCTGGATTTTTCTTTTCCATTAGAAAAATATCGTTCAATAGATTCAAACGTTTCTTGTTTCACAGAAATCCGATTTAAAATGGATTCTCTATATTCAATTAAAGTTTGAATCGCCAAGTTACGAACTGCCATGCCATTTCGAGCTCGGTTTAAATTATATTATAATTATACGTTCAAATTTCGCTTAAATAATATATTCGTGATTATAATTAAATTCTAAACTGAATTATATCTTATTGATAATCCAAATTGACACAATATTGTGAATTCCACTATTTTTGATTATTTCTGAATTATATATATTATTCAATTATTTATTTTAATTAAATATTCAATATTATTTAATTAGACGACCATTTAATTATCTAAATCACTATTTAAATAATGAAATTAATTAATTATTACACCGTAAAAATACGGGACATTACAGAAATATTCCGAAGACAATTTCGAGTCAAATCCATTCCAATTTATATATTTGAAATCCTGGTTATTTCTAAAACCATTTCAAATTCAATTTATTTATTCAAAAATATTGGATTATAATTCTAGTTCATAACTAGTTCATTTCGATAAAAATATATATTTATCTTTTCAAATATGGAGTTTTTTATACCAATTCTTTCCAAATCATTTATTATGATTTTACACAAATTATTGATATTTTTAATAATTTTATCAAGGCCCGTATAGTCGATTTCCGTAAACGACCATCGAACTGCACTTACAGCGACCTTTTCAAAATTTGATTTGGACATAATTCCAAATCCAACCGTTAGATTTCAAACCTCCAATATTCGTTAGAAAGCTCTTTTCGATACAAACCCAACGGTTCTGGCTTTAGGAGAATCCGACGGTCGGATCTCCCGTAATATCCATTTGAAATCAATGGTCAAAATTCAGAAACTATCGCTGCGCGGTGCGTTCTATTCAGGCCTTTATATATTATATATATATATATTTCATCGATTTCATTTAAAACGTATTTTATAAATCGTTTTAAATCCATTTTAAAAACGGTTTCAACTTCATATTCAATTTCAAATCAAAATGGAATATTCCATATCATTAATATATATAAATGATAGTATTTTCAAAACATTATATTTTGAAATCAATTCCTTTTCGATATTCATTGTAGAAATGAATAAAATCGATATAAATTTCGTTCACGTCAAAATGGCGTTATCTAATCAACACAGCTATATTTATTTAAATGTATTCGTGTCCATCCCAAATCGGACATCAAAATCATATTTTGATCCTTTATCGAATATTATTTTAAAATAATTGTTATTTTAAATTATTCATTCTTTCTGAACTGGAATCAGACATAGTCAATTACCATATAATTTTATTTATATGGATTTCATATACACATGTATACAACAACAATCAAACACAGTCAACCATCATCTAGAGTGTTTTCTACACTACATAAGCGTAAAATATAAATATTTAACGCTTACAACAACCTGTCAATCAATCGATCGACGTACAGCTAATTATTGGGACTAGTGTATGTCATATATCATCCCAATATCCGTGTGGGGTTTCAATCAACAAATACATGTTTATTTGTGCAGTTGGGCGATGTGTAAAATTAATAGTCCCAATCAATATCAGTCAAATGTGTGTACATAAACAAATCGTCCGATTTGTTTATAAATATTTATTTTATTCATATATACATTAAAAATTATATTTTTAACTATAAAATATTTTACTCTATTACACATCACACAATCAATTTTCACAACATAATCAAACAAACAAACAAGTCGTCCATGGTCTGTGGACGACCGATGTCTGATGCTGCTAAGCACCGTGTAACGACCCGCATTCTACGCATCATAGAATCATAGAATATTTATTTCTGTCACATACGAAGTCGTATGGTCATGTAACTTTGGGAGACGACTATTGGGGTCATTTCCCATGTTCATGATTTTTCCCGATTTTTAAATGACCATTTTACCCCTAGTTATCACTGTTTTGGCCATAACTTTTGATTGGAAAGGAATTTTGACCTGAAACCACTTCAATTGGCTCCGGATGATGGTTTCTCTTTCCGTAGAGTGGTCACATTAGCCAAACGGACTTACCGTTTGGGAGATATGGCTGAAACAAGTTTCAGATGGTGAAAAACAGCTTAATTGGGCCTAACCGGGTGATTAGCAGCTAGGTCCACAGGGGAATTTCGGGTTTAGAGGTATAGGAGGACTGATTAGGGTTAAGTTATCACTTTCATTTCAGTTTTGAGCCGCCACAAACCTTCTTGAGACCTTGGTAATGGCTTCCATCCTCTAAAATCACCCCAAAACACATTTTTAGCGAAGATTAAGCCTAAACTACATCAAAACAAGGCCAAATAGCAACAAAGCAAGGTTGGAGCTGCTGCTATACATAGGAATTCGACCCAAACAGAGGATACTTCAGATTTGGTGTTTCATTTGTGGCCAAGGTGAGTGATAGCATCGTTTTGACACTAATTACAGTTAATTAAGGGTAATTAGTGAAGATTAGCGAATTTATGCACTAATAAATTCTGGAAAAATGTTTAGAAATTCTTAAATAATGTTTCATGCCTCTGTTAGAAAATTTAGACGATTTGATTAAGTTTTACTAAGTATATGCTTAAACATGATTAAGAGGGATTATAGGAAGATGTGAGGTTTTGGGCACATTTGATCCATTTTGACATATGAATTCATTGTTTTGGTGTTTGTGGTTAGTTTGCTATGTTGTTATGACTATTTGACATGAATTGTGATTGATTAGAATAGTTAGATTTGTCAAAAACGTCGTCGAACGGCGTAAACAAGTTGCTGGAAAAGTTGCAGAAAGTTGTGCAGGGCTTCGGATCGGATCGGATGGGGCTCGGATCGGAAATGTGAACTGGGCAAGAAACCCGACCCGAACTGGAGTTTGGCACATGAAAGGCTTGGCAAAAAGGAAGGCCGTTTACTTAGAGTTGGAGTGGACAAGGGGATCGGATCGGAGTAGGCTAGGGAGCGGAGCGGATCGGACTGAAGTAAAGCGAAGTGATCGGATCGGAGTAGAAGGAAACGAGGGAGCTGATCGAAGAAGGAGCATGAACTGGAAGGAGGATAGCAACCCGACCCGACCCGGAGGAGGACACCGACCCGACCCGGAGTGAAGAAATCCGAACCGAACAGACGAGGGCAATGATTACCGAACCGAACCGAATTCCAGGACTGTTACTGCGCGACAACTCTTCTGAAGACCCACTCCAATTCGACCAAACCCGAGATGCAAAGGAGGTCCAAATGAGAAGTTAGAGCTTAAGATTCAGATGGGAATCAACGAGTTCACTTCATGGTTGGGCTTTGCTGCGGGACGCGTGTTAAGGGGTTATCGACGTCTATAGCTTCGGACCACTATGGTAGGAGGTACGAAGGCGGATTCAGGGCCTTTATGGCATTGGTAGAACCAAGGGCTACGACCAATGAAGTGGGTCATTGAAATGTTTGGTCATGACCCCAAGTGTTTGGCTTGGTCATAGCAGGGTTTCTACAAGTCGGGATTCGTCGTTGCCTCAGTTTTGTCTAGTGTTCCAAAGTGGTAGATGTCGTACGCTTTACACACTGAGTGAGAGATGTGAGGATGGTTGCTATGGATGATTTGTTTGCTATCATTGTGACATGCACACCCCACCCCCGTATTCTTACACTATTTATTATGGCACCTTGGAGTATTGTACGGTATGTGGTACTAACTCTTTGGTTGCAGGTCCAGGTTCAGGTATGGTTTAGTATACCTGTTATTACTCTGTTTAGATGCTTATCGCTCATACCAGGCTTTATGTCTGACCCAGAGTTTTATGTCTCTTCTTATTACTCTGGGTGCTCACACGAGCAGACTAGAGACAGGTTAGCTGGTGATGCACGGGTAGATGATCCGGAGACGAGCAGGAGGCTTCCACGTAATATATGTAGTATTCTCCCTGTATTGTTGAAGATCACTGCTTGGGCATTGGTGGTGTATCTTCTACTTTAGTTTTCTTTTGATTAGAAACAGTAAATTTGGAAAGTTGTAATAAGCTGTATTTGGATTTCCGCTGCTCTGATGTTGACATTGATTATTAGTTATCAGCTTATACACTGTCTCGCCTGTTTTATGTCAAGTATGTTATTATTATATTTTATTCCATGCGCTGTGAGACATTCTACAGGTTCCTTGATTAGTTCATTCCCTTCTTTCCTTTCTTTGGCGACCGTTCCGTGCTAGTCGGGACATGTGTACAGCACACCTTCGGAGGAAATGCAGGCTGGTGCGGGGCGGGCCGTCACACTTGGTATCAGAGCTCTAGGTTGCGTAGTTAACCTAGGGAAGTTATCAGGGAGAGATAATATACGTATACGAGGGAGCGTATTTGTGATTACTTTGGTTTTTAAAAGCTATATATATACTATTAGTAGTATAAGGATGAAGTCGTACTGCACTAGCACCACTATGGAGTCGTTAATCGTTTCCTTTTTCAGATTGACGATGAGCCGAGATACTAGAGGTGCCGGCAGGGGAGCCAATAATGGGAATGCTGCTGACATGAGGACGATGTTTACTGACCTCATGAGAGAGATGCTTAGAGATGTACAGAGGGCAGCTCCCAATGGTGGAAATGGTGGTGGTCCAATAGTGCAGGCGCCAAGAGTCGACTTCGCCAAGCTGAATAAGGATTATACTAGCCTTGGTGGGAAGCCGTTCCACGGAACGGAGTCGGCCACAGATGTTCAGGATTGGTTGGATAGTTGCGAACGTATCTTCGAGGATTTGGGTATTGAGGATGCAATGAAGAGAAAGCTAGCGTCCCGTCAGTTGCAAGGGCGGGCAATGAATTGGTGGAATGCTATAAAGGCAGCTACTCCCGAAGATCAAATTACTTGGGAGCAGTTTAAGGCTCGCTTTAGTGAGAAGTTCATTCCAGCTGCTCAGAAGTCAGTGTTGTTTAAGAAATTCTTAGAGCTCAAGCAGAATGGCAGAGCTGTCTCGGAGTACATTGCTAAATTCGACACTTTGTCAAAGTATGGGTTATCTCTTATTGATACTGCCGAGAAAAAGAATGAGAAATTCATAACTGGGTTAGATCAGTACTTAGGGGAAAGGCTTATTAACCACATCGACGAGACGTTTGAGTCGATTGTGGGGAAAGCATTAAGATCAGAAAGTCTCTACCCTAAGCCGAAGACTGAGGTTGCATCCGCAGATGAGCCAAAGCCACAAGTAAGTGGTGGAGGCAAGGGTGGTTCCCAGAATAAGAGAAAGCAGAACCAAGCTAAGGATGGCCAGAAGAAAAAGAATAAGCAAGATGTTGAGTGCTTCAGCTGTGGTAAGAAGGGCCATTATGCTAGTAATTGTCGGGCCAAGCCAGCGGATAGGAAGTGCTTCAACTGTGGCCAAATGGGACATCACAAGGACAAGTGTCCACAGCCCCCTAAAGAAAAGCAAATGGTGAAAGCATATGCCCTTAATGCTATTCCTTCTTCGTCGAATGCCCCAACAGCGGTGGAGAAGGGAAAGAATGTCGTCATTCAAGGTATGCTTTCGGTTTATGATGTTCCTGTTAGGGTTTTGTTTGATACCGGAGCTTCCAGTTCTTTCATATCTAGTGACCTGGTAGATAGGTTGGGATTGGAGCCCGAGATTGTCGATGGACCTTTAGTAGTGACGAACCCGATTGGTGGTTCGACTAGCCTTAGCATGATTTGTCGTAATGTGGTCTTATCGAGTCATGGATGCATGTTTGTTTGTGATTGCTTTGTTTTGGGCTTTACTGGGTTTGGCATTATTTTGGGAGTAGATTGGCTCCAAAGATACGGGGTGGTGGTAGACTGTGAGGGCTTGTTGGTGACAGCTAGAGCGGATGATGGGCGGAGGATAGTGTTTGGTGGTCTACCCAGTAAGGGGGTATTGGCTAGTTTTCTAAACTCCCTCGACATTCTGCATAGTGAGTTGTCAGGTTTGCCCGTGGTTGGCCAGTATCCGGATGTTTTCGAAGAAGTGACCGGACTTCCACCACACCGAGAGATTGAGTTTCGCATTGATTTGGTAAAAGATGCCAGGCCTATAGTGATGCCACTTCGTCGTATGGCACCAAGAGAGCAGCGAGAGCTCGAGGTGCAAGTCAGCGATCTTTTGAAGAAGGGATTTATCAGAAGGAGTGTTTCTAAATGGGGAGCACCAGTTGTGTTTGCTACCAAGGCGGATGGTTCCCTTCGTTTGTGTGTAGACTACCGCGAATTGAATAAAGTGACGAGGAAGAACAAGTATCCTCTACCGTGGATAGATGATTTGTTTGATCAGTTGAGTGGCGCGAGAGTATTTTCTCAGTTGGACCTCGCGACAGATTTTCATCAGCTTAGAGTGGAAGCTGAGAGTATAGCTAAAACGGCATTTCGGACGCCGTCTGGGTTTTATGAGTGGTTGGTCATGCCATTCGGGCTGACCAATGCCCCAGCATATTTTGTGGATCTTATGAATAGGGTATTCAGAGATCAGTTGAATAAGTTTGTCCTTGTGTTCGTTGATGATATTTTGGTCTACTCGAGGACAGAGGAAGAACACAAGGGACATTTGAGAATAGTAATGGAGGTGTTGAGAAAACACCAATTGAAAGCAAAGTTTTCTAAGTGTCACTTCTGGAAGAGGGAAGTGAGGTTCTTGGGCCATGTTGTATCAGAGAATGGTATTGCCGTGGACCCGGCAAAGGTGGCTACGGTACAAGATTGGCCTACGCCCAAGAATGCAACAGATGTAAGAAGTTTCTTGGGGTTAGCGGGGTATTATCGTAAGTTTATCCAAGGTTTCTCCAAGATAGCGGCACCATTGACCCAGTTGACCAAGAAGAATCAAGCTTTTGTCTGGGATGAAAGGTGCGAGAATGCATTCAAAAGTCTAAAGGATAAGTTGACAAGCGCACCAGTGTTAGTCATTCCTAAGGGGGATGAAGAGATGACGGTATACACGGATGCCTGTGGTACCGGATTGGGTGCTGTATTGATGCAAGGCGGTAGGGTTGTAGCTTACGCAAGTCGGCAATTGAAACCGCACGAGAGAAGATACCCTACCCATGATTTAGAATTGGCAGCAATCGTGTTCGCGTTAAAGATGTGGAGACTATCTCTTGGGAGAAAGATTTGAGCTGTTTACAGATCATAAGTCGTTAAAGTATCTCTTCTCTCAGAAAGATCTGAATCTCCGTCAGCAGAGATGGTTAGAGTTCTTAGCTTCCTATGATTTTGACATCGCATACACACCAGGAAAGGGCAATGCGGTGGCTGATGCATTGAGTAGAAGACATGCCAGCTTAGGGGCTATGTTCCTTGAATGGAAGCAACTGGAGTTTATCGCGGGGTTTGATTTCAGACCAAAGTGCGAATTGGATCCAAAAATGTTAGCAAGTTTGACGATCAGACCCACTTTGATTGAGCGGATCGGCTCTAGTCAGAGGGACGATCCTAATCTATTGGAAATCATCTCCAAATTAAATATGGGTATCGATGAGGAGGTGAACAAGTATGGGCTTGATCGAGGTAAATGGATTAGAAAGAATGGGAAGCTTGTTGTACCCAATGTCAATGTATTGAGGGATGAAGTGCTTAGAGAATGTCATCACTCAAAGCTGACTATACACCCTGGTGGTAATAAAATGTATAGAGACATGAAACGGACTTACTACTGGGAAGGAATGAAAAGAGACGTTGGGAAGTTTATATCCAAGTGCATGAATTGCCAGCTAGTTAAAGCCGAGCAAAAGAAGCCTAGTGGTTTGTTACAGCCCTTAGAAATACCCGAATGGAAATGGGAGCAAGTCTCGATGGATTTCATCGATGGTTTACCAAGGACTAGATCGGGACATGATAGCATTTGGGTGATTGTGGATCGATTGACTAAAAGCGCAAGGTTTATACCAGTCAAATCGACCAGAACGGCAGCTAAGTTAGCAGAATTGTATATGAAGTGGGTAGTGAGATTTCATGGAGTACCTAAAAGCATTGTGAGCGACCGAGACCCGTTGTTCACTAGTGGGTTTTGGAAGAGCTTACAAGAGGCTCTAGGGTCAGAGTTACATCTCAGTACCGCATATCATCCTCAGACCGACGGTCAGACGGAGAGGGTGAACCGTATTTTGGAAGACCTCTTGAGAGCATGTATATTGGATTTTGGTGGATCATGGGATGACCATTTGCATCTAGTAGAGTTTGCATATAATAATAGCTACCAATCCAGTATCGGTATGGCTCCATTTGAAGCTCTGTACGGAAGACCATGCAACTCACCATCATGTTGGATAGAGACTGGCGAGAAGTTTATGCTTGGACCAGATGTGGTGAGGGAAACTTCAGATAAGATTAAGATCATTCAACAACGAATGAAGGCTGCCCAGGATAGGCAGAAGAGTTATGCTGATAAGAGGAGAAGAGACTTAAAATTCTCCGTTGGCGACTTGGTGTTTGTCAAGATTTCTCCGTTGAAGAGCGTAATACGATTTGGCAGGAGAGGCAAGTTGGCACCAAGATTTGTTGGTCCATTCCCTGTTCTTGAACTAGTCGGGAATTTGGCGTATAGAATTGACTTACCAAAGAAGATGGCAGGAGTTCATAACGTATTTCATGTTTCCCAACTAAGGAAGTTCGTTCACGACTCAGATATGACTATTTCACCTGATCAGTTAGAGGACTTCGAAGTAGAACCCGAGGCGGTTGGGAACCGCAAGCCGACCCGTATTGTCGAGCACGACATGAAGCAACTTCGAAGGAAGGCGGTGAAGCTAGTCAAGGTTCAGTGGGGCGAGGACGAGAATGATTGTACTTGGGAGACAGAGGAGAACATTAGGAAATCACACCCAGAACTCTTTGTCTGGTAAGGTTTTGACTTCGATTTAGTTTTTCCGCATGCTAGGATAGGCTTGTTTGCTTGTTTTGCATGTTTGATTGTTATATGTGGTTGTTAGGCATGCGGGATCCTTTGTATGTTTTGGGTTAAGGAATTTCGGGGGCGAAATTTCTTAAGGGGGGGAGAGTGTAACGACCCGCATTCTACGCATCATAGAATCGTAGAATATTTATTTCTGTCACATACGAAGTTGTATGGTCATGTAACTTTGGGAGACAACTATTGGGGTCATTTCCCATGTTCATGATTTTTCCCGATTTTTAAATGACCATTTTACCCCTAGTTATCACTGTTTTGGCCATAACTTTTGATTGGAAAGGAATTTTGACCTGAAACCACTTTCATTGGCTCCGGATGATGGTTTCTCTTTCCGTATAGTGGTCACATTAGCCAAACGGACTTACCGTTTGGGAGATATGGCTGAAACAAGTTTCAGATGGTGAAAAACAGCTTAATTGGGCCTAACCGGGTGATTAGCAGCTAGGTCCACAGGGGAATTTCGGGTTTAGAGGTATAGAAGGACTGATTAGGGTTAAGTTATCACTTTCATTTCAGTTTTGAGCCGCCACAAACCTTCTTGAGACCTTGGTAATGGCTTCCATCCTCTAAAATCACCCCAAAACACATTTTTAGCGAAGATTAAGCCTAAACTACATCAAAACAAGGCCAAATAGCAACAAAGCAAGGTTGGAGCTGCTGCTATACATAGGAATTCGACCCAAACAGAGGATACTTTAGATTTGGTGTTTCATTTGTGGCCAAGGTGAGTGATAGCATCGTTTTGACACTAATTACAGTTAATTAAGGGTAATTAGTGAAGATTAGCGAATTTATACACTAATAAATTCTGGAAAAATGTTTAGAAATTCTTAAATAATGTTTCATGCCTCTGTTAGAAAATTTAGACGATTTGATTAAGTTTTACTAAGTATATGCTTAAACATGATTAAGAGGGATTATAGGAAGATGTGAGGTTTTGGGCACATTTGATCCATTTTGACATATGAATTCATTGTTTTGGTGTTTGTGGTTAGTTTGCTATGTTGTTATGACTATTTGACATGAATTGTGATTGATTAGAATAGTTAGATTTGTCAAAAACGTCGTCGAACGGCGTAAACAAGTTGCTGGAAAAGTTGCAGA
This sequence comes from Allium sativum, assembly GCA_030737875.1. Lineage (NCBI taxonomy): Eukaryota > Viridiplantae > Streptophyta > Magnoliopsida > Asparagales > Amaryllidaceae > Allium > Allium sativum. The sequence continues at coordinate 470,548,167 of CM060918.1, forward strand.
AAGTTGTGCAGGGCTTCGGATCGGATCGGATGGGGCTCGGATCGGAAATGTGAACTGGGCAAGAAACCCGACCCGAACTGGAGTTTGGCACATGAAAGGCTTGGCAAAAAGGAAGGCCGTTTACTTAGAGTTGGAGTGGACAAGGGGATCGGATCGGAGTAGGCTAGGGAGCGGAGCGGATCGGACTGAAGTAAAGCGAAGTGATCGGATCGGAGTAGAAGGAAACGAGGGAGCTGATCGAAGAAGGAGCATGAACTGGAAGGAGGATAGCAACCCGACCCGACCCGGAGGAGGACACCGACCCGACCCGGAGTGAAGAAATCCGAACCGAACAGACGAGGGCAATGATTACCGAACCGAACCGAATTCCAGGACTGTTACTGCGCGACAACTCTTCTGAAGACCCACTCCAATTCGACCAAACCCGAGATGCAAAGGAGGTCCAAATGAGAAGTTAGAGCTTAAGATTCAGATGGGAATCAACGAGTTCACTTCATGGTTGGGCTTTGCTGCGGGACGCGTGTTAAGGGGTTATCGACGTCTATAGCTTCGGACCACTATGGTAGGAGGTACGAAGGCGGATTCAGGGCCTTTATGGCATTGGTAGAACCAAGGGCTACGACCAATGAAGTGGGTCATTGAAATGTTTGGTCATGACCCCAAGTGTTTGGCTTGGTCATAGCAGGGTTTCTACAAGTCGGGATTCGTCGTTGCCTCAGTTTTGTCTAGTGTTCCAAAGTAGTAGATGTCGTACGCTTTACACACTGAGTGAGAGATGTGAGGATGGTTGCTATGGATGATTTGTTTGCTATCATTGTGACATGCACACCCCACCCCCGTATTCTTACACTATTTATTATGGCACCTTGGAGTATTGTACGGTATGTGGTACTAACTCTTTGGTTGCAGGTCCAGGTTCAGGTATGGTTTAGTATACCTGTTATTACTCTGTTTAGATGCTTATCGCTCATACCAGGCTTTATGTCTGACCCAGAGTTTTATGTCTCTTCTTATTACTCTGGGTGCTCACACGAGCAGACTAGAGACAGGTTAGCTGGTGATGCACGAGTAGATGATCCGGAGACGAGCAGGAGGCTTCCACGTAATATATGTAGTATTCTCCCTGTATTGTTGAAGATCACTGCTTGGGCATTGGTGGTGTATCTTCTACTTTAGTTTTCTTTTGATTAGAGACAGTAAATTTGGAAAGTTGTAATAAGCTGTATTTGGATTTCCGCTGCTCTGATGTTGACATTGATTATTAGTTATCAGCTTATACACTGTCTCGCCTGTTTTATGTCAAGTATGTTATTATTATATTTTATTCCATGCGCTGTGAGACATTCTACAGGTTCCTTGATTAGTTCATTCCCTTCTTTCCTTTCTTTGGCGACCGTTCCGTGCTAGTCGGGACATGTGTACAGCACACCTTCGGAGGAAATGCAGGCTGGTGCGGGGCGGGCCGTCACACACCGTCTACATCCTAGTATATATTTTAACTAGAAAATAAAATAAAAGTGAGGAGTTCTCACCTTTGGTTTCCACACCGCCGTGCTTTGGTTGTCAATCGTAAAATTTCCAGAAATCCAGCATGTGTATTTTATAAATAACATTCATACGTTAAAAATCATATTCTAAACTATCGAATGATTATTTCATAGCTTGAATATTTTATAAATACTATACATGCGATAAAAATATAATTTTTATAATGTTACTTCATATATAAAAATTATATTTTTATTTCATAACTGTAAAGACCCGTAACTTCCCCGGTAAGGAAAGCGCGGATAGTTCGAGAACAAGCCACAAAATAGAACGCAGACGGAAGAACGTTTCATTGTATATTACAACAATTCATCAGAATACAAGAATATACAGAGCAAAAATGAATAAAATACATTCGATAAATATCAGAGGTTACAATACATTACATAGCGGCGGAAAATAATACAAAATAAAACTGAAGGAGATATACGGATACAAAGCTTTTCGGATATCGTTCTAGCTGTAAACCAGGATCCTGTGAATATAAATCTGCAAAACCAAAACTACTAGCTGCCCGTGTCAAAATAAGGGCACCCAGAGTTTAGGTTAAAACAATAAACTCCAAGTCGGTCATGGGACTGGTGTGAGAACTAAAACAGTTATTTATCTTTATTTTAAAGTTCGGTAAATCAAGGGACCACTCCGTATAACACGGAACGGGTTTCCTCCCAAGAATACCAGTGCATATAACAAAACATCGCAATGCTTTTTGAAAAAATGAAGCTATTATAAGACCCAGGTCCTATCACACAATGCAACGCAAGCCGGGGGATAGGGTTTTCCCTTATAATAGGCGAACATGCTTAGTACGTTTAAAACAAATCATTTGATACTACTATAAGTGCAAAGTGTATAAAACAACTTCAAATCATAAGTATCAATCATAGAAGGCATGGGTACCATATATCATATCGCCATACTAGGCTCTACAATCAAAACCGCAAATGTCACGTATTTGGAAATTGGATTTCCATCTGTGAACCGAGGCAAAAGATAGTCCTCACTGACTTCGAGACAATCTAGCCCATGTCTCAGGGTCAGAGCGCATCGACCCTTGGATCGTCAAGGTCGGTCCACCGATGTGGGTTAAAATTCCTGAACACTACGTTTCCCCTCCCTTTGGGGCGTAAATGAGTCAACGAATGAATCTATCGGACCCGGATCGCCCGATCTAACCGAGGCGCCTCGCAACAACAACAACCACATAAGTCAAACTCGTCAGGGCGTGTAAAACCACTGACGCCACTTCTAACTAGAAAGAAACGCATGTCCTCCCTGAGGTCCTCTCCCGTTTTTGGTTCACAACCGGGGTGTGAGGCTCGCAAATTCACGTTACACAAAGCTGTGCCACACAAGCTGTGCTTTGATCATCACCACAAGACTTTGCTTTTCAACAGAAGCCTTGATCAATTGCCACTTAGGCGTGCCACACAGGCAATTCACTCCATGCGTTTGATATCCATCAATATATAACCCCTGAGCTCATGCATCTCAGAGAAGGGCGTTAAGCAAGAGAATAAATTATCCGCCGCCAAACAGATATATATTTAATAGAAATCAATCACACAAACTAAAATCCAATGTTAGACACACAGTCCATTTACAAGTTCGTTCTGGGTCTGAACGAAACCGGAGGCACCTAGTACCCCGCATATCCATCGATCTCCAAGTACGTCTGGACGACCACCAACTGATTCCCTCCTCTTGGGTGTACGACCCAATCAAGATCATCAGTAATTATCCAAACGACGTGAATACCTCCGGTCTTCAACCACCATCTTCATCTTCGACACCACGTCGAATCAGTTATTCAGAATGAGATAAACCCGGTCTTTCTTAATAACTCGCGTATATAATAAATAAGTGTTACACAAACACAACATACGCCTCATTCCAATTCAGAATATTCTTTTATTCAAATATTCCTATACTTTGGGAAAAGGTTCCCATTAATTTTATCAAAGATAAATTCTTTAAATTTATTCTTTAATCTCCTTTGAATATCAATTCAAACTAGTCGGGATTAGCGAACCACACCGAAGTAATTATTTATTTTAATTTTCCAATCCCAACCTATTCATCCCATGAAGTAAAACTGGTAATACTTCATATCTAACACCATGGTGTTATCAGTAAATTCAATTACCATTTCACCTTCAAATCTAATTAAAGATTTAACTAACGCCTGGAGTAAAACTGGTGATACTCCATTCTCGATCTTTTCAATCTAATTAAAGATTCACTAAAACTCCACTTAGTTTTAATCTTTAACTGGGTTAAAGAATCAGTGTCATTTAAAACATGGTTCATGATAAATCCAAAATCACATTCCATTAATTATCGGGTTAAAGAACAAGTGTTATTTAAAACACTGTTCACGGTAAACCCAAAAATCAATATCAATTCCATTCCAGTTAAATATCATTTAATTGGTACACAACATTAAATCTAAATAAAAAGATTTAATCTTTTTCTCAACTGGGCTTAAGAACAGTGTTAATGAAGACACCATTCACGACAAACCCAAACCACATTTGATATTAAATACAAGGCTCTGAATAGAAAATATATCGGCTTATATTCAACATCAAATTCTACGACCAACAAATATCGTATTGGAAATAATGATATATATATATATATACATCTTTCAAATTTCCATAACAACATCTGTATAATCACGAAATCCAACATCGAAATAATCCGAAGACGATTTCGATTCAAATCCATTCCAATTCAATTATTGGAAATTCTGCTTATTTTCAAAACCATTTCAAATCCAATTTATTTATTTTAAAAATAAATAAATTACTATTCTAGTTCAAAAATAGTTCATTTCGATAAAAATCTATTTTTATCTTTTCAAATATGGAGTTTTTCATCCCAATTCTTCCCAAATCATTTCTTATGATTTTACCCAAATTATTACTATTTTTAATAATTTTATCAAGGCCCGTACAGTCGATTTCTATCAACGGCCATCGAACTGCACTTACAGCGACCTTTTCCAAATTTGATTTGGACATAATTCCAAATCCAACCGTTAGATTTAAAATTTCTAATATTCGTTAGAAATCTCTTTTCGATACCAACCCAACGGTTCCGGTTTTAGGAGAATCCGATGGTCAGATCTCCCGTAATGTCCATTCGAAGTTAATGGTCGAAATTCGCGAACTGCCGCGGCGCGGCGCGTTCTATTCAGGCCACTATAATATATATATAATATATACTTCGTCGATTTCCTTTTAAAACGTATTATATAAATCGTTTTAAATGCGTTTTCAAAACGATTTCAACTTCCTTTTCAAATTCAAATCAAAATTGAATTTTTCAATAAAAATTCGTTTTAATTTCATTTCAAATCGATTTCAATTCACAACGATTTTTAATTCAATTTCAGTTCGTTTTCAATTCAATTTCAATTCGAATTCAATTCTATTCAATTTCAATTTCAATCGAATTCATTTCAATTTGATTTCAATTCGAATTCAATTCTATTCAATTTTAATTCGAATTCAATTCTATTCAATTTCAATTTCAATTCGAATTCAATTCTATTCAATTTTAATTCGAATTCAATTCTATTCAATTTCAATTCTATTCGAATTTCAAATCATTTCAGTTTATTTTGAATTTCAAATCAATTCAATTTAATTCGAATTTCAATTCACTTCAATTTATTTCGAATTTCAAATCACTTCAATTTATCTCGAATTTCAAATCAATTCAATTTAATTCGAATTTCAATTCACTTTAATATTCATTTCAATTTGAATAAAATCGATATAAATACCGTTCACATCAAAATAGCGCAAATCTAACAACACGGCTTCATATATTTCTATTTTCAAATATTTCTTTTTCAAATATTTCTCTTTCAAATATTTCTTTTTCAAATATTTCTTTTTCAAATATTTCACTTTCAAATATTTCTACTTCAAAACTGGAATGAGGCCCAATCAATTACCATATAATGTTAATTATATGGATTTTCTGCAACACATGTAAATAATCAACCATCATCCAGAGTGTGTTCTACACTGTATAAGCATCAAATATAAATATTTAACGCTTATGACAGTCTGTCAATCAATCGATCGACATACAACTAATTATTGGGATTAGTGTATGTCATATATCATCCCAATACCCGTGGGGGGTTTCAAACAATCAAACACAGATTTTATTTGTGCAGTTGGGCGATATGCAAAATTTATCGTCCCAATCAATATCAGTCAAATGTGTGTATATAAACAAATCGTTCGATTTGTTTATATTAATCTATTTCATTTCATATACACGTTAAAAAATTCTATTTTTAACTATAAAAATATATTTTTTAACTATATAAATATTTTTATTTCATTTCACATCACATAATCAACTACACATCAAAATCAAACAAACAAACATACTAGCCGTCCATGGTCTGTAGACGACGGGTGTCGGGTGCTACTAAACACCGTCTGCATCCTAGTATATATTTTTATAACTAGAAAATAAAATTTAAAGTGAGAAGTTCTCACCGACTAGCTAATCCAATACCACGACTCTTCTTATGTAGAAATCTTCGCCGTGGTCCCCTTTTATCAATTTCATCGTCCGTGTCCACTACATATATAAAAATCGCTTTTTTATATTCACAATATATATATATATATATATCACATTTTTATACGGCTACTATATAGATAAAAATTCTATTTTTACACCGCTACTATATAGATAAAAATTCTATTTTTATCCCGCTACTACATATATTTTTACAATGCTTCTTCTTCTATAAAATGTATATTTATATTTTTTTCTACTTCTTATATAAAGATCGAATTTTTATCTATATAAAAATCTCAACTTATATTTTAAACAAAATCACTTCTTTATATTGTTAATTTGCTACAACACATATAAAGATCATATTTTTATAATCTCTACTATATAAAGATAATATTTTTAATATGCCACTAGTATAAAAATTATATTTTTATAACTTCTACTTTATAAAAATTATATTTTTAACCTTTCTACAGTATAAAAATTATATCTTTAACTTCTCTATATTATAAAAATTATATTTTTGACTTCCCTATATTATAAAAATTATATTTTATTCTCAAATTAAAAATCTCATCTTCCTCATATAAAAATCTAATTTTTATCGTTATAAAAATCTAATTTTTATCTTTATAAAAATCTAATCTTGTACACTATAAAAATCAAATCTCTTACACTATAAAAAATCTCGTCTTTAATACTTTAAAAATCTCGTCTTTCCTATGTTATATATATTTATATTTCTGAAAATAAAAACAATGTTTTTATGTAATTTAAAACTGATTTAACTATGTTAAATAAAATAATAAAAAAAATAGCAAAGGAGAAAAACTCACGTTCAAGGGGAAGGAGGGGGTCTCTTCATCGTCGCCGGAGGGGCTTTAGGTGGCTCGGTCCTCGGTGGGGTGCGCAGGCGGTGGCGGATCGGTGAAGGGGAGGGGCGACGTTAGGGTTTTAAGGGGGGGGCTCGGCGATCGATTCAGAAGTGAGGGAGGAGGAGAGGAGGAGCACAGACGGGGGGCGGGGGGCTGGAGGCGAGGGCGAGAGGCTGGGGGAGGCCGCGCCTCGACGGTGGTGCGAGCGGTGGAGGATCGACGTCCTCCCCATTTTCTTCTTTTTTTTCTTTTTAATTTCGAAATGAATTTGAACCGGGGGGGGGGGGGCTGAGAGGAGATAAGGGGAGAGAGGGATTTATTTTTATTTTATGTAATTTAATTTCAAAAAGTTGACTTTTTTATTCGGCCTCGAAACGAGACCCACCTCCTATCGTCCATAGCGTTTCACCCCTATTCCGAACACAATGGGATATGTATCGTAGGCTGATTCGATCATTACGATCAGTTTTCGTCAAAATCAACATATAACTCTATATATTGAATTTGAACGCGCATTTCAATTTACCAGGGTCACATACTAACTAGAAAAATTCTCGAAAAATATTTTCTAACTTTGTGTTAACAATACGGTCCTAACAAAACTAGTTTCATCGAATTCTGAGACCGTTTGAAAAATGGTCATTTTCTAGTCGATTAAAATCAACTAAAACTGGTCAAACTCGTTTTCCTTTGCCACGCTCACATATTGAATCGAAAAATTACGAAAATTGGAATCTAGAAATAACTTGACATCACGGATCGAACAAAAGTGGTTTCGTTGAAATCCGAGGTCGTTTGCAAAATTTCCATTTTTAAGGGCCAGAATTCCATAGCGACTATTCTGAATTTTCAACTGGGCATATCTTTTGAATCCCGCCATGAAATTTTGATTTTTCGGATTCATTGGAAAGATATTCTCAATTAGATTCTAATATTTTTGGTTTCACTAAAATCCGGCTTATTTTGAATCCTGTACATTCATTTGAATTTTGAAATCAAATTATTGAACTACCGCGCCATTTTCAATTCCTTTTATATATATAAATAAATATTTATATTCTAACGACGATCTATATAAATATATACGTTCAAATTGTATTCAAAATAAATTTTTCATCAATATTATTTAAAATAATTCATTTTAAATATTCAAAATTCATTAAAATTACCAAAATAAAATTTTTAAACTGGCTCAGATTTCCGGGTTATTACAATCTCCCCCACTTAAAACTTTTCGTCCCCGAAAAGGAACGAAGCCGAAAGTTGTTTAACTAATCAACTCAACTTTCACTATTTTCGTTACGGCTTAAGTTCTTCAACTTTTCAGTTTCTAAGAACTTTTTAAAAAAATTCAAAAATTTGGCTAACACCCTAAATTTCCGAAAAATTTCGCTATAACCTCCCCTGCACCTGGGACTTCGGGATATTTCATATAGCCTCCCATGGCCTTCTTCAATCAAAAAGAAAAAGAAAAAGCCAAGCGGCTAGCCAATCGGCTCATAAAATCATCATCACCCAAACAAAACAGTAAATTATGCTAAACATGTACCTATTTGTCGGGCAAACAAATTTTATTCTTCTGCTCTAGCCTCCTTGCTATGACCTGTTCAATGTAAGTACATGTATATGCGAGCAAATGCGACAAATTTTCAATACAACTCCCTATTTGATTCAATTTGATTAAAGGTTCAGCATTTTAATTAATCAACCAATAATCAAACAACACAATCAACAATCAATTAGTTGATTATCATTTCAAATTTATAACTTTGATATATAGTCTAAAAATCAGATTTTTGATGCCAAATCACAACAATAGGCCCTATCTAATTTTGGTTCTCACACCAGTCTAATGGAAATATATAGATGTCACACTTTCGAAACTCAAATACCAATTCTGATGATGTTCAAACTATCATCAGAATCATCTCTGGGCGACTAGAGTGTGATTCTATATCTATCCAATATATTAAAACTTCAAATATACGTTTGCAAGGCGTATATGCAAAATCTTTATATATTGGATTTTCCAAATCAATTTAAAATAAATAATCGAATACGAATAATTGATTTAAATTTTCAAAACAAAAATTGTTTTCATTTTAAAAATATACTCTTCACACTCGTTCTAGGATACTACTGATCCCATCTCTAACGAGTCATTCTCATTGGGAATTACTAATCCAATTTCTGATGGATTCTTTCGTATGGTTCTAATGTGTCTTGTTCTCTGAGCTTTGTAAACCAAAGCTCTGATACCAACTGTAAAGACCCGTAACTTCCCCGGTAAGGAAAGCGCGGATAGTTCGAGAACAAGCCACAAAATAGAACACAGATGGAAGAACGTTTCATTGTATATTACAATAATTCATCAGAATACACGAATATACAGAGCATAAATGAATAAAATACATTCGATAAATATCAGTGGTTACAATACATTACATAGCAGCGGAAAATAATACAAAATACAACTGAAGGAGATATACGGATACAAAGCTTTCCGGATATCGTTCCAGCTGTAAACCATGATCCTATGAATATAAATCTGCAAAACCAAAACTACTAGCTGCCCGTGTCAAAACAAGGGCACCCAGAGTTTAGGTTAAAACAATAAACTCCAGGTCAGTCATGGGACTGGTGTGAGAACTAAAACAGTTATTTATCTTTATTTTAAAGTTCGGTAAATCAAGGGACCACGCCGTATAACACGGAACGGGTTTCCTCCCAAGAATACCAGTGCATATAACAAAACAGCGCAATGTTTTTTGGAAAAATGAAGCTATTATAAGACCCAGGTCCTATCACACAATGCAATGCAAGCCGGGGGATAGAGTTTTCCCTTATAATAACCAAATATGCTTAGTACGTTTAAAACAAATCATTTGATACTACTATAAGTGCATAGTGTATAAAACAACTTCAAATCATAAGTATCAATCATAGACGGCATGGGTACCATATATCATGTCGCCATATTAGGCTCTGCAATCAAAACCGCAAATGTCACGTATTTGGAAATTGGATTTCCATCTGTGAACCGAGGCAAAAGATAGTCCTCACCGACTTTGAGACAATCTAGCCCATGTCTCAGGGTCAGAGCGCATTGACCCTTGGATCGTCAGGGCCGGTCCACAGATGTGGATTAAAATTCCTGAACACTATGTTTCCCCGCCCTTTGGGGCGTAAATGAGCCAACAAATGACTCCATCGGACCCGGATCGTCCGATCTAACCGAGGCGCCTCGCAACAGCAATAACCACATAAGTCAAACTCGTTAGGGCATGTAAAACCACTGACGCCACTTCTAACTAGAAAGAAACGCATGTCCTCCCTGAGGTCCTCTCCCGTTTTTGGTTCACAACCGGGGTGTGAGGCTCGTGAATTCACGTTACACAAAGCTATGCCACACAGGCTGTGCTTTGATCATCACCACAAGACTTTGCTTTCCAACAGAAGCCTTGATCAATTGCCACTTAGGCGTGCCACACAGGCAATTCACTCCATGCGTTTGATATCCATCAATATATAACCCCTGAGCTCGTACGTCTCAGAGAAGGGCGTTAAGCAAGAGAATAAATTCTCCGCCGCCAAACAGATATATATTTAATAGAAATCAATCACACAGACTAAAATCCAATGTCAGACACACAGTCCATTTACAAGTTCGTTTTGGGTCTGAACGAAACCGGAGGCACCTAGTACCCCGCATATCCATCGATCTCCAAGTACGTCTGGACGACCACCAACTGATTCCCTCCTCTTGGGTGTACGACCCAATCAAGATCATCAGTAATTGTCCAAACGACGTGAAGACCTCCGGTCTTCAACCACCGTCTTCATCTTCGACACCACGTCGAATCAGTTATTCAGAATAGGATAAACCCGGTCTTTCTTAATAACTCGCGTATATAATAAGTGTTACACAAACACAACATACGCCTTCTTCCAATTCAGAATATTCTTTTATTCAAATTTTCCTATACTTTGGGAAAAGGTTCCCATTAATTTTATCAAAGATAAATTCTTTAAATTTATTCTTTAATCTCCTTTGAATATCAATTCAAACTAGTCGGGGTTAGCGAACCACACCGAAGTAATCATTTATTTTATTTTTCCAATCCCAACCTATTCATCCCATGAAGTAAAACTGGTAATACTTCATATCTAACACCACAGTGTTATCGGTAAATTCAATTACCATTTCACGTTCAAATCTAATTAAAGATTTAACTATCGCCTGGAGTAAAACTGGTGATACTCCATTCTCGATCTTTTCAATCTAATTAAAGATTCATTAAAACTCCACTTAGTTTTAATCTTTAACTGGGTTAAAGAATCAGTGTCATTTAAAACACGGTTCACAATAAACCCAAAATCACATTCCATTAATTATCGGGTTAAAGAACAAGTGTTATTTAAAACACTGTTCACGATAAACCCAAAAATCAATATCAATTCCATTCCAATTAAATATCATTTAATTGGTACACTTCATTAAATCTAAATAAAAAAATTTAATCTTTTTCTCAACTGGGCTTAAGAAAAATGTTAATGAAGACACCATTCATGACAAACCCAAATCACATTTGATATTAAATACAAGGCTCTGAATAGAAAATATATCGGCTTATATTCAACATCAAATTCTACGACCAACAAATATCGTATTGGAAATAACGATATATATATATATATATATATATATATATATATATCTTTCAAATTTCCACAACAACATCTGTATAATCATGAAATCCAACATCGAAATATTCCAAAGACAATTTCGATTCAAATCCATTCCAATTCAATTATTGGAAATTCTGGTTACTTTTAAAACCCTTTTCAAATCCAATTTATTTATTTAAAAATAAATAAATTATTATTCTAATTCCAAATTAGTTCATTTCGATAAAAATCTATTTTTATCCTTTCAAATATGGAATTTTCCACCTTAATTCTTCAAAAATCATTTCTTATGATTTTACACAAATTATTAATATTTTTAATAATTTTATCAAGGCCCGTACAGTCGATTTCCATCAACGGCCAACGAACGGTACTTACAGCGACCTTTTCTAAATTTGATTTGGACATAGTTCCAAATCCAACCGTTAGATTTCAAATTTCTAATATTCGTTAGAAAGCACTTTTCGATACGAACCCAACGGTTCTAGTTTGAGGAGAATCCGACGGTCGGATCTCCCGCAACGTCAATTCGAAGTCAATGGTCGAAATTCACGAACTGCCGCAGCGCGGTGCATTCTACTCAGGCCATTATATTATATATATAATATATACTTCGTCGATTTCCTTTTAAAACGTATTACATAAATCGTTTTAAATGCGTTTTCAAAACGATTTCAACTTCCTTTTCAATTTCAAATCAAAATTGAATTTTTCAATAAAAATTCGTTTTAATTTCATTTCAAATCGATTTCAATTCAAATCGATTTTTAATTCAATTTAAGTTCGTTTTCAATTCAATTTCAATTCGAATTCAATTCTATTCAATTTCAATTTCAATCGAATTCATTTCAATTTGATTTCAATTCGAATTCAATTCTATTCAATTTTAATTCGAATTCAATTCTATTCAATTTCAATTCGAATTCAATTTTATTCAATTTCAATTTCAATTCGAATTCAATTCTATTCAATTTTAATTCGAATTCAATTCTATTCAATTCTATTCGAATTTCAAATCATTTCAGTTTATTTCGAATTTCAAATCAATTCAATTTAATTCAAATTTCAATTCACTTCAATTTATTTCGAATTTCAAATCACTTCAATTTATCTCGAATTTCAAATCAATTCAATTTAATTCGAATTTCAATTCACTTTAATATTCATTTCAATTTGAATAAAATCGATATAAATATCGTTCACGTCAAAATGGCGCAAATCTAATCAACACGGCTTCATATATTTCTATTTTCAAATATTTCTTTTTCAAATATTTCTCTTTCAAATATTTCTACTTCAAAACTGGAATGTGGCCCAATCAATTACCATATAATGTTAATTATATGAATTTTCTACAACACATGTATAAAATAACGAAGATAAATAATCAATCATCATCCAGAGTGCGTTATACACTGTATAAGCATCAAATATAAATATTTAACGCTTATGACAGTCTGTCAATCAATCGATCGACATACAAATAATTATTGGGATAAGTGTATGTCATATATCATCCCAATACCCGTGTGGGGTTTCAATAAATCAAACACAGATTTTATTTGTGCAGTTGGGCGATGTGCAAAATTTATCGTCCCAATCAATATCAGTCAAATGTGTGTATATAAACAAATCGTTCGATTTGTTTATATTAATCTATTTCATTTCATATCCACGTTAAAAATTCTATTTTTAACTATAAAAATATATTTTTTAACTATATAAATATTTTTATTTCATTTCACATCACATAATCAACTACACATCAAAATCAAACAAACAAGCATACAAGCCGTCCATGGTCTGTGGACGACGGGTGTCGGGTGGTACTAAACACCGTCTGCATCCTAGTATATATTTTTATAACTAGAAAATAAAATTTAAAGTGAGAAGTTCTCACCGACTAGCTAATCCAATACCATGACTCTTCTTATGTAGAAATCTTCGCCGTGGTCGCTTTTTGTCAATTTCATCGTTCGTGTCCACTACATATATAAAAATCGCATTTTTATGTTCACTATATATATATATATATATATATATATATATATATATAAATCACATTTTTATACCGCTACTATATAGATAAAAATTCTATTTTTACACCGCTACTATATAGATAAAAATTCTATTTTTATCCCGCTACTACATATATTTTTGCAACGCTTCTTCTTCTATAAAATTTATATTTATATATATTTCTACTTCTTATATAAAGATCAAATTTTTATCTATATAAAAATCTCAACTTATATTTTAAACAAAATCACTTCTTTATATTGTTAATTCGCTACAACACATATAAAGATCGTATTTTTATAATCTCTACTATATAAAGATAATATTTTTAATATGCCACTAGTATAAAAATTATATTTTTATTAATTCTACTTTATAAAAATTATAGTGTTAACCTTTCTACAATATAAAAATTATATTTTTGACTTCTCTATATTATAAAAATTATATTTTTGACTTCTCTATATTATAAAAATTATATTTTATTCTCAAATTAAAAATCTCATCTTCCTTATATAAAATTCTAATTTTTATCGTTATAAAAATCTAACTTTTATCTTTATAAAAAATCTAATCTTGTATACTATAAAAATCAAATCTCTTACACTATAAAAAATCTCGCCTTTAATACATTAAAAATCTCGTCTTTCCTATGTTATATATATTTATATTTCCGAAAATAAAAACAATGTTTTTATATAATTTAAAACTGATTTAACTATGTTAAATAAAATAATAAAAAAAACAGCAAAGGAGAAAAACTCACGTTCAAGGGGAAGGAGGGGGTCTCTTCATCGTCGCCGGAGGGGCTTCAGGTGGCTCGGTCCTCGGTGGGGTGTGCAGGCGGTGGCAGATCGGTGAAGAGGAGGGGCGACGTTAGGGTTTTAAGGGGGGCTCGACGATCGAGAGGGGGAGGAGGAGAGGAGGAGCAGGGACGGAGGGGGGGGGGGGCTGGAGGCGAGGGCGCGAGGCTGGGGTAGGCCGCGCCTCGACGGTGGTGCGAGCGGTGGAGGATCGATGTCCTCCCCATTTTCTTCTTTTTTTTCTTTTTAATTTCGAAATGAATTTGAACGGGGGGGGGGGGGGGGGGGGGTGAGAGGAGATAAGGGGAGAGGGGGATTTAATTTAATTTAATTTCGAAAAGTGGACTTTTTTATTCGACCTCGAAACGAGACCCACCGCCTGTCGTCCATAGCGTTTCTCCCCCATTCCGAACACAATGGGATATGTATCGTAGGCTGATTCGATCGTTACGATCAGTTTTCGTCAAAATCAACATATAACTCTATATATTGAATTTGAACGCGCATTTCAATTTACCAGGGTCACATACTAACTAGAAAAATTCTCAAAAAATATTTTCTAACTTCGTATTAACGATACGGTCCTAACAAAACTAGTTTCGTCGAATTCTGAGACCGTTTGAAAAATGGCTATTTTCCAGTCGATTAAAATCAACTAAAACTAGTCAAACGCGTTTTCCTTTGCCACGCTCACATATTGAATCGAAATATTACGAAAATTGGAATATAGCAATAACTTAAGATCACAGATCCAACAAAAGTGGTTTCGTCGAAATCCGAGGTCGTTTGCAAAATTTCCATTTTTAAGGGCCAGAATTCCATAGTGACTATTCTGAATTTTCAACTGGGCATATCTTTTGATTCCCGCTATGAAAGTTTGAATTTTCGGATTCGTTGGAAAGATATTCTCAATTAGATTCTAATATTTTTGGTTTCACTAAAATCCGGTTTATTTTGAATCCTGTACATTCATTTGACTTTTGAAATCGAATTATTGAACTACCGCGTCATTTTCAATTCCTTTTATATATATAAATAAATATTTATATTCTAACGACGATCTATATAAATATATACGTTCAAATTCTATTCAAAATAAATTTTTCATCAATATTATTTAAAATAATTCATTTTAAATATTCAAAATTCAATAAAATTGCCAAAATAAATTTTTTAAACTGGCTCAGATTTCCGGGTTATTACAATAACCATTTCTATAAAAATCATATTTTTATTCTAAAGGCGTACATATAAAAATTATATTTTTATTTCAAATCAAATATGTTATTTATATTTTAAAATCAATGTATATTTTCATTTTCAAAATCAATGTATATTTTTATTTTCAAAATCAATGTATATTTTTATTTTCAAAATCAATGTATATTTTCATTTTAATTACCATTAATTAATTAACTACATAATTATACAAAAATTTATGATTTATACCCTTTTTATTTCCTTCTTGCCATCGTTCAAACCGTGCTCCAAACTTCAAGTCGTTGCTACGCCTCCAGGACTTGATCGGAGGATGATCCAGCTGGCCCCCGTCGTCGGCCAACGCGACCGCCGCCTACGCCCAGAAGTTGATCCATCTCGGTGGAGCCATCCTCATCCATTTGTTGCTCAAATGCGGGTAGTTGGAGCTCGAAAATCGAGCCCTTTAGGCAATGAGAACTGATCATCCTTATACGGATGGGAAGAGCGGAAAAAGCTCTTCAATCTTCGTACATAAATCACCTTCGATTACGTGATGTGGAGGGAGGAATTAAAGGATTTGATTTCGAGCAATTTGGCCGTTGGTTTTTCTAATTGGAGGCGGCTGACGATGGGGTTTGACCAAAGGGAGAGACGCTAGGGTTTTTGACTTGGGGGGTATATATAATGTAATATAATTATTGTTTAATTCTAATTTAACTTGTTCATCATTACAAACTCCAAATCAAACCCACCGACAATTGCCCCTAGCTAATTACTCCCATTTCGGATACAATGGTATATGTCTCGTAAGCCAGTTCTATTATTTTGACAAGTTTACGTTCAATTTAAAATATAAATTTATATATTTTAAATTCAAACACACATTTCAATTTACCGGGGCCACATACGGACTCCAAAAATTCCAAAAAATTAAATCTGGCTATGTTTTGATGATATAGTCCTAACAAAACTAATTTCATCAAATTTGGACACCGTTTGAAAAATGGTCATTTTCTAGTCGATCCAAATTGACTGAAACTTTCAAAACACATTTTCCTTTGCCACACTCACATATTAATCCGAAAAATTCTGAATTTTGGAATCTAGCAATAACTTGATATCCCGGATCCAACAAAAGTGGTTTCATCGAAAACGGAGGTCGTTTGCAAAATGGCTATTTTTAAGGGCTATATTTTCCATAACGACTATTCTGAATTTTCAAATGGGCATAACTTTTTATTCCCGCTATGAAATTTCAATTTTTCGGATTCGTTGGTAAGATATTTTCAAATAGATTCTAATATTTTTGGTTTTGCTAAAATCTGGTTTATTTTGAATCCTGTACATTCATTTGAAATTTGAAATCGAATTTTCAAACTACCGCGCCATTTTCAATTCCTTTTATAATTAAAATATTTATTTATATTCCAATGTCGGTTCAAATAAATATTTCCGTTCTAATTCTACTCAAAATAGATTTCTTGTCATTATCATTTAAAATAAATCATTTTAAATATTCAAAATTCATTAAAATAACCAAACTAAAATTTTTAAATTGGTTCTGATTTTCCGGGTTGTTACATGTATAGACTACGGTATTACAAACGGTGTAAGGGTAAAAATGTAATCCCGCTTACGCTATTTTCAATATGTTTACTTTACCGAATAGACATTATAATAATAATGTATTATACTATGTATGTATTAGTTTAACGGATCCTTGAGAGATGGAAAATCCCATAACATCTCTTGAGTTACTGCACCCATGGCACTCAGGTTATTTTGTATTTTAATTTGGCTAATATGAGAATGTTTTAGTCTTGATCCGAGTGTTTGTTGTGTTTTCTTTTTATGCAATACGCTCGGGTCAGCAGAAGTTGCATTTAGCGAAGATCACTTTGCCTTGGAGATCGAAGACGAAGAATTGGTATATATCCATTATATATATATATATATATATATATATATATATATATATATATATATATTTCCGCTGCACTTTGTTTCCGCTGTCTTCTTATGTATATCTGCATATGTATGTGACTCTGATAATAATTTGTACATTATAGTCAAATGTATATATTTCAACTGCTTTTGAACCATTATTTGTTTATTATATATTGTCCTTCCGCTGTGAGATTCTGTGATTGTTTTCTCTTCTTTCTTCTTTTTCTTCTTTTCCCAATAACTACCTGTGTTGGTGAATTGTTTGGGTCAACATGGGTGGTTTATTGTCGATTTGAACGGTCAAAAATCCAGGTCGTTACAGTTGGTATCAGAGCGACAGTTAGCGATAACCTTGGCTCTGTTTGGGAATTAACTCATTAGAGATAGGGTTAGTAATGCCCTAGAATGACCTGAGAGTATATATGAGAGAGTGTACTTGTATTTTGGATATAAAATGATTTTATATTGTGTTGACTTGTTCTGTTGAGTATTTATGGATTCTGGTCTATATATGGGACGCCATTGAATCGATAGGAATTTCTAAATAATCAGGAAGAATGGATCAACATAATACGGTTTTCGATTATATTTTTAAATATATAAAATATATTATTATTGGTTTTAAGTGTATATGTATTCGTTACTAGTAGGTAATAATATTAAGTTATTATCTATTATGGTTGATTAAATAATAAATCTAATGAAAAGAAATTTAATGGTTTTAGAAAATTGAAGATGAAATCTATTAAATATAGTTAATCACAAATTATGCTTTGCAAATGAATGGGAAATGAACTTGAGAACTCGATTCTGATGTTTTTGAAAGTGAATTTGCCAAGATTTTTGAAATAATATAGTGCTACAAATAAGTATTTTCGAATGGAAATGATTTCAAACAATTTTCAATGGAATGAAAGTGTAATCCTTTCTCAGACCTTAGAAGTAGCTTGGTAATGAGTGCACGTATTACCGATGTTTATTCCGAAGGGTCTAAGTGGGGGAGGCCACTCAGTAATTTCATAATAAGTTCAAATAAAGGATTTGGATTTAAAATTTTATATGGCACGACTTTCTATAAAATAGTATAAGTACATGTATTATTTAAAACTTGGTTTATAAACTCGGAATTAAGTATTTAAGCTCATTTTAACTAATAATGTTAAGTCCTAGGTTAAGGTAAATCAATTCATTTGAATATATATTTTGGAATCATAAAATGGACTTAAGTTTTGAGAGGAGAGATATGGACATTGGAATGCTTAAGCATGAGAGATAATAAAGTTTAAACCAGTTCCAAATTTAGTCGATATAAGTTTTAAGAAAAATTAAATTAACCATGGAAAATAATTCAACTAAGTCGACTAAAATGAATTTGGAAAATTTTTGGGTGTGTAAATAAAAGTGGCAATAACTTATGACTTGAGAAATAAATAAGTATATCAAGTTAGTTCGAGAAAGAGTGGAAAAGAAATTTATGTTGTTGATAAAATATGAATCATCGATAAATTTGAAATAAAGAAATTAAATGGAAAATTAGTGAATATGGAAATTAAAGTATAGAAAAATCTAAAATGGGAAACTTGATTTAAATAATATGTTGAATGTAACGTGGGTTTGAATAATGAAATGAATGGATGTAAATCAATTGTCGAATGGAATATAAGTTAAGTTGAGTAAAAGAAATTGAGTTAAATAAAGTTTAACTTAGGAAATCGAATAATAACGGTTTGAGAACTAAGTATAAAAATTGAGTTATAAACCGTCCTTAATTCAATTCGGGATTTGAGAGTCTGATTAATAACTTTAGTTAAGGGAATAAGATATAATTTAAAAATGAAATGGGAAAGAGTGAATAAGAAATGGTTAAATAAATGAAATCAATTTAGGAAAATTAAATAAGTTGATTTAGAATTCATATAGATAAATGGACTTAGTAAGTATAATTTGATTCATACGAACAACTAAAGGTAAATCGTTGAATAAATAAGTGATAACCAAATCTAATGGTCGGAGTTTGTTAAGGTTTTAAAATCTGAAGGTTTGAAACTCCAACTCAAATAAATCGAAGTTTAAGGGAAATTTGGCTGAATTAAATAGACATGAAAGTGAAAAAAATTTAAATCTATTTTTGAAATGAAAACCATAAAAAATAGGAAATGGATGTAAATGAAACCGACAAAAGAAATATGAAAATGAAGCTAAATTCAGTCGAGACTAATGAATTGAACCCTCTAAATTTAAGCTAGAAGACCAGACAAAACCAATGGAGAATTAAGTAATTAAGGAAGGAATGAGAAATGAAATTTGGCAAATTGGTCCGTGTTAATGAATTAAGGGTTGAATATACTCAAGATAGTTGGGAAAAGGTTAAAATTAATTCATTCTTATTCGAAATTTAATGCTTGGAATGGAACGTGAAACAAATAGAAAATGTATTGGAATGAAATAAGCAATTGAATATGAATCCATTGCTCGGATAATGAAGTAAAAGATTTAATGGTCAAACAAGAACGAATGAAATGGGTGAGTTGGAAATGGGTTTAAAGTGAGATGAATGATAATGGAACATAAATAAATAAAATTGAACTTATCTAATATGAATGAAACGAATACGAATATGTTTAAGCAATAAAGGAGTGAATCGTATTGTGAACATAATAGAGCGATAATCAAATCTTACATGGTTAAGCTTGCTTAAATGGGGAATCCAGAAGTTTGAAACTCCAAATAAATGAATCGATGTTTATGCGAAAACCTGAAATATTAGGTGAGCTGAAGTATAATGACCACAACTTTTGAATGAATGGAAGGAATTCATTGATTCCGGACTTTTTGGAAACCTTAGAAACTGAACTAAAACTTTTGTTAACGGGTCCTTGTCTAATTTTCATGTTTATTTGGTTGAAAACTAAGCGTTAGTTGTAGTTCAACGCATAGAAAATTAAAAACTGAAGCGTATGTCGATATTGTTTTGACCATAACTTCCTAGCGGATTGTCAGATTTTAATGTGCGAGTATAATTCGGAAAGCCCAGGATCTGAACTAAAACTTTTCCTTAATGTTAGGTAAAATTTCAATGTTTTAAGGGTTAAAAACTGGGTTAAACAACTCAGACCTGCATTTTTCAGTGTACGGGCTGAGGTTTCACCTTCACTAAAATAGTCATAACTTTTAAACGAATTATCCGAATTCAACGAATCCGGACAATTCGGAAAGCCTGAAACAATTGCAACAACTTTTTCCTAGTGCTATGGTCAAATTTCATCATCTATGGGGTGATAACCCTCAATTTGTTCGCTGACCTATTATGAGTATCTTGGTTTTGTAGTTGAAATGTTCGATACATGTTGTGTAGGTTATGTGCATTTGCTATGTATTGTTTATATGTTGGATTCTTATGCCTATGTGAGTATTTAGCAGGTATAAGGAGTGTGCGCTACGTTTGGAGCTTGCTTGCGATAAATACCAAAGCGCTAAATAAATTGCAAATATAACGCTAAAAGAGGTACGTATTTGTGATACATGGTTTTGTGGTTGCATATATATGTTTTCCCCCATTTGGGATGCCTCATCAAATGATGAGATGTATATTTGAGTTTTATATATGTTGTGATTTTTCCGAAACTTTCCGTACAATGGAGATGTTGCCGAAATTTTTCGTGATTTTGGGAGTTAGAAAATTTATCAGATTTTTACAACTACATAACTTATTTTATAAATGCTATTTTATATGTATGGGTTTGATACTCAATATCGTATTTCATTCTCTTTTCGAGGATGAAAAGATTTTAAGTGGGGGAGAATGTAACAACCCATAATTTTCAGTATATTTAAATTTAGATTTAAAATAAATATATGGGATAATACTGGATAAAAATTCAATTTTGTTGATTATAATGATGATGATTATTTGAATGGAGTATAAATAGGTTTTTTAATTTAGTTATTTAGAAATGTTGTAATATGGAATTAATATTTTGATTAAATTTAAGTTATTTAAGTTAAAAAGGGATTCAAATTTAATTTGTTAAAGGGTGGAATTCCAAGTTGTTTAAAAATAACTGAAATTCAAATCTAAGTTCAAATAATCAAATTGAGGACTTATGATTTGTGAAATCAATTTGTAAAATTTATTTAAGTTGAAATTTGATTTAAATTGAATTTTATTAATATTTAATTTAAATTAAATCAGTTAAATGAATAATTAAATGTTTTATTAATAAATTAACTATGAAATTTAACTCTTTTGGCAACTATCTCAGAATCCGATGAAACCAGTTTCATCGGATCCGGAACGGTGAATTATGGTAGGATTTCAATTTGCGTTACAATCGAACTTGTTGTTTGATCGTACGGTATAAAATGTGAAAGGGATTAATGTAATTGAATAAGTGCTTATTTCTCATATTGGATCTTATATATACTAATAAATTTCATCTCCACCTCATCAGCCCATTCTTTACTACGTATGATTTCCTCAATCCATTCTCTCTCTAATGGCTGAAAATAAAATTTCAAAAACCCCAGATTTAAATTCAAAATTAAATTAAAATCAAATCTTCACCGAAACCTATCAAATTATACACCAAATCGAAGCTTTCAACGAGTAGAATCCAGATCTACAATTCGTTTTTGCATGCAAGCAGTGGTTCAACCGGAATTGATAGTCAAAGTTTCTGGAAGTCGAAACCCTAGAGGTTGAATTAGGGTTTTTTGATTTAGGCTCTAATCAAGGAATCAAACTTCTAGGTATTGTAGAGGAGATCGATACAAGTTTATTGGTGGTGGTCGGAGGTTATATAGTGGTGCGGTTTGCCAGGAATTTGCGTTTCAAGCCATAAATTTTTTTTCGGTTACCTCGTCGACGGCGGATTAGTAGGCCACCGGAGGTGACTGGTGCAATACTAGTAGATGCGGATTTTCATGAGCTTCCAGTTGGCAGTGGTCACGTGTGCTGAAGTGGCCGGAGTTGAGGGCGGTGGTCGGTCAAATTTCGGGCATTTTGGGTCAAATTCATTCAACGGGTTACTATTCACACGGGATAGGAGCGGGAAGAAGCTTTAGGCGGGTGATGTGGATGAAGGTAATTAGTGAGAAATTTATTTAATTAATTTTTATAAATTCAAGTTCCAAATGTTAAAACACTGATAACTTTTACATGTGAACTCGGATTTGGACGCGGTTGGGTGCGTTGGGATCATGGCAGAATTGCGGTTGATCTGAGACTGGTTTGGTTGCATTTGGAGACAGAAAAATTTTGGGCTTTGGTTGGACATCCAATCCACTAAAAACCCAAAAGTGAGTGATTTTTTCTCACGACTAACTAAATTATTCCCATATTTATTGAATTAAATTGTGAAATAAGTTTGGTTGCATAGTTGTGTTTAATTATTGATGTGTTGCTTGAATTTGACATGCAAGTGGGTTAAATCTGGAATTTAAGTTGATAAATAGTTATTTCGGTTAATTAAATTTCTAGTTAGAAATCATGACAATTAGTAACCAGTAAAATGATTTAATTTACCGTTTGAATAAATGGTTGTGATGGATGCTTTGGTTGTTTGATTTTTGAATGGATATTGATATTGTTATATCCCATTTTTTTAGTATATGGAGGTGTATGTTATTGTGATGATTAATCCCAATTACCCTTGATGTTACGGGCATCTGATAAATCCGGGATTAATCGATTTAAATAAATTAAGAACACAAAGTGAAATGATAAATGTTTGTGACCCTGATTTCGATTGAAATGATAGATCCAACCCTGAAATATCGATAAATTTAAATTTAATATCATTTGGCCATAGGATCGAAAATTATATATGGACATCGGTTGGTTAAATGATTTTTTTATATTTGGAAATTTTATTTGATAGAAATTTCATTTAAAGGAATGGGCCGATACTCGATAAACTTGTTTCCTTTAAAGATATGGATTGCGAATGTTTATTTGAAATGGTTAAGAGAATATTTTCCAAATAAAGTGGAAATTCTTAAATTGGGATTTGAATAAAATATGAGATTTTCAAATTAAGGGTTTGGATTTGAATTTAATAAATTCTTATTAAATTAAATCTGGAATAAAGATAATCGAGGATACTCGGAGTTGTTTTAAACTTAGAGTTGAATATGGGGTGAATTCTCTAAATTGAAAGATTGATTTGAATGGTGTTTGAAACAAGATATTGAACTAGGAAATAGACCGGAGTACAGATTCAAGTGTTGGAAGTTCAGATAGAAGGAACAATTATAGTTAAAGAATTTTATTATATATATTTACCCTGTTTGATTTCAAATAAACTATTCCTTTCCTTAAAATTCAGTTATTAAAACTCTAACTTATAAACTATTTATTATGACTAAATTTCCTTATATTTTATTACTTAAACTAATTAGTAAGACTTATATTTTATATATCTACATAGTGATCTAAATTTATCTTATTTTGTTTTAACCATTTTCTTCTATACATATATGTTATATAAAGATTTTTAATTATAAGCATCTATTTTCAAGTATTTTAAATGATTGTAAAATTTCTTTCGAATGGAAAGTTCGTGGATTTAAACTGTTGGTTCAAATGGAGTAAAGATAAAGTATATTCTATTTGAATATGGATCGATTTTTAAACCGATTTTAATATGGAAATGTAAGTTATATTCTACTCGAATATGAATGGATCTCCTAAGGGATCGAAATGAGTTGTAATGGAACATATATATATATATATTCTATTTGAATATGAATGGATTTCGAACATACATCGAATTGAAATAATTATAATCTTTGATATTAAGTATATTCTACTTGAATATAAATCGATTTAGTGAAATATTATATGATTATAATATAATGAAATGAAATAGATTCTAGTTTAGAATATAATCGGTTTTGGTATGATTATGATATGTTGATATGGAAATTATATTCTTTTTGAATATAAATTGGGTTCGAAACAAAACATGATATTTTGAATATAAAGTGAACTTTTGTGAAATGAAAAAGAACCGACCAATGTGGAAAATGTAAACATTGGTTGTTAAAGAGGCCGGAGTCAACCAATGGCATACTCTCTATCAGTGTTGATACCACTTTAACAATTATGAACATTATGACATATCCAGAATGAAATACGATGACTTCGAGGCGATTTTTGGATTGATGAAGACGAACGATGATGAAATAGCCTTGACCTTCGGGTTATAATTGAAATGACTAAAACAGGAGCTATACCGTGACTAATTGAGGTAGCACATTTGATCGGACACACTTCTCCGATACTATTTCTATGACTATGATGATGATTTGGGACCTTTTGACATGGAAGTGTGATCCGAGGTGGGCGGTAGTGGCTGCTATGCGTTACCACCGGTCCGGGAGTGCAATTGGTAGAATCCTACCCTGGGCATTGCCTCGAGTGGCTTGCCATATTTGTCCTTATCGAGCCCCATACGATTTTGATTTGTATCGTACCTATGAAGTGCCCTCTGATGCCATCAGTTACGGTGGGTTTAGGTACTGTATAGACTACGGTATTATAAACGGTGTAAGGGTAAAATGTAATCCCGCTTACGCTATTTTCAATATGTTTAATTTACTGAATAGACATTACAATAATAGCGTATTATACTATGTATGTATTAGTTTAACGGATCATTGAGATATGGAAAATCCCGTAACATCTCTTGAGTTACTGCACTCATGACACTTAGGTTATTTCGTATTTTAATTTGACTAATATGAGAATGATTTAGTGATGATCCGAGTGTTTGTTGTGTTTTCTTTTTATGCAATATGCCCGGTTAGCAGAAATTGCAGTTAGCGAAGATCACTTTGCCTTGGAGAATGATTTTTATTCATGTAGCGAAATAGAAATATAATTTTTATAATATGTGCAGCAATATAAAAATGAGTTAAAAATGGGATTTTTAACATAAACTGTGTTAAATAGATTTCGTTGAAAACACGGTGAAAGACCCAATATGGAGGGAAACAAATCAAAATTCAAACCATTCAGAAATAAAACTGGTAGTGTGGAAACCAAAGGTGAGAACTTCTCACTTTAAATTTTATTTTCTAGTTAAAATATGAACTAGGATGCAGACGGTGCTTAGCAGCACCCGACACCCGTCGTCCATAGACCATGGACAACTTGTTTGATTTGATTGTGTTGTGAAAAAATATTGTGATGTGGAATGGAATAAATAAAATATTCATGTGTTGAAATCAATATTTTATAGTTAAAATTATAATTTTTAACGTGTATATGAATTAAATAAATATTCATTTACAAATCGAACGATTTGTTTATGTACACACATTTGACTGATAATGATTAGGACGATATATTTTACACATCGCCCAACTGCACAAATAACATTTAGTGTTTGTTGATTGAAACCCCACACGGGTGTTGGGATGATATTTGACGTACACTTATCCCAATATTTAGTTGTATGTCAATCGATTGGTTGATAGGTTGTGGTAAGCGTTAAATATTTATATTTAATGCTTATGCGGTGTAGAATGCACTCTGGATGATGGTTGATTGTTTATCATTGTTATTATATACATATGTCGTATGGAATCCATATAACTAACATTATATGGTAATTGATTGTGTCTCATTCCAATTTGGAAAATAAAGAATATTTTAAAATAATATATTCATGTGTTGAATAGAATAATATATTCATGTGTTGAATAAAATAATATATTCATGTGTTGAATAAAATAATATATTCATTTGTTGAATAGAATAAATAAAGAATATTTTAAAGTAATATGTTCATTGTTGAATAAAATATATTCATGTGTTGAATAAAAGCGTGTTGATTAGATTAACGCCATTTTGACGTGAACGGTATTTATATCGATTTTATTCATTTTTATAATGAATATCGAAAAGGAAGTGATTTCAAAAATCTGATGTTTGAAAATATTATCATTTATATGTTAATGATATGGAATATTCAATTTTGATTTAAAATTGAAAATGAAGTTGAAACTGTTTTTTAACCGAATTTAAAACAATTTATAAAATACGCTTTAAATGGAAATTGACGAAATATATATAATATATATTATATATATATAATGGCCTGAATAGAACGCGCCGCGCCGCGGCAGTTCGCAAATTTCGACCATTGACTTCGATCGGACATTACGGGAGATCCAACCTTCGGATTCTCCTAAAACCAGAACCATTGTGTTCGTATCAAAAAGAGCTTTCCGACTAATATAAGAGATTTGAAATCTAACGGTTGGAGTTGGAATTATGTCCAAATCAAATTTGGAAAAGGTCGTTGCAAATGTAGTTTGATGACCGTTTATGGAAATCGATTGTGCGGGCCTTGATAAAATTATTAATAATTTGTGTAAAATCATAATAAATGATTTGGAAAGAATTGGGTGAAAAATTCCATATTTGAAAAGATAAAAATATATTTTTATCGAAATGAACAAGTTATGAACTAGAATTATAATCCAATATTTTTAAATAAATAAATTGGATTTGAAATGGTTTTAAAAATAACCGGAATTTCCAATATATGAATTAGAATGGATTTGAATCGATATTATCTTCGGAATATTTCGAGATTGGATTCCGTGATTATACAGATATTGTGGAGGAATTTGGAAGATATATATATATTATTATTATTCCAATACGATATTTGTTGATTTGAGAATTTGATATTGAATATAAGCTGGTATATTTTCTATTCAGAGCCTTGTATTTAATATCAAATTGGATTTTGGGTTTGTCATGAACGGTGTTTTAAATAACACTTGTTCTTTATCCCGATTGACAATGGAATGAGATTTTAGGTTTGTCGTGAATGGTATCTTTAATAATACTATTCTTAAACCCAATGAAGTTAAGAAAATTAGAAACTAACTGGAGATTAGCTAAGTCGAATGATTTCCTGGGTATCGACCTGATGTTGGTTTCGGCCTTCGGGATTAATACTTAGGGAATTGTTCTCTTACTAATTTACGGTTAGAGACTGATGGAATGTGATTTTGGGTTTTTCGTGTACCGTGTTTCAAATGACATTGGTTCTTTAACCCAATTAAATACTGGATTTATTCCCTAGATTTGAATAATCATTAATATTGATTTTTGGGAAGATTAAAACTGAATTAGAGTTTTAATGAATCTTTAATTAGATTGAAATATGAATGTGATAATTTATATTATCAAATTTAGGAAATGATCGGGAATGGAGTATCACCAGTTTTGCTCCAAGCGATAGTTAAATCTTTAATTAGATTTGATCGTGAAATGGTAATTAATATTTACTGATAACACCGTGGTGTTAGATATGGAGTATTGCCCGTTTTTCTCCATGGGATCAATAGGTTGGGATTGGAAAATAAAATAAATGATTACTTCGGTGTGATTCGCTAATCCCGACTAGTTTGGAAAACCTTAATATGGTTGGACTTGATATCCAAAGGAAGATTAACGAATAAATTTTAAAGAATTTATCTATGATAAAATTAATGGGAACAAATCCCTTAGAATGTGAATATTTGAATAAAACAATATTCAGAAATGGAATGAGGCGTATGTGTGTTTGTGACACTTGTTTATTATATACGTGAGTTATTCGGAAAGGTCGGGTTTATACCTATTCTGAATCACTGATTTGACGATATGTCGATGATGAAGACGGTGGTTGAAGACTGGAGGTTTTCACATCGTTTGGATGATTACGGATGTCTTGATTGGGTTGTACACCCAAGACGAGGTAATAAGTGGTGATCATCCAGACGTACTTGGAGATCGACGGATATGCAAGGGCCTCTCTCCTGTATTGGATATATGGGACGAGGAATAAGGTGCCTCCAGTTTCGTTCAGACCCAGAATGAACTTGTAAATGGACTCTGTGTCTGACATTGGATTTTATTCTGTGTTGGTTGATCTCTATTAAATATATATCTGTTTGGCGGTGGAGAATTTATTCTCTTGCTTAACGCTCTTCTCTGAGACATATGAGCTCAGAGGTTATATATCGATAGACATCAG
The DNA here is from genome assembly GCA_030737875.1 of Allium sativum. NCBI lineage: Eukaryota > Viridiplantae > Streptophyta > Magnoliopsida > Asparagales > Amaryllidaceae > Allium > Allium sativum. Next base: position 470,576,841 of record CM060918.1, read on the forward strand.
TCGCATGGCATGAATTGCCTGTGTGGCATGCTGGGAAGCAAATGATCAAGGCTTCTGTTGAAAAGCAGAGTCTTGTGGTTGATGATCAAAGCATGGCCTGTGTGGCATAGCTTTGTGTATAGCATTAATTCGCGAGCCTCACACCTCGGTATGAGTCAAAAACGGGAGCGTGACTATAGGGAGTGAACGACGTTTCTTTCTAGCTATGGGTGGTGTTAGCATTTTACAAGCCCTGATGTTTATATTATTTTTACTTGTGTGGTTGTTGGAATGCGAGGCGCCTCGGATATATCGGTCTCTACGGAGCCGATGGATAGGTCCTATAGGACCGGGAAACGTGTGTTCAGGTATAACCAATCCGCTATGTGTGGACCGGCCCTGAAGATCCCAGGGTTCGCTAGCGTCTGAATCCTGAGACATTTGCTAGAGTGTCTCAAATCAGTGAGGAGCCATCCCTGGCCTCGACTCATGATGGAAATCCAATTTCCAATACATGACATTTAGGTTTTGATTGTAGAGCTTAGTATTGGTGACATGATAAATCGTACCCATGCCACCTATGATTGATACATTTATATTTGAAGTTGTTTTTTACACTTTACACTATTATAGTATCAAAATAATTTGTTTTAAACGTATCAAGCATTTTTTTGCTATTATAAGGTAAAACCCTATCCTCCGGCTTGCATTGCATTGCGTGATGGGATCTGGGTCTTATAATAGCTTCATTTTTCCAGAAAACATTGCGTTGTTTACTCTATGCACTAGTATTCTTGGGAGGAAACCCGTTCCAAGTTATACGGCGTGGTCCCTTGATTTACTCTCTTTTAAAGTAAAGTTTTAAATAACTGTTTTAGTTCTCACACCAGTCACATGACTGACCTAGAGTTTATTGTTTAAACCTAAACTCTGGTGCCCCTATTTTCCACACGGGCAGCTAGTAGTTTTGATTTTGCAGATTTATATTCATATGATCCTGGTTTACAGCTGGAATGATATTAGGAAAGCTCTGTATCCGTATATCTCCTTCAGTTGTGTTATGTATTATTTTCCGCTGCATTGTAATTTGTAATCTCTGATATTTTTCTGATGTATAATATTTATTCATACTCTGTATATTCTTGTACTCTGATGTAAATTGTTGTAATAGAAATGAAATTTTCTTCTGTTTGTGTTCTGATTAGTCCTGTTCTCAACTCAATCTGGGCTTTCCTTCACGGAGAAGTTCGAGTCGTGTCAGTTTGGTATCGGAGCTTTGGTTTATAGAGCTCGAGAACAAGACACATTAAAACCATACGAAAGAATTCATCAGAGATTGGATTAGTAATATCCAATGAGAATTACTCGTTAGAGATAGGATCAGTAGTATCCTAGAACGAGTGTGAAAAGTGTTGTTTTTAAAATTAAAATGAAAACGAAATTTGTTTTGAAGATTTAAACCATTTTATACGTATTTGAATATTTATTTGTATTGAATTTCGACAATACAATTTATAAAGATTTTGCATATACGCTTTGCAAACATATATTCGAAGTTTTAATATACAGGGTAGATATAGAATCACACTCTAGTCGCCCGGGAATGATTCTGATGATAAGTACCCATCATCAGTGTTATGTTCGAGTTTCGAAAATGGGATATCTATATATTTCCAATTGACTGGTGTGAGAACCAAAACTAGATAGGTCTTATTGTTGTGATTTGGCACCAAAAACATGATTTTTTGTATATAGATACCAAAGTTATGAGTTTGAAAATTTATCAACAAATTGATTGTTGGTTGTGTTGTATGATTATCGGTTTGATTAATTAAAAATTTGAACCATTAGCCAAATCAAATCAAAATATTGAACTGACTTGAAAATTGTTTGAAATGCATGCATGCATGTATATATATATATATGTGTGTGTGTGTGTGTGTGTGTATGTGAGAGAGAGCAGGTCATACCAAGGAGGCTAGAGAAGAGGAATAAAATTGTATGCCCGACAAACAGGTACATGTTTACTAATTTATTGGGTTTGGATGATTTTATGAGCCGATTGGCTAACCGCTTGGCTTTTTATTTTTCTTTTTGAGATGAGAGGGCCTGTGTGGCGGTTTGGGGATTTTCCCGGTGCTCCCCGTACAAAGGAGGTTATGGCGAAAATTTCGAAAATTTAGGGTGTTAGCCAAATTTTTGAAAAATTAGAAATTCTTAGAAACTGAAAAGTTGAAGAATGAAAGCCAAACTAAAAGTTGAGTTGATTAATAAAACAACTTTCATCTCCATTCCTTTTCGAGGACGAAATGATTTTAAGTGGGGGAGATTGTAACAACCCGAAAAATCAGAACCAATTTAAAATTTTTATTTTGGCAATTTTAATGAATTTTGAATATTTAAAATGATTATTTTAAATAATAACAATGAGAAATTTATTTTGAATAGAATTACAACGCATAAATTTATTTGAATCGAAGTTAGAATATAAATAATTATTTTAGTTATAAAAGGGATTGGAAATGGCGTGGTAGTTTGAAAATTCGATTTCAAATTTCAAATGAATGTACAGAATTCAAAATAAACCGTATTTTAGTGAATCCAAAAATATTTGAATCTATTTGAAAATATCTTTCAAAAGAATCCAAAAAATTGAAATTTCATAGCGGGAATAAAAAGTTATGCCCAGTTGAAAATTCAGAAGAGTCGCTATGGAAATATAGCCCTTAAAATATGCAAACGACCTCCGTTTTCGATGAAACCACTTTTGTTGGATCTGGGATGTCAAATTATTGCTAGATTCCAAAATTCATAATTTTTGGAATTAATATGCGTGTGTGGCAGAAGAAAACGTGTTTGAACAGTTTCAATCAATTTGGATCGACCAGAAAATGATCATTTTTCAAACGGTCTCCAAATTTGGTGAAATTGGTTTTTTTAGGACCGTATCAACAAAACAAAGTCAGGAATAATTTTTCTGGAATTTTTGGGGTTCATATGTGGCCCCGGTAAATTAAAATGTACGTTAAAGTCAAATTTGAATGTTATATTAATTTATATTTTAAATTTAACGAAAACTGATCGAAATAGTCAAACTGGCTTACGGGACATATCCCATGGTGTTCAAAATGGGGGTACTTAGCTAGGGACGATAGTCGGTGGGTTTGATTTGGGGTTCAAACCAAAAAGTTACTTTTTGGAAATTATTTAATAATATATATTTATATTACTTTGGTCAACCCTTCACCCTCATTCTCCCCATCAGTCAAAATTGAAAGAAAAAAAAACAATGCCGCTCCCTCCCCGTCGCCCTCCCCCACCGTCGCGGTCCCCTCCACCGCACCCCCCAACTCCGGCGGTCCCCCTCCCACACCACAACCGCCCCCTCCTCGACACGCAGCCCCACGAAAACCTTGCACCCACTGAACCCTAAACCGCCTCCAGCCCTTTCAGGGTCCACCGCCGACACTAGACCCGAACCCTGCCCCCTTATCTTCACCGACGCGACACCAGCCCCTCCCCCCTCACCCCCACCCTCCGTGCGCGAAGACAGCACCCGACGCCAAAGCTTTCCCTTTCTTCGATAATCAAAATTTGTGAGTTCTTTTTTACTTTCTTTCTGATTTTATTACCAATATAAAGTTATAATTTTTAGTATTTAAAGTTTGGATTTTTAATAGTACGAAGTTTTGAATATTAAAAAAATGAAAATTTGAATTTTAAAAAGATGAAATTTTGATTTTTAAAAAGATGAAATTTTGAATTTTAAAAAGATGAAGTTTTGATTTTTAAAACAATGAAGTTTTGATATTTTTTAAAACAAGAAAAGGCGAGATTTTTATCATAGAAAAGACGAGATTTTTATCATAGAAAGGACGAGATTTTTATTATTGAAAAGATAATATTTTTAATTGTATAAAAATTGTAATTTTTATATAAGTGAAGAGTGATTAAAATATGATTTTTATAATATCATAGCGAAGAAAAAAATATAATTTTTAGCTATGTAAAAATTCGATTTTTATATATGTGAAGTAGCGATAAAAATTTGATTTTTATATATGAAATAGCGAAATAAAAATTAGATTTTTATTCATGTAGCGAAATAGAAATATAATTTTTATAATATGTGTAGCGATATAAAAGTGAGTTAAAAATGGGATTTTTAACATAAACTGTGTTAAACAGATTTCGTTGAAAACACGGTGAAAGACACAACGTGGGGGAAACAAATCCAAATTCAAACCGTTCAGAAATAAAACTGGCGGAGTGGAAACCAAAGGTAAGAACTTCTCACTTTAAATTTTATTTTCTAGTTAAAATATATACTAGGATGCAGATGGTGCTTAGCACCACCCGACACCCGTCGTCCACAGACTATGGACGACTTATTTGATTTGATTGTGTTGTGAAAATTGATTGTGATGTGGAATGGAATAAATAAAATATTCATGTGTCGAAATAAATATTTTATAGTTAAAAAAATAATTTTCAACATGTATATGAATTAAATAAATATTCATTTACAAATCAAACGATTTGTTTATGTATACACATTTGACTGAAAATGATTTGGACGATATATTTTACACATCGCCCAACTGCACAAACAACATTCAGTGTTTGTTGATTGAAACCCCACACGGGTGTTAGGATGATATTTGACGTACACTAATCCCAATATTTAGTTGTATGTCAATCGATTGGTTGACTGGCTGTGGTAAACATTAAATAGTTATATTTAATGCTTATGCAGTGCAGAATGCACTCTGGATGGTGGTTGATTGTTTATCATTGTTATTATATACATGTGTTGTATGGAATCCATATAATTAACATTATATGGTAACTGATTGAGTCTCATTCCAATTTGGAAAATAATGAATATTTTAAAATAATATATTCATGTGTTGAATAGAATAATATATTCATGTGTTGAATAAAATAATATATTCATGTGTTGAATACAATAATATATTCATTTGTTGAATATAATAAATAAAGAATATTTTAAAATAATATGTTCATGTGTTGAATAAAATATATTCATGTGTTGAATAAAAGCGTGTTGATTAGATTAACGCCATTTTGACATGAACGATATTTATATCGATTTTATTCATTTTTATAATGAATATCGAAAAGGAAGTGATTTCAAAATCTGATGTTTGAAAATATTATCATTTATATGTTAATGATATGGAATATTCAATTTTGATTTAAAATTGAATATGAAGTTGAAACCATTTTTAAACCGAATTTAAAACGATTTATAAAATATGTTTTAAATGTAAATCGATGAAATACTTATTATATATATAATGGCTTGAATAGAACGCGCCGCGCCGTGGCAGTTCGTGAATTTCGACCATTGACTTCGAACGACCATTACGAAATATCCGACCATCGGATTCTCCTAAACCTGGAGCCGTTGGGTTCGTATCGAAAAGAGCTTTCCGACGAATATAAGATATTTAAAATCTAACGGTTGGATTTGGAATTATGTCCAAATCAAATTTGGAAAGGGTCGTTGTAAGTGCAGTTTGATGACCGTTTATGGAAATCGACTGTACGGGCCTTGATAAAATTATTAATAATTTGTGTAAAATCATAATAAATGATTTGGAAAGAATTAGGGTGAAAAATTCCATATTTGAAAAGATAAAATATATTTTTATCGAAATGAACTAGTTATGAACTAGAATTATAATCCAATATTTTTAAATAAATAAATTGGATTTGAAATGGTTTTAAAAATAACCAAAATTTCCAATATATGAATTGGAATGGATTTGAATCGAAATTATCTTCGGAATATTTCGAGATTGGATTCCGTGATTATACGGATATTGTGGAGGAATTTGAAAGATATATATCGTTATTCCAATACGATATTTGTTGATTTGAGAATTTGGTATTGAATATAAGCCGGTATATTTTCTATTCAGAGCCTTGTATTTAATATCAAATTGGATTTTGGGTTTGTCGTGAACGGTGATTTAAATAACACTTGCTCTTTAACAATGGAATGAGATTTTGGGTTTGTCGTGAATGGTATCTTTAATAATACTGTTCTTAAACCGAATGAAGTTAAGAAAATTAGAAACTAACTGGAGATTAGCTAAGTTAAATGGTTTCCTGGGTATCGATCTGATGTTAGTTTCGGCCTTCAGGATTGATACTTAGGGAATTGTTCTCTTACTAATTTACGGTTAGAGACTGATGGAATGTGATTTTGGGTTTGTCGTGAACCGTGTTTTAAATGACATTGGTTCTTTAACCCAGTTAAAGACATGATTTATTTCCTAGATTTGAATAATCATTCATATTTATTTTTGGGAAGATTAAAACTGAATTAGAGTTTTAATGAATGTTTAGTTAGATTGAAATATGAATGTGATAATTTAAATTATCAAATTCAGGAAATGATCGGGAATGGAGTATCACCAGTTTTGCTCCAAGCGATAGTTAAATCTTTAATTAGATTTGAACGTGAAATGGTAGTTAATATTTATCGATAACACCATGGTGTTAGATATGGAGTATTACCAGTTTTGCTCCATGGGACGAATAGGTTGGGATTGGGAAATAAAATAAATGATTACTTCGGTGTGATTCGCTAATCTCGACTAGTTTGGAAAACCTTAATATGGTTGGACATGATATCCAAAGGAAGATTAAAGAATAAATTTTAAAGAATTTATCTTTGATAAAATTAATGGGAACAAATCCCTAAGAATGTGAATATTTGAATAAAAGAATATTCAGAATTGGAATGAGGCGTATGTGTGTTTGTGTAACACTTGTTTATTATATAAGCGAGTTATTTGGAAAGGCCGGGTTTATACCCATTCTGAATAACTTATTTGATGATATGTCGACGATGAAGACGGTGGTTGAAGACCGGAGGTCTTCACATCATTTGGATGATTACTGATGTCTTGATTGGGCTGTACACCCAAGACGAGGTAATAAGTGGTGATCGTCTAGACGTACTTGGAGATCGACGGATATGAAAGGGCCTCTCTCCTGTATTGGACATATGGAACGAGGAATAAAATGCCTCTAGTTTTGTTCAGACCCAGAACAAACTTGTAAATGGATTGTGTGTCTGACATTGGATTTTATTCTGTGTTGATTGATCTCTATTAAATATATATCTGTTTGGCGGCGGAGAATTTATTCTCTTGCTTAACACCCTTCTCTGAGACGTACGAGCTCAGAGGTTATATATCGATAGACATTAGTCGCATGGTGTGAATTGCCTGTGTGCCATGCTGAGATGCAAATGATCAAGGCTTCTATTGAAAAGCACAGTCTTGTGGTTGATGATCAAAGCACAGCCTGTGTGGCATTGCTTTGTGTATATCGTTAATTCACGAGCCTCACATCTCGGTATGAGTCAAAAACGAGATCGTGGCTGCAGGGAGTGCACGACCTTTCTTTCTAGCTATGGGTGGTGTCAGCGTTTTATAAACCTGACATTTATATTATTTTTACCTGTGTGGTTGTTGGAATGCGAGGCGCCTCGGATATATCTGTCTCTATGGAGCCGATGGATAGGTCCTATAGGACCGGGAAACATGTGTTAAGGTATAACCAATCCTCTATGTGTGGATCGGCCCTGAAGATCCAAAGGTTCGCCTGCATCCGAATCCTCAGAACTTTGCTAGAGTGTCTCGAATCAGTGAGGAGCCATCCCTGGCCTCGACTCATGACGGAAATCCAATTTCCAATACGTGACATTTCGGTTTTGATTGTAGAGCCTAATATTGGCGACACGATAGATGTTACCCATGCCGCCTATGATTCATACATTTGTATTTGAAGTTGTTTTATACACTTACACTATAATAGTATAAAAATAATTTGTTTTAAACGTATCAAGCATTTTTTGGCTATTATAAGGTAAAACTCTATCTTCCGGCTTGCGTTGCATTGTGTGATGGGACCTGGGTCTTATGATAGCTTCATTTTTCCAAAAAGCATTGCGCTGTTTATTCTATGCACTAGTATTCTTGGGAGTAAACCAATTCCGTGCTATACGGCGTGGTCCCTTGATTTACTCTCTTTTAAAGTAAAGTTTTAAATAACTGTTTTAATTCTCACACCAGTCACATGACTGACCAAGAGTTTATTGTTTTAACCTAAACCCTGGGTGCCCCTATTTTCCGCATGGGCAGCTAGTAGTTTTGGTTTTGTAGATATATATTCATAGGATCCTGGTTTACAGCCGGAATGATATTCGGAAAGCTCTGTATCCGTATATCTCGTTCTGTTGTGTTATGTATTATTTTCCGCTGCATTGTAATTTGTAATCTTTGATATTTTTCTAATTTATAATATTTATTCATACTCTGTACATTCTTGTACTCTGATGCAAGTTGTTGTAATAGCAATGAAATGTTCTTCTGTTTGTGTTCTGATTCGTCCTGTTCTCAACTCAATCTGGGCTTTCCTTCATGGGAAAGTTCGGGTCATGTCAACCTGTGTTGGTGATTTGTTTGGGTCGACATGTGTGGTTTATTGTCGATTTGAATGGTCAAAAATCCAGGTCGTTACAAGGAAAGTCTTGAATTATAAAAAAAGCATAGCTTAAGTTCTGTTGATTCTCAATTAAAGCCTAACTCTTGTGGAGATTGTTCTTTTGGAAAGAAAAATTCGATGGTTGAAGACCTAGAGCTACAGAGTTTCTAGAGTATGCTCATTCTTATGTATGGGGACCCCACCCAATGGCATCTTTCGGTGGATCTAGTCCCTTCATCTTATTTGTGGATGATTTCTCATGTATGGTCTGGGTCTATTTCTTAAAGGGAAAAGATGAAATATTTTCCCAATTTCGGAAGTGGAAGACCTTAGTTGAAAAGAAGTCGAGAAAGAGCTGAAAGTTCTTAGAGTTGGAAATAGTAGTGAATTCGCGTTACAAGAATTCACCAACTATTGTGCATCCGAGCATGTATATAGAGATTTTTCTATGAAGTCACATTCTTTTGGAGTGGCGGAGAGCATGTGTCAGATATTATTAGAAAGAGCTATGAGCTTGAGACTAACTACTGGTACAAAAGAGGGGTTTTGGGAAGAAGCAATATCTATGACAGCATTTCCCATCAATCGTACACCTCTATTGCCATAGATTTGAAGATTCCAACAGAGTTATGGAAAAGAGAGCATGTTGATTATTCATTCCTTAGAATGTTTGGTTGTTTAGTTAATTTAGAAGATGAGGGACATGATAAGCTGAAGCCTAGAGGAAGCAAGCATATTTTGTTAGGCTATGGAGAAGAAATGAAGAAGTATAGGTTGTGGTGCAAAACAACTAAGAGAATTTTGACTAGGAGGCATCCGATAATTAATGGGATGTCTTTATTGAAGGTGGAGCATCTATCAAGTGATGACGTTAGAAGAAACAAAATTTCCAACACATTTGGAGTTATCGGATTGTATTCATATTTGGAGAGAATGCGATATTTCCGATGGTATAATGTTTGATGAGAAGATTTCAGAGGTTCAAACTCTAAGTGGAGCCCAGTTGCAGAAAAGGCCTTTTAGTTTAGTTGGCTCTATTAGTAAGCATATTTGTAATGATGATTCTTCATCTTATGCATCGAATGTTGCAGAGCTTGTTGGTGAGTTTGTTGAAATTGAAAAAGAAAATTCTAGCAAAATTATTATGAAGGAGATCAGAGTAGATAACATTGAGCATGTCCACACTCAATTTGGAATGGAGTAGGTGAGGCGTGTTGTTGAATCTCCATTGGTCTCTCAAAGCAAAGTATCTACATGTTTATCTCCTACATCGAATTTGTTGAAGAATTTTGATATTCTCTTATATGTATTTTGTTTGTTGATGTGCATACTATCTTTCTTATGATTGGGAAATATTTTGAAGCTCTATATGGGTAATATTTCCCAAAATAGTTCACACTAAGCTTGATAGTGTAGACCCAACAATTTTTTGAGATTTGATGATAAAGAGAGATTGTTTTATTTGAATCAAGGTGGAGTGTTGAATTTACGTGATTCAAATATTTGTTTAAGAGGAAAATAAATTAGTTAATTGATTCGATCAGTCAATTATGTTATATGTGGAAATATTTGAGAGGATATTATGATAGGGAATAAATTGATTACATAATCAATTAATTAATCAATGGATTTATAATTGAGGAAATAAGTATATTTATAAATTCATTGATTTTGTAATATGAACAAATAAATGATTGGCTTGGAGAATCAAGCAAGGAAGAAAATACATGGAGAACAATTGATTTACTTTCTACTTATAGTGCAATCAAATCTTGGACATTTGGAAAGGTTTTAAAACAATCAGGAAATTAATTCTCTTTATCTCCAAACAACCTTTCATCCTGAAGCCTATTTAAATCTTTATATTTATGGAGTGTGAATGTGAGAGCGCATCCACCATTATCCTCTTATTCAGTTAACCTAATTTATGTTGTTAATCAATTAGGGGTTTTGGGTGCAAACAAGCCTTCGTTGAAATTGATTATTTAACTTGTAATTATAGGTTTATCTCTCCATCTAATACCTATAATTTTGTAATTTCTCTCTTGTGTTCTCTTTTGTACTCTCTTTACTGAAATAAAGAATAGTTGTTGGGTCCGTGGACGTAGGCATAACTGAACCACGTAGCTGAACCGCATTAAATCTTTGTGTCTTCTTCTCTTATTCTGTTTTGTTTTATTTTGCGATTATTTTTCATTGAGTTGGTAATTGATAATTAATCGATAAGCTTGATCCTCTCCTTTTGTATTGTCCTACGACTTTTGTATTGCGCTGTGTAGTTTTTGAAGTTTGTACAAATCAAATCAATATTTTACACAACATATTGATATTAGAGCAATTAGTCGCACAACTAACTTTGCATGTAGATCGCATGTTCCTATTTTGACACAGATGGTCTCTCTAACGACACAGGCCTTGTATTACTCGAGTTATTTTTTTCCTACTGATTTCTTATATCTGAGTGGTTTGTTAGTGTTTAAGTTTAAGTTTTCTCTTCATTTTTACTTAGTTTTAGCTTGGGAATATGTATTGTGGTTGGTTTTATTTTGGCTTTGCAAAGGCCAAACTTTTTAGTGCATCTATAATTCGAGTTGCACAAATTCAATGTGTTTTTTGTTGGTTTTTTCTGCGTTGATTTCTACGCCGTGCAAATCTTTAGAAAGCAATTTCTAAAACAAGTTTAATATAAATATATAGCTTTGAGACAAATATTTTCCATGATTTGTTTTATATAAATATAATCCTGTCAAGGCAATTGTATAAATAATATTTTCGGTAATAGTCAGATTACAAGGAGATAATCCGAACATTTTCTAAATCGTTTTATAATCTCATTTTCTCAACATAAGTATTTTCAATATATAAAATCACACATTTCCGCAACATCAAGAAAGCGAGAACATGATTTAAATGGTATACATAATCACATGGTATAGGACATGTAAATTAATTATATCGGTTTATCCCAGACTCGTCGATCGAAGATATTTGATGTTTTCTAATATGGAGTGGGCTAGTTTTTGTAAATCGAGTATTGAATACATATGGTATGAGACATATTGTTTTCATTATTCGGATTGCTATTTGGGAGTCTATGTCACATTCTTTATTGTTTGTGTATGCCAATACTTGCTTTCTAAGGAAGCTAGACTCGGGGGGTCTAATGCCCATATTCTATTGACCGAGGGGGTCAAGATACACTCAACCGGGGAGGGGGGTCGTAGTGATTGGCGTCTGAATACGTGTATAATACTTGGCATAATCTCCAAGAAGGAGATCATTTGTTATGCACATGCAATGAATTATGATGTTTTGGAACAATTTTTTGGCTTTGGTGAATTTGGTGTTTGTGATGTTTTAAATCCATCTTTGGTTTAGATTATGATGAATTTCCATTATAGCCTTAGAGTTAATTTGAGAATTTAAGAATTCCGATCACTTTTGTGGAGTTAAACTCTCGTGAGTTTATTATACAGTATTGGGAGCATTTTGATGGTAATGTAGTGTATGTGTTTTGATGTCGTTTATGATTTAAAAGATGATACATGTGTTTAGCTCAAAGCTTTCACTTGTTAAATGTAGTAAATTTTTTAATGTTGATCCTATATCTCACTGCTTTAAATTTTAAATTACCTCAATTTGGAATTTGGGTAATCTGTATCAGTGGAAATATTCTAGTCTTTGTTCATGGTATTCATCAGTAATCTGAGTATAAACTTGTGAATTTGTCTTTTGTGAAATCTGTTGGGTTATACCGACTTACAGGTTAGGGATTTCTATTTCATGTTAGTTGTTCTCGTGGATATCAAACTTCACCTTTTTGGGATAACATAGTTTTTGGTTTTCATCTTTTGTAGCCTGATGGACATAACGATGATTGTATTTTTATGGGGTTTTGATGTTGTATGTATATATATGTATGTATATATATATTGTGTAACGACCCGGAAAACAGAGCCAATTTAAAAAATTTATTTTGGCAATTTTATTGAATTTTGAATATTTAAAATGAATTATTTTAAATAATGTCGACGAGAAATTTATTTTGAATGGAATTCGAACGTATATATTTATATAGATCGTCGTTAGAATATAAATATTTTATTTATAATTATAAAAGGAATTGAAAATGGCGCGATAGTTGAATAATTCGATTTCAAATTTAAAATGAATGTGCCGGGTGCAAAATAAACCAGATTTTAACGAAACCAAAAATATTAGAATCTGTTTGTGAATATCTTTCCAACGAATCCGGGAAATTAAAATTTCGTAGCGGGAATCAAAAGATATGTCCAGTTGAAATTTCAGAATAGTCGCTATGGAATTCTAGCCCTTAAAAATAGTCATTTTGCAAACAACCTCGGTTTTCGACGAAACCACTTTTGTTGGATCCGCGATGTCAAGTTATTGCTAGGTTTCAAAATTCGTGATTTTTCGAATCAATATGTGAGCGTGGCGAAGGAAAACGCGTTTGACCAGTTTCAGTTGATTTTAATCGACTGGAAAATGGCCATTTTTTTCAAACGATCTCAGAATTCGACGAAACTAGTTTTGTTAGGACCGTATCGTCAATACGAAGCTAGAAAATATCTTTCGGGAATTTTCAGAGTCTGTATGTGGGCCCGGTAAATTGAAATGTGCATTCAAATTCAATATATAGAGTTATATTTTGATTTTGATGAAAACTGATCGTAACGATCGAATCAGCCTGCGACACATATCCCATTGTGTTCGGAATGGGGGTAATTAGCTATAGACGACAGTCGGTGAGTTCGATTTCGAAGTCGAAATAAAAAGTTACTTTTTGAAAATTAAATAAAAAAAAATCAACATCCCTTTCTCCTTTACACCCACCCCGGTCTATTTTCAAAACAGAAAAATTAAAAAAAACAAAAAAAAAAACGCTAGGCGAATCGATCGCGCCCCCCCCCCCCCCCAATCAGCCGCCGACGACGAACTCCACCCCCACCGCCTTCTCCTCCACCTCGAAAACGACGAGCCCCTTCCCCTCTCTCCCTCCTCCTCCTCGAGACAGCGAAACCCCCCTTCCTCTCCTCCTTTCCCCCATCGACCTGACGCAGGCGAGCCCGAAACGCCCTCTGGAGAACAACGGCGAACCGCCCTCGCTCCTCCCTCCTGCCCCGTCCAACTCCTCTTTCCGCCACCAGCAGTGCCGCAAAACCCTCTCCTCCCCTCTGCGAACAAAACAAAGCAAAGTAAGTTTCTTTATTTTGTTTATTTTAGTACAGTATTTTTCATTTGCATAAAGAATTGTTTTTTTTAACTGAAAAGAATTGATTTTTTTTAAAACTGAAAAGGTATTGATTTTTAACTTTGAAAAGATCGTATTTTTATAGTTAAAGCTATGATTTTTATATAGTTAATCGAATAGAAAAGATCGGATTTTTACATAGTTAATCGAATAGAAAAAAGTCGGATTTTTATATAGTTAATCGAATAGAAAAGGTTGGATTTTTAATGGTATAAAGTTTTGATTTTTAATATAGGAAAAATATAATTTTTATGTATGAAGTAGAATAGTAAAAATTCGTTTTTTATATATTGAATAGCGAAGTAAAAATTCGATTTTTATATATTGAATTGCGAAGTAAAAATTCGATTTTTATATAATGAATAGCGAAGTAAAAAATTCAATTTTTATATATTAAACAGCGAAGTAAAAATTCAATTTTTATATATTGAATAGCAAAGTAAAAATTCGATTTTTATATATGTAGTGAATACGGGCAACGAAGTGACGAAGGGCAAGCACGATGAAGATTTCCTACATAAGAAGAGTCGTGGCGTTTGGATTAGCATATCGGTGAGAATTTCTGACCTTTAATTTAATTTTTCTAGTTAAAATATATACTAGGATGCAGACGGTGTTTAGTAGCACCCGACACCCGTCGTCCACAGACCATGGACGGCTTGTATGCTTGGTTGTTTGATTTTGATGTGTAGTTGATTGTGTGATGTGAAACGAAATAAAATATTTTATAGTGGAAAATATTATATAGTTAAAAATAGAATTTTTAACGTGTATATGAAATGAAATAAATTAATATAAACAAATCGGAGATTTGTTTATATACACTGATTTGATTAATATTGATTGGGACGATAAATTTTACACATCGTCCAACTGCACAAATAAAATCTGTGTTTGATTGTTTGAAACCCCACACGGGTACTGGGATGATATATGACATACACTAATCCCAATAATTAGTTGTATGTCGATGGATTGATTGACAGACTGTTATAAGCGTTAAATATTTATATTTGATGCTTATACAGTGTAGACTGCACTCTGGATGATGGTTGATTATTTATCGTTGTGATTTTATACATGTGTTGTACAAAATCCATATAATTGACATTATATGGTAATTGATTGGGCCTCATTCCAGTTTTGAATAGAAATATTTGAAATAGAAATATTTGAAAAGAAATATTTGAGATAGAAATATTTGAAATAGAAATATTTGAATAGAAATATTTGAAATAGAAATATTTGAAATCAAACATTTGAAAATAGAAATATATGAAGCCGTGTTGATTAGATTTACGCCATTTTGACGTAAATGATATTTATATCGATTTTATTCATTTTATAATGAATATCGAAAGTGATTTCAAAATCTGATATTTTGAAATGAAATGAATTCGAATTGAAATTGAATAGAAATGAATTCGAATTGAAACTGAATAGAATTGAATTCGAATTGAAATTGAATAAAATGAATTCGAATTGAAATTGAATAGGAATGCATTCGAATTGAAATTGAATTAATTTGAAATTTAAATTGAATTGAAAACGAACTGAAATTGAATTAAAAATCGATTTGAATTGAAATCAATTTGAAATGAATTTGTAAGGGAAAATTCAATTTTGATTTGAATTTGAAATAGAAGTTGAAATCGTTTGGAAAACGAATTTAAAACGATTTATAAAATACGTTTTAAAAGGAAATCGACAAAGTATATATTATATATATAATATAATGGCCTAAATAGAACGCGCCGCGCCGCGGCAGTTCGTGAATTTCGACCATTGACTTCTAATGGATATTGCGGGAGATCCCACCGTCGGATTCTCCTAAAACCGGAACCGTTGGGTTCGCATCGAAAAGAGTTTTCTAACGAATATAAGAAATTAGAAATCTAATGGTTGGATTTGGAATTATGTCCAAATCAAATTTGGAAAAGGTCGTTGTAAGTGCAGTCCGATGGCCGTTGATGGAAATCGACTGTACGGGCCTTGATAAAATTATTAAAAATAGTAATAATTTGTGTAAAATCATAAGAAATGATTTGTGAAGAATTGGGATGAAAAACTCCAGATTTGTAAAGATAAAAATAGATTTTTATCGAAATGAACTAGTTTTGAACTAGAATTATAATTCTATTTATTTTTAAATAAATAAATTGAATTTGAAAAAGGGTTTTAAAAGTAACCAGAATTTCCAATAATTGAATTGGAATGGATTTGAATCGAAATTGTCTTTGGAATATTTCGATGTTGGATTTCGTGATTATATAGATATTGTTCTGGAAATTTGAAAGATATATTTATATCGTTATTTCCAATACGATATTTGTTGGTCGTAGAATTTGATATTGAATATAAGCCGATATATTTTCTGTTCAGAGCCTTGTATTTAATATCAAATGTGATTTGGGTTTGTCGTGAATGGTGTCTTCATTAACACTGTTCTTAAACCCAGTTGAGAAAAAGATTAAATCTTTTTATTTAGATTTAATGAAGTGTACCGATTAAATGGAATTTAATTGGGATTGAATTTGAATTGATTTTTGGGTTTATCGCGAACGATGTTTTAAATAACACTTGTTCTTTAACCCGATAATGAATTGAATGTGATTTTGGGTTTATAGTGAACCGTGTTTTAAATGACATTGGTTCTTTAACCCAGTTTAAGACAGGATATTGATTTCTGTGAAGATTAAAACTAAGTGGGGTTTTTATGAATCTTTAATTAGATTGAAATGGTCGAGAATGGAGTATCACCAGTTTTGCTCCAGGCGATAGTTAAATCTTTAATTAGATTTGAACGTCAAATGGTAATTAAATTTACCGATAACACCGTGGTGTTAGATATGAAGTATTACCAGTTTTACTTCATGGGATGAATAGGTTGGGATTGGAAAGTTAAAATAAATGATTACTTCGTTGTGGTTCGCTAATCCCGACTAGTTTGAATTGATATTCAAAGAAAGATTAAAGAATTTATCTTTGATAAAATTAATGGGAACCTTTCCCAAAATATAAGAATATTCTGAAGTGGAATGAGGCATATGTTGTGTTTGTGTAACACTTTTATAATACATACGCGAGTTATTCAGAAAGACCGAGTTTATCCCATTCTGAATAACTGATTCGACGTGGTGTCGAAGATGAAGACGGTGGTTGAAGACCGGAGGTCTTCACGTCGTTTGGGTGGTTAATGATGTTCTTGATTGGGCTGTACACCCAAGAGGAGAGAATTAGTTAGTGGTCGTCCAGACGTACTTGGAGATCGATGGATATGCGGGGTACTAGGTGCCTCCGGTTTCGTTCAGACCCAGAACAAACTTGTAAATGGACTGTGTGTTTGACATTGGATTTTAGTCTGTGTGATTGATTTCTATTAAATATATATCTGTTTGGCGGCGGAGAATTTATTCTTTTGCTAAACGCCCTTCTTTGAGACGTACGAGCTCAGGGGTTATATATTGATGGATATCAAACGCATGGAGTGAATTGCCTGTGTTGCATGCCTAAGTGGCAATTGATCAAGGCTTCTGTTGAAAAGCAAAGTCTTGTGGTGATGATCAAAGCACAGCCTGTGTGGCATAGCTTTGTGTAACGTTGATTCGCGAGCCTCACACCCCGGTTGTGAACTAGAAACGGGAGAGGACGTCAGGGAGGGCATGTGTTTCCTTCTAGCTAGAAGTGGCGTCAATGGTTTTACACGCCCTGACCAGTTTGACTTATGTGGTTGTTGTTGTTGCGAGGCGCCTCGGTTTGATCGGACAATCCGGGTCCGATGGAGTCATTCGTTGGCTCATTTACGCCCCATAGGGCGGGGAAACGCATGTTCAGGGTTTAAGTTTAATCCACATCGGTGGACTGGCCCTGAGGATCCAAGGTCACTCGAGCTCTGACCTGAGACTTGGGCTAGACAATCTCGAATCGGTAGAGGGCTATCTTTTGCCTCGGTTCACAGATGGAAATCCAACTTCCAATATGTGACTTTGCGGTTTTATTTATAGAGCCTAGTATGGCGACATAGTGTGATGGGGCGCTTATGCCGTCTATGATTGATACTTATGATTTGAAGTTGTTTTATACACTATACACTTATAGTAGTAATAAATGATTTGTTTTCAACGTATCAAGCATTCTTGGCTATTATAAGGTAAAAACTCTATCCTCCGGCTTGCGTTGCATTGTGTGATGGGACCTAGGTCTTATAATAGCTTCAGTTTTCTTTATTTAGCATTGCGTTGTTTGTTTTAAGCACTGGTATTCTTGGGAGGAAACCCGTTCCGTGTTATACGGCGTGGTCCCTTGATTTACCTAACTTTGAAAAAAAAGATTAATAACTATTTTAGTTCTCACACTAGTCACATGACAGACCTGGAGTTTATTGTTTTAACCTAAACTCTGGGTGCCCTTATTTTGACACGGGCAGCTAGTAGTTTCGGTTTTGCAGATTTATATTCACAGGAACCTGGTTTACAGCTGGAACGATATCCGGAAAGCTTTGTATCCGTGTATCTTCTTCAGTTGTATTTTGTATTATTTTTCCGCTGCTATGTAATTTATTATAATCTCTGATATTTATCGAATGTGTAATATTGATTTATACTCTGTATATTCTTGTATTCTGATGGAATTGTTGTAATTAACAATGAAATGTTTTTCCGTCTGCGTTCTATTTTGTCGTGTTCTCAAAGCAATCAGGCGTTTCGAACGGTCTTGATCGGTTTAGCGACTGATTCGGATCGAGCGAAATTCCTTGTTGTCACATATTGGGTAGTGGGTTTCTAGACCTTATGATGTATGATGTATCATAGTGGATGTATATGTCTTTATGTGTATTTGTGTCTGCTGTTCTATGTAATATGTTTGATATTATTCTGTGTTTTGTTATGAATAGATCCTGAATCCACCGTAGTAATGTATTGGATAAGGATTAGATATGTCGATACAAGTGGAAAGAGAAAAAGAGACATATTTAATACTTATTCAATACAATATTATGGTTGGTCGCTCCTATTATGCCCCATTCTCCGTATTAGCAGACAATATTACTAATTAATACTTATTCAATACTATTATATTCCTTTCTAATAGAAAGGAATCACCTTACATGTGTTTTCAATTTTATTTGTAATTATTATATTTCTTCTCTTATGAAAATAAATTGCACTCCTAATGAAAGTACTATGGATTTGTCTTGTTATACTGATATGTTTAAACTAGGCTGGCTCGTATATCTATACTCCGGTCAGACAGAGTTGTTTTAGGTTTAGCTTGCAGCTGACTTGGTGTTTAGATGTATCCCCTTGGACAACCTCTCCTGAACATATTTCTCAAATTATGAAGTTGAGTATTGTTTCATTTGTAAGTTTATTCTTTTGAGACTTATTATGTATGTATATGGTCGTTACTAATCGACTTTGTAACAGTTATAACCGTTACTACGGCATATGTGACAAACTGTTGTAACGAATATTGTAACGGTTATAACCATTATAAAGAATGTATATTGTAACGGTTATAACCGTTATAAAGAATGTACATTGTAACGGTTATTATTGTTATAAAATTTACTTCTATAGTAGTAATAACTGTTACAAATTTGAAACTTGTAACAGTTATTACTGTTAGTATATAAAGCTGACTATTTCATACAATAAAATTAATAACAGTTATAACTGTTACAAATGTGAATATTATACCAACCCCCTAGTAGGTAATTCCTTTAAACTACAAGCAATCATAGTATGCTTCAACTACTTTCATAAAACATATATCAATAAGCATATAGAACATATCACAATTTGCATCCCAAAGCAAAAATTCCATTTCGACAAACATCAAACAATCATAATTTAACCTACAAACCATTCATCATCCAAAGAAAATATCAAATAACATCTAAACACTACAAAAGAGGCCTCATTTTGCGAAGAGCATGGGCGACAGCTAGCGACGGCTAAAAAAGCGGCCGTTGCAAGCCGTTGCTAGTCGTCTCTCGATATAATCATTTCAGCCACCGTGGCTTTCTTCCCCAATTCAGTCTCACGACATAAAAAAAAGGGTTTAAACCCTGCAGCCGTCGTCCCCCCTATTCTCTTGATTTCTTCATCCAAAACTCCATCCAAACACTTGAAATTGCTCCGGTATGTCTTCTAATCCCTATTATATGTTTAATTAGGGTCATTTAGGCTTATTTAGGGTTGTTTTGTATGTTTATATGGGGTTTGAAATTGATTTTTTATGGGTATGAAATTTGTTGTGTTGTGAGATGCATTTGATATCGATAATGTTATACATTGATTTAGGAATAAGTGGAATTGATTAGGTGGTTGAAATCGTTGATTAATCACATATGTGCTGGATTTAGGAGCATGACAACGACGATTATCATGTATATAATTGGGTTTACGTTGATTGTGTGTTTAGGTTGATTGTGCTGTAGTATCATTTGAGAAAAAATGAAGTAAATGTGATTGTTTAGCGGTAGTAACTTGATTAAGACTTGTGAAACGGTGTAATGATGACCCTCTATGCATGCACGGTTAATTATGTCACCAACGAATGGTATAATAGTCGGTCCAAACAAATTTAAGGAATTCATTTGCAATATTCAAAAAAAAATTGTTGTGTAATATTAACTAAAATTGACAAACTTAAAAGTTTAGTTTGTTGCTATAATATTAACAAACTAAAATTGACAAATTTGTTGCTATGATATTAACAAAATTGAAATCTTAGTTTATCGTTCAAAAATTGAAACTAATTAACTTCATAATTTATAACTTTAAACTAAAATTAACCAAAAGTAAATTAAACTAATTTATACTTCATAATTTACATTGTCATGTTATTTTATAAATTGAAAGTACAAATTGAAAGTAACTCAAAATGAAAGTACATGTAGACAGAAAAAGGCGCAAGGCGCAACTAAGGAGCTTTTTTGAAGTTTAAGACGCACCTATTAGTGAAGCGCAAAAAACGCACTTTTTTCATTTGTGTTGTTTTTTTGTTTAAACTTAGATTGAATATTTTTTGACTACTTATGTGAACCCCTTAGATAAATTTGGCCCCGTCCAACAAGTGTTGTATATGATCGTTATATGGGTATTCGTTTTTACACAAAACGGAAATCTATATTCATCTGATACAATATTCGTTGGATTTGTCCTAGTATTGGACAAGTTACAAATATAATAATATAAGCATATTTTATAAGTCATTTCAGTTTAAACGGTTAACAAAGTTTCAATGGCACTTCCTATTTGTTCCCTATGCACACGCATCTGTGTACGATACAGGAACCAAAGGGAAGTGCTGCCGAAATTTTGTTGAACCGTTTAAACTGAAATGATATATAAAATATGCTTATGTTATTATATTTGTAATCGGAAGTAGGTAGACCGGCCGTCAAAGTAAAAAAGAAATAAACAAAAAATTCGAAAACATGCAATAGTTATAGATGAAATTTTACAAGATTTAAAATAGTATAAAGTGTTACGTTCAATCGAACTTTCTAACATATTTGTTGCAAATCAGGAAAATGTTCGATTATTTTCGTGATCGCAGTTGGATGTATCAACCCCGAACCGGTAAGAAAGGGTCGATAAAGGAACATTTTTGTAATGGAGTCCAAAAATTTATTAGATTCGCTAAATCTAACAATCGGAGTAACGTAGACATTCGTTGTCCGTGTAGTAAGTGCAGACATCTGAAGCATTGGAAGCCAGATGTAGTAGAAGTACATCTGTATAAATTTGATTTTGTGTCAAATTATCACTTATGGGATCGTCATGGAGAACTTGTTCAACCTACGTCTAACCCTGTAGCGGTAGAGGGCGATAGTACAATGATGAACGATAATACAATGAAGAATCCGATAGAAAATATGGTGCAAGATGCTGCACGATCAATGTTTCCTAACATTGAGCAAAGCGATGATGAGACTGGAAATGTTGAAGAGCCAACGGCGGAAGCAAAAAAAATTATGAGTTATTGAATTCTGCTAAGAGGCCGTTGTGGGAAGGGTGTACAAGCGGAACCGAGTTGTCTGTAACCGCCGAATTTATCACTTTGAAATCAAAATTCAATCTTACAGAAGCTGCATTTACAGCAGTTGTACAAACTGCAAAATGACATATGCCGCCCAATAATTTGATGTGCGATAGTCATTATAAAGTGAAAAAACTTGTGTCCTCTTTTGGATTACCATATCATAAGATAGATACATGCGTTAAAGGTTGCATGTTGTATTGGAAAGAAGACGCTCACCGTAGAAAATGCAAATTTTGCAACGAAGATAGATACAAACCAAGGAAAAAGAAAGGAAAAGAAGTTCCATATAAAAGGATGCATTATCTACCCATAACGCCCAGACTTCAACGACTATATGAATCTTCCGCTACAGCGTGTCATATGCGATGGCATAGCGTGAGAACATCAGAAGAAGGAACTATGATACATCCGTCTGATGGTGAAGAATGGAAACACTTTGATAGGACTTATCCTGAATTTGCTGCCGAGAGCCGTAATGTTAGACTCGGTTTATGCACGGATGGATTTTCGTCATTTTCTCAAATTGGTAGTAAATATTCATCATGGCATATCATTGCTACTCCTTATAACTTTCCACCATGGATGTGTATGAAAAATTCGTATATGTTTTTAACGGTTGTCGTCCCCAGTCCCGATGATCCGACACAAGGAATTGATGTTTATCTACAACCGTTGATTGAAGAGTTGAAAACACTGTGGCATGAAGGAGTCGAAACATACGACATTTCGAGAAAAAGAAATTTTCATATGTTTGCTTCTGTATTATGGACTATTAGTGATTTTCCCACGTATGGCATGCTTTCAGGTTGGAGCACTGCTGGACGTCTAGCTTGTCCTCATTGTATGGAGGAGACACGGGCATTTTCATTGAAGTATGGAAAAATATTTCTTGGTTTGACTGTCATCATTGTTTTCTCCATATTAATCATAAATTTAGAACGGATAAAAAGAACTTTAAAGCCAACAGCGTAGAGACTATGTTACTGCCTAAAGTTTGGACAAGTGAAGAGATATATGAAGTTGTAAGTGAGTACCCAAAAATACATGAAACTGGAGAGCAGGTTGAAATTCCAGGTAAATCGGACATTCATAATTGGTGCAAACAAAGTATATTTTGGGAGTTACCTTACTGGAAAAATCTAAAACTTAGGCATAATATTGACGTGATGCATAATGAAAAAAACGTTTTTGATAACGTTTTTAATACAGTTTTGAATGTAAAGGGTAAAACCAAAGACGATGCGAATTCGAGACGCGATATATTACACTTTTATAAACGGCCGGAGCTGCACTTGTATGATGAAAATAAAAAAACCTAAAGCATGCTATGAGCTAGACAACATGCAAGTAAAACTCGTGCTAAAGTGGGTGGAAGGATTACGATGTCCTGATGGGATTTCTTCAAACCTCCGTAGATGTGTGGACTTTAAAAACAATAAATTGCGTGGAATGAAAAGCCATGATTGCCTTATCATGATGGAATACTTTTTACCTGTGGGTTTCAAGGAACTGTTGCCTACAAAAATCTGGAGTATTATAACAGAATTAAGTTTGTTTTATAAACAACTTTGTTCAACGACGTTAAAGGTAGACCGTCTACGTAAGCTTGAACTAGAAATCCCTGTACTGATCTGCAAATTTGAGAAAATATTTCCACCTGGTTTTTTAAATGTAATGGAGCATTTACCTATTCATCTTCCATCCGAAGCACTTCTTCGAGGTCCAGTGCAGTATGAATAGATGTATCCGTTTGAGAGGTAATTATATATATAATTTCAATAATTGTGATAGATTACAACTTAGATTATTGTAACAACATATAAAATAAATTAATCTTGTTATAGGTACTTGAATCATTTGAAGAAAAAAATTAGGCAAAAAGCTCGAGTAGAAGGTTCGATTTGCAAATCGTACCTTGAAGAAGAAGCCTCATTTTTTTTCTCTCATTACTTTAGTGAAGATGTGAACTTGTCTTTTGTAACTATTCCCCATAATGAACAAGTCGTTGAGCAGAAGTCTTCTCAAACTATGTTATCTATTTTTAAACAACACAGAAGACCTGCAGGAAAATGTGTGGAAATATGGTTAAGCGATAAAGACTACAATGTGGCACACACATATATTCTGTTAAATTGTGCGGAAGTTGCACCGTTTGTCAGGTAATACTAAATTCATGATGTACAATTCAATTATATGTACATATACATTTATTTGTCTCTATTAATAAAAAATGAACATAACACACACACACACACACACACACACACATATATATATATATATATATATATATATATATATATATATATATATATATATATGCAGTATCTACGAGTCACAACATCCATCTGGTGATCTCAGTACAGAATTCACTCGATGGTTTTCAGACTATGCTCATGATCCGAAAAACTGTGTTATTAATGAAGGATTACGACATCTTGCTATCAGACCAAAAAGAAATGTCAAAACTTATCCAATATACTTTGTCAATGGATTTAAATTCAACACCAATGACTACGGAGCTGAAAAATTAACGTATAACAGCGGTGTATTTGTCAAAGGTAGTGATGATCCAGAGGAGCATATAAAGGATTTTTACGGCGTCTTAACGCAAGTTATAGAGTTGACATATTATGTTCAGCCCGTAGAGAAAGTTTATCTGTTCAAATGCAACTGGTTTAGCAATGTTCCTGGTTCTGGAATCAACGTACACAAAGATTATAAGCTAATCGAAATAAGGCATACATCGCATTACTATAAGGATGATCCTTTTATGTTAGCTAAGCAAGCATTACAAGTCTATTTTGCTCCGTATCCATCCTTAAAAAAAGATAAAGCAGATTGGTGGGCTGTTTTTAAAACAAAGGCAGGATTTACATTTGATGGGAATAATATTTCAGACGAAGCAGCGTATCAAGCGGATTTAGAGCCAAATACTGAAATAATAATAGCTGATGACATTGATGCTGGGTTGTTGAATGATGAAGCGAATGTATTAGTAGATGCATTTGTAAGTACTGATGAAAACGATATAGAGTATGAGACCGAGTCTGGATCTGAAGACGATGAAGAAGAATGATGTTATGTACTTATGTTATTTATGTACTACTATGAGCTATGTAATAATAATGATGTTGATTGTTCTTAGCTATGAATTTACTTACGTTCTGTACTAGTATGATTTATGTAATGATAATGTTGCCTATTTACGTTATGCAGTATTGTTGTTCTCATTCTTGATTTATGTTACGATAATGATGACTAATGCTAATAATTCAAGTTATTTTGTATGCATATTATATGATTGTGACAGATATGTCTGGCGATAGACGACGATCGAGGAGTACATCTCAGCCTACTCCTTCACCATCTCCTTGAGCAGGATCAGAATCTGGTCCGAGCGGTTCAGGGGCAGATCTTCGTCGAGTTGCGGAGATTGTTCCGAAGAGTGGCGGGTAAATGTTCAAATTTATTTCAATGTACAATATTTAAAATATTGTGAAATGTTTATATTAACATCTACACAGGGGATTTGAGATTGAGCCAGCGGAGTTCATTTTAGAAGTATCAAGGCAATCTTACACAAGTAGAATGCAGGGCGCTTGGCCGCATTGGGATAGTATCCCAGCACATATCAAGAATGTCATTTTAGCCGATTTATTGGTAAGTATTTTTTATAATAATATTAAAAATTAATATACTGGTTATAATTACAAATGTAATATGCAGGCTGCCGTACGTGTTGAGGAGGAGGATATGCCCTCATTTTTGACATATTGGAATATGAAGATGCGAAAGAACTATCGAGAGATGGTTTCAAGAGCCAAGAGAAGCAGAAAAAAGCCTCAATTTATGAGTGATGATGTTTGGGCAGATTTTCAAGCTTACTGGGAGACGGAAGATGCTAAAGTAAGATTTAATGATAATATTCACATTTATAACATTGATTGCATTATTTAACATCATCGTGTATCAAATTTAATAGAAAGTAGCAGTTAGAAACAAAGCAAATAGAGAAAAGAATCCTGCTCTACACCGAGGTGGCTAAAAATCATTTCAATAGCACAGAAGGGATTTGGTATAAATTTTAAATATTTGCAGTATATGTTTAGATAAAAATATAGCGTCTATAATCATGTCTTATCTTTAATGATGTCAGTTTATAAAGCACGGACAAGAGCCTTCGTTGGCAGATGTATTTAGACACACACATGCAGTGGAGCACACCGATGAAGAAGGAAATGTGACGTATGAGTGGGCGGATCCGAAGAGTGCACGTATAATGGTAAATTTGTTTATCTGTATAAATTAACATGTTACACACTCGTTCATATCACAATACATAAGTAAATTTTATAACACTTTTCTTAATTATATTGCTCTTGAAGGGGGAGTATGATGCAGAGGCTGCCAAAGCGATGAAGGCTAGTGGAAAGCAGCTTACAGTTGCAGATTCTGATGCCATATGGCATTCTATCACTGATCCGCCTACTCGAGGAAGGTGATATGGTTTTGGCAATCAGGAGGTAAGACTTTTTTTAGACGTAAATTACTACAATCACGATGTTTTATAAATATGTAAACCAAAAATACGAGTTAATGGAAAAAACTCATGTTTAACACTAAGTAGTAAAAATTTGTTTAAATAACTTAAATGTGAAATTATTTATTTTATAGGCCATTCAGCGCGCTTATAAGCGGTCGATGGATGAGGCGACTATAGCGCGGATGCAAGAGCAGATGAACGAGATGATGGACTGGCGAAAAGGCCAGATGCAACAGGAAATCGACGAGCGCATCGTGATTTACTTTCAGGAGCATGGCTTTATGCCTGGGGAGGGAGGTGATTCTGCTGTATAACGAGAGGAAGACGAGAACGAGGAATCAGAAAAAGACGAGAACGAGGATCAGGGAGACGAGGACTAGTTCGTAGTGTAGGTGCTTATTTTGACTTGACTCTGGTATGTTCATATACTCGGTTTTTTCTATGTTAAATGCACGTACGATGTTATATGATGTGTTTGGACATGTGTATGATGGTTTGTGGACGGTGATATGAAGTGTTTGGACATGTGCATGACTTATATGATGTGTTTGAACGGTTTTATGTTATGACGGTTTTTTTTTTCTTATGTATTTGATGATTGTATGGTTATGATGGTTTGGTTGTTGATGAGTATCGATGAAATAGTGAGATAATAGTGGTGTGGTATTGGTTTTTGGATTGAATGGTTGTGGATTGGATTGAAGGAAAGGAATCGTTGTGTACTGCAGTTTTTTGGTTTCAGATATAGCGACGGCCATTTGGTCATAAATTAGCGACGGCTAGCAATGGCTAGCAACGTCTATTTTGCAACGAATACCAACGGCTAGCAACGGCTTCCCGGTTAAACTAACCAACTGACACGTCAGATGACACGTGTCCATTGGCCGTCGCTAGCCGTTGGTAAACAAGTGACGGAGCCGTCACTCTCGCCGTTGCTATTCCTGTTGACGACGACAGTTATAGCAACGGCTAGCGTCGACTGCCGACGGCTCTATGCCGTCGCTAAATGAAGCGCTACTTGTAGTGAAATATTATAATTTAACATACAACCATTACACAAAACGCAAACGATAAGTGGGCCAAACTACAAACCCACCATCGACAAGATCAGATAGTGTATGCATACCATTTTGGGGTGCGTCGGAAATTGATGCATTCGGATCCAGAACTTCCTCCACTCAGATGGCTTTCTCTCCTTCTAGTACAGTTCTATGATGACAAACTCTTTGACAAACTTCAGCAATGGGATCTTTCTCAAAATTATCTAGACTTATATCATTGCCAACTTCTAATCTTTGTCATGCTTCTGCTGCTTCAACCAAAGCCTACAATGTTTAACAAATATAATGATATGAGTCTATGTGTAACAACCTGGCATTTTGTCCGTTCCAAATTGATATTTAAACCAACTCGAAACGTCCAAACGACAGATTGTTATTGGTTTACATGGTTTAAACAAAATCAATATAGAATCACAGTGTACAATATTCACAGCGGAATAAAAATTTCATATTAATATCATAGTTTTATAAACATTTGCACAGCGGAAGGTAAAATAAATATATATACATGGATTCTTTAAACAAATTTAATTTTTCTTTTGTCTAGCTTAGCGCTCATGCGTTTCCACATCTTCTCGTCCTCTCCAGTTTACCAGCTGATATCTTTAAACCTGAAACACTTAGGGCCTAACCGGAGTGTCCCATGCAAAACAGAAAACACCGGAGTCAGGATTAAACTTATTTCAAGTTAGCACACTTCGATAAACACTAAGTATAATTAGTTTAATCCATAATTATATTAAATAACTCGATCAAAATAACCACATAGACTGCCGAAATATGTTCATAGGAAATGGCAAGTATGAGTACTACTATGCTCGCAACTACGTATGACAACAAGAATAACTAAAAGAGCTAGTGCAACCACAAGACACGCATGGCAGGTTATAAATGGTATATAGTATAGAGATTCACCACACACATTTACAATGGTAATCATGCACGAAATACAGGAGCTTAAGCCCAAGGTAAGCAGGCTAACACTAGGCAAATACAGGTTGTGCATGTGTGAACAGGCCAACTAAGGGAATGCATTTATCCTATCTTTCTTTCCATGCAATATAAATATAACTATTCCATCCCATACAATATGAAAACTCCAATGCATTACAATGGGTAAAACAGTGTGAAAATCCCAATATATTACACAAAGAATCGTATGAGTGAAATAGTGTGAAAGTCCCATTATTTCTAAGGCCGTGACTGAAATATGCATCGGTATGACACTTCATATATTATTTGCAACCACCAATATAATTTAAGTTAATAAGCAAATGATAGTATCTTCCATGCGGAAACAAATAAGAATATATACTTGGAAATCGAAAAAAAAATAATAATCAAACTTTAGAGACACCAAACTGTGTGCGAATCTAAGTATTTAACAATGGAGTGCAATGAGTTTAACACGCATATATGAATGGCCTCTATAACCAACTTAAATACACAGCAGGTCACAGGTGCATGCATCAGCTTTGCGGAACAAGAAGGGCCTTATACTAGAAGTAAAGTGGACTCAACATGTTTGAATAACCAATTCTTAGCTTAACGGAATCAAATATCCAACAAGTGAGGCCGACACGTTAAAACTGGTATGGAAATTGATGGTACATACGAGATGACTTACTGCATGAATCGTATTTCAATATCTATATAAAACAGAGAATAGCTACATGCTACAGTCGAATCGTAGCATCCCGCAACTATAGCAAACAACTGGCCTCAGCTAATTATATTTTGTGAAATCAAAGTCGCGAACTTGATATAGTTTAATCGTAAGCTATGCTTACCTTTAATCGGGTGATGGAAGAGCAAAAAATCAGTGGTGACTCAACTGCGCTTCAGGAAGAGAAAGCTACACCCTTGGTAAGCTCAAGTGCTACCAAAGTCGGGGACAAAACACGATGGTAGTGTGAGGCAAGCGTCCCTTTTTGGTCACGGTAGCTACATGAATGAATGAGATGGAGCTGCTACTATACATGCTCACTGCATTTGACTTCTTGTTGGAGCGAGAAAGGATTGATACCGATAGGGTAGGCGGAGAGATGGTTAGGCAGAGGCTTTGTTCATGGACCGGCTTCATCCAGTGGAGGGAAAATGCTAGTCTTGCGGAGTCCACTTTGGGGCGGAGTGACATCGCCTGGAGCGACGGGCGGTAGAGCGATGGTGGCGTGAACAAGGGAGGTGCGGTTCGATTACCGGTGCAAGGGAGTAGAGGTCGATGTGATGGAGATTCAGTTTTGCGGTGGAGGTGGCAACATGAATTGGGTTTGGAGAAATCCACCGACGGCCATGAAAAATCAAATTTCTCGAATTGGGGAAAGATGAAAAATTGATTTGGATAGGAAAAACAACGGTTGTTGTAATTAAAAGGATTAATTGACGTAAATAATCCAAACTTTAAACCGTCTGTTCATATTAATCCCAAATTTGCGTTATTTAAAAATAATTCCAAGTTCAGGGGGTGCCTTCCCAAATTGATCCCGACTACCCGCTAACTTGTTACAGCCGGTTGCGTCTTCTCTTCTTTCTAAATTAAAACCTCCTGTGTCCAATTAACTTTTCCATTAACTTCCATGCACCTTAATACCCAATCTCAACGCTGGTTTGTTGATGCCAAATCAAATTCACATGTTTGATTTACTGATTTGTTGATCCTCATTCCCTCTCAAACTCCAATTTTAGCTCCATTTTATTCGAGCTAAACCTCAATTTATCACCAAATTGTTCAGTTTTATGTTAATTTTTGTCCAAAATGAGAACAGTAGCTTTCACGGAAGTAATAGTAAAACAGTTTTGGTCAGTTCGGTTTGCAAGTTCATTTGAGCCAACATTTAAATGCGGATGAATTGTTGGGTTGCAATTTCAGATGGAGTTGGGTTGCAATTTTGACGTGAGACGTCAGGTGGATAAGAGGCAGAGGAGACGTAATGGTGATGGTAGGGTGCAAGTATGGTTATAATTAACGTTGAGTTCAAACTGGCGATGGCTTTTGGTTCAGACTGAGTTTTCTGGGAACAAATGTGAATGGTGGAGAAATGTAGAAATTTTCAACTCCCCTTCTCTCCTCCGGTCCAGTCCACGTCGATGACCTCCCTGCCATCTTCCAAGCTCTGCTGGTGATTTCTCTCGTGTTGGTTCACTTCTACAACTCGCAAATCTAATCTCGTCGCATTTTCCTCTGCTTTGCCTCCTTTGTCTTCCTCCCACTTCTTCTCTTAGCAACGATTTTGAACATATGCCTACCACTAAGAATACTTTTTTCCCCATCCAATACACTCACTACTCAATTGAAACATCTGTCTTCAATGCTGAAAGCTATTCCTAACTCTGCAACTTTTGGTGAGTCCCCGATCTCCTCTTTGCTTGCCTCAATCCCTAAGTCATGGCCTAGTCTTGAGTGTAGTCACACTTAATTTAGTGTTGTTGGTGAACAAATTTCGAATGTTATTCACAAAAGCCATTGTAGTCACAAATTGTTGGTGAACAAATTTGTTGTTGGTGACTACAAATTTTGGATTGTGATTCAACTTATCAGTTTTAGTTTGTGATACCAAGTTGGCAGAAGAGATATTTCCGGAGCAATCTACTTCTATTTCCATATTGTTTCGATTAGATGTATTATTTATCTTGCTTTTAAGATCATGTGACACTATACTAATACCTTTGTGTGAAATTTTACTCTTTTTGTGACTGTTTTCATGTGCATTAACATTATTATTTGGCTTTGCTGGTAAACGGTAGTTGAGAAGATCTAATATTGTTTTGTTATGAAAACTCATATTGTTGTGTTGGATAAAAATAGGTGACAGTAGAAAACTTCTTATAGAACCATTTATGTCATGAACATCATGTGTGTTGGAGAATTAACCAGGTTGTTGAATATAATTTGTATGGGTGGTGGGCAGAAGAAGTTCAGATCGATGAAATCAATTGGGAAATGGTCTCGCATTGGATAGCGTTGCTGGCTCGATTCTGGAGATGGATTTCGGGATTGTGATGCATTCGATTCTGGAGGTGGTATTGATGGAGCTGGTTGGAGCTTGGATTTTGTGGGTGATGATGATTATTTTGGGCTAGATGATTTGCGAATGTGGAAGCAGCAGTTTGATTTCAATTTGAGGAAGAAGAATGTCATGTGAGAGCGAGAGGGGCATGAAACTGGCTATAACAGGTCACCCAGCAATTGGGATCAATTTGGGAAAATACCCCATAACTTGAGATTATTTTTAAATAACGCAAACTTAGGATTAATATGGGCGGACACGTTAAACTTGGGATTATTCTTGTCAATTAATCCTAATTAAAAAAGGAAAGGGAATTTTTGTTTGCTGAGAACAAAGGAATGGTACCCCATTTTATAATTCAAACCATGGAGACCAACGACAGACGAGAAGAAACACGTGTTAGTTAATTTCAGAAGGCAGTCAACAGGTATTTAAAATTTGCAGCAGAGTGGAGACAGGTGGTAAATGATTTCCACCGCCCAAATATTGTCAAATTTGGGTTTGAATTCAAGTGTTGGGCTAAACGATGTAGAAAGTGGTTTGAACGCAGTGTTATGCTGAAAATAGAAAGCATGGTTGAACGGTTGCTGCTAGTGAACGGTACACAATTTCGTTCCCTTATTGTATTGTAAGTGATTATTTGTCACATAATTTCCATTCAACTCATTCATACAATTTCAGTAGGGGAAAAGCAGTTTTCTCCCACACTTTGACATTTATTATAATTCGAATAAATGTGATTATCAAGATCTGAAATATAGGGTAGTATTCTCATCGTATCTTAATTACGATTACTTAATACATACGCTCACTTATGCGCATCGTCAAAATTTCACCTTCCCTATATTTCATATAAATTTCGAGGCTTGGAAAACTCCATTTAGTTCCAAAATCATATATTTTTTTTTCTAAATCAATTTAGTATCCAAGCTTATTTCAAAGTACATAGTTATATTCTCAAATAAATCTCATTATTTAAACATCATATTTGATTTGCATTTACGTCGCGTGTATAGCTCTTCGATCGAATTCTCTTACTTATTTTACTTGGATCAAAATCGCTCGGATCGAAATGCATATATTTCTGAAATAAATTTTGCTAAATAGTTTGAGTAGAAGATAAACAAAAATGTAAACCAAATGAAATAGTTAAGTAAAAGATAATTTAGATAAAATAGTAAAATAGTAAGGTTTTTAAAATCATAAGTTGGAATAAACGAGTTGAGTAAAAGAAAAGGTAAAGCTTCAGAATTTACAAACCAACCAAGAAAGTTACAATACACGATAATTTAGAAAACAAAGTAATGTATAAAATAATTTTAGTAAAACATTAAAGTAAAATAGATATGTTTGGAATACAATAAGTAAATACAAAGGAATTAACTTAAATTGAAATAAATAAGTAGGTTAAATTAAGGGACTATAAATTGTTAAATACAAGTAACTCCGTTAAAAGTAAAATGGATTCGGTGGGTTTACGGTACTGAATAGACTACGGTATTATAAACGGCATAAAGGTAACTTGGTAATCCCGCTTATGCTATTTTCATTATGGTTACTTTACCGAATAGACATTACAATAATAGCGTACTATTATATAGATATTAGTTTAGCGGATCCTTAAAGGATGGAAATCCCTAACATCTTTTAAGTTATTGTACATTTCAGTGAACACTTCATTTGAGTTAATTCACTTATATGTGACTGTTAGTCCTGACTCGAGTATTACTGTAACGACCTAGCTTTTTTCCATCTTAAGTCGGTAATTAAACCAACTCAAAACGTTCAAAATGACAGATTGTTATTGGCTTACACGGTTTAAACAGAATTAACATAGAATCACAGAGTACAATAATTGCAGCGGAATAAAATTTCTATATAAAGATCAGAGTTGTACAAAATTTACAACAGAAGATAAATAATTTTGTACATAAATTTTTGATGAATAAGATTTTACACTTTATTGTCGGCTTAGCGTGCACGAGCGTCCTCATGTCTCCACGTCCTCTCCAGTTTGCGAGCTGATATCTTTAAACCTGGAACACTTGGGGCCTGACCCGAGTGTCCCATGCAAAATACACAAAATATCTGAGTCAGGATTAAACTTATTTCAAGTTAGCACACTTCGATAACCACATAAATATAATTAGTTTAATCCCGACGATTTATTTAAATAATTCGAGTATGTTAACCATGAGAACGGCTGAAATATATATACAAACAAAGGAACATATAGCTTCTGCTCCATGTATGATCCATAACTCGGTATTGAAGAAATAGCATATGAAATGCTACAATGATTATATGGAAATCACTAACAAAACAAACAAGAAATTTGGCCTAAAGTTAATAGCAGGCATGCCAGGTTACAAAAAGGTGGCAGGCTTCAATAATACAAAGTATTTAAATCATTGCATGGGTTCAACTGTAAGGGGAACAAAACACACAGTAAAGCCTGCGTTCATAAGTGACCCTAACTAGATGTCTAAATTAGAAAAGAATTGGGTAAGGCTTATGGCCAAATATGGGTTTCGAACTACACAAGGTCTCTTATATACCGCCATGCAGAACGAAACAAAAGTGGACAACATAAGGGAATATACTGTACCCATAAGGCAACGCAATTTGGGGAGTAACATGTTGGATTTCATAGTGCCAAACGTAATTGGACCATATACTTAACAGGAGACAGTCTTGAACTTCTAACAAATCTTATCCCATATGTCGAATAGTACTTAAACAAATGAGATGTATCCAACGTAAAACATTATTACATCTATATGGCAACAAACGAAATGTGTGGCTAACACAAATGTATGGGAATGGTTAAAGATGCAGCAAGACATAATATGCATGCAGTTCCTGCATATTCAAAGTACTTACATATAACATTTTAATTGTTATAGTTCAGGTTTTATTTTTTCTAAAGTGGAAACTCATGTATACCCAAAATATTCATTAGTGCAAAAATGGGAGAACCTAGGCTCGAGTTCAACCTTCCCACACAAGCTTCTACTTTCGTCAGAACATAGCACAAAAGGAATTTCAAGCCATATAATTCAATTGAGCCAATACCAAACTATCTCCAACAGAGCAAGTGAAGAAGTTTTTTCGGTTTTAGGCGAAATACATAAATTTCCTAAATGGATTTACTGTAATAGTCAAGTATAACAAGAGTTCTGGCTAACGGCTTATGGATGTATGCCAGGAATCCGTATATACATAAATTTCCAACATGTTGAATATAAGGTGAATTGCATTCTCAAGACAAATTATGCTGTCATGCTAACATAATTCTTATCCTGACCAGATTGGGGTAAACGAGAAAATCAGGCCATGACAGAAGTGGAAATTGCATAAGCAAACTGAGTTTAAATTATAAATTTTCTCAGAGCATAAAAGAGGGTATCAACACAAGTGTATATAAGGCCCAGGTGTAGCACCTACGACTAAGGGCAGGTTTTCAACACACATGGCAACCAGCGGATCTCCAATAAAAGGAAAAGCCATAGACACTGTATTTAGTAACTGGTTAAAGAAAAATATCTGTAGTGATGAAGTGCTCGACTAAGGTGAATAACATGTAAGGGGCCATTCGACAGTTTAAAACTAGCATGCGGGGACAAAAGTATGAAGAATAACAAGATGTTTAGGCCACACAAACAGGAAAGCAGTAAGCAAAGAACCCAACAATTTTACTTAGTGTAACCAAAGTCGTGACCTTGCAAAGAGTTCAATCGTAAGAAAACTTACATTGCGTCGGAGATGTAAAGAGAGATAGCAGCTATTCGGGTCCGTAGCCGTGTCTACTGCTAGCCACAAATGCGAGGTGGAGCTGCAACGTGGTGCTAAGTACGATGAATAAGAGTGGCGCAGAGCTCGGTTTTCCTACAGCGTAGGCGGAGCCAAAAGAAAACAGCATCAATTAGGGAGAGGAGGCTCTTATACCAACTGTAACGACCTGGCTTTTTGCCCATCTCAACTCGGTAATCAAACCAACTCGAAACGTTCAAAATGACAAATTGTTATTGGCTTACAGGGTTTAAACAGAATTAACACAGAATCACAGAGTACAATAATTGCATCGGATTAAAATTTCTATATAAATATCAGAGTTATACAAAATTTACAGCGGAAGATAAATAAATTTGTACGTAAATTTTTTATGAATAAGATTTTACACTTTATTGTCGGCTTAGCGTGCGCGAGCGTCTTCACATCTCCACGTCTCTTCAGTTTGCGAGCTGATATCATTAAACCTGGAACACTTGAGGCCTGACCCGAGTGTCCTATGCAAAGTACACAAAACACCTGAGTCAGGATTAAACTTATTTCAAGTTAGCACACTTCGATAACCACATAAATATAATTAGTTTAATCTCGGTGATATATTTAAATAATTCGAGTATGTTAACCATGAGAACGGCCGAAATATATGTAACAAACAAAGGAACATATGGGTTCTGCTCCATGTATGATCCATAACTCAGTATTGAAGAAATAGCATATGAAATGCTACAATGATTATACAGAAATCACTAACAATATAAACAAGAAATTCGGCCTAAAGTTAATAGCGGGCAAAATGCCAGTCTTTACATTTCTCAGATCAATTTTATTATCAAAACATCTCCTTTGATTCGGATTTTATATGTCATGTATATTGTTGTTAAACTAAATCTTCACAATCTGTTACTTGGACCAAAAGTTGTTCGGATCTAAATACATCAAGTTTAATAATTTCAAGTAAAATAGTAGGGTTTTCAAAACATAAGTTGAAATATAAAGTTGGGTAAGGAATAAAGTAAGACTTCAAATAAAATAGTTAAGTACAAGATAAATTAGGAAAATAGTTTAAGTAACATAGTATTATTTAAAGTAGCATAATTTGGATTATCAAGTTGGATTTAGAAAACAAATTGATTTTGAGACTGAACTAAAAATTCAGGATATTTGACATGGAAGTTATTTAACGAGAGATCACTTATAATGCAAAGAAAGATGAAGTTTTGAAATAAGAATTAAATTTTGAAAAGCATACAAGTAAGTTATTTATTGGAAAATCATACTTATGATATGTTGAGAATAACACCCCACATTTCAGATTTTGACAGTAGTAACCAAATCATAATAAATGTTTAAGTGGGGGAGAATACCATTAAAACTTTATGAAATGAACGAAAATTACTTAATAAGTAATCACTTATATGATATAAATTGTGAAGTAAGACTTATTTAAGAGGGAAATTAATGAAAATATCGAGTATCCCATGATTGAACTGCTGAAATTCGTATCCTTGTGTGCATTTGACTTTCCCATCTTGGTCTAGGATGATCATTTAAATTCGAACCGTCCGCTCTTGAGTAATGACTTCCGTACCTTTTTATCTAATGAATTCGGCCAAGCGTTTTGATTTGAACCATCATACCTCTTGATACTCGTTTGAGGTTGAACTTCTATTTTGAGCACATGGAATTTGATTTGATCCATGTATGTATACCCCTCCTAGGCTATGTATCGAATGAAACCAAGATTGAAATCAAACTAGATAACTTTGATTTTATCCAAGACGTTATGTAACGGAACCTTAGTGAGCTTTCCTTAGTAATTAAAAGTGTTTAAAATATAGAATCCAACTTATGCAAGACAATAGGATTTTGGAAAATATTAATTTTGAATATTTGGTTCTGAAATTTTTTGAAAACGACGTTTTGGAATGTTTTACGGATACTAGTTTGAATATGTATACGCATAATCAGAATGCATAGCGGAAGCATGACGGTATTTTGAATAGAAAATGTTCAAGTGGTTTTCCAACTAAATTTAATAGTGCAAGCTTTTCAACAAGATTTGACATTGAAATTTGGAAGAAAAGGTTATTCGATTATCAGAATTGAAAATAACTTCTAAGATATTGATTTGAAACTCTTGAAAATTTTATTCATTTAAGAATCTTAGAAATGTTCGAAACTATTTGAAATGAAGTTTGATCTAAAGAAAGATTAATGTAAGTTGTATGGATTATAAACGATTTCCATGAGCTTTTAAAATTTGAAAAGCTAACTTAATTTGAAAAAGACGATAAGAAAATCGTGTTGATCAAATTTGATTTCCAATTGTTAAAAGGAAAATTTTATGGCAAAATGAATCTTTTAGAAGATATCAACTTATGTATAATTGTCGGAAGTATTATTTCAAAATAAATGGAAATTTGTGAAGCTTGATAAGATTCCAACGATTCTTAAAATTCTTTGATTTAGACTTGAAATATTTGAATAAGATCATTGATTTCAAAATATGAAACATAAGTTGTATGTTTAGAAGTTGAAATTCGTACTTTCAAATAATTGAATTACTTTTCAAGTATGGTTTTAAATTGTTTTCCAAATTATTTTGGATGTGATGAATAGTTTATAAATTGATTTATGAACTAAGAAAATTTCGACGACTTGAATCCCGATATTTTGAAATGTTTGAAAGACAACAATACTATGGTTAAAAGTATTTGCGAATTATTGTTGCGAAATGATTTATGGCTTTGGAATATGAAATGATTTGATATGTTTCCATCGATTCGGGTAACCTGTGACTAAAAGAAGGGTATGTGTGTGATTTTGGGTGAGCAACCTAGGCATATACGGTGTCCGGGTCTGGATGAAAAACCGAGATATATATGTGCTCCGCGATTTTGTACTTCCGTGTCTGGACGAAAGCTGTGAGATACACTTCGCTTGAGATCCCTTGATGATGGTATTTGGGAAGAGCAACCTAGGCATATACGATGTCCGAGTCTAGATGAAAACCGAGAGATATATGTGCTCCGCGATTTTGTACTTGGAGGTCCGAGCCTGGACGAAAACCGTGATGTACACTTCACTTGAGAACCCTCGACGATGGTCTGCTTTAGATGTCCGGAGCGACCTTATTTATCTATGTTATTGCGTACGATAGGCTTCCCTTAGGCCTTATGATGGGAAACTTGAGGAAATGAAACAAAATTTTTGACGAGAAGTTGAAACAAGTATATTTAGTATTTGTATATTTTAGTCACACACCTGATCAACGCATGGCTAAAGTTTGCAAGGACGACGATGGAATTGTTAGGCTTCGAGTTATCATATATGTTTGAAGTTTTGAAAGTGATTTTGATTTTGAAATCCCGAAGTGAAGTATGATTCTATATGAAAGAAATGTACATCACATCAATGGTTTGATATAAAAAGGGATTCTATGTTTGGAGAAAATCATTTTAAGGCTTTCAAATGTTTTGAAATTTATAAATATAGAAATTTATATAGTATTTTAGTATTACTTATCTAATTTATTCTTTTACTTAACTTAACATCTCACTGACTATTATATTTTCATTTGTACCTATAATTTATCCATTTCAAACTCTTTTTACTTGTATTATTTTATTATTTTATTGAATCATCTATTTTCTGTCAAGTTTAATTGCTTATATTTAACCATTGGTTTGTAACTTTTAAGGCTCTCTTATATTAAACCTTGAGATTTATGAGAACCTACTTTTAATCAAAACAACTTATTTCAAAATAACTTTACCATTTTGAAACTACTTTTACTTGAATTACTTTGTACTTTGAACATAACTTTCTTTTACAGTTTACAACAAATTCCCTTATTTAGTTTAATACGGTAATTTAAGTTTTGCTTACAATAGTTTGGATACAAGAAGTTTTACCAATATAGTGTATGATACATTTTTGCTAAGAACTTTTTTGATAAGTTTACAAGCTTGTTAGAAATTATAAGTATTATGATTTTTAACTTTTGTTTATATATAGTTCTAATAAGTTTAAATAAAATTTGTTTTGCTTAAGTATAATTGTTACAACACTCCTTTTCGAGGATGAAAATTTTTAAGTGGGGCAGGATGTAACAACCTAGAATTTTCAACATTTAGAATATAAATTAATTTAGAGTTTATCGTTAAAAATAAATATTATAGTAGGTTTTGATATAGAATTTGAAATTTATTTGAACATAGTTCAACATAATTATTATTTGGATGTATAATTTGGACTTTATTTTTTGTTTTGAACGTTTCGAGTTGGTTTAATTCCAAGACTTGAGATGGGCAAAAGGCCAGGTCGTTACACTATGTCCGATTAAAAAACAAAGAAAGTTTAACTGAAGCTGTCTGATTAAAAAAATAAAAGAACAGTTTAACTAAGTTTATGGCTCGTTGTAAACTGAGCCTAGGGCTCAGTAAACCTGAGTCGAGTGGCATAGTTTAGGCTTAGTTTACTGAGCCACTCGACTCAGGTTTACTGAGCCTATGGCTCAGTAAACCTGAGCAAAGTGGCTCGGTTTACTAAGCGTTGTAGGCTCAGTGTAACTGAGCCACTTGGCTCAGGTTTACTGAGCCTGGCTCGTTGTAACTGAGCCACTCGGCTCAGGTTTACTAGGACTGGCTCAGTGTAAACTGAGCCTATGGTTCAGTAAACCTGAGCCGAGTGACTAAGTTTACTGAGCCTTGCAGGCTCAATGTAACATAATGCAACTCACTAATATCAAAGTTAACAAATTGATACTCCCTTTAGACATCCCTACCATTCGTTTTGGTTCCACTGAGCATTAAAAGATTTTCAAATAATTGCCAAAAGTAATTCAAGTAAGAAATTACAGTGAGATTTAATAAAATTTCGATGGATAATTTAATCTACAGTGAAGCGATTTAATCAAATGGGCATTCAATGTGTCTAGAATCTAGGCTTTTATCTGAAATTTTGTTTGACATTGAGATTTCATAAAATATGAAAGATTGCTGTTTTGGAATGTTAAATTACTTCTATATGTACAGTTGCTTAGTAACTATTTGAGGTCTCTCTCTCTCTCTTTTCCTTTTTTGTCTAACCGGTTTTCTTAATCTGATTTAACATGTAGGAATTTTGTTTTTCCTGTACATGCTAAGTAATATAATTAGCAGTTCACTTCCGCACAATTGATATGCAGTCATATATGGATAATCACATCTGAAACCTTAGAAACATCGGTACAATAGGCAACAGTCTACAATTTAACAATCTATAGCAATAGTAAATATTAAAAAGGAAAACTATTAGTTATTTCCTCTATGATACATGAAATGAACCTAAATCGAGATTTGTTTAATACTATTATTACCATCGTTTCGACCAAGTTAGAGAACGTTAGTCAATGGGAAAAAAATTCTTAATCCACAGGAAATCAGTGAGAAAACAAAATGAAAAAAATTTACCTTTGAAAATGAGTTCAATTTTATGTCGTTGGCTGAGAAGGTAATACGCCTTCAACAAGGTGTACAGAAGTCGTCAGTAGAGAAGGAGCAAGGAAGCCGAGAAGAAGGAGCACCTCCGTTTATACAATAGCCACCACTGTCTCTACAAAATTCTCAAAATTCCTTTACTTGTTAATTTCAATTAAATAAGATCGGAGAAATATGGAGTCATGTAAATTGGGAGAAGAAACAGAGTGAAACACAGATCCCAAAATTCTTCCAAACATTGATATCACGGGGTTAAAATAATTTAAAAATCATTATCCACTGTTGAGAAACAATGGCTGAGTCGCGGACTAGGTCGCTTTCTTGAAGACGATTCGGTGATCTGGTCAAAGGTGCAAACCAGTCATTCTCTATCACTGACGCCTCTAAGATAAAACAACCTCAAATTATTATTGGTTTGCTTGCACAACAAATCAATTCAGATGCGCACTTTCGCATAAAATATAACTGCTCGTTCTGATTTTTGTTCTGAAGAATTTTTAATAGTGGAGAAAGAAGAAGAGCTAGAGATAAAAAATCATATTTTTTTCTGAGTAGTTCGGCAAAAAAATAAACGTGGTAATACTTGTAGAGGAAGTCGGTTCAGATCTAAAATAATGGATCTCAATTTTTTACCAAGTCAAATAAAAAAAACAATTTTTTTTCTTTTCATATAATCTCATGATGTGGGACTATCCATATATGAGTCACCTCACACTTATCCAATTTTTTTAAATAATTCATCTTTATAAAAAAATAAATCATTTTTCCAAAAATCCCCCACTTGAATTTTTTTTTAAAATATTTTGAGCAATTTCTAGAAACATAAGATTGTGCATAAACAAAGGTGTCATCCGACTTGAACCTTTGCATAGTGAATAAGATTCAGTTTTTACTAGAGTGACACGTAGTCTTGAACTCTATTCCTGACATCAGACCACACACAACCTTTTCTATAGTGCAATCAAATAAGCCCGTGCAATAATGGCCATGCGCGTCTATCCCAGTTTAGTGAACGCTCTAGGAATCTTGCCCTAAACTCCATAGGAAACAGCCACATTTCCACATTCACATAGGTGAGTCTATCAAGAGTACTCCTGAAGGTAGGTACTCCACACCAATTAGAGTATATATCTAATTAAGAGTTTCTATCAACTCATCCTCTAATCACTTCAGGAATACATTCTTCTTAATACAAAATACAAAAATTTAGCATGTTCATCTACTATCACTACACAACTTGTTTTTACCCATTGAACCTAGTTCTTGGGATCTCCAGTCATTTAGGTCGGGTTACCATCGTGTGTGATTTCACAATATCTAGGCAATAGTCCCATTCTTTTAGAATCATTAAGGACTTTCTTTCTGGTCAGTCCTTTCGTCAAAGGATCTGCCAAATTGTCATCACTTCATATGTGATGTTCTCAAACAATACTGTGCATACGACTGTCATTTCCTACCTATGTAATATCGGTTCTGTCCTTCTTTCAATAGTCGTCAAATTTTGATCACTATGTATGTGATGTTCTCTTACAGTATTGTACTTACGACGTCATCTTTTACCGTTGTAATAATGGTTCTATACTTTTTGCATTAGCCGCGGTACTATCGCAATCGATTACACCATTAGTGTCAGTTTTTCCCTTATGGGGATCTCAAATAGCAAATTTCTTTAATTCTCTGCTTCTTAACTAGCTGTGGCTAGTGCTATTATCTCAGTCTCTATAGTAGACTGAGTCAAAATAGTCTGTTTCTTGGTTTTCCAAGAGACAACTTCTTCAGCGATGCTAAATATATAGCCACTGTTCCTTTAGAATCATCAGATAAAGTATTCCAGTCTGCATCAGAATATCCTTGAAATACAGCTGAAAACTTTTCATAATGTATTCATAGTTTATTTTAGGTATCTTATGACCCTCTCAATAGCATGTTAATGCTCTATACTAGGTCTACTGGTAAACTTGCACAATAATCCCACGACATAGGAAATGTCGGGTCTAGTAAAATCAGTGGCATACCGAAGGCTGCCAATGATGCTCGCATAGTTAGACTGTCTTACACCTTCACCAGTGTTCTTAAATAAATTTACACTGGGATCATACGGTGTACATGCAGGTTTACAGTCAAAGTAATGGTATTTCTTTAGTATCTTCTCATTATAATGAGATTGATCCA
Source organism: Allium sativum (assembly GCA_030737875.1). Taxonomy (NCBI): domain Eukaryota; kingdom Viridiplantae; phylum Streptophyta; class Magnoliopsida; order Asparagales; family Amaryllidaceae; genus Allium; species Allium sativum. The sequence continues at coordinate 470,619,728 of CM060918.1, forward strand.
AAGAAAGTCCTTTTTCGGACCTAGTAATTTTAATACCAATGATTACACTCGCCTTACCTAGATCTTTTATATCAAAATTGGCACTTAATAAGGATTTGAATGAGTTTATGTCATGAATGTTAGACCTAAAAAATGAGTAGGTCATCTACATAAAGACATATAATAGTGCAAGTGTCATTCTTAAATTTGTAATGAATGCATTTGTCACTTTCATTAACTTTAAATCATGTGAAATGATTAAGTTATCAATTTTATTTTATTTTCATGCCATTGTTTAGGCGCTAGTTTTAAACCATATAATGATTTATTTCATTTGCATAGTTTTGCATATTTTATGTTCTTGACCATGTGCTACAAATCCTTCAGGCTGGTCCATATAAATTTCTTCGTCTAATTCACCATTTAAAAAAAAAGTGGTTTTAACATGCATTTGGTGTATTAATAAATAACAAATAGAAGCAAGTGAGATTAATACCCGAATGAATGTAATTCTAGTTATAGGTAAAAAAATGTCAAAGAAATCTATATTTTCTCTTTGCTTAAAACTTTTAGCCACTAATTGTGCTTTATATTTACCAATAGCGCCATCAGATTTTAATTTCTTTTAAGTACCCATTTATAGCCTATAGATTTACAACCAAGGGGTAAATCTACCAAGTGCCAAGTCTTATTGAATTCCAAGGAATCCATCTCATCATTTATAGCCTCTTGCCAAAAATCGGCATCTAAAGAAGATAAGGCCTCTTGGGGGTATAAGGGATCCTCCTCTATAGTAAAGGCACAAAAATCCGAACCAAAATCTTTTACAGTTCTTGCTCTTTTACTTCTTCTAGGTTTAGTTTCAGAACTTTTATTAAGTTCTGTTCTAACAGGCAAACTTAATGTGCCCCCACTATTCCTTAATTTAAAAGGAAATTTTGTTTCATAAAAATCGGCATCATTTGATTCAATTATATTATGCGCATTTAGGTCATAAAATCGGTATGCTTTGCTATTAATAGCATAGCCCATAAATACACATTCATATGCTCTACTTGCCGATTTTTTTCTCTTAGGGTCTGGAAAGCGAACATATGCTAAACAATCCCAAGTTCTAAAGTATAATTCATTGGCTTTATAATTCTTTAAAAATTTCATAAGATGAAATTTTATTCGTAGATTAGGGGATTCTATTCAGAACATAGCATGCAGTCAATAAAATATCCCCCACCAATGTTTTGCTGCACCAAAATTTAATAAAATGGAAATTACTAATTCGGTAAAGGTCCTATTTTTTTAGCTTTACCGTTCATTTCAAGTGAATATGGTGCAGTTCCCTCATGTACTATACCATGTAATTTATAAAAAATCAGAATAAACTAGATTCATATTTTGTTCCTCTATCACTATGAATTCTCTTAATTTTCTTATTTCTCAATTTCAATTTTTAATGTTTCAAACATGTCAAATGCATCATATCTTTTAGGATTACTGTCTTTCCAAAGGTAAGCATTATTTCCATATTACCAGTCTCCACAACCTTAGTGGCGTAAGAATCTCCCAACAACATTTTTTAATTATCAGGAGTCGTGTATGTTGTGAACATATCACGATCATAGCAGACACGGCGAGAAACACCAGTGTCTACCCATCAACCCTCTAATCCACCAAAAAAGTGAATCTCAGTAATCATATCCACTAAATGGTCATCAGTCAGGTTTGCCTACGGTGCAGGGCATGGCCTGTTTCGACAGTTTCGTGCCATATGATCTGGTTTTCTACAATTGATAGAACAACTGTCCAGAATCATTCTTTTGGGTTGGTCGCTGCTGTCCTTTATGGTTTCCTTGCGGATTCCCATTCTGTTATGTACTGGCTAGCTGTGGAAGCTTACTATTGTTAAAGATGTTCATATGTTTGAGAATTCATATTTTTTCTTATAGAAAAATATACAAAAGCTCAGAGACTAACATAATGACTGAAAATATCATTTCTGCATTTTTACTTATCAATCCTAATAATTACTTAGAACTCAATCTCATCTCGATCTTAAATCAGAAAATCAAGGTCTGTCTAAGCATTCTTTACGCTGGGTTTTGTCATGTAATGTTCATTTACATGTTCTGACGGGGTGATACGTATGGTAGACCAAATACGCTACACGTTCATGCATTGAAACTTTAATTAAATATTGTAAATCTCATAAACATACCTTCGCCACGAGATACATTCTCTTCCTATATAGACAATGCAGCTCACGGACCTGATGCTTGAATAAGCTTTCGTAATGAAGCATTGTTCAATGAACAGTCCTTGGATATTCAATTACAAGAGTCCCTACAAGGATCGCCGCCACTTTGAGTCCAGCCGCTCATTTTCTCAACAATGAAATCTTCCGTAATTGGAACTCCATTATTGTAACCAATCTCTAATAGCTTTTCCCGAAAGGCATTGCAGTGGATAGGATGCTTTTTGGCTTGGTCATCAGTTTTAACTGTTTCCATTACAAATGGTTGTCACCTCTGCAGATTGTAGGAGATATCTCTAGTAGACTCTCCACAAGACTAAGCATTTCCTTTTCACGTTCATTTCTAACAGTAATATATTGTGGATGCTCCATCGTTTTTAATCCAGAATATTTTGGCACATCCATGTATCCAATAATCAAATCCGCTAATGCATTTGTGTAGTCAAAATAGCTATAACAGGGTGGTGCAATGACATCCACTCATTCATTTGCTGGCAGGCAAAAATATGGAACCTCTTCAATATGGCCATCTAAATGCTTCAAATGAATCGCAATTGGTCCCCAGTCCATAGAGCTTCTCCAAACCCAGATATTTCTCTATAGATCTTAGTGCTTAAACAACTCCTTTGAACGGAGGAGTAAAGGCTTTAGCTATACGCCACTCATTGTTCCCCTAAATTTACCCTAATCGCTGAATTCAGGGTCTGTTCGGTATCCCTCTCCAAACAACCACTATTTCCCTGATCCACCGTCATGGATTTTGATCAGCGTCGCCACAAACGAACCTCGACTCACACTCGAACAGATTCAAAAAATTTAAAGTCCTAAGCGAGCAAAAAATCAGATCCAAATGCTACGAGTAATGGAACTCCGGAATTTTAGTACACCCAAACGAGATTGAGTGCTGTTGTTATCAACGCTAAGCTTTCTCTCTTCTGAAATTATTTTAGTCAAATTCCAGAGATTCCCTTCGTTTACTGATTTAGTTGCAACTTTCAACTGGCGCTTTATTTAGTTTGATAGTCAAGCTATTGTTTCCATTCATCTTCAAAATTGTTGGCAAACAATAGCTGAGTCGCGGACTAGGTCGCTTTATTAAAGACGATTCGGCGATCTGGTCAAAGGTGCAAACCAGTCGTTCTCTATCACCAACGCCTCTAGGATAAAACAGCCTCAAATAATTATTGATTTGATTGCACAACAAATCAATTTAGATGTGCACTTTCGCATAAAATATAACTGCTCGTTCTGATTTTTATTTTGAAGAATTTTTAATAGTGGAGAAAGAAGAAGAGCTAGAGATAAAAAATCGTATTTTTTTCTGAGTAGTTCGGCAAAAAAATAAACGTGGTAATACTTGTAGAGGAAGTCGATTCAGATCTAAAATAATGGATCTCAATTTTTTACCAAGTCAAATAAAAAAAAACTGTTTTTTTTTCTTTTCATATAGTCTCATGATGTGGGACTATTCATATATGAGTCACCTCACACTTATCCAATTTTTTTAAATAATACATCTTTATAAAAAATGAATCATTTTTCCAACAATCCCCTTTTGAATTTTAAAAAAAATATTTCGAGCAATTTCTAGAAACATAAGATTGTGCATCAACAAAGGTGTCATCCAACTTGAACCTTTGCATAGTGAATAAGATTCAGTTTTTACTAGAGTGACACGTAGTCTTGAACTCTATTCCTGACATCAGACCACACACAACCTTTTCAATAGTGCAATCAAATAATCTCGTGCATTAATGGTCATGCACGTCTATCCCAGTTTAGTGAACGCTCTAGGAATCTTGCCCTAAACTCCATAGGAAACGGCCACATTTCCACATTCACATAGGTGAGTCTATCAAGAGTACTCCTGAAGGTAGGCACTCCACTCCAATTAGAGTATAGATCTCATTAAGAGTTTCTATCAATTCATCCTCTAATCACTTCAGGAATACATGCTTCTTAATACAAAAATTTAGCATGTTCATCTACTATCACTACACAACTTGTTTTTACCCATTGAACCTAGTTCTTGGGATCTCCAGTCATTTAGGTCGGGTTACCATCGTGTGTGATTCCACAATCTCTAGGCAATAGTCCCATTCTTTTAGAATCATTAAGGACTTTCTTTCTAGTCAGTCCGTTCGTCAAAGGATCTGCCAAATTGTCATCACTTCATATTTGATGTTCTCTAACAATACTGTGCATACGAATGTCATTTCTTACCATTGTAATATTGGTTCTGTCCTTTCAATAGTCGTCAAATTTTGATCAATATGCATGTGATGTTCTCTTACAGTATTGTACTTACGACGTCGTCTTTTACCGTTGTAATAACGGTTCTATACTTTTTGCAATAGCCGCGGTACTATCGCAATCGATTACACCATTGGTGTCGGTTTTTCCCTTATGGGGATCTCAAATAGCAGATTTCTTTAGTTCTCTGCTTCTTAACTAGCTATGGCTAGTGCTATTATCTCAGTCTCTATAGTAGACTGAGTCAAAATAGTCTTTTTCTTGGTTTTCCAAGAGAATCTTCTTCAGTGATGCTAAATATATAGCCACTGGTCCTTTAGAATCATCAGATAAAGTATTCCAGTCTGTATCAGAATATCCTTGAAATACAGCTGAAAACTTTTCATAATGTATTCATAGTTTATTTTAGGTATCTTATGACCCTCTCAATAGCATGTTAATGCTCTATACTAGGTCTACTGGTAAACTTGCACAATAATCCCACGACATAGGAAATGTCGGGTCTAGTACAATTAGTGGCATACTGAAGGCTGCCAATGATGCTCGCATAGTAAGACTATCTTACACCTTCACCAGTGTTCTTAAATAAATTTACACTGGGATCATACGGTGTACATGCAGGTTTACAGTCAAAGTAATGGTATTTCTTTAGTATCTTCTCAATATAATGAGATTGATCCAAAGGAAGTCCTTTTTCGGACCTAGTAATTTTAATACCAAGGATAACACTCGCCTTACCTAGATCTTTTATATCAAAATTGGCACTTAATAAGGATTTGAACGAGTTTATGTCATGAATGTTAGACCTAAAAAATGAGTAGGTCATCTACATAAAGACATATAATAGTGCAAGTGTCATTCTTAAATTTGTAATGAATGCATTTGTCACTTTCATTAACTTTAAATCATGTGAAATGATTAAGTTATCAATTTTTTTTCATGCCATTGTTTAGGCGCTAGTTTTAAACCATATAATGATTTATCTCAATTGCATAGTTTTGCATATTTTATGTTCTTGACCATGTACTACAAATCCTTTAAGCTGGTCCATATAAATTTCTTTGTCTAATTCACCATTTAAAAAAAAGGCGGTTTTAACATCCATTTGGTGTATTAATAAATAACAAATAGAAGCAAGTGAGATTAATACCCGAATGAATGTAATTCTAGTTATAGGTAAAAAAATGTCAAAGAAATCTATATTTTCTCTTTGCTTAAAACTTTTAGCCACTAATTGTGCTTTATATTTACCAATAGCGCCATCAGGTTTTAATTTCTTTTAAGTACCCATTTATAGCCTATAGATTTACAACCAAGGGGTAAATCTACCAAGTGCCAAGTCTTATTGAATTCCAAGGAATCCATCTCATCATTTATAGCCTCTTGCCAAAAATCGGCATCTAAAGAAGATAAGGCCTCTTGGGGGTTTAAGGGATCCTCCTCTATAGTAAAGGCACAAAAATCCGAACCAAAATCTTTTACGGTTCTTGCTCTTTTACTTCTTCTAGGTTCAGTTTCAGAACTTATATTAAGTTCTGTTGTAATAGGCATACTTAATGTGCCCACACTATTCCTTAATTTAAAAGGAAATTTTGTTTCATAAAAATCGGCATCATTTGATTCAATTATATTATGTGCATTTGGGTCATAAAATCAGTATGCTTTGCTATTAATAGCATAGCCCATAAATACACATGCATATGCTCTACTTGCCGATTTTATTCTCTTAGGGTCTGGAAAACGAACATATGCTAAACAACCCCAAGTTCTAAAGTATAATTCATTGGCTTTATAATTCTTTAAAAATTTCATAAGATGAAATTTTATTCTTAGATTAGGGGATTCTATTCAGAACATAGCATGCAGTCAATAAAATATCCCCCCACCAATGTTTTGCTGCACCAAAATTTAATAAAATGGCAATTACTAATTCGGTAAAGGTCCTATTTTTTTAGCTTTACCGTTCATTTCAAGTGAATATGGTGCAGTTCTCTCATGTACTATACCATGTAATTTATAAAAAATCAGAATAAACTAGATTCATATTCTGTTCCTCTATCACTATGAATTCTCTTAATTTTCTTATTTCTCAATTTCAATTTTTAATGTTTCAAACATGTCAAATGCATCATATCTTTTAGGATTACTGTCTTTCCAAAGGTAAGCATTATTTCCATATTACCAGTCTCCACAACCTTAGTGGTGTAAGAATCTCCCAACAACACTTTTTAATTATCAGCAGTCGCGTATGTTGTGAACATATCACGATCATAGCAGACACGGCGAGAAACACCAGTGTCTACCCACCAACCCTCTAATCCACCAATCATATCCGTTAAAAGGTCATCAGTCAGGTTTGCCTACGGTGCAGGGCATGGCCTGTTTCGACACTTTCGTGCCATATGATCTGATTTTCTATAGTTGATAGAACAACTGTCCAAAATCATTCTTTTGGGTTGGTCGCTGTTGTCTTTTATGGTTTCCTTGCGGATTCTCATTCTGTTATGTACTGGCTAGTTGTGGAAGCTTACAATTGTTAAAGATGTTCATATGTTTGAGAATTCATTTTTCCAACAAACTAGCACATATAACCTGTTGTAGGAGCAGGAAAACAAACTACCATAAATATAGCGTCTAACCTGATCTTCACCATACCAAATTTCATCTGCAGCACGAGGTGCTATTTTAACAGTGATGTTGTGACGGCCCGCCTCGCACCAGCCTGCATTTCCTCCAAGAGTGCGCTGTACACATGCCCGACTAGCACAAGACGGTCGTCAGAAGAAAGGAAAGAAGAGAATGAACTAATCAAAGAACCTGTAGAATGTCTCACAGCGCATGGGATAAAATATAATAATAACATACTTGACATGAAACAGGCGAGACAGTGCATAAGCTGATAACTAATAATCAATGTCAACATCAAAGCAGCGGAAATCCATATACAGCTTATTACAACTTTCCAAATTTACTGTCTCTAACCAAAAGAAAGCTAAAATAGAAGATACACCAACAATGCCCAAGCAGTGATCTTCAACAACACAGGGAGAATATTATGTATATAGTACGTGGAAGCCTCCTGCTCGTCTCCGGACCATCTACCCGTGCATCACCAGCTAACCTGTCTCTAGTCTGCTCGTGTGAGCACCCAGAGTAATAAGAAGAGACATAAAACTCTGGGTCAGACATAAAGCCTGGTATGAGCGATAAGCATCTAAACAGGGAAATAACAGGTATACTAAACCATACCTGAACCTGGACCTGCAACCAAAGAGTTAGTACCACATACCGTACAATACTCCAAGGTGCCATAATAAATAGTGTAAGAATACGAGGGTGGGGTGTGCATGTCACAATGATAGCAACAAATCATCCATAGCAACCATCCTCACACCTCTCACTCAGTGCCTAAAGCGTACGACATCTACCACTTTGGAACACTAGACAAACTGAGGCAACGACGAATCCCGACTTGTAGAAACCCTGCTGTGACCAAGCCAAACACTTGGAGTCATGACCAAACATTTCAATGACCCACTTCATTGGTCATAGCCCTTGGTTCTACCAATGCCATAATGGCCCTGAATCCGCCTTCGTACCTCCTACCATAGTGGTCCAAAGCTATAGGTGTCGATAACTCCTTAGCACGCGTCCCGCAGCAAAGCCCAATCATGAAGTGAACTCATTGATTCCCATCTGAATCTTATGCTCTAACTTCTCGTTTGGACTTCCTTTGCATCTCGGGTTTGGTCGAATTGGAGTGGGTCTTCAGAAGAGTTGTCGCGCATTAACAGTCCTAGAATTCTGTTCGGTTCGGTAGTCATCACCATCATCGGTTCGGGTCGGTAGTCATCTTCTTCATCGGTTCGGGTCGGTAGTCATCACTATCATCGGTTCGGGTCGGTACTCCACTTCGGGTCGGTTGTCTCTGTTTGAGTTCGGTGGTTGCTCCCTTCTGAGTTCTCATGCCCGATCCTGTCCTTCTCCAATTGCCGATCCGCTCCGCCCCCTTAGCGTACTCCGATCCAATCCTCTCCAGTCCGATCCACTCTCTAGTTTCGATCCGATCCGCTCCCTAGTTCCGATCCGATCCCCCTTGTCCACTCCAACTCTAAGCAATGGCCTTCCTTCCTGCCAAACTTCTTCCAGTGGCAAGTCCTCATCCAGTTCGAATTCCCTTGGTCGGTTCCCTAGTCCGATCCGACCCCTTTTCTCCGATCCGAACCGGTTCGGAACCTGCACACTTCTGCAACTTTCCAGCGAGCTTTTTACGCCATTCGACGACGTTTTCGAGCAATTTAACTATTCTAATCAATCATGAAACATACCATAGAGTCATAGCAACATGTAATAGCAACCACAAACAACAAACAACAATTTAAATGAATCAAAATGAATCAAAAGTGGCTAAAACCTCACATTTGCCTATAATCCCTCTTAATCATGTTTAAGCATATGATTAGCAAAACACATCGAAATTAATCCAAATTTTTAACAGAGCCTTAAAACATTATTTTAGAATTTTAAGAATTTTTCCAGAATTTATTTACGTATAAATTCGCTAATCTTCACTAATTACCCTTAATTAACTGTAATTAGTGTCAAAATGATACTATCACTCACCTTGGCCACAAATGAAATTCTCAGAACTGAAACTCCTCTGATTTGGGGCGAATACTGATGCCTAACAGCAGCTCCAACCTTGCTTTGGTGCTTTTTCTCCTTAATTTGGTGTTGCTAAGCCTAATCTTCAATTAGAGAGTGATTTGGGGTGTTTTAGATGTAGGAAGCCATTACTAAGGTCTCAAGGAGGTTTGTGGCGGCTCAAAACTGAAATGAAAGTGATAACCTAACCCTAATCAGACCTCCTAAACCTCTAAACCCGAAATTCCCCTTGGGCCTAGCTGCTAATCACCCGGTTAAGCCCAATTAAGATGTTCTTAACCATCTGAAACTTGTTTCAGCCATATCTCCCAAACGGTAAGTCCGTTTGGCTAATGTGACCACTCTATGGAAAGAGAAACCATCATCCGAAGCCAATGGAAGTGGTTTCAGGTCAAAATTCCTTTCCAGTCAAAAGTTATGGCCAAAACAGTGCCAACTAGGGGTAAAATGGTCATTTAAAAATCGGGAAAAATCATGAACATGGGAAATGACCCCAATAGTCGTCTCCCAAAGTTACATGACCATACGACTTCGTATGTGAAAGAAATAAATATCCTACGATCCTATGATGCGCAGAATGCGGGTCGTTACACTCTTCCCCCCTTAAGAAATTTCGTCCCCGAAATTCCTTAACCCAAAACATACAAAGGATCCCGCATGCCTAGCAACCACATACAACAATCAAATATGCAAAACAAGCAAACAAGCCTATCCTAGCATGCGGAAAAACTAAATCGAAGTCAAAATCTTACCAGACAAAGAGTTCTGGATACTTCTTCCTTACGTCCTCCTCTGTTTCCCAAGTACAATCACTCTCGTCCTCGCTCCACTGTACCTTGACTAGCTTCACCGCCTTCCTTCGAAGTTGCTTCATGTCGTACTCGACAATACGGGCCGGCTTGCGGTTCCCAACCGCCTTGGGTTCTACTTCGAAGTCCTCTAACTGATCAGGTGAAATAGTCATATCTGAGTCGTGAACGAACTTCCTTAGTTGGGAAACATGAAATACGTTATGAACTCCTGCCATCTTCTCTGGTAAGTCAATTCTATATGCCAAATTCCCGACTAGTTCAAGAACAGGGAATGGGCCAACAAATCTTGGTGCCAACTTGCCTCTCCTGCCAAATCGTATTACGCTCTTCAACGGAGAAATCTTGACAAACACCAAGTCACCAACGGAGAATTTTAAGTCTCTTCTCCTCTTATCAGCATAACTCTTCTGCCTATCCTGGGCAGCCTTCATTCGTTGTTGAATGACCTTGATCTTATCCGACGTTTCTCTCACCACCTCTGGTCCAAGCACAAACTTCTCGCCAGTCTCTATCCAACATGATGGTGAGTTGCATGGCCTTCCATACAAAGCTTCAAATGGAGCCATACCGATACTGGATTGGTAACTATTATTATATGCAAACTCTACTAGATGCAAATGGTCATCCCATGATCCACCAAAATCCAATATACATGCTCTCAAGAGATCTTCCAAAATACGATTCACCCTCTCCGTCTGACCGTCGGTCTGAGGATGATATGCGGTACTGAGATGTAACTCTGACCCTAGAGCCTCTTGTAAGCTCTTCCAAAACCCACTAGTGAACAACGGGTCTCGGTCGCTCACAATGCCTTTAGGTATTTTATGAAATCTCACTACCCACTTCATATACAATTCTGCTAACTTAGCTGTCGTTCTTGTCGATTTGACTGGTATAAACCTTGCACTTTTAGTCAGTCGGTCTACAATCACCCAAATGCTATCATATCCCGATCTAGTCCTTGGTAAACCATCGACGAAATCCATCGAGACTTGCTCCCATTTCCATTCGGGAATTTCTAATGGCTGTAACAGACCACTAGGCTTCTTTTGCTCGGCTTTAACTAGCTGGCAATTCATGCACTTGGATATAAACTTCCCAACGTCTCTTTTCATCCCTTCCCAGTAGTAAGTCTGCTTCATATTTCGATACATCTTGTTACCACCGGGGTGTATAGTCAGCTTTGAGTGATGACATTCTCTAAGCACTTCGTCTCTCAATCCATTGACATTGGGTACGACTAGTCTTCCATCCTTTCTAAGCCATCCATCTCGATCAAGCCCATGCTTGTTCATCTCCTCATCGATACCCATCTCTACCTTGGAGATGATTTCCAATAGGTTAGGATCGTCCCTCTGACTAGAGCCGATCCGCTCAATCAAAGTGGGTCTGATCGTCAAGCTTGCTAACATTTCTGGATCCAATTCGCACTTTGGTCTAAAATCAAACCCCGCGATAAACTCCAGTTGCTTCCATTCAAGGAACATAGCCCCTAAGCTGGCATGTCTTCTACTCAATGCATCAGCCACCGCATTGCCCTTTCCCGGTGTATATGCGATGTCAAAATCATAGGAAGCTAAGAACTCTAACCATCTCTGCTGACGGAGGTTTAAATCCTTCTGGGAGAATAGATACTTCAACGACTTATGATCTGTAAACAGCTCAAACCTTTCTCCCAAGAGATAGTGTCTCCACATCTTTAACGCGAACATGATCGCTGCCAATTCTAAATCATGGGTAGGGTATCTTCTCTCGTGCGGTTTCAACTGCCGACTTGCGTAAGCTACAACCCTACCGCCTTGCATCAATACAGCACCCAGTCCAGTACCACAGGCATCCGTGTATACCGTCATCTCTTCATCCCCCTTAGGAATGACTAACACTGGTGCGCTTGTCAACTTGTCCTTTAGACTCTTAAATGCATTCTCGCACCTTTCATCCCAGACAAAAGCTTGATTCTTCTTGGTCAACTGGGTCAATGATGCTGCTATCTTGGAGAAACCTTGGATAAACTTACGATAATATCCCGCTAATCCCAAGAAACTTCTTACATCTGTTGCATTCTTGGGCGTAGGCCAATCTTGTACCGTAGCCACCTTTGCTGGGTCCACGGCAATACCACTCTCTGATACAACATGGCCCAAGAACCTCACTTCCCTCTTCCAGAAGTGACACTTAGAAAACTTTGCTTTCAATTGGTGTTTTCTCAACACCTCCATCGCTACTCTTAAATGTTCCTTGTGTTCCTCCTCTGTCCTCGAATAGACCAAAATATCATCAACGAACACAAGGACAGACTTATTCAGCTGATCTCTGAATACCCTATTCATAAGATCCACAAAATATGCTGGGGCATTGGTCAGCCCGAATGGCATGACCAACCACTCATAAAACCCAGACGGCGTCCGAAATGCCGTTTTAGCTATACTCTCAGCTTCCACTCTAAGCTGATGAAAACCTGTCGCGAGATCCAACTGAGAAAATACTCTCGCGGCACTCAACTGATCAAACAAATCATCTATCCGCGGTAGAGGATACTTGTTCTTCCTCGTCACTTTATTCAATTCGCGGTAGTCTACACACAAACGAAGGGAACCATCCGCCTTGGTAGCAAACACAACTGGTGCTCCCCATTCAGAAACACTTCTTCTGATAAATCCCTTCTTCAAAAGATCGCTGACTTGCACCTCGAGCTCACGCTGCTCCCTTGGTGCCATACGACGAAGTGGCATCACTATAGGCCTGGCATCTTTTACCAAGTCAATACGGAACTCAATCTCTCGGTGTGGTGGAAGTCCGGTCACTTCTTCGAAAACATCCGGATACTGGCCAACCACGGGCAAACCTGACAACTCACTATGCGGAATGTCGAGGGAGTTTAGAAAACTAGCCAATACCCCCTTACTGGGTAGACCACCAAACACTATCCTCCGCCCGTCATCCGCTCTAGCTGTCACCAACAAGCCCTCACAGTCTACCACCACCCCGTATCTTTGGAGCCAATCTACTCCCAAAATAATGCCAAACCCAGTAAAGCCCAAAACAAAGCAATCACAAACAAACATGCATCCATGACTCGTTAAGACCACATTGCGACAAATCATGCTAAGGCTAGTCGAACCACCAATCGGGTTCGTCACTACTAAAGGTCTATCGACAATCTCGGGCTCCAATCCCAACCTATCTACCAGGTCACTAGATATGAAAGAACTGGAAGCTCCGGTATCAAACAAAACTCTAACAGGAACATCGTAAACAGAAAGCATACCTTGAATGATGACATTCTTTCCCTTCTCCGCCGCTGTTGGGGCATTCGACGAAGAAGGAATAGCATTAAGAGCATATGCTTTCACCATTTGCTTTTCTTTAGGGGGCTGTGGACACTTGTCCTTGTGATGTCCCAATTGGCCACAATTGAAGCACTTCCTATCCGCTGGCTTGGCCCGACAATTACTAGCATAATGGCCCTTCTTTCCACGGCTGAAGCACTCCACATCTTGCTTATTCTTTTTCTTCTGGCCATCCTTAGCCTGATTCTGCTTTCTCTTATTCTGGGAACCACCTTTGCCTCCACCACTTGCTTGTGGCTTTGGCTCATCTGCGGATACAACTTCAGTCTTCGGCTTAGGGTAGAGACTTTCCGATCTTAATGCTTTCCCCACGATCGACTCAAACGTCTCATCAATGTGGTTAATAAGCTTTTCCCCTAAGTACTGATCCAAACCAGTTATGAATTTCTCATTCTTTTTCTCGGCAGTATCAATAAGAGATAATCCATACTTTGACAAAGTGTCAAACTCAGCAATATACTCCGAGACAGCTCTGCCATTCTGCTTGAGCTCCAAGAACTTCTTAAACAGCATTGACTTCTGAGCAGCTGGAATGAACTTCTCGCTAAAGCGAGCCTTAAACTGCTCCCAAGTAATCTGGTCTTCGGGAGTAGCTGCCTTTATAGCATTCCACCAATTCATTGCCCGCCCTTGCAGCTGACGGGACGCTAGCTTTCTCTTCATCGCATCCTCGATACCCAAATCCTCGAAGATACGTTCACAACTATCCAACCAATCCTGAACATCCGTAGCCGACTCCGTTCCGTGGAACGGCTTCCCACCAAGACTAGTATAGTCCTTATTCAGCTTGGCGAAGTCGACTCTTGGCGCCTGCACTATTGGACCACCACCATTTCCACCATTGGGAGCTGCCCTCTGCACATCTCTAAGCATCTCTCTCATGAGGTCAGTAAACATCGTCCTCATGTCAGCAGCATTCCCATTATTGGCTCCCCTACCAACACCTCTAGTATCTCGGCTCATCGTCAATCTGAAAAAGGAAATGATTAACGACTCCATAGTGGTGCTAGTGCAGTACGACTTCACCCTTATACTACTAATAGTATATATATATATATATATAGCTTTTAAAAACCAAAGTAATCACAAATACGCTCTCTCGTATACGTGTCTTGTCTCTCCCTGATAACTTCCCTAGGTTAACTACGCAACCTAGAGCTCTGATACCAAGTGTGACGGCCCGCCTCGCACCAGCCTGCATTTCCTCCAAGAGTGCGCTGTACACATGCCCGACTAGCACAAGACGGTCGTCAGAAGAAAGGAAAGAAGAGAATGAACTAATCAAAGAACCTGTAGAATGTCTCACAGCGCATGGGATAAAATATAATAATAACATACTTGACATGAAACAGGCGAGACAGTGCATAAGCTGATAACTAATAATCAATGTCAACATCAAAGCAGCGGAAATCCATATACAGCTTATTACAACTTTCCAAATTTACTGTCTCTAACCAAAAGAAAGCTAAAATAGAAGATACACCAACAATGCCCAAGCAGTGATCTTCAACAACACAGGGAGAATATTATGTATATAGTACGTGGAAGCCTCCTGCTCGTCTCCGGACCATCTACCCGTGCATCACCAGCTAACCTGTCTCTAGTCTGCTCGTGTGAGCACCCAGAGTAATAAGAAGAGACATAAAACTCTGGGTCAGACATAAAGCCTGGTATGAGCGATAAGCATCTAAACAGGGAAATAACAGGTATACTAAACCATACCTGAACCTGGACCTGCAACCAAAGAGTTAGTACCACATACCGTACAATACTCCAAGGTGCCATAATAAATAGTGTAAGAATACGGGGGTGGGGTGTGCATGTCACAATGATAGCAACAAATCATCCATAGCAACCATCCTCACACCTCTCACTCAGTGCCTAAAGCGTACGACATCTACCACTTTGGAACACTAGACAAACTGAGGCAACGACGAATCCCGACTTGTAGAAACCCTGCTGTGACCAAGCCAAACACTTGGAGTCATGACCAAACATTTCAATGACCCACTTCATTGGTCATAGCCCTTGGTTCTACCAATGCCATAATGGCCCTGAATCCGCCTTCGTACCTCCTACCATAGTGGTCCAAAGCTATAGGTGTCGATAACTCCTTAGCACGCGTCCCGCAGCAAAGCCCAATCATGAAGTGAACTCATTGATTCCCATCTGAATCTTATGCTCTAACTTCTCGTTTGGACTTCCTTTGCATCTCGGGTTTGGTCGAATTGGAGTGGGTCTTCAGAAGAGTTGTCGCGCATTAACAGTCCTAGAATTCTGTTCGGTTCGGTAGTCATCACCATCATCGGTTCGGGTCGGTAGTCATCTTCTTCATCGGTTCGGGTCGGTAGTCATCACTATCATCGGTTCGGGTCGGTACTCCACTTCGGGTCGGTTGTCTCTGTTTGAGTTCGGTGGTTGCTCCCTTCTGAGTTCTCATGCCCGATCCTGTCCTTCTCCAATTGCCGATCCGCTCCGCCCCCTTAGCGTACTCCGATCCAATCCTCTCCAGTCCGATCCACTCTCTAGTTTCGATCCGATCCGCTCCCTAGTTCCGATCCGATCCCCCTTGTCCACTCCAACTCTAAGCAATGGCCTTCCTTCCTGCCAAACTTCTTCCAGTGGCAAGTCCTCATCCAGTTCGAATTCCCTTGGTCGGTTCCCTAGTCCGATCCGACCCCTTTTCTCCGATCCGAACCGGTTCGGAACCTGCACACTTCTGCAACTTTCCAGCGAGCTTTTTACGTCATTCGACGACGTTTTCGAGCAATTTAACTATTCTAATCAATCATGAAACATACCATAGAGTCATAGCAACATGTAATAGCAACCACAAACAACAAACAACAATTTAAATGAATCAAAATGAATCAAAAGTGGCTAAAACCTCACATTTGCCTATAATCCCTCTTAATCATGTTTAAGCATATGATTAGCAAAACACATCGAAATTAATCCAAATTTTTAACAGAGCCTTAAAACATTATTTTAGAATTTTAAGAATTTTTCCAGAATTTATTTACGTATAAATTCGCTAATCTTCACTAATTACCCTTAATTAACTGTAATTAGTGTCAAAATGATACTATCACTCACCTTGGCCACAAATGAAATTCTCAGAACTGAAACTCCTCTGATTTGGGGCGAATACTGATGCCTAACAGCAGCTCCAACCTTGCTTTGGTGCTTTTTCTCCTTAATTTGGTGTTGCTAAGCCTAATCTTCAATTAGAGAGTGATTTGGGGTGTTTTAGATGTAGGAAGCCATTACTAAGGTCTCAAGGAGGTTTGTGGCGGCTCAAAACTGAAATGAAAGTGATAACCTAACCCTAATCAGACCTCCTAAACCTCTAAACCCGAAATTCCCCTTGGGCCTAGCTGCTAATCACCCGGTTAAGCCCAATTAAGCTGTTCTTAACCATCTGAAACTTGTTTCAGCCATATCTCCCAAACGGTAAGTCCGTTTGGCTAATGTGACCACTCTATGGAAAGAGAAACCATCATCCGAAGCCAATGGAAGTGGTTTCAGGTCAAAATTCCTTTCCAGTCAAAAGTTATGGCCAAAACAGTGCCAACTAGGGGTAAAATGGTCATTTAAAAATCGGGAAAAATCATGAACATGGGAAATGACCCCAATAGTCGTCTCCCAAAGTTACATGACCATACGACTTCGTATGTGAAAGAAATAAATATCCTACGATCCTATGATGCGCAGAATGCGGGTCGTTACAGATGTAATCAAGGAGAGATTTTCGGTTGCACAATACAAAGGAAGCATACATATATGAAAAACATTTATATAACATGAGAATTGTTAATTGCTTCATGAAAGCTAACCTAAGCATTCCTTCTTGAAATGTAATGTAGTCCATCTTCGCACGCACATAACCTAATTCTCTTCCAGCTCTAGGTGCAATAGTGAACTAAGTGTAGTCAAATCATACGAAAATAGGTGCTCCATTAGCAGTTTAAATTAATAGAGTTGTGAGATTACTTTCTTTTTTTCTAGCCTATCAACAAATCAAAGGATAAGATGATGAAATTGGAAACAGTGAACTGTTTTATCAAAAGACAAAGATAAACATTGTTGCTAACAAACAAAAAGTTTTAGAAAATTTGTTAGGATAGCATTTACTAATGTAAACATGAAATAATGTCACATGAAAGAGTGCAAATGTTACAAACTCAATGTTCTTCAAATTAGGAAAATTAACGGCAACAACAGCCATAGCAGCTTCATTTAGAGCAAGCCTACTCCACAACTCGGGACTCCTCTCCTTTTTATCAAGCATCCCCCTTTCTTCAATTTGTGCAGCTTGCAATAGATCATCAGTTGCAATATGTATGATGGAAAAAATGATGGAAGTCTGAATGTCAACTGCTGTTTCAATTGACAAATGATGGAAGTTTAAATTGTGCTTATATTTCCAGGATTATTTTCCCCTTTTTTAATGCAACACCGTAACCGTGATAGGTGCTTACCTGAAAGTCAAAGTTAGCTTAATTTTTTGCATGTAATTAAAAGATAACTGTTCCAGATTCTTTCCTATTTTGGATATGCGTGTGCTCCTAAATATCATGTTCACGAATAGAATTCAATCCGGACAATGAAAGGTACAAGATAAAGATTCTTTTTTTTAGAGGACAGAATGAAATGTCCACGGTTGATCTGTTCATAATTGAGACAAATATCGGCCAATCCGTTTAAAGGCAGTGGATCAGCTTGTTCATTTTACAGGCTTACATATTGCCACACAAAACTACCAGTCTATTTAAGTGAATAATCATCAAACTATTTATAAAACATCTAACATTCTTATGTTCGACAACACTAGTACGTTACTTCTAACATGTAATTCATCTGATTAATTATTTTATATGATTAGAACCATTTTACCATTTAAATGACAGTAAGTAAACGAGAAGAAAATAGCGTTTCTTCTAATACAGAATGTGATGCTTAATATGCCAGCATACATGGACGGGAAATTTATAACATTCAATATCTTCGCTATTAAGTATTTGAACAATTACTTATTCAACAAATCGTACTGTAAGATAATTTATCATTCCGGTTATTTGGACATGAATGTGTAAACAAGTTGAAGAAATTATAAAGCATTTAAGATGGGTGGATGAAGTTGTGGACCAAAAATCCTATAAAGGAGAAAGTAATACCTCATATCTTCCTTCCTTCATCATATTTATAGCAGCAATTTCGATTATATTGGCAAATTTAGCACCAACCATTCCCTCAGTCATACTGGCAACAACCATATAATCTATACCATCAGCCATATGCTTTTTCTGAGCATGCAACTGAAAGTTTTTTTAAGATGTGAAAATATGGCTAATGTTAGAAATACATATGCAGACTAGTATTTCTTTTGCTGACTATTTTGGCATGAGATGCACTAGAGCCGCTTGACTGCAATTTATAGATAGAACAATAAATAAAGGCTGAAAAGCTGAAATACAACTGTAAATGTTAATGAGCCTTATATCATATGGAAGAAGTAAAGTGCTCTCAATGTTTATGTTGGACATAGTAAGGTTGTTATTAACATGGGGGCATCAAGATAAGAGTAAACATACCTTTAAAATCTCCACACGTCCTTTGACACTAGGTTTAGGGATATAAAATTTTCTATCAAAACGTTCTAGTCTTACTAGCGCTGGATCAAGTATATCTGGTCTATTAGTTGCAGCGAGTGTTATGACATCACCTCTTCCTTTCAACCCATCTAAGCACACTAGTAACTTCAGATTACCAAAGAGACAGTCAGGCATAACGAAGTTTATATGGTGAGATAAAACACTCATAATTGAAATATTTTTGGCCTGCGTGCAACCTGATTGAGTGTAGCGTCTCGTTCTTACCCACCAGAACTTTTGATCAACCCACACTCTCTTCCAACAACATTGATTTCATCAATAAATACAACAGAGGGAGCCTTCATGAATTGAGTATTTTCTATGTGTAGTGCTTTAGTTAATATATGCCAACAAGAGCATAGAATCAAAATATAAATGCATAAAAGGTTGAATCAGCTTACATTATCTCTTGCTTCCTAGTAAAATGCTCGAACGCGAGATGCACCAACAACAACATATATTTCTACAAATTGTTATGCAGAAATGGAGAAAAAGTTCACTCCAGCCTCACCAGCTACAACGTTTGCCAATAAAGTCTTTCCCACACTGGGAGTCCTACAGAGAAGCATTCCACCTAACCAACTCATACACATCACACTCTGTTTTTTAGAATATTAAGTTTAATGATGATTAGGAATAATGAGGTTGAACATATACAAAGTGGTTTTTTTTCTAGTGCCCACGGACCAGGGTACAAAAAGCAAACATGGTTATTTCATGCTTATTTGATCTCCAATTAAGACAGAAGTCCCTATATCTGGTCAGATGAACAAACATAATTGTACCAATATGAATTTGTCTAGTTTAATCCTATGTGACTCACTACATTCTACACATTGCACTAGTAAATTATAAAAAAAATCCGCGTGTATAATATTACAAACAGGTTTAGTTGAACTCTTAAATCTAACAACTCATTCGCATTAGAATGCAATTCACCTAACATACATGTTAATTATGCTAACATGATTATTAATGTTTTAAATTTTTATTCTTAGTTACTTTATGTTGGCATCATTTTCAGTCAGTGGCGAATTAATCAAACAAATTATATGTAGATGCAAACAGTGTTGAAGTCTACGGATGGGTTTTAAATCCCCTTAAAAATTATCAATCCCCATTCCATTTCTCAGTCTACAATACTTTTTAATGCAACCCAATATTTTACATGCAGAATCACATGACTTTGCTGCTACTTCAATATTCACTAAAATCTACAAATCAACACAAGTCATCGAAGCTATTTATTTAACCATTGTTTCTAAACTTAGCTTTACAAGTAAAATCTTCAAAATAAATTAACTTATTGTGGAAATTATTCTGAATATAAATATATTTCATCGATATAGTGTCATTTTGAAATAACTAAACAATAGAACAAGAGGCTTATGGAGATGCACAAAAGGGAGGAAATGTAATTTTACTCGTTATTCGTATTTTTCAAAAGACTCAAAGAACCTAAATTCACCAGTAATAAGGGATGTGAACCTACCCTACCCCCAACAAAGATTTGGGTGAATCAAAGGAATTGATGCTGCTAAAATGAATTGTTGGAAATATTGTGAATTATTTAAAACATGAAATAAGTGTATGATGGCTCCTATTTGTGAATAGTCCCACATCATGGGATTATATGGAAGAGGCAAGCTTATATACTTGTTTCTAAGAAGCTTTGATGGGGCCTTGGGCTCCCAATGCATGCTTTGTTGTGAGGAGGGAGCCCATGCATCATGACCACCACACACGCGCGCGCCCGACCGACCGACTCGACTCGACCCGGCCCGGCTCGGCTCGGTTCGGTTCGGGCTCGGGCTTTGGGCTTTGGGCTTTGGGCCCTGGCTATGTGGTGTAGACACTTATATTTTTGGTCTAGAAAACACTGCTATTTTCGAACCAGTTTTTAAATCAGGAAAATAATTTCTGAACCGATTTTTATATGACGCGGTAAAACTTTGACCAAGTATTTTCGCAGATCCGATTTTTCTCCACTGACCAGATTTTTCGAATACCCTGATCCCCGTCTATATATTATCATTAGATTAGACGAGACAGAAAAAATTCTGCATTCTCTTTCTCCGCCATTAAAATAATCTTAAGAAATTTTCGAGCAGTAAAATCAGAAAGTGCAAATCTGCACTGATTTGTTTGTGCAAAGCAGATCAGTTATTAATCAGAGAGAGGCTGTTTTATCCTAGAGGCGGCGGCGGAAGTACGAACTGGTTTTGCACCACCGGCCAGATCGCCGAATCGTCTTCAAGAAAGCGACGAAGTACGTGACTCAGCCATTGTTTTCAACAATTTGAAGACGAACAGAAACAATGGCTTCGACAACAACTGTAGATGATGCTGTTGCTCCTGCTTCTGCATTCCAGATCCCATTGGTGACTGCTGCTCCATTTCGTTTCGAAGGTCTGCACTTCAAACGCTGGCGTCAAAAGATGGAGTTCTATCTGACGATGAGGAAGGTGGCTGCTGCTCTTACCACCGAGAAACCGCAGTTGCCAGACAAGCCTGACGGAACTGATGCAGCGCAGATGACATCCTGGAACGAACAATCGAAGCAGTTGCAAAGCTGGACAGAACAGGATTATTTGTGCAAAAATTTTATTCTGAACGGATTGAGCGATGATCTGTATGATTACTACAATTCAGAAGACAAGACAGCGAAGCAGATCTGGGAAGCACTGCAGAAGAAATACGATACAGAGGAGGCAGGGGCGAAGAAGTATGCTGTGAGCCGCTATCTGAAGTATCAGATGACAGACGATAGATCAGTAGAGATGCAGTCTCATGAGCTGCAGAAAATAGCTCATGAGATCATCTCCGAAGGTATGGCTTTAGATGAACAGTTTCAAGTTGCTGTTATTATTGACAAACTTCCCCCAGGTTGGAAAGACTTTAAGAATTTCTTGCGCCATAAGACTAAGGAATTCTCCTTAGAGAGTCTGATTACTCGCCTTCGCATTGAGGAGGCAGCACGCAAACAGGACCAGAAAGAGGAAGTGTTGTTTGTTTCAAACAACAACACTAAAAAGACCAAGCCCGCAGTTCTGAAACCAAATCAGAAATCTTTTAAGAATCAGAACAGACGCAACAATGGGAATCCGCAGGGAAACCCAAAAGGACAGCAAAAACCAGCCCAAAAGAATGACTCTGGACAGTTGTTTCTATGTTACAACTGTGGTAAACCAGGTCATATGGCACGAAAGTGTCGGAACAAGCCTAGCTCTGTACCACAGGCTAACTTGACTAAGGATGAGCCACTTATGGCTATGATTTCTGAGATTCACCTTGTTGGTGGATCAGATGGCTGGTGGATAGACACTGGTGCTTCGCGCCATGTCTGTTATGATCGTGCTATGTTCTCCACATACACGGCTGCTGATGATCAGAAAGTGTTGCTGGGAGATTCCCACACCACTAAAGTTGCTGGGGTTGGAAACGTGGAGATCAAGTTTACCTCTGGAAAGACTGTAATCCTCAAAGATGTTATGCATACTCCAGAGATGAGGAAGAATCTGGTTTCTGGCTATCTTCTCAATAAGGCAGGGTTCACTCAATTTATTGGTGCTGACTTGTATACTATAGTGTATAAGGGAAACTTTGTAGGAAAGGGTTATGCTTGTGAGGGAATGTTCAAATTAAATGTTGAATTGAATAAAGTGAATAATTCTGCTTATATGTTGTGTGATTTTAATATTTGGCATTCTAGATTATGTCATGTTAATAAACGAATAATTAATAACATGAGCACTCTAGATATGATACCTAAGATAGCAGAATCTGAATCTGATAAATGTGAATTCTGTACACAAGCAAAAATCACTAAGAAACCTCACAAGTCTGTTAATAGAGAATCTGAACCCTTAGACTTGATTCATTCTGACATATGTGAACTTGATGGTACTTTGACTAGACATGGACATCGTTATTTTATCACTTTTATCGATGATTGTTCTGATTTCACATATGTATATCTTATGAAACATAAAAGTGATGCCTTTGAAATGTTTAAAACATTCAAAACTGAAATTGAGAATCAAGTAAATAGAAAGATTAAGAGACTTCGTAGTGATAGAGGAACAGAATATGAATCTAATTCAATTCTGGACTTCTATAAATTACATGGTATTGTACATGAGAGAACTGCACCCTATTCACCTGAAATGAACGGTAAAGCTGAAAGAAAAAATAGGACTTTTACCGAATTAGTAGTGGCCATCCTACTAAATTCTGGTGCAACAAAACATTGGTGGGGGGATATTTTATTGACTGTATGCTATGTTCTGAACAGAATCCCTAAATCTAAGAATAAAATTTCACCTTATGAAATTTTAAAGAATCATAAGCCCAATGTCTCATACTTTAGAACTTGGGGTTGTTTAGCATATGTTCGCATTCCAGACCCTAAGAGAATAAAATTGGCAAGTAGAGCATATGAATGTGCATTTATAGGCTATGCTATTAATAGCAAAGCATACAGATTTTATGACTTAAATGCACATAATATAATTGAATCAAATGATGTCGATTTTTATGAAACTAAATTTCCTTTTAAATTAAGGAATAGTGGGGGCACATCAAGTACGCCTATAAGAACAGAACTTGATAAAAGTTCTGAAGCTGAACCTAGAAGAAGCAAAAGAGCAAGAACCGAGAAAAACTTTGGCTCGGATTTTTGTGCTTTTACTATAGAGGAGGATCCATTAAACCTCCAAGAGGCCTTATCTTCTTTAGATGCCGATTTTTGGCGAGAGGCTATAAATGATGAGATGGATTCTCTGGAATCCAATAAGACTTGGCATTTGGCAGATTTACCCCCTGGTTGTAAATCTATAGGCTGTAAATGGGTGCTTAAAAAGAAACTAAAACCTGATGGTACTATAGATAAATACAAAGCACGACTAGTAGCTAAAGGTTTTAGACAAAAAGAAAATATAGATTTCTTTGACACTTTTTCACCTGTAACTAGAATAACATCCATTCGGGTATTGATCTCACTTGCTTCCATTCATAACTTACTAATACACCAAATGGATGTTAAAACTGCCTTTTTGAACGGTGAATTAGACGAAGAAATTTATATGGACCAGCCTGAAGGATTTGTAGTACATGGTCAAGAACATAAAGTATGCAAGTTAGATAAATCATTATATGGTTTAAAACAAGCACCTAAACAATGGCATGAAAAATTTGATAACTTAATCATTTCAAATGATTTTAAAGTTAATGAAAGTGACAAATGCATTTATTACAAATATGAGAATGACATTTGCACTATTATATGCCTTTATGTAGATGACCTACTCATCTTTGGGTCAAATATTCATGCCATAAATTCAGTCAAATCCTTATTATGTGCCAATTTTGATATGAAAGATCTAGGTGAAGCGAGTGTAATCCTCGGTATTAAAATTACTAGGTCAGAAAAGGGAATTTCTTTGGATCAGTCTCATTACATTGAGAAGATACTAAAGAAATATAATTACTTTGACTGTAAACCCGCATGTACACCATACGATCCAAGTGTAAAGTTATTTAAGAACACTGGTGAAGGTGTAAGACAGTCTGATTATGCGAGCATCATTGGCAGCCTTCGGTATGCCACTGATTGTACTAGACCCGACATTGCCTATGTCGTGGGATTATTGTGCAGGTTTACCAGTAGACCTAGTATAGAGCACTGGCATGCTATTGAAAGGGTCATGAGATACCTTAAACGAACAATGAACCTTGGATTACATTATGAAAAGTTTCCAGCTGTACTTGAAGGATATTCAGATGCAGACTAGAATACTTTATCTGATGATTCTAAAGCGACCAGTGGCTATATATTTAGCATCGCTGGAGGAGCTGTTTCTTGGAAATCCAAGAAACAGACTATTTTGGCTCAGTCCACTATGGAGTCTGAGATGATAGCACTAGCCACAGCTAGTGAAGA
This sequence comes from Allium sativum, assembly GCA_030737875.1. NCBI lineage: Eukaryota > Viridiplantae > Streptophyta > Magnoliopsida > Asparagales > Amaryllidaceae > Allium > Allium sativum. The sequence goes on from CM060918.1 coordinate 470,644,630, forward strand.
AGCAGAATATTTGAGAAATCTGCTAGCTGAGATTCCCTTATGGGAAAAACTGATACCGGCTGTGTTGATACATTGTGATAGTACCGCGGCTATTGCAAAAGTTCAGAACCGTTATTATAACGGTAAGAGACGACAAATACGTCGTAAGCACAGCACGGTTAGAGAGCTACTTTCTACAGGTACCGTTAGAGTAGATTACGTACGTAGTGAAGAAAATTTGGCAGATCCTTTGACGAAAGGACTGTCAAGAGAGAAAGTCCATAATTCTTCTAAAAGAATGGGACTATTGCCCTTAGATTGTTGACTCACGCACAATGGTAACCCGACCTAAATGACTGGAGATCCCAAGAAATAGGTTCAATGGGTAATAACAAGTTGTGTAGTGATAGAAGTTGAACATGCTATATAATAAACTAAGAAGCATGTATTCCTGAAGTGATAGAGGATGAGTTAATAGAAACTCTTAATGAGATCTATACTCTATTTGGAGTGGAGTACCTACCTTCAGGAGTACTCTTGATAGACTCACCTATGTGAATGTGGAAATGAGGCCGTTTCCTATGGAGTTTTGGGCAGAACTTCTAGAGCGTTCACTAAACTGGGATAGACGTGTATGGCCATAAATGCACGGGCTTATTTGATTGCACTATGGAAAAGATTGTGTGTGGTTTGATGTCAGGAATAGAGTTCAAGACTACGTGTCACTCTTGTAAAAACTGAATCTTATTCACTACGCAAAGGTTCAAGTCGGATGACACATTTGTTTATGCACAGTCTTATGTGTTTAGAAACTGCTCGATAATATTTTAAAAAATTCAAGTGGGGGATTGTTGGAAATATTGTGAATTATTTAAAACATGAAATAAGTGTATGATGGCTCCTATTTGTGAATAGTCCCACATCATGGGATTATATGGAAGAGGCAAGCTTATATACTTGTTTCTAAGAAGCTTTGATGGGGCCTTGGGCTCCCAATGCATGCTTTGTTGTGAGGAGGGAGCCCATGCATCATGACCACCACACACACGCGCGCGCCCGACCGACCGACTCGACTCGACCCGACCCGGCCCGGCTCGGCTCGGTTCGGTTCGGGCTCGGGCTTTGGGCTTTGGGCCCTGGCTATGTGGTGTAGACACTTATATTTTTGGTCCAGAAAACACTGCTATTTTCGAACCAGTTTTTAAATCAGGAAAATAATTTCTTAACCGATTTTTATATGACGCGGTAAAACTTTGACCAAGTATTTTCGCAGATCCGATTTTTCTCCACTGACCAGATTTTTCGAATACCCTGATCCCCGTCTATATATTATCATTAGATTAGACGAGATCTACAACAGAAAAAATTCTGCATTCTCTTTCTCCGCCATTAAAATAATCTTAAGAAATTTTCGAGCAGTAAAATCAGAAAGTGCAAATCTGCACTGATTTGTTTGTGCAAAGCAGATCAGTTATTAATCAGAGAGAGGCTGTTTTATCCTAGAGGCGGCGGCGGAAGTACGAACTGGTTTTGCACCACCGGCCAGATCGCCGAATCGTCTTCAAGAAAGCGACGAAGTACGTGACTCAGCCATTGTTTTCAACATGAATCGATGCCAATTTTTGGTTTTTTTAATACATAAGTAGAGAAGGGAGGGGCGCTGCGATTGATAAGCCACTTCGATTGACCACAATTTTAGTCCCTTTATTTCAACCAAAATTTTGTGTTTAATTAATGGTATCACGGGCCAAAAGATAGAAAAAAACAAATATTTGAATACAAACTTGTAACAATTAGAGGCTAAGGGTGAGGATTAAATAAAAGAAATCATTGATCATATCTCCTTCTCTCTCTTTCTTTCTTTCACACACATGATCACATACACATCAATATATATGTACACACATATAAATAATCAAGGTTTTAAACCACGAACTTCAATCCTGTTTCATCTAAGAATTTCGACACAAACTATCTCATTTCAGAGGATATCTAAGAAGAGATAATTGTATCTCAGGTATACATCTCGGATCATAAAATCGGACATACCGAAAAGATCGCGAAGAAACTTGTATGTATGTGTGTGTGTGTGTATTAAACTGAGCAATTGAATCCATTCTAAAATACAGTACTCAAGACTATATTTTTATACCACTACATGCCTAAGCAAGGTTTTTGTAGATGGAAACAACCGTATGGGCGAACAAAGTGTAATTTGGAAAATCATTTAGATTTCTCAGAATCAAGTATGTTTCAGCATATAAACTCTAGCTTTTTCTTCAAAAAAATGACACTGAGGCTATATAGAGACTGCTAAATCAAAAATGCATATAATTTAAACTTGTTTGGAATTTAAAACGGGAGATTTCAGATCTATATCATAAGAAACAATCTTATATACCAAAGTTTAGTAACATATAAACTTATATAATGAAATATGAGTAAGCGGTGAAAATAACAATTAGGCCGAAAAAAACTGAATAATTGCTTTTACTAGTTCTATAACAAACATGGCACAGAAAAACATGAAATCAAAAAAACATGAAATCTAGAAAACATGAAATCAAGTGTAAAGGAACAATACAGAACCAATATGGATCCAACCCGACTTCAAGGCGGAAAGTTGGAGAAGTGGAATCACGAACAATGCAAGGAGGAGCAACGTTACTTGATCAGAAACAATGCGAGGATGAAGGAGGGGAAAGCAGATGAGGCAAAAGAGGAGGCACGTGACAATTAAACGAAGCGGCGAACCCAAAACTTTTTTTGATTTACAGGGAAAACAAGAAAGAAGTTAGAAGCGTCACTAGGTAGAAACCACGAATACAACACAAATTTACAATTTACCCCATCGTATTTTCCTATATTTACGAAAGCATGCAAATGTAATAATGGATATAACCGTTATAACGGAAATAACTGTTATAACTTTGTCACAGTAATAAAAGTTACAAATTGAACCGAGAAAAGTGTTACAAAATGGCCTGTTTGGTTCTTATGAAACCATTCTAGTTTATAGCATATGTATCTACTATTGTACCTATATGTATTCCGTTATGTGATCTATTATCTGTGATGCGTTGTGCTTCGTTTTGAATCCAAATCTTAGCCATCGTAGTCTTATATTAGATGAATTGAGTATCTCGATCCGCTTGAGGTAAGAAAAAAAACTTTATACACCCAATCGACGTATGCAATACCGGTCTAATACAAGGTAATGGTTGATCACTCCTAACTATCCTTATTCCCCACTCTAATAGACGACATTACTCATTAAATCTCTTTATTTGGGTGTACCTAGAGATGTGTTACATCATGGCATTAGAGCGAAATTTAGAACAAAATGCAACAAACATATAACATAAACGGAATAGTACATGTGTTATAACATGGAAGCATAACAAGCGTGTACATATTTATCACTCTCATTATTTTCCTTATCCTGTGTTCCTTATCTTTTGAGTCATGTGTAAATCGTAGCTTCGGGAATACATCTAGAAATGTATTCATTTCGTAGTATTCCGTGAGTTGAAGTCTATCATCTGTAGTTTATCTTGACAAGAGATTCCATCCTTTTAAATTCATTCGGTGTTTAAATCTTGGGTTTAAAATTTCTGAGGAAATTTAAACCCCATCCTCTTGCGTTTAGTTGGTTGTTGAATTAAATTAAATAAGTTGGGATGGGTAAATAAGTTAGTGGTTCTAATAAATATTAAAAATATAAAATACCGATTAGCAATCAATATTTAAATGAAAATATATTTTCAATATTAAGTGTTAAGTTATTTTATAAAGGGCATCTCATTCAAAGAAGCATCTCAGTCAAAGAATCAAGTTATTTTTCTTTGAAAATTTAAAGGAGAAAGTTACAAATAGTTGTAAAGGCTTGCATGTCAATGTTCTTCTTCAAAATAAGTTTAAGTGGCTTAAGCTCTTCATTTGCAACCAAGTCGGGCTGAGAACCATCAAGAACCAGTCGAGATGAGTTTGTAAAAAATCCCTTTCTAGCATATTCATATTTTTTTGTTTGAATTTGAATGAAATTAAGGTGGAAATTTGAAATAATGAAACTCTGAAAGCTTCATTAAGAAACTCTATGTACAAACAGTGCTTGGATGCAACTTTGATGCATCATGTCTTATTTGTTTTTTTTCGATTCATATAATTCTTTTTTCAGTGTGTAGCCTAAGTTATGTTCTTTGAATTTGCAAATTTTCGTTGATAAATTCCATTAGTAGCTAAGTCAAAACATTACCAGAAAATGGATTCGGCACAGGTGAACTTTTCCTGTAGATCGTGTAAGCAAGGCCTGTGTCAACACAGATGGCCTCTGTCTTGACACAGGCCTTGTATTACCCGAGCTATTGTTTTCCTGCTGATTTCCTTGGACCTGGGAGGTTAGTTAGTGTTTAAGCTCAAGTTTGCTCATCATTTTTACTTAGTTTTAGCTTAGGAATATGTATCTTTGAGTTGGATTTAGTTTGGCTATGCAAAGGCTAAATATTTTAGTGTTCTTATAATTCGAGTTCCACAAATTCCATGTGTATTTTGTTGGTTCTATTCTATGTTGATTTCTACACTGTGCACGTCTTTAGAAAGCGATTTCTGAAACAAGTTTTTTATGGCAGAGCCGGCTGGTTTCTAAAGTGATCGCAAACACTTTTTATTATAACAAATAATAAACATATTATTACAGGAGTTAGATAGGTTATCTAATTACTATATTTAGTTTTTAAGGTGGACCATCCACCACTAACGGTTTTTATAATGGACCAGCCACTACATCCTAACTAGGTTACAAAACAGGAACTACACACATTTCTAGACTACTATAACATTCTCCATGCAAGGAGACCTAACATAGCTTAATCAACATATAACCTAAGTTACAATTGACAAAACCAAATTATATTGACATAGAGCACATAGCCCATAACTTATGACTAAATTGGATTTGACACCAACATTTGACAAATGCACCAAAGTGCATATTCCATCAAAGAAAACCAATAGCAAGCCACTGCCAGACTCAAGAGTAGGTTACGGCTTAAGTCTGGCAGTGGCTTACCAAGCAATCGTTATAGCACCACGGCGAACTCCGACCATACGACCATCATCAGGACAACGGCATAGACAGAGTTCATCACATCCTCATAGCCAAACCATCAACTCCAAAACCCAAAATACACACTTCCACAACACATCAACCAAACACCAACACTCTCACAATCAATAACTCAAGTCCCACAAGACGACACCCTGTCCAGTACTGAAAAATCATATACCTCAACATAGAACAACCCCAACTACAACCAGACTGATCGAACGTCTCATCGTTAGACACAAAGATAGAGAAAATACACGGCTTCCTCAAAGCATAATTTTCACATATATGAGTGTAGTTGTTCGGCAAACCAGAGTAGGGGAAGAGAAAGTCGCGAAGTGGGTCGAGGCACACGATAAGACTGAGTGAACCAGGCACTCTGCGTAAGACTCAAGAACACTGCTATGTAATAAGTCGTACACACCTAAAAACAGCCAAGGCCCTTCACTGCTACCCAAAACCAGAATGCACCAACTAGCACTAGACAACTCCATCACCTCCTGATGAGGTCAGACTACACCGAACAAAAGCTCACCAAGTAATGAATATGAACCTACTCTCTTGGGTACTTGGCATTGCAAATGAAATCTACAAGGATAAGGGGAAATGGATAGTCGCGAAGAAAGACCAGCTTATACAATGACGATGTGAGGAAAAATCTATGGTGTGACCGTTTAGGAGAGGCGGAGGGGAAGAGGATCTGAAATAAAAGGGGTTTAGGAGAGATCTGAAAATTATATCTAGCGACAGATCTGATATTCAGAAATTGAAAACTTCACCTAAGTAGGCGAATACTAGGCGGATCGGAAAGACTATGGGGAGTGGGAATCATTTAAGAGTGAAGAATGAGGGGATGAGCCTGAGAAGATGAAGAAAATGAAGAATGGGAGAGAGGAATCAGCCTAGTCTCCATTAACAAGGAAAGAAGAAGAATGAGTTTTATATAGTTGTATAGCTTTGAGACAAATATTTTCCATGATTTGTTTTATATAAATAAAATTGCCTCAAAGGAATAGAAAAAATAATATTTTGCGTAATATACATAATTTTAAAGAGATAATCTGAACGTTTTCTAAATCATTTTATAATCTCGTTTTATCAACTTAAGTAATTTAAAGACCAACTGATGAAACATAAGGCTTCTCCCTTAAATGGCGCAATTGGATTGAATGTATTTTAAAGACCAACTTCTCAACCGTTTCCATCAACGGCAGCACTGGCAGACTAATTAAATCAACCAGATGACTTCGGCAGGGAGATCCATTATCACTACTCATTTTCGTACTCATTGCAGATGTGTTTAATCAAATGGTGAAAAGAGCAGTCACGAATAATTTTTTTGATGGCGTTCATCTCCCTAATTCAGCTTTATTAATATCAAATTTACAGTTTGCTGATGATACCATCATTTTCTCCTTTTCCGATCTTAAGCACATTCATTATCTCAAAGTTATTTTATATGCTTTTGAACTTATTTCTAGTCTTTCTATCAACTTTTCAAAGAGTTCTGTAATTATGTTGGGTAGATCTGATCACCTTAGCCCTATCATTTCTTCCTTCGTCAATTGTCCTATTGAAATTTTCCAATAGTATATCTTGGTATACCTCTTAGACCCACTAAACTATTGAAATATGACTAGTACCCACTTATTCATAAGATTGAAAAGAGATTAGCTTCATGGAAGGCTAACTCTTTATCTTCTGCTAGTCGTCTAGTGTTGGTTAAATCAGTTCTATTTGCAATTCCTATGTATAGGATGTCATTTCATAAGCTTCCTAAATGGATCATTCCTAAGGTTGACTCAATTTGAAGTTCATTTTTGTGGAATAATAATATCAAAAGATTGGTTAATTGGCAAACTGTATGTTTACATCCGTAACAAGGGGGTCTTGCTATTGCACATCTCTCGAATTTAAACATTGCTTTGCTATCGTAATGGTTATGGCGTCCTGTCTCTCTAGGTGTTTTCATTTGGAAGGACTGGATTCTCTCTCTCTATACTGCTTTCCTAATCCACATTATGCAATACATTTTCCTCCATCTGCAAAACCCTCTCCTTTTTGGTCTGGTGTTATTTCATCTTTTCCACAAATAAAAAGTTTGATGCATGTCAAACTTGGTAATGGTGATTCATGTTTATTTTGGTTTGATATTTGGCATGATCAAATTCCTCTTTCTCGTACTTTCCCTTCCCTTTTCTCTTTGTCCTCTCATTTGAACATTTCTGTTGCAAATACTCTTAATGTTGGTCATGTTATCCTTTGTCCCTCTTCTATTTTTGATGTCCATGATTTTCTTTATCTTCTTGATATCTCTTGTCTGCTTCTTCAAACTCATCTATTTGATTTTTCTGATATTTATATTTGGGCATTATCTCCTAACGGTGGTTTCACTGTGGCATCTCTATATCACTATCTTAACTTTTCTAGACGGCCTTTCTCATATGCAAGTTTGTGGAAAACCCGCTTGCCACCTAGAGTTCTCTTTTTTAGTGGTTTCTTATTCGTGAGAAGGTCAATACTCAAGCTAGATTGCATCACCTTAATTTGATCACAGATTCCAGCTGTGCATTATGTTCCAGGCACAAAGAAACAATTCATCATCTGTTCTTTGACTGTGATGTCTCGTACCCTATCCTTGCTGCCTCTAGTATCCACTTACTTGGTTTTATCCCTAAATTTACATCTGTGTTTGAGTATTGGCAATATAGTCCGGCTAATTCTGCATTAGATTCCTTTTTATCCATATATTGTTGGTGCACTTGGAAGGAGAGAAATGATGCAGTTTTTAATAAACCATTGAAACACTTTGAAGGGATATGCAGACTTATCTTCTACTTCTTTCAATCTTGGACAAGTCGCTCCTCTTCTGCTTATTTCAAGCTCGATTTACCTCAGAATCATAGTCCAGCTGAATCGGTGGATTCAAACCAGGGAAGTTCAAGTCCAGATCTGCATTAAAGTTTGGTCACTTGGCATAGGTTATGTTGATTTCTGGTGCTTCTGAATGCTCATTTATGTTGTGTCTTTTGCTGACTATGGTGCTTATATTAGAATGTTATTATGAGGTGTGTTGTGTTAATTATCTGGATTGTTGGTTTTTGTGGGGCTATAATGCAGTAATATCGATTTATTAGCTACCAGTTGGGAATGTCAACTGGATTATATATTATATATATTATTAGCCGGCTTTGTAGCACCATGCTACACACCAGTCTTTCTCAAAAAACTTAAGTAAAACCACACATTTTTGTACCTTCAAGAAAGCAAGAATGTGATTCAAAAGATATATTTAATGGCATAGTGTGGAACATGTAGATTAATTATATCGGTTAATTCCAGACTCATCGATCGAAAATATTTGATGTTTTCAATTGTAAAGTCCGCTAGCTTAGATTAAATCGAGTTCTGAAAACGTACAGCATGTGACATATTGTTTTCATTCTTCGGATTACTATTTGAGAGTCTATGACACATTATTTGTTGTTTATATATTCCAGTGCTCACTTCGGGAGGAAGCTACACTCAGGAGGTCTTATACATATACACTACTACAAAACAGAGTATTTGCGTCCGTATTTTTGCACCGTTTACGTCTGATCCACTACCGATGCAAATGCAAAAGATGAAAATTATAAAAAGAATTTTCTTCTGATTTTCGACCGATGCAAATATTCCATATTTTCATCTGATGTCGCCTGAAGCAGACGCGAATACTATTCATATTTGTGTCATTTCGTTCAGCAGATGCAAATTGCTTAGGAAGTTTTACTCTTCAGTGCATTTGCATCTGTTGTAACCAGAAGCAGACGCGAATACTCAACGTATTTGCGTCCGTTTTATTACTACTGCAGATGCAAATTGTCTATGGCAGTTTTACTCTTCAATGCATTTGCATCTGTTTTGTCACTACAACAGACACAGAATTTGTGTTTTTTAAATGAGCCTTTTAGACTTTCCGCAACATAAATCTACAAATTTGAATACAATCAAATTAAGCAACACGAATCCACAACACAGTCAAATATAAGTATTGCAGTTGTACACTACAATTAAATATAGTCTACCTGCAAACTATGTGCAACAATTTGATCAAATATAACTTAAATTATGAAGGGTTACAATAGTACACTACAACTATTATGAAAACTAACTTAAAGGTACCAAACATGAATGGTTACATGCTGAAAGAATAAAGATTCCAAAGGTACAATATTCTAATGGAAAAAAAGCTTTACAGAATATATCAACCAAAAAGAAGGTGCAACAATACAATAATATTATGAAATCTCAATCACCTACCTCTACACTACAAATAGTAATGTGGGCATAATCTTTGTGTGTGTGTGTGGTAAAGCCATTGCGAACAAGTGTGGTGCAGTTCCTTAGTATGTGTGGACCAAACCATAGCATCTTCTTTTGTAACGTCCTAGAATTTCGACGATACAATAATTAATTTATTTAATTATTTTATTATATTGGTTTGATAATTTTAAATGATTTGAATTAAATACTTTTGATTATTTAATAAATATAAATCGTGGAGTGATATATTTAATTTTTGAAACAGTCGGAAATGGTTAAATTGCAGTATAATGGGAATTGGATAATTTAACAGATTTAATTCAGTTCAGAATTGAATTTATAGTAACGAATATATTATTTGAATGGCAGTTGAATGTATTAATTATAATATAATTATAAACGAGCCTGTAATGTCGTGGAAGTTCGTAATTTAACATTTTGTACTTCAATTGAGTATACAGGATACGTTATTGGTCGGATTTCTCAAAACAAGAAACGTTCGAATCAATTGAACTATATTTTTCTAATGGAAGTGAAAAAACAAGATTTCAGATTATATATTGTAAGTTATGTCCAAATTAAATATTCAGAAAAGCAGCGGCATAATCGTTTATGGACCATAACGGTTTATTTAATATAACTAGATATTGGTTTCGAATCTGGACAAGACCTTTGAGGCGTTGTTATAATTTAATTTATAGAACTTTAGTGTAATTTTTAATTCACAAAATAAACTACTTTTTATTTGAAGTATTTTATGCCCCATATCAGCATTTTGGAGTCTCATGAAATAAGTTAAACAACCTATATTATTATATTTTTGGACCGTGGCACATTGATCATCTCAATGGTATTTTTATTTTTGTAGACAGTGGTCCTCAAATGATAAATATTGTTTATAGCACGGTACCCTTAATAAACAACGTATATAATTTGATTTCTTCGTCATTAAGCATACATATTTCTCTGTGCCTATCCTATCTACTTACACGGGATGGAGTAGGCATGAATTGTCATCTATCTTACCTTTTTACTTCAGAACATATTTTCAACGCAAATTGTACAGAGCTAGCAAAGCCTATGCCAACCCTATATTTCCTATTTCTTAAGCATGAAGTTGTCACATATATTAAATCAACACTATGGCCTACCTGGTAAGCTATATAACATGCTATTCCTTCAAAGCTAAGGATCTTAACAATATAAATACAAACACTGCCAACCATTTGTTTTTTCTCTCGAATGAAGCTCACTAAGGCATTCGAAATACTAAAACCTATTTATACATTCACCATTTTCCTGTTAACACAAGGAAAAAACGAAAACAAGGAGCACAACGGTAATAGGAAGAAAAGGGTGCCTGACTAGGAACGTTAAGACTAAAGTCTAGAGCTATGTTTGAATGTATAAAACAAGTGAGAGGCTGGATTGCTGGAAGAAGACAACAGCGTTCGAACCAAGGTTTTTCAACCCATGCAGGCATTCTAGTGTGGTTGGGGGAAGGCGCAACATCCGGGTTTGGTTCGCCAGTCATCGTTGGGGCTGTGCTTGGGCCCACGAAGGCATGAAATGGGAAGCAGGCGCATGGAAAGTACTGAGGAGGGGAAGATTTCATGCAAAACAGTTGAGTGATGGGTGTTGCGCGTGGAACTTTGGGAAGGAAAAGCTGAGTGGAATTCCAACATGAACTTGGTGAAGAAGCCTGCATTTTTTGTTAATTTGGGTGATACAAAATCACATTTAGATGGAACAAATATGCAAAATGGGAAAGTAAATATATTCAATATGGAATGCATAAATGCATTGATTGCATTTGCATGAGATGGATGCATGGATTATTTTCTTCCATATTTGCTATTGAGTCATTTGTTGCCATTGTAATTTGTCTCCATAATTTATTACCATATGATGGTGATTTGATTGATGACTCACATACATTTCACTGGCTATATATTGAGGGGTAGACTTCTTAGTAAACCCATCCTGGCATGGAGCCAGTGATCCCCAATGGTATCTCTTCTTGTTATGCCTATTTGAGGTTATATGTAAACTCTTTTTGTGTAATCTCTTGTAATTCTCTCTATTATGTGAAATAAAATCTCTCTCTTTTGAACTGGACGTACACTATCTCGATGATAGTGGAACCAGCATAAATATTGTCTCTTTTCTTCTTTATAGTTATTTACTATTTCTTTGTAGTAATAAAATAATTGCTATCAGATTAGTTTGATGTACAATTGGCAAATCTAGATCCTGCTTATTGTTCTTCCGCAATGGCGCAATTTCCCCAACATTTTTCGCTACAGGAGGCACTTGAGTTTTAATCCAAGAAGAAGAATGAACGAATGAAAACCAAATTGACATGTGGCATTACGGGGACTGAGAAAATGCAGAGGCAAGAAGTGGCTTATGTAATAAGGGATCGGATCCACTGTGCGAGGCTGAGGAACCCAAAGATGGGGTGTGCTTTCTGAAGAGGAAGCATACATGCAGCGTGATATTTCATAAGGGAAGAGAGAACGTGAAAGTTAGAAAAGATGCACGTAAGAAGAGGGAAAATGATGGAGATGGTTGGATGATAGGGCACGACAATGATGTTTAAAAGAGTAGGAGGTGCTCTTTGCGTGGAGTACTGCGAAAGGGGGTGTGTTTGGAAGAACAAGTTGGACCGGGTTAATTCTTCTGTATCCAACTCGGGTGTTCACGTGTGCCCGAAAAATCACAATCTCACACCAACCACATATATTATTAATAATCTAATGAACAGGGCTACAATCCGCTCAAAACCATTAGATTTTGTGAAAATCAGGGACTACGATTGATCCGGCACATGGAAACACCGAAATCGGGTATAGAACTATTCATCCCAATTGTACTGGTGATTGTTTAGAGGAGAACGTGGTTAAGAATGCAACATCAACATACTGAAGGGGTTGGGAAATAAAGTCAGTAAGGAATTTAGGAATTAATGGCGGTCAAAGAAAAATACATTATTCATAAGGTAGTGGAAACACCTGAAACTGACGGTTGGAAGGTGGCATGAGATTAGGCCACATATGGGAATAAGGGTGACGCACAACTCTGGTGCAATGAAGTTTCTGGTTTGAAGTCCGCAACATAAACCAAATTGAAAAGTGTGTGCTAGGATGGTTCATTATCGGCTAAGGGTTATACAGAGATCACCAAAGGGTTTGGTATCTTTCGTTTTCGCACCAACATATTGCAGAAATTTGACCAAAGAAACGCAGCGTAGCTTAATTACGAATGAACCGAGGTGAATTAAATGGATCGCAAGCTATGTACTGGAACTAGTCTGGAGTGATTTCGAGAACGTTACAGTTTTGGGCAATTAAAGCACCGGGTATGATTAACTGACGCAAATCGTTATTTAATGGTTAACGCGCAAAGGTAAGTAAATTCACTAACTCTGATCTATTTTAAAATATTACAATTATATTTTAATATTGGTTAAATGTCTTGTGATGGTCATTCAGGTAAATTACAGTTAAATTGGTTGAATAATATATATATCGTTGCATATATATACACAATTGTTGGATATCAATTCTATTGAATAATCCATGGTTGATTTTTGTTTGGCTGGATATCGAATTACACTGATTCTGAAATAACTAAGTATTTAAATACCATAAATTATATTTGATTGGAATAAAAATGAATTTTGGTTTTGGGAAAGAGAAAACCTGTGTATAAATGGAAATTGAATGTCGATTGGAATAGTGTATGATAACTTGTTTTAATTATATTTAAACGAGTAATTGATTTATAAACGATGTTTAGAGATATAGTGGAATTATTATTAAATAATTTGGGAATATAAGAATGAATTATAAAAAGGGGAACTGGAAATTTATTTCAAAAGAATGGCGGAATAGTTTCGATGTTCGAAATGCAAATAGTATGGAATTAAATCGATAAGGGTTATAATTGGAATTTTAACCAGTGATGTTTATTTTTAGATTTAACGAAATAAGATTTCTATAAGAAAGAATATTCACAATCCAGTGTAAATGATGTTTTATGAAGCTAGTATTTTACAAAGTAAATACAAACGATTGTTGACATTTAATTATCCTGCGCATAAATATTTGGATAATTATTTTAAACCAAACGGTTAAGTAATATTTTTAGATTAATTATATTAATCTAATAATAAGAAGAAATTAAGATCAGTTAATAAATTAACTGAGGGTTGAGGTTGACTAAATCCCCTGTTTTGTTGAGAATTATTATTTGGTTAATTGGTTTCCAACGATAATAACATCGAAGTTAATTGCTTAAATTAATTAGATTTCTTAATTTTTAATTACCTTTTTAATGAATATTAATGAATTATTGAACTAATAAAATAGTTATTGTATGCAACCATTCTATTTTAAATTAATAAAGAAGTAAACTGTTTTACTTCAGCAATGATGAAGTTAATCGTTATTTAAATATTTTAATATGAGTAATTACTTCTGGAATGGGAATTATTTAAGATAATTATTAAGTCGTAATAAGGTGTTACTTGAACGGAGTATAATAACTCAAACAGAAAGTGAAACGTCAAAAGACGAAGAGTGTTAATGGTTGTTAGTGAAGAAGTTATAAATGGAATTGTATAGCGAAGTTAAAGCAAAGAGTCAATATTGAATATAAATAATTATAAATAACTGAGATTTCAAAGTAAGTATATGGGGTTATAAAACCATATTTCAAATGAAATAAGAAATACAGTTTAATTGGTATTAGAAGAAGTAAGAGGTTTAGAGTTACGGGCTTATATCTATACTAAGATAAGAACGTGGTCGATCAAGGTCTGAGAGGTAAATAAAATACCTCAACTTGAACGACTTCACTATTATCGAGGAAAGGTATCAGTTTTTTAACGGAAAGAGATGTCGAGATTTGTTATAAAAGGGAATGTTGCAGCATATTGCAAATTTTGAACTATAACGATAAATTAACGTTGTTGACCAAGCTTAAGCGGTATGTATATATATATATATATATATATATATATATATATATATATATATATATATATATATGTATATAACACTATTCCTTTGGAAATGACAATAGATTGGATTGAAATTCACTTATTCTAAGTGATAAGTAAATAACGATTATTTTTCAAAGAAATGTACGGTGTTATATGGGTGTGGGAAAAGAGATAAATAATTATGATTTAATAAGATTCCCGTATCTAGGGGTAATAATCAAATTTAGAACTTTGATAGAACCAGGTGAGTTTATATAATGATATAATATGTCATTCGACATTGTTTTGCATCATATAAGAAATGGTATTTGAATATGGAATAGTTTATATATAAATCGTTGTCTCCAAAGTAAAAGAAGGCTAAGGGAGTTTTTTAAATATAATATTCCAGGAAAGGGAAATTAAAGGGATTTTATACCAATATGGTGATATTAGTAAAGCAGAGTTTGGTGAATATGGTTGTTAATTCCAAATAATGAAGACAAAGAGTTCTGTCAAGATAATTAAACAAAAGCGAATTCTAAGGAAACTTTTTCCAAAAAGTATGAAGGGTTAAATGGGGTTTGAGAAATATCTAGAAAGATATGAATAATGGAAATTAATTAAAAGGGCCAGTGGTTGTGTGATGTAAGTTGAACATTTGAATGGGTGTTTGCTTTTACTTCGATAGTTAAATAACCGACCATCGAAGTGTTTTGATCATCGTTGTCAATACGAAGAGACCGGTTGGACATATTATCCGAAAACCACTCCGTCTAAGCATAAGCGCTGCGAATTAGATTATGCTAAAGATAATTGAAGACGGAGTGAAATGTAAGGGTCGTTCTGTTCTAAAATGGTGCTTTCTTTTTGTCCAGTCCCAGGGCAACCTGTATGGACGAGTGTCTGACAGAGTATACCTAACAAATCATATACTGTTGATCTCTTAAAGATATTACGTCTGGTGGCGGAGGAATTCGTTCCTCTTAGCTTTTTATACCCGTGATATTTTTGGAAATCGATTAGTGAATTGACGGGTTTGACGATGTGGCATTCAAAGTGAATGGTGATCAGATGTTCTGAAAGATAGACGTAGCCTCTAGCCTCACAACCGAGAAATGACAGAAATCGGGCAGGCAGCACGGCTAGTCGGGTCATACCCAAGCAGGGTGTATTGTCATCGATCTAGAGAAAATTCATATTTTTTTCTTCTTTTTGTTTCTGTATCTTTGGATTACGGTTGGATGGCCAACAACCATCGGTGATAATATATTCGCTACACTCAAGCTAAATGAGTGGGCGGTCATATGTGGTCGGGTTGCAAGATGTTCTTGTTGAACCTCGGTGTATACCCTCTAGAGTACACTAACCGGGAGTTGATCCCATACCTTGTGTGTTGGAATCCAATCTCCAATAAGCGCCCTGCGGTTTTCGATTTTATACTATATATGTAGAGCGTGAGATGCAAGTGTTCTACTATTTGATTAATTATGTAATTAGACATTATTATAATATCACTGGATTTTGATATCAAAATATTTTGGGTTATAGTCAGGTAAAAACCGTCCATGTTTATGTGTGAGTTGGTCTTACTATTATCCTTTTGTTTTAAAAGGATTTTCAAAGTTAAACAATATAGTTGGAGTTTACTCACACCAGTCCCATGACTGACCCAGAGTTTATTTGTTTGTGTTTTCCTTAAACTCTTGGGTGCCCAGATTTGTACGGACAATCAAGTGTTTCAGGCTTTTACAGATACACTTGGAGGAGCTCAAAGCAGAAGGCTTCACCATTAGTATTTAGAGATTATTTCTGCTATGATATGATGTATATGATTTATACTCTGATATGGTATGTATATACTAATTCAGATTTGTATTTCAAGATTTTGTTATATAATATATTTTATTCGTTTCACTGTGAGTTTCATGTTTACTCTGATTCTGTTCAGTTGTGATCTTCTTTTTCTTCTATTCTGTTAGTTGTATCTTTTCTATCTCATCCTCTAATTCTTTCTATTAATAGTCAGGGTTCGATACTGAGTTTTTGACAAGTAATACAAGATTTAGTGTTATTGTCAAAAATTCGAGCATCGGATTTTCTGGCCGTTACAGGTGGTATCAGAGTTGAAGGTTAAGTGATTAACCTGGCTCTGTGTTGTAACTCAATAAAGATGGAGTTAGTAATACTCTATATTGAGTTTGAGTGTATATATATGCGTGAACGTATTTGTAAATTGTTTAAAAATGGTTTTATATTGTGGAGATTTATTGGTTGAGTGGCTTATAAATTCTGGTCGACGGTGGGGCACCATAATGTCGATAGGGTTTCTAAACACTCGAGTACAATGAACCGACACAGTATGGTTTTTAAAAGAGTGTAAATGAAATAATTTTACCCAAATTGTATTTTGATATAAATAAAAATATATATATATATATATATATACAGATATAGATTGGGATTATTATGGTATATTAGATGTGTTGGTTGTTATAATCGAATAGGATTATAATTGAGTTTGTTACATAAATTACCAATCAGAAATCGTACAAGCTTAATACATTGAATCTGAAATCAGATGGATTAAATCTGAGTTAAAACCATAATTGGAATTAAAACTCTGGAAACTTGGAAAAGAGTTGGAAATAATATTTGGATTAAATATATGGAAATTTTAAAAATCCTGGGAGATTTGAAATTGTTTTCCAAGTGCTGTGAAAGATATTTTGAAGTGATTTTCAAATATAATTGTTTAAATATGAGTTTTGAAAGTGATATAGTATTGAACTCACTTAGGTTGCTAGAAAATAATTCCAATGATGATCGCGACATCATCGGTGTTCATTTTCGAGTTTCTAAGTGATAAATTACTACCAAAGATTTTGTTTTTAAATTATTTGAGGAAACAAGTTATCAAAAATTCAAATGTTTTGCATTGCCATCATTATATGTAAATATATATGATTTCGAACTGATTTGAAAAAAAAAACCAAGAATTTGAATTCTGAGATTTAAGTTATGAAGTTAAAAAGATTGAAAAGGTAAAAGTGGATAAATAAAATTGAAATTTAACTTAAACTAGAATAAATAAAATCGGATTGAATTAGAGATAATCTGGGATGGAATTTGATTGTTAAATAAGAATTTGGAGTTGAGATTGGAATTTGAAATGAAAATTTGGCTTAGTAAAAGCGAGAGATTGGTTTGAGAATGGATTGATGGGAAATCAACCAAGGATGCTTGGATATATGCTAAAGTGATAGCAAATGGCAGAGATAAAGTTAAATGCCCAACAAAAAGGTACAAGTTTTCATTATATTTGAATATGAGATTTCTTTTGGTAAGCCGCTTGGGTGTTTGATTTTCTTATGTTGTGGTGGAGGCCCGGAGAGGCGAGTTGTAGTTGTACCAATTGAGTCATGTAGAAGAGATGCTGGCAAAAAATTTCGGAAATTTAAAGTGTTAGAAAATTTTCAGAATTTGAAATTTTTTTGTTAGCAAGAGTTAATATTTTAAATAAAATTAATTAGTTTAGTTAAAACTAAAATTGAGAGGTAAAACAAAAAACTTTAGTCTGGTTATAATAGGTATCATAGCATTTTCCTACCTTGGTAACTTAGGGGACGAAGTTCTTTTAAGGGTGAAGGTATGTAACATCCCAGAATTTTAGCGATATAATAATTAATTAATTTAATTATTTTATTATATTGTTTTGATAATTTTAAATGATTTGAATTAAATAATTTTGATTATTTAATAAATATAAATCATGGAGTGATATATTAAATTTCCAAAACAGTCGGAAATGGTTAAATTGCAGTATAATGGGATCTGGATAATTTAACATATTTAATTCAGTTCAGAATTGAATTTATAATAACGAATATATTATTTGAACGGCAGTTGAACGTATAAATTATAATATAATTATAAACGAGCCCGTAATGTCGCGGTAGTTCGTAATTTAACGTTTTGAACTTCAACTGAATATACAGGATCCGTTATTAGTCGGATTTCTTCAAAACAAGAAATGTTCGAATCCATTGAACTATATATTTCTAATGGAATCTAAAAATCGAGATTTCGGATTATATATTATATGTTATGTCCAAATTAAATATTCAGAAAAGCAGCGGTATAATCTTTATGGACCATAACGGTTTATTTAATATAACTAGATATTGGTTTCGAATCTGGACAAGACCTTTGAGTCGTTGTTATAATTTGATTTCTATAATTTTAGTGTAATTTTTAATTTGCAAAATAAACTACTTTTTATTTGAAGTATTTTATACCCCATATTAGCATTTTGGGGTCTCATAAAATCAGTTAAACAACTTATATTATTATATTTTTGGGACCGTGGCACGTTGATCATTTCAATGGTATTTTTATTTTTGTAGACAGTGGTCCTTAAATGATAAATTTTGTTTATATCACGGTACCCTTAATAAACAACGTATATAATTTGATTTCTTCATCATTAAGCATATATATTTCTCTGTGCCTATCCCATCTACTTACACGGGATGGAGTAGCCATGAATTTTCATATATCCTATCCTTTTACTTCAACACATATCTTCAACGCATAGTGTACTGAGCTAGCAAAGCCTATGCCAACCCTATATTTCCTATTTGTTAAGCATGAAGTTGTCACATATATTAAATCAACACTGTAGCCTACCTATAAGCTATAGAACATGCCATTCCTTCAAAGTTAAAGATCTTAACAATATAAATACAAACACCGCCATCCATTTGTTTTTCTTCTCCAGAACGAAGCTTACTAAGGCATTCGAAATACTAAAACCTATTTATACATTCACCATTTTCCTGTTAACACAAGGAAAAAACGAAAACGAGGAGCACAGCAGTAATAGGAAGAAAAGGGTGCCTAACTAGGAACGTTAGGACTAAAGTTTAGAGCTATGTTTGAATGTATAAAACAAGTGAGAGCCAGGATTGCTGGAAGAACATAACAACATTCGAACCAAGGTTTTTCAACCCATGCAGGCGTTGTAGTGTGGTTGGGGGAAGGTGCAGCATCCGGGTTTGGTTCGCCAGTCATCGTCGGGGCAGTGCCTGCGCCCACGAAGGCATGAAATGGGAAGCAGGTGTTAGGATTTCATTATACTTTATCAATATCCAATTATGCAACCCCAGATCCCAATATGTAACCATATTGATTTAATTGAGAACAAATCAGAAAATAAATAGCTTGATTAGCGGAAGCGTACCTGAATCTGTATTTAATCAGTGCAATACCTAAATCCGTAGTCGGTTGTTAAACAAGAAGATGAATTAGGTTTGGTCTTCCAAATTGACACAAACCCTAGATCTGAAAGCAGCTCTCCGTAGAAGAGTTTAGAGAGTTGCTAAGGCTTGTGTAATTCGGGGACCATAACCCTTTATTTATAGAGTTGACATTTTGTAATTCGGCCAACAAATTATAAAATGCCCCGGTATCTACACATTAGGCCCATGATAACTTGAACTTTAAGCCTATTAATTCTAATAAAAAATTAGATCACTTTAATTAGGCTTTACACCAAAATAGCATAACACATTTTATTTTACATATGTGACCCAATTGTCGAAATATTCCAACAATCTCCCCCTGGGCCACATATGAAATAACCTTAAAATATGTTTAACTTTATGAGCTCCAAAATTTGCTATTTATAACATACGGTGTATCTGAAACAATCTCGTCCATTAATTGGGTTGATAAAGGATCAAAGCGGCATTCGTTACATTTATCGTAACTAAACCCATCAATGGTCACATATATCAATACAATCAAACGACATAGATCAATCATGGATGTGTAGCATGGAAATTACATGAAATGTGATCTATACATGTCTATTTCCAACTGGTCCTTCTTTAGTGAGATCAAATATTTAATATTTAAACAACCTGAGTGCAAAGAAAACTTCATTACTTTATTTCTGATCAGAAAAAGAACTTGATTTACATATATCTGTAACCGAAACATAGAGCAGTGAGTCATACGACAATACCAAATACAAACTCCCCCTGAACCAAAATATCCTTACATAAAGTTACACCAATTGAGCTACATTCTCATGAAAGACCTTAGGTGGTAACCTTTTGGTAAGCGGATCCGCCATAATGGAGTTTGTCTAAGTGTGCTCTATGAATTACAATATGTTTTGCACTCTTCCCTTACTGGAAAATAATATATTCTTTACTATCAAAATATTACTTCATAAATCTTAAACTTTAGCCGAAGAAATAACCGTAGTTGAATCAAAGATAATGATTCTCTTTAAAGACAATGATATTACTTTATTTCTCCCCCCAAACTCAACATCCTCAAAAAAAAAAAAAAAAAAAAAAAAAAAAAAAAAAAAAAACTATTGCATTTCCCGCTTTAAAACTTTTCCTTAGTGTGGGTTCATAAAAAAAATAAACTTTAAATCACTTAGAATATCAATAAAGTAATTTCTATCTTTATGATATCTCAATCTATAATTCCTTAGTAAACTGAAATAAATAGTTATATTAGTCACCAAAACAAAATTTGAGATATCATTACAAGCTATTTAGCATAAGTAGCCATAACTTATATATCAGACATTAAGAGCTTCAATTACATAAAAATTGAATTTATTCATAAATCAACACTATTATATCTTGATGAACAATAATAACCTAATATGTTCACCTTAGAAATATAAAACCGAAATCTGTCTAAATGACAGCATAAATAATATATCAAATAAATCCATAAAAATTGACTTAAATCTCAATAATAATTATAAAATATCAAGTATATTTTACTTTATATGTCTGTATATCTCATTAAAGAAACAACTATAAAAAAATATCTGTATGTTATTTCTTTTCTTTGAGATCTTTAGCAACTTCTTAATCCTTATTCGTACATTTATTTACAATGTACATCAAATGAGTACTTTTAAATCATAAAAAAAACTTCAATCTCTATTTTAATTACCAAAGCGCTAAATTAGCCCAATAAGATAACATATTATTCTTAAAATAATTTTAATTTTTAAATGAATATACTGAAGATAGCACAAAAAATAACGATAACTTGAGCGTCTTTGGCTTTTGAAGCAATATCTTTTTCCATATAGTACTCATTTATATTTCTTTTACTTTGACTTTATGTAATCAAGCACCACAAAGAGTGCTTGATTTCCCTTATTGTTTTCACAAAAAACGTTTCCATTCTCAGTAGATAACTTATACAAAATTAGTTATCGTTACCTATAGCACATCCTTGAAAACTTCTGAAGTATTTACTTAATGATCATTTAACTCTTGCCTTTGAATTATATCACCTTTCAATATTCTTCATAACATTATAAGAATATTTAACCATAGTAGGGTTGGCTGTAACCCTCTTAGTTACAAGAGTTAAATCTATAAAGTCAAGAACAAATAACATGCTCTCATACAAATCCTTATATTTATACCAAAACAAGATGGAAATATTCTTTAAATTGACAGATAATTCAGTTAAATTAGCTGAAAATGAAAAAAAAAAATGAAGATTGACCGTATATGCTCATAGCCAAATATCAACCATAGTAAATTCAAATAATTGGTAAGTCTCTTCTCAAGATACCTAGTACACATTAATATCAAGTCTTTGGACAGTAATATTAACTGTAAGTGGTGCTCTTGTTGTAATGATCAAACACTGACAATAAATTCAAGTCAAATAACAACCTTCCTTTGGGCCGATTAATTATTCACTCGAAAAACCTTATAATTGTCACGTATTTATCATCACACATGTGTAAGTGATTCGGCCAAACATTAGCCTTCCTTTGGACCGACTAATATTCGCATGAATAACTACACACAAATATTAAACATTTTCATGAACCACCAAATATAGAGGTCACTTTGGTGACATATTATTTTAAAGTTAATTCACTACTAATGTAAAATATTTACAGCTGTAAAGAGACGCCAAAATTATATTTGAATTTATATTTACTACATATATAATATATTTTGAGTGTTATAAAACACTTCTGAAAATACTTTAGGTCATATATGCCAACTGAAATCCCAAAGTTGTAACCACAACACAACAAGTCTCCCTTTTTTTAAATTATAGCAGTAACTATCTTTTGCTTTATGTGGTTACGCTCATGACATTCCCTAAATGAGCATGATACAAGACAACATAAATGTCTCACATGACAAATGTCCTAAATGAACGTCATAATTAAATATCACCTCAGATTATATACAAGGGACACAAAATTTTCGTACTGAATAGCATGAATGAATGCAAGGCCTAATATAATACTGCATGCATGATTACTAAAATGATTTGACGAGAGTAATTTTTTTTTAATAGATCAATTTTTTTTAAGATAAACCAAAAGCTAACTGTAGATCCAACAATTGAATAAGTCTAATAAACTTGTTACTCAAAACAAATCAGCCGTACTAGGAGTGCTGGGAGAGTCAACCTCAATTATATCCCAAAAATTTAGCCGGAATACATTTTAAAATGCGTATCTGCTTAAAAAAAAACCAACGACCAGGTTTCATTTTCCTTTTCTTTTTCTAATAATGTACTAAAAGTTACTCACCATAGAAAACTGTAAATATCAGGGCGCATGCAATAAATATCCACAAAAGGACATGCAATTCAAGGCAGCCTAATTATATTAACCAGCAAGGCAAGATACACACTTGACAATTCAAAGTAGCCTGGAGTATTAACCAGCAACATATGTAATCTTAAATTCTTAATGGACCATCGAAATTTGAAAGCATGCACTGAAGTATATGTTGTTAGGTAGCACAACGTTGTAATCAAATCATACCAAAATCATACAGTTGAATTGTCAAAAATAAATAAAATAATGCACACCATTCTATTTAATAGACCCGAATTGGATCTAAGATACTTTAACTAAAACAAAACGAGCAAGATACAAAAAAAAAATGATTAAAATATATAGTCAACTTAGATCCGAACAAAACGGGTATTCACGTAAGCGAAAAAATAGAAGTGCTAGCAATCAGTCATAATAACTAATATGCCAGCGTGAAAAGACCCATTTAACAGTGGAAAAAGGTCAAACTACCTTCATATATGATATATGATAATAGACTGCAGCTGTTGAATAGGTAAAATAAAATAAAATAGTGCAACTATCCAGGAGATCCGAAAACTTTGCTTACTTAATCAAAACATACATGCACATAAAGATAAAGTGTGCGGTCATCATATTAATAATAGTATAATGATGCCATCATGCAAAGTTCAACCATATAAACAAATAAAGTAACAAGATACTTTGCTGGAAACTAAATGCACACATGTTCTCATGAAAGTTACTATGCATATACTGTTTTGCTATTATATAGGGACTATATTCCATGCGTTAGTGGATGCTAGAAAAAAAAACCCTTTTTTTTTATTAGCAGCAGCTCACAATTACACACAACCAATTTCAAAACATATACACCTTATGAATTCAGAACACAATTCAACTTTTGTTTGAAGTGACAAAAACAGCATGTACCAAACTACAAAACTCATCATCATATATTTATAAATACTGATATGATAAAAAAAAAATCCCAATAGAATCAATAATGGTTGGCTCTGATACCAATTATTAGGATTTCATTATACTTTATCAATATCCAATTATGCAACCCTAGATCCCAATATGTAACCATATTGATTTAATTGAGAACAAATCAGAAAATAAATAGCTTGATTAGCGGAAGCGTACCTGAATCTGTATTTAATCAGTGCAATACCTAAATCCGTAGTCGGTTGTTAAACAAGAAGATGAATTAGGTTTGGTCTTCCAAATTGACACAAACCCTAGATCTGAAATCAGCTCTCCGTAGAAGAGGTTAGAGAGTTGCTAAGGTTTGTGTAATTCGGAGACCATAACCCTTTATTTATAGAGTTGACATTTTGTAATTCGGCCCTTCAACAAATTATAAAATGCCCAGGTATCTACACATTAGGCCCATGATAACTTAAACTTTAGGCCTATTAATTCTAATCAAAAATTAGATCACTTTAATTAGGCTTTACACCAAAATAGCATAACACATTTTATTTTACATATGTGACCCAATTGTCGAAATATTCCAACAGCAGGCGCATGGAAAGTATTGAGGAGGGGAAGATTTCATGCAAAATAGTTGAGTGATGGGTGTTGCGCATGGAACTTTGGGAAGGAAAAGCTGATTGGAGTTCCAAAATGAACTTGGTGAAGAAGCCTGCGTTTTTCGCTACAGGAGGTACTTGAGTTTTAATCCAAGAAGAAGGATGAACGGATGAAAACCAAATTGACGCGTGGCATGACGGGGACTGAGAAAACGCGGAGGCAAGAAGTGGCTTATGTAATAAGGGTTCGGATCCACTGTGCGAGGCTGAGGAACCCAAAGATGGGGTGTGCTTTCTGAAGCGGAAGCATACATGCAGCGTGATATTTCATAAGGGAAGAGAGAACGTGAAAGTTAGAAAAGGTACATGCAAGAAGAGGGAAAATGATGGAGACAGGTGGATGATAGGGCACGACAATGATGTTTAAAAGAGTAGCGGGTGGTGTTTGCATGGAGCACTGTGAAAGGGGGTTTGTTTGGAAGAACAAGTTGTACCGGTGATTGTTCTGAGGAGAACGTGGTTAAGCATGCAACAGCAGCATACTGAAGGGGTTGGGAAATAAAGTCAGTAAGGAGTTTAGGAATTAATGGCGTTCGAAGAAAAATACATTGTTGTATGGTAGTGGAAACATCTGAAACTGACGGTTGGAAGGTGGCATGAGATTAGGCCGCACACGGGAATAAGGGTGACACACAACTCTGGTGCGATGAAGTTTCTGGTTTGAAGTCCGCAACATAAAAGAAATTGAAAAACGTGTGCTAGGATGGTTCATTATCGGTTAATGGTTATACGGAGATCACCAAAGGGTTTGGTATCTTTCGTTTTCGTACCAACATATTGTAGAAATTTGACCAAGGAAATGAGCGTAGTTTAATTACGAATGGACCGAGGTGAATTAAACGGATCACAGCCTATGTACTGGAACCAATCAGAAGTGATTTGGAACACGTTACAGTTTTAAGCAATTAAAGCACCGGGTATAATCAACTGACGCAAATTGTTATTTAACGGTTAACGCGCAAATGTGTTAAAATATTACAATTATATTTTAATGTTGGTTGAATACTGTGGTCGTTTAGGCAAATTACAGTTAAATTGGTTGAATAATATATATATATATCATTGCATATACACACACCATTGTTGGATACCAATTCTATTGAATAATCCATGATTGATTTTTGTTTGGTTGGATATGGAATTACACTGATTCTGAAATAACTGGGTATTTAAATACCATAAATTACATTTGACTGGAATAAAAATGAATTTGGGTTTTGGGAAAGAGAAAATCTGTGTTTAAATGGAAATTGAATGTCGATTGGAATAGTGTATGATAACTTGTTTTAATTATATTTAAATGAATAATTGATTTATAAATGATGTTTAGAGATCAAGTGGAATTATTATTAAATAATTTGGGAATATAAGAATGAATTATAAAAAGGGGAACTGGGAATTTATTTCAAAAGAACGGCGTAATAGTTTCAATGTTCGAAATGCAAATAGTATGGAATTAAATTGGTGAGGGTTCTAATTGGAATTTTAACCAATGTTGTTTATTTTTAGATTTAACGAAATAAGATTTCTATAAGAATGAATATTCACATTCCAATCTAAATGATGTTTTATGAAGCTAGTATTATACAAAGTAAATACAAACGATTGTTGACATAATTATCCTGCGCATAAATATTTGGATAGTTATTTTAAACCAAACGGTTAAGTAATATTTTTAGATTAATTATATTAATCTAATAATAAGAAGAAATTAAGATCAGTTAATAAATTCACCGAGGGTTGAGGTTGACTAAATCCACTGTTTTGTTGAGAATTATTATTTGGTTAATAGGTTTTCAATGATAATAACTTCATAGTTAATTGCTTAAATTAATTAGTTTTCTTAATTTTTAATTACCTTTTTAATGAAGATTAATGAATTATTGAACTAATAAAATAGTTATTGTATGCAACTATTCTATTTTAAATTAATAAAGAAGTAAACTGGTTTACTTCAGTAATGATGAATTATTTAACTATTTTAATATGAGTAATTACTTCTGGAATGGGAATTATTTAAGATAATTATTAAGCCGCAATAAGGTGTTACTTGAACGGAGTATAATAACTCAAATAGAAAGTGAAACATCAAAAGACGAAGAGTGTTAAGGGTTGTTAGTGAAGAAGTTATAAATGGAATTGTATAGCGAAGTTGAAGCAAAGAGTCAATATTGAATATAAATAGTTATAAATAACCGAGTTTTCAAACTAAGTGTATGGGGTTATAAAACCATATTTCAAATGAATAAGAAATACAGTTTAATTGGTATTAGAAGAAGTAAGAGGTTTAGAGTTACGGGCTTATATCTATTCTAAGATAAGAACGTTGTCGATCAAGATCTGAGAGGTAAATAAAATACCCTAACTTGAACGACTTCACTATTATCGATGAATGGTATCGGTTTTGTAACAGAAAGAGATGTCGAGATGTTATAAAAGAGAATATTGCAGCGTATTGCAAATTTTGAACTATAACGATAAATTAACGTTGTTGACCAAGCTTAAGCGTAATATATATATATATATATATATATATATATATATATATATATATATATATATTACACTATTCCTTAGGAAATGAAAATAGTTTGGATTGAAATTCACTTATTCTAAGTAATAAGTAAATAACGATGTTTTTTCAAAGAAATGTACGGTGTTATATGAGTGTGGGAAAAGAGATAAATAATTGTGATTTAATAAGATTCCCGTATCTAGGGGTAATACTCTAATTTAGAACTTTGATAAAACCAGGTGAGTTTATATAATGATATAATATGTCATTCGACATTGTTTTGCATCATACAAGAAATGGTATTTGAATATGGAATAGATTATATATATATATATATATATATATATCGTTGTCTCCAAAGTAAAAGAAGGCTAAGGGAGTTTTTGAAATATAATATAATATTCCAGGAAAGGGAAATTAAAGGGATTTTATACCAATATGGTGATATTAGTGAAGCGGAGTTTAGTGAATATGGTTGTTAATTCCAAATAATGAAGTTAAAGAGTTCTACCAAGATAATTAAACAAAAGCGAATTCTAAGGAAGTGTTTTCCAAAAAGTATGAAGGGTTAAATGGGTTTTGAGAAATATCTAGAAAGATACGAATAATGGAAATTAATGAAAAGGGCCAGTGATTGCGTGATGTTAGTTGAACATTTGAATGGATGTTTGTTTTTACTTCTATAGTTAAATAACCGACTATCAAAGTGTTTTGACCATCGTTGTCAATACTGGGAGACTGGTAGGATATATTATCCGAAAATCCCTCCGTGTAGGCATAAGCGCTGCGAATTAGATTATGCTGAAGATAATTGAAGACGGAGTGAAATGCAAGGGTCGTTCTGTTCCAGAATGGTGCTTTCTGTATGTCCAGTCCCAGGGCAACTTGTATGGACGAATGTCTGACATAGTATACCAAACAAATCATGTACTGTTGATCTCTTAAAGGTATTATGTCTGGTGGCGGGAGGAATTCGTTCCTCTTAGCCTTTTATACCCGTGAAATTTTTGGAAATAGATTAGTGAATTGATGGGTTTGATGATGTGGCATTCAAAGTGAATGATGTTCAGATGTTCTGAAAGATAGACGTAGCCTCTAGCCTTACAACCGGGAAATGACAGAAATCGGGCGGGTAGCATGGCTAGTTGGGTCATACCCAAGCAGGGTGTATTGTCACCGATCTAGAGAAAATTCATATTTGTTCATCTTTTAGTTTTTGTATCTTCGGATTACGGTTGGATGGCCAACTACCATGGGTGACAATATATTCGCTACACTAAAGCTAAATGAGTGGGCGGTCATGTGTGGCCGGGTTGCAAGATGTTCTTGTTGAACCCCGGTGTATACCCTCTAGAGTACACTAATCGGGAGGTGATCCCATACCTTGTCTGTTGGAATCCAATCTCCAATAAGTGCCCTGCGGTTTTTGATTTTATACTATATATGTAGAGCGTGAGATGCAAGTGTTCTACTATTTGATTAATTATGTAATTAGATATTATTATAATATCACTGGATTTTGATATCAAAATATTTTGGGTTATAGTAAGGTAAAAAATGTCCATGTTTATGTGTGGGCCGGTCTTACTATTATCCTTTTGTTTCAAAATGATTTTCAAAGTTAAACAATATAGCTGGACCAGACCCATGACTGACCCAGAATTTATTTGTTTGCGTTTTCCCTAAACTCTTGGGTGTCCAAATTTGTACGGGCAGTCAAGTGTTTCAGGCTTTTACAGATACACTTGGAGGAGCTCAAAGCAGAAGGCTTCACCGTTAGTATTTAGAGATTATTTCCGCTGTGATATGATGTATATGAGTTACACTCCGATATGGTATGTATATACAAATTCAGATTTGTATTTCAAGATTTTGTTATATAATATATTTTATTCTTTTCGCTGCGAGTTTCATGTTTACTCTGATTATGTTCAGTTGTGATCTTCTTTTTCTTCTATTATATTAGTTCTATCTTTCCTATCTCGTGCTCTAATTTCTTTCTATTAATAGTCAGGGTTCGATATTGGGTTTTTGACAAGTAATACAGGATTTAGTGTTATTGTCAAAAATTCGAGCGTTGAATTTTACTGCCCGTTACACTTTTCAATTGACATTTGCCATATATAAACAACAAACTGTTAGAACAATCTTCTCGCTTCGATACAACCACTATCTCACAAAAACCTGAAACCCAAATAAATTCCATGCATACTTTTATCATTGATCATATATCATTTTCACTTGACGTGTCACACCAAAATTAACATTGCTTAAACTGACAATATTCAACATGCACACCAAAACCAGAACATACACCCAGCACTGAAATCGTGCACATAAATTCAGAAGACACATCAAAACCTAAAACCGTCCAATATGTAAACATTTACAATTTTCAAACTCCTAATTCCAAAGAGTGGAAGCAACATAAGTATCTGATCTTAACCTACCCCTTATCTGTTCAAATTAGTGACTGCACAAACAAATACTGGAACATATATCAGATAGCAAGTACCTCCAAACCACCAAATTTATAGGTTTTGCACAGAACCCCTAGTTCTTCTAGTAGTCATTATGGTTGGTTTAAGAGATTTTGTTGTGTGCTTTTGAACATAAGCAGGCTAATTGCGTTGACCATATAGGAGAATTCAATGACTTTTGGCTCAAGCAAAATCTCATGGATATGGTCTGTAGTATTTCCTATGAACTGTCGATTATAATCACCATATAAGTCCTTGTTATCCCCAACGTTCGCTGATGTAGAGTTGCCACTACTGAATATTGGGGATATTGAGGACTTATACAGTGATTATAATCGTCGGTTCATCGGAAATACTGCAAACCATATCCAAGAGACTTTGTTCGAGCTAAAAGCCATTGAACTCTCCTATATGGTCATCCCAATCCTGCTTATATTCAAAAGCACTAAAAGCCCTTAAACCAACCATAATGAATACCAGAAGAACTAGGCGTTCTGTGCATATTTCTTTTCGGGAATAACTTTTTGTCATAAGCAGGACAAGATATATTTGTTATACAAATTTCAGGTCAGACTCCATGTTCAAAGAATCCGGTGCCTATCTATATTCCAATCCCTAAGATATCATTTTCGGTTTTAAAGTAACGGGAAATATGAACATACATTTATTTTATGCTTTCCCTTTCCCAGTTCTAGATTAAAATGTGCTCATCTAAATAGTATTTTATTTGAATCCAACACTGGTATTTGGAAGTGAATTCATCATTGAGTTGCGAACAATATCAATCGGCTTATTTGGTTAATATTCATTGCTCCAAAGACCAAAAGGAATCAAATTAGTAGTAAGTAAGCATGTTCAATGATTAAAAAAATGTGTAGCAAGCAAAATAATATGCAATAAAAGCATAAACGACACTAATTTCATTTGTTTTATTTTTATAGGTCAAATTTTTAAAACAAAGAAAGTTACCAAAATGTTGTAGGCCGAGCAGTAACACAACCAAAAGTGAGAATTTCAAAATCATTAGTAAACGAATAGTATAGTTAACAAGTTAAATGCATAACTTACCTTTAACTGTGTTAACCAACCAACTTGCTCCACTTTGGATGATGCTTGAAAATGACTGTTTCATTCAACAAAATATAGACAAATCATTGTGATAAACATAGGATATTAAACAAGGCTTTATCAAAAATTTAGAAAATATGCAAGATGATACTGATCTAACACACTCAAATGCAGGACCTAGTTCATGAATAGTCAATAAAAGGATATCTGAAAATCGAAGAGGATGACATTGAAATCATAACATGGTGACAAAGAACAAGTCAGCATTTTAAACCATTACCTATTGAATCAAATAAGTACTTCACAGAGACAAAAATACAAACTAATTCAAATTGCAAAGCATTCAAATTGCATTAAATTAATACATAATTTTGCATATCGCGGGGGGAAAATCATATTACTTAAATTATACATTTGCATAATCTCTGTAAACTTCTAAAAATGTTTTCTACAAATATGAATGCATATAGTTTTCATTCTTATTCAACATCAATGAAGGGAAGAAAAAATAAATGCAGTAGTAGTATCCTACCTCATTTATTAAAACTGTGATAATGATATTTCATTTATATGATTCAGTCTATGTAAATTAAAGTATTAAATGAACAAAAGAGATTTCTCTGGTTCTAAATTTATTTATGAATTAAAATTTGGAGTCAAATGACATCAAGCAAAAATTTATCATCTGGTCTCAAATGCAAAACATGACAAAATAAACATGAAGGCAAGATTTGCAGTCAAAGAATTTCTCTTTTTCTCAAGTATATATTAAATTTAAAAACAAAAAGATACGACTGGGATGGAGAAAATGAGCATATCATCGATACATTTTTAAGGAGATATGTTTTTTTTGGGGTCATAATAAAAGCAGAAAACACCAATATTATCCGATAAATCTAACATATGTGTAATGCGGAACTTACCCCTCCAATGTCACGTACACCAGATGAAAGGAAAACTAAATCCAATTTTTCTTGATATAAATAGATAAATGATCTCGAATTTTGCCCATCTCTTATTGGTTATAAGAACAATCTTATGCAAAGTCCTGTAATTAAGAGATTGTTTTGAAACTTGAATCACATAATTATTTAACATTATAAATGAAGGAAAAAGAAAAAAGAAAAAAATTAAAGTGGTACCTTTTCTAAATCGATGTTTTGATGGTGATTTTTTACTATCTCTTACATATAGCTCATCAGATAATATATTTAGATTGTATAATATTAAAAGAAATTTAATGGTCAGTTCAAAATGAATTTATACCTCAAATGACATAAAATTGTTATATTAGAAAATCAATCACCATAATATTTTTCCATATCAAGAACGAGGCTCCTCGAGACTTGCAGTCGTATATTTTATAAAGTTTAATTGTCCTATACATGCAGTCCCGGTTTCAGGGCAAGTCCGGTTAGACGACTGCCATGAGTCCACCCCCCCCCCCCCCCAGGCGGGGGCAACATAGAAAAGGGGGCAGATGATGATCAAAAAAATTTGTAGTTTACGAGAATTTAGTATATTGTAAGTTTATAAGAGGGATTATGGTGCAGCTGTTGTGTTTAGGATTGCAAATGTTGTGGTTCCAGGATTGATTCATGGCAACGTGCAATCTTAATCTTTTCAATTATCACATCAAATTTATTTTGGCCTACAGCATCAGGCAACCCACGAAGTTGAGCCGGCTGTGCATATAAACACTGTCATGCGTGAAGAATATGAACAGTGGTTATCTACAATAGCAAAAAAAAGCATTTTCTTCTCCTTATTGTAAAAAAAAAAAACAAATATTGATAAATGATTTTAAAGCCAAAAACACTGAGATAAACTAAGGCGGGAGATTAGTTTGCTTCCCTCCTGTCCTACTAATTTCGGCCGCGTCAAATGAAACTCCAATCCATTTCCCTCTTTGCCAAATTTCATTTCCCTCTTCGCCAAATTTCATTTTCCTTCCTTTCAATTTTTATTTCAATTCGCCTGCACTAAAAGCTGCATTTTCCTTTCATTCGCGCCTCTGATTTCAACTAAGCATCTCCCTTGTTGGTCGTTCTACCAGCTTCGAAACCCTAAACTCGTCGAAACTGGTGTAATTTTTATTCTTAACCCTAGTTTTTAGTTTTTTAGTTGAACCATATAGGCAACCAATTTGTATTGAACTTATATTATTTATTTGGATATGGGAATTCTAGAGCTGGAGTCAATTTGGGAATTTTGGAGTTGGAGTTTCATTTGGATTTTACCAGACAAAAGTTGACATATCATTGTGAACTTTATTCAGGTATTAAATGACAAACTTGAATGCTATCTAAGCAATCTCTTTGTAATAAATGACAACTTATATGCAATTATTATACATTGAGACAGGATGGATCAGCTGCCTATCCAAGATCATGGGAATTTCAGGTAGTACCTTATTAGCAACATTTAATAAAAATTAAAAACTGTATGAAAGCTAAACGGCTAGCATAGAGGGTTCTTAGATTTAATGCTAGTATGAGTTATATTTAATGCTGCTTTCTTAAATTTCTTACAGCAAATTATACGTGTTAAAAGTTCACATTCTAAAAACAACGTAGCAGTAACAAAATTATTCAGTCTCCACTTAAGAAACTCTTCCATAATAGAATTAAAACATTCACCTTTCTCAATATTTTTCGCGTCGTGATTTCTTGATTAAAGAACGAAGATGGATAATGGTTTTGTTTAGTTATTTCTTTTTCTAATTGAGCAGTCTTATCAAATGTAGCTGAGATGATTCAAAGAAGTAATATGACTATACACATAGCTCAATCTGGTTGTTTACAGTTTGAGCTTTCTTCATAGTAACATGAACTTCTTTGAAACATAGGTGTAACTTTTCAGTTGCATGTCTTGGTTGTTAGTTTTGATTTCACGTGCACTGCGTATTAATGAAATCCTAATTTATTGCTCAGTTCTAATCTTTTAACGAAAATCTATTGTTAATGGTAGCCAATTGTTATCTAGAACTTGAAGTTTGGTTAATATGAAACATATCTTACAAACGTAAATGGAATTATTAATCATGCAAAAGTGTGCTTCAATAAAATAGCAAACACATCTTCTATGAATTCTTTGCTAAATCAATGACATGCAAGTCATTTCAAATACTTAAAATTCCTAATTAGCTGTTTAGGTAGAAGTGGAGAACTGGATGAAACACACATGAGGTTTAAGGAAATGGGAGAGAAAGGATTGAATCCTGATGTGATTATGTATACGTTGAAATGACTTGCAGGTTATTTGATGAAATAGGAGAGAGTGGAGTGTATAGAATAGTAAGTACACACAAATCATTGGCATTCATAATATTATTGGATTAAACATGTTTTAACTTTTTTTACTTATTTTCTTTGAATCGCTAGATAGCCCAGTATAATAGCTTGCTGTATTACATAAAAACTGTTGTAATTTTGTGGGTTTTTATGAAAAAAGCTGGGGTTTCGTTCTGTTTAACTTGGCATTTTGGCTGTTTTGAGTGGGTATGAAATTATCGACCTTGTAAAAATTGCCAGAGATTTATAGATAATGTTGTGTTGTTACTTGTTAGTGTGTTACCGATCTACAAATTATTGACCATCTCCTCTGTATTCCAGTCAATCCCCCTCAAGCTCACGACTTTCTTTTAGGCTCAATAGCATCTTTTTTTTTAAAATATTATTACATCATTCTTATTTCTCAATAAAGGTTCTCGCAATGGCTTTTGCTAAGAGGATCGAAAGTTTCCTCAAACAAACTGTTAGTTCAGCTCCATCTGCTTACCAAGCAAGAAGATACATGCATCCATCTATGCATTTTATTGGAGGTTTGTAAACAAATAATTTCAAATATCCAGTTTAGACTTGCTACAATCTTTGTAAATATATGATTGCTGGTGTTTTCATTGTAAAGCTTTATTAATATTTGCAGAAAAGGTGATTATTGGTAATGAGAGTGATAAACCAATATGATCTGATTTTGTAACCTTTAATTCTGAAGAAAATATTTCCTGTGCTATGCGTGCTATGGATAAAAAGGTAATGAAATTTATTTTGCCCTGCTGTGTGATAATACCTAGAATGTTATAGAAATGTGCCTTGTTTTACCTTTAGAACATCGTTGTGTTGCCTGCACCCTATTGATAACAAGTTGTGCTTGCACAATGACCCAATGCAATACCATATCGTGAAATTAAAAAGGCCTATTTATAAATAGTTGCTCATCCTTTTTAACAAGAATGTTGGCAGGAAATTCACAGATTGTTTGGCCTACATGCGTGAGATGGATGTCTCTTTTTTTTCCTCCCTCTTCTCATTTTCTCTTTCGAGGCTACTGTATATTTTTTGAGCCCCAATAAGGATAACCTTGAATACACATGGTTTACATTCTTGATCACTGACATTTTTCTTCACAACTATGTGTTTGTGCCCATTGCACTTCTTTCGTAGAATTTTAGAAGATATTTTCCTAAAAGTCAAGCGTTTACTTCCTCTTTATATGACCAAGTTATAGAAATGTCAAGGTTTTTTTTTGAAATTCCAGTAGTACCTTGCTATTGATGCTCATAGCTAGTAATATCTTCCCAAATGTTACACACTGGGTTTAATTCAAATTTTTAGTCTTAAATTCCATCGAGCATCTTGCTATGGATGCTTATAGCAGTTGATATAATTTCAAAATCATAAATTGGGTCATACTATAAAAAATGCATATAATCAAAATCTGTTGTATGCTCAGGAGTCCAAGAGATAATGTTTGACCTTCCAATCATTTATGTTGTTCATGTAGATTGATTTGTCTTATCGATATAATTCTTGGAGAGACAAGTTATTTCCGTGGCACATTAGAATGACAACAAATGCTCCCTGATGAGGTCAATAACATAGAATATGTGCTTTTGGTTTATGTTAACTCCATTTTCAATAAAAAACTGTTTTTGCAACCTATTTTTATCGTTGTATAACTATGTGTATGCAAATTTTCACGGATAAACGATGCAGTAATTGACTGTTCAGTTTAAGTTTTCAATTTGCATTGCTAATCGTCGGATCTAGAAATTGTGTAATACTTTTCTGCTTCTCCTTTCCCAGATCATCATGAATTCAGTTTTTCCAGTTAAATGCATCCTGTATGGGATAAAATGTTTCTTTGTTATGGAAGTAAGTCCTGATGGTTCGAAGTAACCCGACATGGTAGTTGGTGAAAATTTTCGTTGTAATTTGATTGCTGAATGGTAAACTTCTTAAGAAGTTATGGTATTTTTGAACAGGTTAGAAAATGATTTGAGTTTTAAAGATTGCTGTGAAATGTTCAGTCATGCATGCTCTGTCTCACAGACCTGCTACTGTTATAAGCATATATGTTAGATGTTGCTAGTTTTATCCATGAAGCTCCTGTTAGCTTTCAACAGTGTGCTATCTGACTGACTTATGATGCTACATCAAAAGCTAGATTGGATCTCGTTAGATGTTGTGCAACATGATCACCATCCACTAGTATGTGTCTTGTACGAGCATTTGTGTGTTTAAGCTAAAGCCGGTTTTCATTATGCTATGAACAACAGTAAGAGAAATTTACCTTTACCATTTGGGTAACATGCAGATTGGAATCAAAGAATTGTAGGATAGTATTTAATCCACATGCATGCGGTTCATAAGGTAAATGCCTTACCTTGTTCTTATTTCTTTATTCCTCGTTCTATGATCTTCATGTTGTTGCACAACGACATGTAACACAAGAATATTCAGTGCATCACACCTTTTAATGAATATTCAGCCTATCCCCTACATTTTCAGTTGCTAGTCCATACTCAAATGCTTGGCCTTATGGAATGTTGTACATATGATATGCCTAAATGTATATGAAGAATATCCAAATAGTATAGCTAGTAGTACATTCCAAATGGCATCATACGAAATTTGGAGACAGAGGATTTCAATTCCCGATGAACAAGTTATAGTCTAGAAGTAAGAAATATGTTGTGCATGTTTGTGGTCATGACACTATACATTTAGGGACAATTTTGTCATCATTTAGAAGGAATAATTGTAGTGTCGAATGATCAGAGCAGGTCAGACATCTGAAATAAATTTGAGACATCTGAACCAGGCTTTGGAATTGCCTGAGAACATTTTCAAACATCTGAAATAAATTTCAGACATCTAAAATGATCTTAGGACGTTAACTGAAATTCATTTCAGGCGCCTGAAATCTATTTTCAGACGTCTGAATCAGGCCAGATGTCTGGAAGTAGATTCAGATGTCTGAAATTTGCAGTTGTATTGGTTGGACGTATGCGATGTCAATTTATTGCTTGATTTTCTTGTGCAGCTTATGGCCCTTTTGTTAATGAGACATGCCTTGAGCCTTTCCAATGGCAACGATGATGACGATGCTTCTGCATATTTTTCTGTAAGTAATTATATTCATCACACTACATGTTCATGACATTCATCTAGGATTAACAAAGTACATAAAAATACAAAACATAACTAAACTTCTATAATAATAATAACAATAAGATTTATAATAGTAGTAAATTAACTAAGATTTATTAAAATTAAATAAACTTATAAAAACTAACTTAGCATTATAAAAATTAACTAACTATCATAAAAAATTAACTAAGTTTACTAATCTTATAAAAATTAAGAAGTTTAGTTTATAAAAGTTAACTAAGTATATAAAAATATACAATATTACCAAGTATTCTATAATAATAACTAAGTTTACTAATTTTATAAAAATTAAGAAGTTAACTTTATAAAAGTTAACTTAGTATATAAAAATATACAATATTACCAAGTATTCTATAATAATAATAGAAACTATTAAAAATTAACTAACTATTATAAAAATTAACTTACTATTATAAAAAATTAACTAAGTTCACTAATTTTATAAAAATTAAGAAGTTTAGTTTATAAAAGTTAACTAAGTATAAAAAAATATAAAATATTACCAAGTATTATATAATAATAATAGAAATTATTAAAAGTTAACTAAGTATTATAAAAATTAACTAAGTATTATAAGAAATTAGCTAAGTTTACTAATTTTATAAAAATTAAGAAGTTTAGTTTATAAAAGTTAACTAAGTATGAAAAAATATAAAATATTACCCAATATTATGTAATAATAATAGCAATTATTAAAAATTAACTAAGTATTATAAAAATTAACTAATTATTATAAAAAATTAAATAAGTTTACTAGTTTTATAAAAATTAAGGAGTTTAGTTTATTAAAGTTAACTAAGTATAAAAAAATATACAATATTACCAAGTATTCTATAATAATAATAGAAATATTAAAAATTAACTAAGTATTATAAAAGTTGACTAACTATTATAAAAAATTAACTAAGTTTACTAATTTTATAAAAACTAAGAAGTTTAGTTTATACAAGTTAACTAAGTATAAAAAATATAAAATATTACCAAGTATTCTATAATAATAATAGAAATTATTAAAAATTAACTAAGTATTATAAAAATTAACTAACTATTATAAGAAATTAACTAAGTTTACTAATTTTATAAAAATTAAGAAGTTTAGTTTATAAAAGTTGACTAAGTATAAAAAAAATATAAAATATTACCCAGTATTCTGTAATAATAATAGAAATTATTAAAAATTAACTAAGTATTATAAAAATTAACTAACTATTATAGGAAATTAGCTAAGTTTACTTATTTTATAAAAATTAAGAAGTTTAGTTTATAAAAGTTAACTAAGTATATAAAAATATAAAATATTACCAAGTATTCTATAATAATAATAGCAATTATTAAAAATTATGAAAGGGTGACCAATTGCTTACATGAACACATGTGTATAGGTATTGGAGATGGGCATCGTTGTGCATTTGGCTATAATCAGAATTTCGTTAGGCGCTTCTGAAGATTCCTTAACAATAAGACCGCTTGTGGCAACTGAATACGGAGAAAGCAGTAACTTTTAGATATTCATTTTGTTAGTATTCGGCGCAAACATGTTTTATGGAAATTTTGTTTTATTTGTAGATATTGTGACTTTGTTCGACAGATATTGTGTAAATTTAGTTTATGGTGTTATTTTTTTATGGAAATTATGCAAAGTTTGTTTATTACTGATGTCTTTATGTATGAATATTGTGTTATATAATTAGTTGGTTGATATATATTTACATGTTGCTAATATGTTTGTGCATGAATATTTTGGTACTATAATATGTAAATGCTGTGATAGATGCAAAAAACGTTGTGATATGTGGCAAAACGCCGTGATAGTAAAGAACATGTAAAATTCCAGAAACGTTGTGATATGTGGCAAAACGTTGTGATAGTAAAGAACTTGTAAACTTCGAGAAATGCTGTGATATGTGGCTAAACACTATAGAAAAGGGAAGATAACAACATTTTTGAAACAATATAAAACACTGTATAAACATAAGGACAACACCATTTGAAACGTTGTAATATGTAAATTTTCTACAGCATATTTGAAAACTCTGTGATATATATGTGATATATCCAGGGACCTATAACAACGTGTTGGTAGACAGCATTCATCAAAACGCTGTTAAAGGCTATAACGGTGTTTTTTCAACGCTGTGAATAGACATATTTGTTGTAGTGGAAGTGTATTATTTGTCCCGCCCGTAGACAAAAATGAATGCCTAGGAAAGTAAAAAAATATAAAAAAATTGTGTACATTTGTTTTTACTTTCACGTATGTAGTGCTTCCAAACAAAATGAAAACTTAGGTTGCTAAGAAGTAAAACCATGTGTTGTTTGCTGGAAGTGAAAAAGCACTAAAAAAAAATTCCCGCTTGTAGCATCAGTTGCATAGGGCAACCAACACAGTTGAGCGAGACCTGTACACATGCAAGAAAATGTTTAAACAGATTGAATAACAACAAAATAAGAAATTGTCTTATTAGAACAACGAGTTATTTTATAAAACTCTAACTATTATACTACAACTTACACATTGACTTGCGCCTCAGTTTCCGGATTACGCTTTCTTTCAGCCCGAGGATCAAAAACATAAACCTCATTCTTTTGTAGATGGAAAACAAGCAATAAACAATGTTTCCTATAGTATAAAATT
Source organism: Allium sativum (assembly GCA_030737875.1). NCBI lineage: Eukaryota > Viridiplantae > Streptophyta > Magnoliopsida > Asparagales > Amaryllidaceae > Allium > Allium sativum. The sequence goes on from CM060918.1 coordinate 470,684,373, forward strand.
TGTAGAAGGTCAAAATTAATAGCAAATTTATAAATTAGTTACAAAATGTTTATTGTCTATACTCTTCGTAATGCAGGGCTAAGAGTAATTTTTTTATTGTGACTCACGCCATGTGTTGAGGATATATGAATTAGTCACGTTTGGAGATCCCCACACTTGGGAAACTTATGAGGACACATAAAACCGATGGTCTCCTTCTCGAGATCATTGAAGCTATGATTTAACCACCTACACATTATGTGAACATATCATCAACATCAATATTAATTAAGCATCAAAACGATATTTTGGGGTCGGTAACCATGATATTTGGCGAAGGAATAATATTATAACCTGCATATAGGAGTGTAAAATGCTTACATTATGTAAAATTTTAACCATGATACATTCAACCATGCCATGCTAAGGAATTGGACAATGTCATCATTTCTAATCTTGATTTCAAAGTCCTCATCGTACTCAAATAAATCATTATTCACTTGAATTTCATTAATGATGTTATCATCTGATGGCGCTTAAACTATCTGGTCATGAAAACACCGGTACTCTTTCGTTAAATTTTTTTAGGATCCATTCATCCATGATTATATTGCGCTTTGCAAACTCATTTGTTATTGCATTAATTACCATATCGTTATTACTTTTGATCACACTCTTGCTTGGTTGAGACCCCTAGTTCAAAATTGTTTAAGGTGCTTGATATTAGCATATTATTTGATGTCCAAAGTATTAGCGATGTGAATCTCATATTAATTTTTCTATCAAAGATCTAGTATATTTTATACATAAAATATTTCCTTCAAAATCCTTTTACTTGCATTATATTGTGTACAACTACAAATTGAATCCAAATCTCTTCATTTTCATAATAAAAAAGTAACATGAAATATTGTGTACTTTTTATTATTTGAACAGGAAACAAAATCACAGTTTGGATTTTAATAAGACAATAAGAGTTAGATAAATCAATGAAAGAAACAAACCCTTACCAAAATAAAATTTGTATTGTTATTTATAGTGGAGAAAAAAAACCAAGGTGAAGAAAATTTATCCTTAGATAATGCAACATATATCTGATGCATTTTAAAAATTACATGTAGGCAACTCATTAGCCCACAATCTCTTAGAAAAATTCACAATCGAACCGAAATTTTAAATTTGTTTAGTGATCAAAATGTAAAAAGGAATTCAAAATTTGGTGCTATAATTTCAGTTGATGCTCTTCTAGTTGAAGGTGATCCTCTAAAACTTGATCAGGTTTTCTTAGTTCAATACAAAATGCCATTCTAGAGAGATAACTTGACTATTATCATGTACTATTCAATTAGAAGTTTGACTATTTATAAAATGTATGTAAAAAAAAACTGGTATCAAATTCATCCATTCTTTATCAGTCAATATATGAACACGTATGGGGACGAGAAAGGGGTATCCCGAATATTGGGTATCTATTGTTAAACTAGGTGAATACTTTACGAAATGGGCGGAGTCTCGGAAACTGTAGCCACAACAGCAATTTCAATAGCTGCGTGCAAAATTCCTATAGAAACTCAATTGTGATTTCAGGATAGGGATGTAGAACTAAATATGAAAAAGGGATGAAAAAATAACCACAAGTTTCTTTATTTCTAGACAAATACTATTTCTTTTTTTCCTCATTCTTTGCATTGAAAAAAATTCAAATAAAAATGATATGATTCAACCTCAGACCCTTTTGAATGTAGCAGATAATAGTGGATCTCGAGAATTAATGTGTATTCGAATCATAAGGGGTGGTAATCATAAATATGCTCATATTGGTGACGTTATTGTTGCTATAATTAAAGAAGCAGTGCCCAATATGCCTCTAGAAAGATCAGAAGTAATAAGAGCTGTAATTGTACGTACATGTAAAGAGCTCCCGAGGTATTATAAAGGCTCATAGTCATAGATCAAATTAGGATATTGTTCTAGTAGGATATCTGAAATAAACCTAATTAATAAATTATGTCTCACGCATATACTTTTACTAAAACTACTAAATTTTGATAATTAATTTAATAATAAATTTCAAATTTAATTAAATAAAATAATGAATACTTTAAAGTATTCAAATTAAAAAACATGTTGATTATATCAAAATTAGAAGCACCAATAATTAAAATTTGTCATGGGCAGAGACGTTATTGCTGATATAATAACTTCTATAAGAAATGCTAACATGAATAAGAATGGAACAGTTCGAATAGTATCCTCAAATATCACCGAAAACATTGTTAAAATACTCCTATGAGAGGGTTTTATTGAAAATGTTCGAAAACATCAGGAAAGTAATAGAAATTACTTGGTTTCAACCTTGCATTATAAAAGAACTAGGAAAGGAATATACAAAACGATTTTAAAACGTATCACTCGACCCGGTTTGCATATTTATTCCGATTATAAAAAAAATTCTAAGATTTTAGGTGGAATGGGAATTGTAACTCTTTCAACATATCAAGGCATAATGACAGATCGAGAAGCTAGACTAGAAAAAATTGGAGGAGAAATTTTGTGTTATTTATGGTGATCCTCCTCTGGTATCCTAATTTTATCTCTAACTTCCTATTTGTGAAATAGAGAGTAAAGGTGTGTTATATTACTCTTCTTCCATTAGTTGATACTTCAAAAAGGTTTCCTAGAATGAAAAAAAAACAAGAAACTTATTTTCTTCCAAGGAATAGATTCGAAATTTAAAGTAAGGAGTAAGAAATATGAAAATAAAGGCTTCTGTTCGTAAAATTTGTGAAAAATGTCGACTGATCCATAGGCGCCGTGATTTGTTCCAATCCAAGACATAAAGAGAGATAAGGATAATCTTTCTAAAGTTTCTCAAAGAGGGGTTATGTGAAAATAAAAGATTTGTTTTAACATAAAATGGATATTTCCATGTCTTTTTATATATTTCTGATTCATATTTATGAGATGATAAAATATGGCAAAACCTATACAAAAAATTGGTTCACAAAGGAATGGGCGTATTAATATACATAAAAGTGGACATAGAATACCAAAAGGAGTTATTCATGTTCAAGTCAGTTTCAACAATACCATTGTAACTGTTACAGGTGTACGAGGTCGGGTGGTTTCTTGGGCCTCCAACTGTGTTTCTGGATTCAAAGGCACAAGAAGGGGTACACCCTATGCTGCGCAAGCAGAAGCCGCTTTAGATGCTATTCATACTGTAGTAGATCAAGGTATGCAATGAGCAGAAGTTATGATAAAAGGTCCTATTCTCTGAAGAGTCGCATCATTACGGGCTATTCGTAGAAGTGATATACTATTAAGTTTCGTACATGATGTAACACTATGCCACATAATGGATGCAGACCTTCCAAAAAAAGACAAGTGTGAAAAAAAGAATTAAATGGATTTCAAGAGAAATAAACGATTCAATGATCTGATCAAATAATAATATTAGTATGGTTCGAGAGGAAATAGCAGGATCCACTCGAACACTACAGTGGAAATGTGTTGAATCAAGAGTAGACAGTACGTGTCTTTATTATGGTTGTTTCATTCTGTCCCCGCTCATGAAAGGGCATGCCGATATCATAGGTATTGCCATGCGAAGTGCTTTACTTGGAAAAATAGAAGGAACATGTATCACACGTGCTAAATTTGAGAAAGTGCCACATGAATACTTTGTCCTTTTTTCTCCATTTAGCAACTGTTGTTTAGTACTAATCAACACCAAATTGGTAAGCCATAGTTAATACTCTTCCATAATTATTTCAAGATGATAGTTAAAATGTAGTAATCACTTATACTAAAAAAGAGAAGAAAATAAAACCATTCAAGTATGTGTTGTTCAATGGTACCTATTACTCCACATCAAGTATTAGCTGGCTAGATAGATTTAAAATAACAGAGAACATGAATTGTTTCTTCTAACAAAAGTTTTTTTATCTACGATTTTTAAATCGTGATGTCAGTTTAGTTTTGACCAAAGGTAGTAACACAAAAGTAAATAATTTTGTTACCAAACTTAAGTAGGTAGATTTTGGTTCTTGAGAAGAATTCAAACATCTATGCAAGTGATCATCAACATAGCACAAAATGTTAGAAGAAAAACTCACTTTTTTCCATTACCCAGAACCGATTAAGTGTCTTCTTCATGTGCTTGTGTTAGTCTGGTTACCATAATTAAATTCAGATTATGTCCAAACTCAAAAGTACTTATTTGAGACTACCAAACGAAAATGCCATATAAAGCTGTCGTGATTAACAATGTCTATACGAAGGAAACGGTGAACAATATTATCATGCTTTTAAAATGAAATGATTGATTATGCTTGACAGTAAAATTATTTTTTGCGTTAGTATGATTCATCAGTCATCGACACTAAAAAATATACAAAGCTTTAGTTATGAATTTTTACAATGAAAAAAAAAACGACTAATGAATTTTCCATTTAATTCAATCCTACAACGAAGAAGTCAAAATAGATAGACATGCCTTCAAAAACAAAATTCTAAATACAGGTAATAAAAGCTTAATTTCTTAATTTAATCTCTATACTGTTTAATTTAGATACCAGTCTATTTCTGTTTTCTTCGGTTCATTCCTAATTAGTGCTAATTATATCTCCATAATACCCATAAATATAATGACACTTTGAAAAAATGTCAATGAACAAAATACATCATACAAATAAAAATGGGGTTCGAGAGCTTCACATTTGACCATTAACGGTGTCATACTTTCCTCCATTTCTTACGCTTTCTCATCAAGCACTGAATATTCTTCTATCCCCTCCTTCCTTCTGATCTTCTCGCATCACTCAATCCCCAAGTCTGTTTACGATTGCGTGGTTAACGTGAAGCTGCTCTTCTCCAACTTACAGATTTGAACCCTATCTGGCCTAGCACCACTTATTTTCTTCCTTCTTCATATTTATTACCCAGGAATTTGCCAACTCATCTGAATTCACCCTCAATCAGTGCATGGTGGCCCAATCTGTTACTTCGAGGCTTCTGCTACAAATTATTTCTGGTTGATGACGATTCCCACTGCGAACGATTAGTAGCAGTCAGCTACGGAGCCAGGAATTTGTTAAGGGGGATTCAAAGGATAAAAATATACTGACACAACCTATAATGTTTTATATTATCAAGTTTTAAACAAAAATATTATATAACTATTAATAAAAATGTAAAGTGGAAATATATATATTAACGGGGTTAAACATATCAAAAAAAATTGTAATAATACTTTAAAATCAAGGGAGAGGGGCCATGGCCCCTACTCCCCCCTGGGCTCCTTCGACACTAGCAGTAGTGTGCTACCATATAATCCTTGCGAGTAAGTGCCTTTATGTTGCTTGGCATTTTAACGAACATGTGGCTTGTGCCTTGGGGTCGTTAGTGGTTATTATTGGATGTCAGTTTAGTTTGTAGTATGTATGTTGAGTTGTAGTGTTTGTGGTTTTCGACTTGCCTGTATTTTGTGGTTTCTAGCGATCTAATGAGGTTCGATAGTGTATGGTGATGCAGTTTGGAGTCTTGGTGAACTTACTTCAGTTATCTCCTGTTGATTACAAGCAACTCAATGAACAATACTGTAGTGTGCTACCTTTGTACCTCACGAGTCTATTATAACATTGCTTGGTGTTCAATAATCATGTAGTCTGAGTATTTGGGTCATTTGAGGTGCCTGTTAGTTTGCAAGTTGTGACTGTAATCTGTTTGCTTGTCTTCATGTCGGTTGTTTCGACTTGCCTGTCTGATAGATTTAGTGACTTGGATTGTTTTCAGTTAGTTTTGGAGGTTTTTTCTACGTCATCTCAGTGATTGGAATGTCAGTTCTTTGGTGTGGGGTGGTTTTCATGCTTTTTCACTGTACTAGGCTCTGTACAACTTACCCTGTACTGGCATCTGGTGAAGCCATGGCTCACAACTGCTGGTATTAGTCCTTTGATGATCTCTAGGATGGTGAACAAGCATTAGGTATGTCTCCTTTTGGTATGCATCTTTTCATGGCAATCTCGTATGCAAATCAATGATTATTAGGCTCAGTTTGATATTCATACGTTAGATTTAGATGTAGATGTTTTTACTTCCGTTTGGTCGAGCCTGACCTCGTTAATGTCATGATACAATTTTCTACACTGCTATTATGTGCTCCATGTCTCTGCTATCTTGGCTTGTCCATGTCTCTTGAGCTTTGTGCACTGTTGAATTTTAAGCCTTGTGCTATGATAAGCTGTCTAAAGATATTTCGAGCCTTGTTCTTTGAGTTGATGTGCAAGTTGTTCCCTTCTTGTATGGAACTATTCATGTATTTGTTTAATGTATGTACTGGGAAATATGCAAGTATTAATGCATCCCTTCATGGAGTGCATAGGAAATAATGGTAGTCCATTTAAAAATCTAGCTCCCGTTCTATAATCTAGTAAAGAACAGTGGACGGTCCACTTTAAACTCCGTATGCGGTGGACGGTCCACCTTAAAAACCGAATTAGCTGATTGTCAACCACAATCACTTGAACTATAATGTATTTTATTATTGGTTATAATAAAAGGTGTTTGTAGTCACCTTAAAAACCGGTCGGCTATTCCAAAAAAATGTCGATGAACGGTCAGTTTATGACTCATAGTAAGCCGGTTATAGAATGCATGTTGTGTGTTAATAATCAACTGTAATTATACATATAAAAATTCAATTCAGAACTAATGCTTCTCCTCGAATTATTAACTACTATGAATCTATCTATTGTACTGTATTGTTAAGGATAAATATATATATATATATATATATCAATTTTGGTACTTATATCTATCGTATCATTATCTCTTAGAAGCACGAGACTTTTAGACCACTGAGCAAAACTACCAACCACTTCACCTATCGTTCTGTGATGTTTAGTTGGAACTGGAAGTGGGGTTCCTTCATGACTAGATTACACTGCATCAATCCCAACCTTTACATGATCAGCCAAGATTTATTGATTATGACATTGACTCCAGGCTTTGAAGCAGAATGTACCCTGCCACTGCCCACTACGATAATTTTGGAGTCCAAATTCACAAATAAATGACAATTAGTTGGTTTCTAAAATGAAAGCACAAAAATGTCATTTTCCACTTACACTTTTCAAATGCATAAAATAATATTCGTAAATTAAATCCTACTTTTGAATTGTTTACCAGCAACTCTGCATAGGGTTCCACCTTTTGAGCTTTGTTTGCAACTTGTAATTTGGTCGGGTGTACTGGTTCAAAGCTATTGTGATGACTATCCGATATATTTTGTCAACTCTCTCTGCAATAGGTATCTACATACCCATCATGTTCAAAATGTTTGCAACCTGCTGTGCAACCATTGAATGCATCATAGACTCCATTTGGCTGACTTTATCCTCCATTTGGCTCACTTTGGCCTCCATTTCATGCCTCGTTTTAGCACATATATCTTGGGTAATAGGATATAGATGATCTGTATATATTACACCCCTTGGACCTTTCATTTTCTCTCCCTCTCCAAAATACATCTATGATACCGACTTTTCCACCAATTCCTCTAACTCGGTCCGGATACTCTTTTTTCAAGTGCATGACTTAAAACATCATCATATCTATGCGGAGTTTTTTCCCCTTCAATTTCTTTTTGTATCAAACCATTCTGTAAACAAATAGTGAGTGTATTTATATCCAAATTACCAAAAGGAAAAAAATTGTGAGCGCATTAAACAAACAGTGACTGTTTTGTGTTTCAGTCAAGCTTAAAAGTACTTATGCAACAATATCGTTAAACATGTAGAGGTCATCATATTTAAGGCAACAAAATTTTGTTTTAGTCAAGCTCAATTCTATATTTCATATATCTTTATGCAACATTATCCTAAAGCATGTACAGGCCATCATCCTTTTTCAGCTTTACACGTGAAATGATATAGCTTTATTTTTTCTAAAAGAAAACAAAAGAAAAGGAGTTTTTATTTTAGTTCTTTCACTGTTGTTGTTGCTACTAAAAGCAGTGGTCCTAGAGCGGAATTTTTCTAGCTGATGTTGCTAATAGTACTAAATAATTTTTTTCTGGTTGTTGTTGCTAATAGCAGCAACTATGTTTTTTATTTTTATTTTTATTCTTTGATGTTGCTGCTAACAACAGCAACAATGTCTTTTATTCCTTGAATATAATTATGTATGGTTGTCCATTGTGGTTTGACATGGTGAGTTGGAAATGGACAATATAGAAAAATTGTTGGGTTGCATTAACTAGAGATGTTAATTTACCAAATGATATTATGTCCTTACTGGTCTTTGAAGTTCAATACTACTTTTTTTTCTATACCACTTATGCAACTAACCATGTGACTATTTGACATTAGCTAGGAAGTCAATTTGAGAACTGAAGAAGGGAGCTTGAGTAAACACAATATAAATAAAGAAACTTAAATCCAGGTTTGAAGAGCAAATGCTCTATTTCAAAGAAAAAGGGTGTGAATACAAAATTCATACATCATGTAACAGTCCAACCCAACATCAAAGTCAGGTTGTTTTTTTTGTCCGAAGTGAGCTTTTTTTTTTAAATTGCTTACCATGTGCTTTTTAACTTTATATTAAAATCAAAACATCACCATTTAACTTGATTATTTAATTTGTAAATTACAAGTATTCCACTTTGCACTAAATAGGATAATACAACACAATCAATTGTCATTCGGCGTCGGTACTCCAGCAACACAATGAATACAAACATTCAAGGCATCTCAATTAACAATGATATCTTAAATGAAGTTTTGGTCTATAAACATTCAAGTAATGATTTCACGCTTATAATTGCATATGATAACATAACAAAGAGCAAAAACAAAATGGAATCAATATATTTGGTGTTGACCAACTTTTTAGCAAAAGCTATCACGGCACAACGAATTGAAGCCCAATGCCAAAAGGCCCACTAATTCAGTGCCAACCAGTTCCAACGAATGGCCTTTGTTCTAGAAAGCCCAAACATGATTTGGCCCGAGCCAATTTCCCTCAAGCTATGGCATCTCATGGCCTAACATAATCGCTCTCCCAAACCGACCGTGTCAGTTATTCCCTTAAAGATCGGATCGATCAGTACGTGAAACTATCCAGATAAGTCATTCATTACTTATCCCGATTCTCAAGGAATTAAAGGCGATCAAACACTTCAGGCCAAAGCTCTACTTTTGATACACCTCATCTCGAGAGCCACGCAAGCCATAATTCTCGAGGATATCATTAATCAGCAGTAGACCGAGTCCCATCGCCGCAACTATTCCAAATGATCGAGCTCCACGTGTCCAAACTCTACAAAAGAGGCATCCACATTGCACCTCAATCATCCCACCTTTTCATTTATAAATACCTCCATGCCAAGTACGGGAATGGGACTTTTGGGTAGAATTTCCTCTCTCAAGCTCAGATTCTACGACTAACTCCAAAAATAGCCAACTCTTCTCGATAACACAAAAACTTTGTATTCATATCCTATATTCTTCCAAAAGAAAATATATTGTACTTGTAATCAAAAGCGAATCAATATATATAAAGTGGACGTAGGCACCACCTTTGCCGAACCACTATAAAATTTCTGCGTATTCCCTGTTTTATTTACTTTTCTGCACTTTGTAATTATTGTTCATGTGACTTAAACATGATTGGGGGTTGATTGTCACTAGTAACCAACTTTTGATGTCAATAATTTGGCGTGCCAGGTGAGGGGACAACGCGCTCGGACATACTCTACGACCTTCGACCGCCTTAAGCAATTTCTAAGACGACCATGGCGAACAAGCGGAAGAAGGATGCAACATCTTCCCGTCCCACAAATGCTGCAGAAGAAAGTCAGGAAGCCTCCTCTCATGAAGACATGTCCCAGTATCTTACCTGGGACTAGATGGATAAGATTCTGTCCAAGTTCAGAAGCAGATGACATCTCAGGGTAAACGCCTCAAACAACAACAACAGTTGATGAATAACCTCCTCGCTCAGATGGAAAAGGGATCTAACGCTTTAACATTAATTCCTCCACCGGGCAAAGCTAGGGCAGCAACTGATCTTCGGTCTGCACGAATACAAGCCATAGATCAGAACATACCTTTGCTACCTCCTAGTTCGGCTTTAATTCACGATCGATCACAGCCAGGAGTATCGCTTTCAGCGACCAACCCAACCACAGCTGCAGATTCTCAGGAGGTCCGCGATCAAGATCTAGCTCGTTCGACCATTTTGCCTCCACTCCAAGGAACATCTAAACTCCCTGGACCGACCGAACAGCAGCTGGGTCGACCGGGAACAGTGCCATTTCCATTACAACCCGACATCTTACCACAAACCCATCTTACGCCGCCTCCCTCCAACGAAGAGCTGGTGGAGCCTTCCCTTCGAACCAGGAAGGCCACTCTATCATACTGGTTCCCAACAGGGAGAAGGAAAGGCTATCACATACCATCGTAAAATCTCCCCGAGTGGGGACAATGTAGACCCCCGAACATTGCATGCTATGCTAGCTCAGTCGGGCCCCTCCAGCATGAACATGGCTCAGTCCAATCCTCATTCTACTCAAGCGACGCTCTTCTTCCCAGAACCAACAATGGGCGTTCATCCTTACCATCACCTTCACTCAACTCTCGGAGGTCGAGCCCAACCAACTGCCAACAACCACCCTTTCGAGCATGCTTTCGGCGGATTTTAGTATTGGGATTTTCTCTAATGCAGAGTTGAATTCATGGCAGCGACTCCTCGGAGATGGAAGTCAGCTTGCGAGTATCATCAGACCTTCACCCTGGGCACATCTTCTCAATATGATATAAATGATATCCACCGCATCCCCTTTACAGGGAAATCAGAAACTCCGGAAATCCTTCAGATTTCAAGTTTCTGACCATAGAGCCCTACAACGGCCGGACCGACCTGACCATCCATCTCATGGCATACATGTGTCATATGGAAGTACTCTCTGCATCAACCAATGTTATGGCCAAGTTCTTCCCACTCTTCCTCACAGATATAGCCGGCATGTGGTTTCGGTAGCTAACAACGGAGTCGATCAACAGCTAAAACAAGTTGGTCACCCGCTTCATCGAGCAGTTCAGAGTCCATATCTCTCGACCAAAGAGTGTCATGTCCTGACCTCCATCAAGCAACGACCCGGTGAAACTCTCCAGTCCTTCCTAGAAAGATTCAACGCGGCCGTAGCATCAGTCGATTGACCCGAGCCATCGATGGTGCATATGGCCACCATTGTAGGTGTTCAGAACCGATCAGAGTTTGGGATTTCTTTCACCAGAGATCCTCCCAAGGACATTGAAGACTTTTACGCCGAGGCCGAAAGGTTCCGCTGAAAAGATGATGCCAACACTGAGATGGAGAGCCTCGAGGTACTTGCTGCCAAAGACGGAGGTCCATCCAATAATAACTGCTAGAACAACGGAAAAGGAAAGGCCTCGGAAAAGAGCGATCATAACGCACGACACCGGAGAGAAAACAAGTACGACCAATACACCGAGCTCAACTCCTCCCCGCTCGACATCTACCATGACATATGAGAATCCTTTCCCGTCCAAAAACTTCTTCGAAGAGAGCCGACGCAGAAAGAACTCGACTTTGGAAAGCAGTGCATGTACCACAACATGGTAGACCACTGCACCAATGAATGCAGGTACTTGCGCAATCTCATCGATGATAAGGTCCGACTGGGGGAACCGCCCAAGTATGTCAAGAAAACCACACTGGCCATGCCGCTACAATCTTCTGCCCAAGCTCCTCAGGCTGGTCCTCTACCTCCTAGAAACGAGAAGGACCCTGAGCCTAGCGATTGCGACATCATCATCAATTAATAAGATTTAGATTTTTTTCTTTTTAGAAATGTCTTTTTCTTTCAATAATATGGTTATGCTGAAGTACACATGTATGGAGTTAGGATTTAGCTCCTAGGCGTTCTCTAGATTCAGACTTCACCCAGTTAGAATTTATTTCCTTGTAATAGCTCTTTATCAACAATAAAATTTCTTTAACGAACATAGGCAAAGTTCTATAAGCCAAGCATGATTAACACTTATCATAAGCCGAGTATGGTTAACACTTGCCACCTCTGTAAGCCAAGTACGGTTAATACTCGCCACTTCCGTAAGCCCAGTATGGTTACTACTCACCACCTCCGTAAGCCGAGTATGGTTAATACTCGCCACTTCCTTAAGCCAGTATGGTTGATACTCGCCACCGCTCTAAGCCAAGTGTTATTATTGCTCGCCAACTCTTTAAGTCGAGTATGGTTAGTACCCGCCCAATCATATTCAAAACCATCTCTAAACCGAGAATGGACTACACAATCTTTGCAGGTATTGGATCTTATGGCAAGAATCCTTGACCACTTTCATAACATTCTCAGCCTTAATACGATCTTTTGTGGTTGGTGGTTTTCCTGCCTTAATATGATCTGCACCGTTCGTCGGTCTTCTGGCCTTAATACAACCATCGAGATCATCAGATTTCTAGCCTAAATATGGTTCGGCGTAACCATAGCGGCCCGCCCATTGAGCTCCAATATCACATCCAGAACGCACCTTCTTTTACTAAGAAAGATGTGTTCTGAAGGGCAAAGAGTTAACCAACTTTTTGATAAAAGCTATCACGGCTCAACGAATCGAAGCCCAATGCCAAAAGGCCCACCAATTCAACGCCAACCAGTTCCAACAGATGACCTTTGTTCCAGAAAGCCCGAACACGATTTAGCCCGAGCCAATTTCCCTCGAGAAATGGCATCTCATGCCCAAACATAATCGCTCTTTCAGACCGACCGAGTCAATTATTCTCTTAAAGATCGGCTCAATAAGATATCTTTAGATCTATGTGGAAATATACAGATGAGTCATTCATTACTTAGCCCGATTCTCAAGACATTAAATACGATCAAACACTTCCGGCCAAAGCTCTACTTTTGATACACCTCATCTCGAGTGCCACGCAAGCCACAATTCTTGAGGATACTATTAATCAGCAGTAGACTGGGTCCCATCGCCGCAACTATTCCAAATTATCGAGCTCCACATGTTCGAGCTTCGCAAAAAAGGTAGGCCACGTTGCACCTCAATCAGCCCACCTTTTCATCTGTAAATGCTTCCATGCCAAGAATGGAAAGGGGACTTTTGGGCAGAGCTTCCTCTCTCAAGCTCAGATTCTATGGCTAATTCCAAAAATAGCCAACTCTTCTCAATAACACAACAACAACTTTATGTTCATCTCCCACTTTATTCCAAAAGAAAATATATTGTACTTGTAATCAACAGCAAATCAATATATATAAAGTGGACGTAGGCACCACCTTTGCCGAACCACTTTAAAAAAATTGTGTGTTCTTTGTTTTATTTACTTTTCTCCACTTTGTGATTGTTGTTCGTGTGACTTAAACACGATTGGGGGTTGATGTCACTAGTAACCAACATTTGACATCAACATTTGGAATATAGCAAGTGTGCTCAATGTATCAAACATCCTACAGAGCATTATATTTCAAATTACCTGCTAAGGATAGGTTGGAAAAAGAAAACGAATGCTCATAAAAGATACCACTTATGTCTTATGAAACAATAGTGAGGAAATCATAATCATTTTTTTCACATGTTGTTTCAATTTGAAGATTAGGAATAATCTTTTAATAAAATAATTTAAATATTGTTTGGCTATATCACTTCACATTTGTTAACAGTTAAAAAATTACAAAGTCAGCAGTTGCTTCCTACCCATTCTCTAGAAGCGCTTCATATTTGCTTCAACCAATCCTCTCGTTCAAATTATTGTTTTCTTCCTAAAATAATAATCATCTAGAATTGGAGGGAATTATCTCAGTTTGGTGAGGATAGAAACAAATACCAATTTTCAAATGATTATTCGTATAATATTAAAGGAAAATTCACATATGTAGGCTTGTTTCTATAAACAATAACAGGTATAGATCTGTTTCTGATTTAATAATAGGTATAGACCTGTTTTCGGCTTTGTGAATGCGAATTTTTGGAATTTGCACAAAGGCGAATTCACAAAACTCGCCCTTAGAGAAGACACATTTAAAAAAAAATCACATATAGGACAAACATTGTGCATTACTCGGGATTTTTCTGAATTAAAGAATGTTTTACTGCTATGTCGACTAATCACTTTTACATTAAAAATGATCTTCACTATTTCAAAATCCACCTATATTTATTTAATAAATCGTTATAATTTATAAACGATTTCATAGCGACTTTTTGAAAATTTGATTTGGACATAACTTACAATATGTAAGTCAAAATTTCAGTATTTCACTTCCATTAGAAAAATATAGTTCAGTAGATTCAAACGTTCTTTGTTTCAAAGAAATCCGACTTATATTGAATCATGTATATTCAGTTAAAGTTCAAAATGTAAAACTACGAACTAACACGACTAGGGCCGTCAATTTCTAACACGACTCGAAACACGACACGTAACCCGCACGATAAAAACTCGACCCGACCCATTTATGAACGGGTCAATTTCGGGTCAACTCGCTCTGATCCGTTTAATAAACGGGTTGACCCGACCCGACCCGACCCATGAACTCGTTTCTAACCCGTCATGACCCGTTTAATTATAAAATATATTTTTATTACTCTACAATCTACAAAAACATAGGCTCAGCCGAGTCCACTACCTGTCATGACCCGTGAACTTGTTTATATTTATATGGGTTGGAGCACGGTAACGGCCCAGGGGATTTTCGACTCCAATATTGACATAAATACCAATGTCGACTATTCAAACATCGAAAATACCGGAACGTTAATAAAATAAATTAGAGGATGAGAAAGATATGATAGAACTATCAGAATAGAAGCATAAGAAGAACAACAACAACAAAATCAGAGTAACACGAATATCACAACGGAACGAATAAAATATAATATAACTTTGAAATAAAACCAGTATATGTATACAATAACATTTATCAGAGTACAACACTTACAACATAGCGGAAATAAACAATTACTATAAATCCTGAAGCCTCCTACTCCAAGCTCTCAGTATATCTATAAAATCCTGATTAATTGACTGCCCGTACAAATTTAGGCACCCAAGAGTTTAGGGAAAACAAAAAAAAATAAACTCTGGATCAGTCGTGGGACTGGTGTGAGTAAAAAATTTAAAACATTTTGAGAAAATAAATGATATCTCATAAGACCACGCCGTATAACACGAAACAGGTTTTTTTCCCTTATGAAAATCCAAAGCATTTGATTTAACATCAAAAATCCTTTTGCAAGAAACAATGATCTTTTATATCAAAACTTCCTTGATATTATGATAGTGTCTATCATCCACAATATAATAATCATCTAGCAGAAAGCTTTCATCTCACGTTCCACATACATAATATATAATCAAAAACCGCGGGCGCTTATTGGTTAATGAATTCCAACTGGCAAGGTATGGGACCACCTTCCGATGGTGTATCTCTGTACCACTGTAACGACCCATTGAATTTTGTGACCTTGGTAATCGACATAAACTCAATGTCGACTATTTGAGGGTCGGAAATACTGGGATAGTTAATAGAAAGAAGTTAGAGGGTGAGAATAGATAAGATAGAAAATTAGAATAGAAGAAAAATATAACAACAACAGAATCAGAGTAACATGAATCTCACAGCGGAACGAATAAAGTATAACATAACTTTGAAATAAAACCAGTATATGTATACAATAATATTTATCAGAATACAACACTTACAGCACAGTGGAAATAAACAATTGCTATAAAATCCTGAAGCCTCCTGCTCCAAGCTCTCAGTATATCTATAAAATCCTGAATACTTGACTGCCAGTACAAAATTGGGCCCCCAAGAGTTTAGGGAAAACAAAACAAAATAAACTCTGGGTCAGTCATGGGACTGGTGTGAGTAAACAATTTAAAACAGTTTGAGAAAATAAACGATATCTCATAAGACCACGCCGTATAACATGGAACAGGTTTTTCCTTATGAGAATCGAAACACTTGATTTAACATTCAAAAATCATTTTGAAAGAAATGATAATCTTTATATCAAAATCCTTTAGATATTATAATAGTGCCTATCAACCACAATATAATAATCATCTAGCAGAACGCTTTCATCTCACGTTCCACATACATAATATATAATCAAAAACCGCTGGCGCTTATTGGTTAATGAATTCCAACTAGCAAGGTATGGGACCACCTTCCGATAGTGTATCTCTAGAGAGGGATACACCGGGTTCAACAAGAACATCTTGCAACCCAGGCTAAACATGACCGGTCACTCATTTCGCTTGAGTGTACCGAATGTATTATCTCAAACGGTTGGGATCAGCAACCGTTTCCCGAAAAGGACAACATCAAAATAGATTATAAAAGTAAATGGAATTTATCTAGATCAGGTGACAACATACCCTAATTGGCAGCTAACCACTTGGCCATGCGACCTACCCGACTTTATACCATTTCCTGGTTGTGAGGATAGAGGCCATAACGTATAGATCACACCTTTATTTACTTTGAATGTCACATCGTCATTCCAGCCAAATCACAAATTGATTTTCCCAAAAATACCATGGGTATACAGCTAAAAGAAATAAATTTCTCCCCCACCAAGCGTAGATACGTTCGAAGAGATCAACTTATGTGATCTATTAAATATACTCTGTCGGACATTCTTCCATACAAGTTGTCCTGGGACCAGACAAGCCGAAGGCACTATTCTGTAAACCCATCTTAGGCAACTTCTACCTAGGATCGCCAAAACAGCCCTTGCATGAACTCCATCTTCAGTTATCTTCATCATGTTTGATTCGCAACGCTAATGCCCATACGGATTGGTTTTCAGATAATAATCTGATTCCGGTCTCTCCGTATTAACAATGGAAATGGCCAAAAACTTTGATAGTCGGTTATTTAACTATCAAACAAAAACATGTGTACAAACAACGGTCATATTTCCAAACGAAAATCTTACCGAGCAAATCATCAATCAACACTAATCACCTTTAATTAAATTTGTCATTCAATTACTCATTTCCCTATTCCCGTTTCCATATATTCATAAATTCTTATTTTCCAAATTTAGAAATATACGTTATTAATCATTGGAAAACATCTCCATATTTACTCTCATTTCTTATTTTCTATATTAGAAAACATTTCTGATTCTTATTTGGAAAATATTTCCAAAACTCCTTCATTGGATTTAAACAGATGTTTAAATAAGACATCAATATGCCAACTCAAACCATTACACTCATTAACTAAATTTACTTAACCAAACTTCACTATCGAACATTAACCATTCCTTAGTTAAAAATGAAGTCAATCAAGTTGGGGTATAATTACCTCTCAGACCTTAACTGAACAACATTTATAACCTCGAAATAGACAAAGTTCACCTTTTTAATCTTTAACAAACATCCTTTCGTAACTCTCGGATTTTATTTACGAATCCTCTTATTTTACAGAAATCATTTGATTTTAACAATAGTTTTATAATCCCATGCTTCCGAAATATAATAACTTAAATATAACTTTTATTTATTAATTTGGATAAATAAACTAACAATTAATTTATTAAAAAATAAATAAATCTTGATTAAAAAGGGAAAGTGAATAGTACTTTCTCGAATTCGATAAAATCGAATTTCAATGTATAATTCTCTCTCGAAAAATCTCTGTTCGATAACTCTCTTTCGAGTAATCGCTATTCGATTAACTCTCTCTCTTGAATAACCTATATTCGGTCAACTCTTATCCGATTAACTAATATTCGATTAACTCTAGTCGAATAACTAATATTCGATTAACTCTAATTCGATTAACTCTATTCGAATAACTAATATTCGATTTAACTCTATTTGAATAACTAATATCCAATTTAACTCTATTTCCTATCTCATTCAAATTCCCATTTGAATTCCTTTTTCAAAACCCAATTTTCCTTAGAAATGTTATGATTTATAAAATATTTATTTTAATCCATTATTCACATCGAATGTGAAAAATATTTCTTTTATATAATCAATCAGTTTGATTTTGTATTTTAAAATAATATCCCTTTTCAAAATTCCATTTATACTTCTATTTATAGAATGAATTATGCAAAATCTCCTTTTCACTTCTAACACTTAAATTCTCATTTATAATTCCCTTTATAAATGCTAAGTTCAATTTCTATTTAAAATATCGTTGTTAAAATCGATTTCTTCTCAACTATATAAATTCAGACTTATATATTTAATTTATCCCATGATAAATTATTTTACTTAACTTATAAAACATTATTAATAAATAATCTTCTCCATTTATTTGTTAAAACAAATTTCTATTTAAAAATCTCCTTTAAATCCATCATCTCATAATTCTTTTATATCTTGCAAATTTCCTTTTATAATTCTGTTTATTTCATATAAATATTTCATTTATAATATCCTATTTATTTTCCAAATATTTTTTTTGTAATTCTATCTATTTTCTAAATAAATATTCCTTTTATAATTCTATTTATTTTCGAAATATTTCCTTTTATAATATTATATTTATTTTGGAGATGTATTATATTCTGTGTGAATATATTTATGATAATATTTATTTATTAATATTTAGCTTAATTATTTTTAAATATATTAATATCTAAATGGGATTATTTAGAACTTAGAAAATAGCCATATTTGGAAAAGACCTCAGTTTTTGACGAAACTAATTTTTTTGGATCTAGAACATTAAATTATTGCTAGATTTCAAATTTTGTGATTTTTGGAGTCAGTATGTGGCCGTGCGAAATAATAATGTGAAAAACAGTCAATTATTTGACTTTAAAAATATGCTGTAAGAGCAAATGCACCCGGAAATCGACGAAATCAGTTTTGTTGGGTCCGTAATTTCAAACTATAGCTACATGCCCATTTTCATGATTTTTGGATATTGTGTGTGATCATACGGATTTTTAGATGACTAGCATAAACAACGATTGATTAAAAATCAATATAAAATGGAATAAAAATATATTTAAACCTTTCTATATATATCCTTACACATTTTCTAACCCTAAACTAAATTTTCCACAATCAAACATCTTTTTCTGCCGCTGGGTCTTTACTCAAAACGTGGAAACAGATCTTCAAGAATTTCTAGAAAATCAAAGTAAATTCTATAAATCTCAAAACAAGTCTCTTTGAAATCCTCATAACTTCCTCTTCGTTTCAGTGTGCTTTTCATAGGTTTCGAATCACTTTTAAGTTCGCTAAAAAATTATAGTGTGACCTAGGTTTAGATTTGAGGCAATTTAGTGACTTTATATGTGAATCTGAGGTTGATTTCATGATCAGGATGGAGTTTAGCATTGTATGGATTTTTTTGGTGGATTTTTAAGGAATTTTTTTAGTGCTTTTTAAATTGGACGTGAATTAGGTTGTTAGAATGCAGTTGTCAGGAAGATTTCGATCCATTCATTGAGGAGATGAGGGTGTAGAGATTTTTATGGAGAGTGCGATGGTTTTGGTTTGAAGTTGAATGGTGGAGAGGAGAGAGAGAATGGGTTATGTGAAATCTCTGCAATGGTCTTGGAAGATGTTTGGAGCGGAAGGAATAGCACCGTGAGGAAGAGGAAGAGTACATTGTGGCGGGCTTGGGTCCACTGTAACGGCCCGGGGAATTTGCGACCTTGGTTATCGACCTAAACTCAATGTCGACTATCCAACCATCGGAAATAACAGATAGTTAATAGAAAGAAGTTAGAGGGCGAGAATAGATAAGATAGAAAATTAGAACAGAAGAAGAAGATCATAACAGAACAGAATTAGAGCAACACGAATCTCACAGTAGAATGAATAAAAATAACATAACTTTGAAATAAAACCAGTAAATGTATACAATAACATTTATCAAAATACAATACTTACAACACAGTGGAAATAAATAATTTCTATAAAATCCTGAAGCCTCCTGCTCCAAGCTCTCAATATATCTATAAAATCCTGACTACTTAACTGCACATACAAATTTGGGCACCCAAGATTATTCAAATTCATACCATTTATGGAATCATGATAAGTTAAGAGTTGGAATTGAGGTCGGAATTGGAATCTGAAATGAATTTTGAATTGATTATAACGAAATTTTAATATCCTGGGTAAATTTGGAAATATTTTCCAAATGTTTTAAAGAATATTTTGAAGTGATTTAAAAATAAGTGTTTATAAAATAACCAGATATGTGGGATTTTAAACTGTAATGATATTTGTTATTTAAATCAAGATTTGATTTAATAAAATGAGCCCAGATTTCTACAGAAGAAAAGTATTCGTGTTTAAAGTGAATAATGATTTAAATCAAATGTTTTGCATATTTAAAAGGAGTTTTTACAGGGTGGTGTTCATTGCATGTTGATGGGTGCATGGTATCTTAGAGGCGAATGGCCTAGTATGTTCATGAATATGAAGAGAAGCGTTTGGATAAGGTGCAGTGATGGTAAATGAAGTAACAGAGAAGAAGAGGGTGGGGGCGAAAATCATGGGAAGTTAAAATGGGTTTTAAGAAATAAATGAGAAATTGGGAAATGAAACGATGATCAATTGGTAAGATTTCCATTTGGGAATACGACCGTTATTTGTACACATGTTTTCCCTTGATAGTTAAATCACCAACTATCAAAGTTTTTGACCATTTCCGTTGTCAATACGAAGAGACCGGGATCAGATATATTATCTGAAAACCACTCCGTATGGAATTAGCATTACGAATCAAATATGATGAAGATAATTTTAGATGGAGTTACAATGGTATCAGAGCAATGTAACAACCCAGGGATTTTCGACCTGGAAAATTGACACAAAACACGACGTTGACTATTAAGCATCAGAAGTACCAGATCATTAATTATCTCGTCAAATCCTGAATTTCATTATATATAATTTATAAGAATAAATTATTTTTAATATTATCGACATAGTCGAATGCTAATTATAAATCCTTACGGATTTATTTCAATTCTACTTTCATTTCGAACATCGAAATCATTTCATCGTTTTCCTTCCAAATGATTTTCCCATTTCCCTTTTTAATACATTTCTGAATTTATAATTCCAATTTATTTAATAATAATAATAATTTCATCTCATTTATAAATATCGTTTATAAATCAACTTACTTATTTTATATAATTTAAAATAGTTATTTTATTCTAGTTTATTCGAAATTCACTTTCTATTTAAAATAGATTTTTCTCTTTTTAAAACCCCAAATTCCTTTCCAATATATTCAAATATATTTTACGGTATTTAAATACCAATTATTTCAGGCCAATGTTATTCAAACATCCCAGTTCACACAATAATCAATCACAAATTATTTATCACATCATATAATACAATATAACGGCCCGGGAAAATTTTGACTTCAGTAATGTACATAAAACCCACGTCGATTATCCAAACATCGTAAATACCGGAACGTTAATAGAAAGAAGTTAGAGGGTGAGAATAGATAAGATAAAAAATTAGAATAGAAGAAGAAGAACATAAATACGACATCATCAGAGTAACACGAATCTCACGGCGGAACGAATAAATATATTATATAACATAACTTTGAAATAAAAATATGTACTTGAATATACATATCATTATCAAAGTACAACACTTATGTAACGACCGAGAATTTCGCTCGATCTGAATCAGTCGCTAAACCGACCAAGACCGTTCGAAACTCCTGACTGTTTTGAGAACACGACAAACCAGAATGCAAACAGAAGAACATTTCATTGCTTATTACAACAACTTCATCAGAATATAAGAATATATAGATTATGAATAAATAATATACATCACAAAATATTAGAGATTTAAATTACGTTTAAATACATCGCAGCGGAAAAATAATACAAAACACAACTGAAAGAGACATATGGATACAGAGCTTTCCGGATATCATTCCAGCTGTAAACCAGGTTCCTATGAATATAAATCTGCAAAACCAAAACTACTAGCTGCCCGTGTCAACATAAGGGCACCCAGAGTTTAGGTTAAAACAATAAACTCCAGGTCAGTCATGTGGCTGGTGTGAGAACTAAATTAGTTATTAATCTTTATTTTAAAGTTAGGTAAATCAAGGGACCACGCCGTATAACACGGAACGGGTTTCCTCCCAAGAATACTTGTGCATAAAACAACAACGCAATGCTAAATAAAGAAAAATGAAGCTATTATAAGACCCAGGACCCATCACACAATGAAACGCAAGCCGGATGATAGGGTTTTCCCTTATAATAGCCAAACATGCTTGGTACGTCAAAAACAAATCATTTGATACTATTATAAGTGTATAGTGTCAAAACAATTCAATCATAAATATCAATAATAGACGACATAGGTACCATATATCATGTCACCATACTAGGCTCTACAATCAACACCGCACTGTCACGTATTGGAAATTGGGTTTCCTTCTGTGAACCGAGGCAAAAGATAGTCCTCTACCAAATTCGAGACTGTCTAGCCCGAGTCTCAGGCAAGTACTCAGTCAAGCCTTTGGATCCTCAAGGCCGGTCTACCGATGTGGATTAAAATGCCTGAACACTGCGTTTCCCCGCCCTTTGGGGGCGTAAATGAGTCCAATGACTCCATCGGTCCCGGATCGACTGATATATCCGAGGCGCCTCTCAACAGCAACAACCACATAAGTCAAACTCGTCAGGGCGTGTAAAACCACTGACGCCACTTCTAGCTAGAAGGAAACGCTTGCCCTCCCTGATGTCCTCTCCCGTTTCTGGTTCACAACCGGGGTGTGAGGCTCGCGAATCAACGCTACACAAAGCTATGCCACACAGGCCGTGCTTTGATCATCAACCACAAGACTCTGCTTTTCAACAAAAGCCTCGATCATATTGCCACTTAGGTATGCCACACAGGCAATTCACTCCATGCGTTTGATATCCATCAATATATAACCTCTGAGCTCGTACGTCTCAGAGAAGGGCGTTAAGCAAGAGAATAAATTCTCTGTTGCCAAACAGATATATATTTAATAGAAATCAACCACACAGAATAAAATCCAATGTCAGACACACAATCCATTTACAAGTTCGTTCTGGGTCTGAATGAAACCGGAGGCACCTTGTACCTCGCATATCCATCGATCTACAAGTACGTCTGGACGACCACTAACTGATTCCCTCCTCATGGGTGTACAGCCCAATCAAGATCATCAGTAATCACCCAAACGACGTGAAGACCTCCGGTCTTCGACCACCGTCTTCATCTTCGACATATCGTCGATTCAGTTATTCAGAATGGGATAAACCCGGTCTTTCCGAATAACTCGCGTATATAATAAACAAGTGTTACACAAACACAACATACGCCTCATTCCAATTCAGAATATTCTTTTATTCAAATATTCCTATACTTTGGGAAAGGTTCCCATTAATTTTATCAAAGATAAATTCTTTAAATTTATTCTTTAATCTTCTTTGAATATCAATTCAAACTAGTCGGGATTAGCGAACTACACCGAAGTAATCATTTATTTTATTTCCCAATCCCAACCTATTCATCCCATGAAGTAAAACTGGTCATACTTCATATCTAGCACCACGGTGTTATCGGCAAATTTAATTACCATTTCACGTTCAAATCTAATTAAAGATTTAACTATCGCCTGGAGAAAAACTGGTGATACTCCATTCTCGACCATTTCAATCTAATTAAAGATTCATTAAAACTCCATTTAGTTTTAATCTTCCCAAAAATAAATATCCTGCCTTTAACTGGGTTAAAGAACCAATGTCATCTAAAACACGGTTCACGATAAACCCAAAATCACATTCATTAATTATCGTGTTAAAGAACAAGTGTTATTCAAAAACAATGTTCATGATAAACCCAAAAATCAATTCAAATTCAATTCCAATTAAATACCACTTATTTGGTACACTTCATTAAATCTAAATAAAAAGATTTAATCTTTTTCTCAACTGGGTTTAAGAACAGTGTTAATGAAGACACCATTCACGACAAATCCCAAATCCCATTTGATATTAAATACAAGGCTCTGAATAGAAAATATATCGGCTTATATTCAATATCAAATTCCTCAACCAACAAATATCGTACTAGAAATAATGATAAAAATATATCTTTCAAATTTCCATAACAAAATCTGTATAATCACAAAATCCAACATTGAAATATTCCAAAGACAATTTCGATTCAAATCCATTTCCACTTTATATATTGGAAATTCTGGTAAATTTCAAAACCATTTCAAATCCACTTTATTTATTTAAAAAATAAAAGGGATTATAATTCTAGTTCAAAACTAGTTCATTTCGATAAAAATCTATTTTTATCTTATCAGATATGGAGTTTTTCATCCCAATTCTTCACAAATCATTTCTTATGATTTTACACAAATTATTACTATTTTTAATAATGTTATCAAGGCTCGTACAGTCGATTTCCATCAACGGCCATCGAACTGCACTTACAACGACCTTTTCCAAATTTGATTTGGACATAATTTCAAATCCAACCGTCAGATTTCTAATTTCTAATATTCATTAGAAAGCTCTTCTCGATACGAACCCAACGGTTCCGGTTTTAGGAGAATCCAACGGTCGGATCTCCCGCAATGTCCACTCGAAGTCAATGGTCGAAATTCACGAACTGCCGCGGCGCGGCGCAGCGCGTTATATTCAGGCCATTCTATATATATATATAATATATATATATATATTATACATATTTCGTCAATTTCCTTTCAAAACGTATTTTATAAATCGTTTTAAATTCATTTTCGAAACGATTTCAACTTCATATTGAATTTTAAATCAACACATGAATTTATTTTCAATTCAACACATGAATATATATTTTCAATTCAACACATGAATTATATTTTCAATTCAACACATGAATTATATTTTCTAAATTGGAATGAGGCCCAATCAATTACCATATAATGTTAATTATATGGATTTTCTACAACACATGTATATAATAGCAACGACAAATAATCAACCGTCATTCAGAGTACACCACACAACTGCATAAGCATTAACATTATATGGATTTTCTACAACACATGTATATAATAGCAACGACAAATAATCAACCATCATTCAGAGTGCACCACACAACTGCATAAGCATTAAATATCAATAATAAACGCTTACACAGTCTGTCAACCCATCGATTGACATACAACTAATCAATCGGGATTAGTGTACGTCAAATATCATCCCAATACCCGTGTGGGGTTTCAAAACAACAAACACAGATTTTATTTGTGTAGTTGGGCGATGTGTTAAATATATCGTCCCAATCAATATCAGTCAAATCAGTGTATACAAACAAATCGTCCGATTTGTTTATTACTATTTATTTTATATATACGTTAAAAATCATATTTTTAACTATAAAATATTTTCCACTATAAAATATTTTATTTCATTCCACATCATACAATCAAATTTCACAACACAGCAATCAAACAAACAAGTCATCCGTGGTCTGTGGACGACGGGTGTCAGGTGCTGCTAAACACCGTCTGCATCCTAGTATATATTTCAACTAGAAAATAAATTAAAAGTGAGAAGTTCTCACCGACTAGCTAAACCAATACATCGCGACTTTTCATATGTAGAAATCTTCGTCGTGCTCGCCTTTTGTGAATTTCATTGTCCGTAGCCACTACATATATAAAAATCACATTTTTATATTGTTGTTATGTATATAAAAATCACATTTTTATACCGCTACTATATAGATAAAAATTCTTTTTTTCTACCGCTACTATATAAATAAAAATTCTATTTTTCTACCGCTACTATATTGATAAAAATTCTATTTTTATACCGCTACTATATAGATAAAAATTCTATTTTTCTGCTACTACTATATAGATAAAAATTCTATTTTTCTACCGCTACTATATAGTACTATATAGATAAAAATTCTATTTTTATCTCACTAGTAATATAATAAAATTACTCTACATAAATAAAAATCATATTTAAATTCTTCCTATGATATAAAAATCATATTTTTAATCTTTCTATAATATAAAAATCATATTTTTAATCTTTCTATAATATAAAAATCATATTTTTTTGAAGTTAAAAAAAATCAAATCTTTTTGTAGTCAAGTTATATACATATATATATATAATCTATTTCTAATTCCTTTTCATTCATATTTTTATCATGTAATTTCTACAATCAAGATCATAGCTTTAATTAACTATATAAACTAACTGATTTTATGAAATATATATATATATATATATAAACTTTCAGTCTTTGCTTGAAGAAGGGGGCATTCTCGTCGAGAGGGGGGGTTTCACCGTTCGTCAAAAGGGGTGGGGGGGAACCTGCGGTGGCGCGCTCGGGGTGTGGGGGGGGCTGCGGTTCAATCGAGGGGGGGTGGGTTTCACCGTTCGATCGAGGGGGGGTGGGTTTCACCGTTCGATCGAGGGGGGGGGGGTCGGTTTCGATCTAGAGCGCGGGGGAGGGGGGAGGAGCGGTTGAGGCGGAGGGAGGCGCGATGGAGGCACTGGCGGCGGGCTTCAGATCGTGGATCGCAGGGTTTTTTTCCCTCCTTTTTTTCGTTGCCCACTGAAATGGAAGAGAAAGGAGTGCGGGGGCCTTTATAAATTATTTAATTATTATTTTGTTTTCCTAATAAAGTAACTTTTTTAAAACGAAATCTAAATCAAGTCCAATGACTGTCGCCCCAAACCAATCACCCCCATTTCGAACACAATGGGATATGTTTCATAGGCCAGTTCGGCCGTTTCGATCAGTTTCCATCAAAATTAAATATAAATTAGTATATTCAATTTTAAACGTACATTTCAATTTACTGGGTCCACGCACTGATTCTAAAAATTCCAGAAAAATATTTTCTAGCTTCGTATTGACGATACAGTCCTAACAAAACTAATTTCGTCAGATTCTGAGGCCGTTTGAAAAATGGCTATTTTCCGGTCGATCAAAATTGACTGAAACTGTTAAAACACGTTTTACTTCGCCACGCTCAAATATTGATTCCGAAAATTACGAATTTTGAAACCTAGCAATAACTTGACATCATGGATCCAACAAAAGTGGTTTCGTCGAAAACCGAGGTCGTTTGCAAAATTTCCATTTTTAAGGGCTAGAATTCCGTAGCGACTATTCTGAATTTTCAACTGGACGTAACTTTTGATTCCCACTATGAAATTTTAATTTTTCGGATTCGTTGGAAAGATATTCTCAATAAGATTCTAATATTTTTGGTTTCACTAAAATCCGGTTCTTCTTGCACCCGGTACATTCATTTGAACTTTGAAATCGAAATTTCAAACTACCGCGCCATTTTCAATTCCTTTTATAATTATAAATAATTATAAATATTCTAACGTTGAGCTATATAAATATATACGTTCTATTTCTATTCAGAATAAATTTTCTCGGCATTATTATTTAAGATAATTCATTTTAAATATTCAAAATTCACTAAAATTGCCAAAATAAAATTTTTAAATTGGCTCAGATTTCCGGGTTATTATAATCTCCATCACTTAAAACTTTTCGTCCCCGAAAAGGAACGAAGCCGAAAGTTGTTTCACAAATCAACTCAACTTCCATTATTTGCATTACGGCTTAAGTTCTTCAACTTTTCAGTTTCTAAGAACTTTTCAAATTTTTCAAAAATTTGGCTAACACCCTAAATTTTCGAAAAATTTCGCCATAACCTCCCCTGCACCGGGGACTTCGAGATATTTCAAATAGCCTCCCATGGCCCTTATCAATCCAAAAAGAAAAAGAAACAGCCAAGCGGCTAGCCAATCGACTCATAAAATCATCCAAACCCAATAAATTCGTAAACATGTACCTATTTGTCAGGCAAACAATTTTATTCTTCTGCTCTAGCCTCCTTGCTATGACCTGTTCAATGTAAGTACATGTATATGCATGCAAATGCGACTAATTTTCAATACAGTTCAATATTTGATTCCATTAGGCTAAATGGTTCAAAATTTCAAATCAATAATCGAACAACACAACCATTAATCAATTAGTGGATTATCGTTTCAAATTCATAATTTGATATATATATATATATACATATATATATATACAGAAAATCATGTTTTTGATGTCAAATCACAACAATAGACCCTATCTAGTTTTGGTTCTCACACCAGTCTAATGGAAATATATAGATATCACACCTTCGAAACTCGAATACCAATTCTGATGATGTTCGAACTATAGTGATCATCAGAACTATCTCCGGGCGACTAGAGTGTGATTCTATATCTATCCAGTATATTAAAACTTCGAATACACGCGGATCAGACGTATATGCAAAATCTTTATATACTGGATTGTCCAAATTCAATATAAAATAAATAATCAAATACGAATAGTTGATTTAAATTTTTAAAACAAAATTGTTCTCATTTTAAAAATTTACTCTTCACACTCATTCTAGGATACTACTGATCCCATCTCTAACGAGTCATTCTCGTTGGATATTACTAATCCAATCTCTGATGAATTCTTTCGTATGGTTCTAATGTGTCTTGTTCTCTGAGCTTTGTAAACCAAAGCTTTGATACCAAAATACAACGAACGGGAATTTCGCTCGATACGAATCAGTCGCTAAACCGACCAAGACCGTTCGAAACCCCTGATTGTTTTTACAACAACTTCATCAGAATATAAGAATATATAGATTATGAATAAATAATATACATCACAAAATATTAGAGATTTAAATTACGTTTAAATACATCGCAGCGGAAAAATAATACAAAACACAACTGAAAGAGACATACGGATATAGAGCTTTCCGGATATCATTCCAGCTGTAAACCAGGTTCCTGTGAACATAAATCTGCAAAACCAAAACTACTAGCTGCCCGTGTCAACATAAGGGCACCCAGAGTTTAGGTTAAAACAATAAACTCCAGGTCAGTCATGTGACTGGTGTGAGAACTAAAACAGTTATTAATCTTTATTTTAAAGTTAGGTAAATCAAGGGACCACGCTGTATAACACGGAACGGGTTTCCTCCCAAGAATACCAGTGCATAAAACAACAACGCAATGCTAAATAAAGAAAAATGAAGCTATTATAAGACCCAGGTCCCATCACACAATGCAGCGCAAGCCGGAGAATAGGGTTTTCCCTTATAATAGCCAAACATGCTTGGTACGTTAAAAACAAATCATTTGATACTATTATAAGTGTATAGTGTCAAAACAATTTCAATCATAAATATCAAACATAGACGGCATGGGTACCATATATCATGTTGCCATACTAGGCTCTACAATCAAAACCGTACTGTCACGTATTGGAAATTGGGTTTCCTTCTGTGAACCGAGGCAAAAGATAGTCCTTTACCGAATTCGATACTGTCTAGCCCAAGTCTCAGGCAAGTACTCAGTCAAGCCTTTGGATCGTCAGGGCCGATCCACCGATGTGGATTAAAATGCCTGAACACTGCGTTTCCCCACCCTTTGGGGCGTAAATGAGTCCAATGACCCCATCGGTCCCGGATTGACCGATATATCGGAGGCGCCTTGCAACAGCAACAACCACATAAGTCAAACTCGTCAGGGCGTGTAAAACCACTGACGCCACTTCTAGCTAGAAGGAAACGCATGCCCTCCCTGATGTTACACAAACTCATCCTCGACACCACGTCGATTCAGTTATTCAAAATGGGATAAACCCGGTCTTTCTGAATAACTCGCGTATATAATAAATAAGTGTTACACAAACACAACATACGCCTCATTCCAATTCAGAATATTCTTTTATTCAAATATTCCTATACTTTGGGAAAGGTTCCCATTAATTTTATCAAAAATAAGTTCTTTAAATTTATTCTTTAATCTTCTTTGAATATCAATTCAAACTAGTCGGGATTAGCGAACTACACCGAAGTAATCATTTATTTTATTTCCCAATTCATCCCATGAAGTAAAACTGGTCATACTTCATATCTAGCACCACGGTGTTATTGGCAAATTCAATTACCATTTCACATTCAAATCTAATTAAAGATTTAACTATCGCCCGGAGCAAAACTGGTGATACTCCATTCTCAACCATTTCAATCTAATTAAAGATTCATTAAAACTCCACTTAGTTTTAATCTTCCCAAAACTCAATATCCTGCCTTTAACTGGGTTAAAGAACCAATGTCATCTAAAACACGGTTCACGATAAACCCAAAATCACATTCATTAATTATCGGGTTAAAGAACAAGTGTTATTTAAAAACAATGTTCACGATAAACCCAAAAATCAATTCAAATTCAATTCCAATTAAATACCAATTAATTGGTACACTTCACTAAATTTAAATAAAAATATTTAATCTTTTTCTCAACTAGGTTTAAGAGTAGTGTTAATGAAGACACCATTCACGACAAACCCCAAATCCCATTTGATATTAAATACAAGGCTCTGAATAGAAAATATATCGGCTTAAATTCAATAACAAATTCCACGACCAACAAATATCGTACAGGAAATAACGATATAAATATATCTTTCAAATTTCCATAACAATATCTGTATAATCACAAAATCCAACATCGAAATATTCCAAAGACAATTTCGATTCAAATCCATTTCCACTTTATATATTGGAAATTCTGGTTAATTTCAAAACCATTTCAAATCCACTTTATTTATTTAAAAATAAAAGGGATTATAATTCTAGTTCAAAACTAGTTCATTTCGATAAAAATCTATTTTTATCTTTTCAAATATGGAGTTTTTCATCCGAATTCTTCACAAATCATTTCTTATGATTTCACACAAATTATTACTATTTTAAATAATTTTATCAAGGCCCGTACAGTCGATTTCCATCAACGGCCATCGAACTGCACTTACAACGACCTTTTCCAAATTTGATTTGGACATAATTCCAAATCCAACCGTCAGATTTCTAATTTCTAATATTCATTAGAAAGCTCTTTTCAATACGAACCCAATAGTTCCAGTTTTAGGAGAATCCGACGGTCGGATCTCCCGCAATGTCCACTCGAAGTCAATGGTCGAAATTCACGAACTACCGCGGCGCGACGCGTTCTATTCAGGCCATTATATATATAATATATATTATATATTTCGTCGATTTCCTTTCAAAACGTATTTTATAAATCGTTTTAAATTCGTTTTCGAAACGATTTCAACTTCATATTCAATTTCTAATCAAAATTGAATATTCCACATCATCGATATACAAATGATAATATTTTCAAAACGTTATATTTTGAAATCACTTCCTTTTCTATATTCATTATAAAAATGAATAAAATCGATATAAATATCATTCACGTCAAAATGGTGTCAATCTAATCAACACGGCCTTATATATTTCAATAACTTTGTTATCCTATTCAACCAATGAATATTTATTCTATTCAACACATGAGTATATATTTTATTTCAACACATGAATATATATTTTCAATTCAACACATGAATTTATTTTCAATTCAACACATGAATTTATTTTCAATTCAACACATGAATTATATTTTCAATTCAACACTTGAATTATATTTTCAATTGAACACATGAATATATATTTTCAATTCAACACATGAATTTATTTTCAATTCAACACATGAATATATATTTTCAATTCAACACATGAATTATATTTTCAATTCAACACATGAATTATATTTTCTAAATTGGAATGAGGCCCAATCAATTACCATATAATGTTAATTATATGGATTTTATACAACACATGTATATAATAGCAACGACAAATAATCAACCATCATTCAGAGTGCACCACACAACTACATAAGCATTAAATATCAATAATTAACGCTTACACAGTCTGTCAAACCATCGATTGACATACAACTAAACAATCGGGATTAGTGTACATCGTATATCATCCGAATACCCGTGTGGGGTTTCAAAACAACAAACATAGATTTTATTTGTGCAGTTGGACGATGTGTAAAATTTATCGTCCCAATCAATATCAGTCAAATCAGTGTATATAAACAAATCGTCCGATTTGTTTATTACTATTTATTTTATATACACGTTAAAAATCATATTTTTAACTATAAAATATTTTCCACTATAAAATATTTTATTTCATTCCACATCATACAATCAAATTTCACAACACAGCAATCAAACAAACAAGTCATCCATGGTCTGTGGACGACGGGTGTCAGGTGCTGCTAAGCACCGTTTGTATCATAGTATATATTTCAACTAGAAAATAAATTAAAAGTGAGAAGTTCTCACTGACTAGCTAAACCAATACACCACGACTCTTCATATGTAGAAATCTTCGTCGTGCTTGCCTTTTGTGAATTTCATTGTCCGTAGCCACTACATATATAAAAATCACATTTTTATATTGTTGCTATGTATATAAAAATCACATTTTTATACCGCTACTATATAGATAAAAATTCAATTTTTCTACCGCTACTATATAGATAAAAATTCTATTTTTCTATAGCTACTATATAGATAAAAATTCTATTTTTATCTCGCTAGTAATATAATAAAAATTATTTTTTTATTACTCTACATAAATAAAAATCATATTTTTATTCTTCCTATGATATAAAAATCATATTTTTAATCTTTCTATAATATAAAAATCATATTTTTAATATTTCTATAATATAAAAATCATATTTTTAATCTTTCTATAATATAAAATTCATATTTTTTTGAAGTTAAAAATCAAATCTTTTTGTAGTCAAGTTATATACATATATATATATAAAAAAAATTCTATTTCTTTCATATTTTTATCGTGTAATTTCTACAACCAAGATCATAGCTTTAATTAACTATATAAACTAATTGATTTTATGAAATATATATATAAAAAAAACTTACAGTCTTTGCTTGAAGAAGGGGGCATTTTCGTCGAGGGGGGGGGGGTCGTCGAAGGGGTGGTGGTGGTGGTGGGGGGGGGGGGGGGGACCTGCGGTGGCGCGCTCGAGGTTTGGGAGTGGGGGCTGCGATTCGATCGAGGGGGGGTTTCACCGTTCGATCGAGGGGGGTCGGCTTCGATCCAGAGCGCGCGCGGGGGGTTGGGGGGGGGGGGGAGGAGCGGTTGAGGCGGAGGGAGGCGCGATGGAGGCACTGGCGGCGGGCTTCAGATCGTGGATCACAGGTTTTTTTTCATTGCCCGCTGAAATGGAAGAGAAAGGAGTGGGGGGGGGGCTTTATAAATTATTTAATTATTATTTTATTTTCCTAATAAAGTAACTTTTTAAAACAAACTCTAAATCAAGTCCAACGACTGTCAACCTTAACTAATCACTCCCATTCCGTACACAATGGGATATGTTTTGTAGGCCAGTTCGATCGTTTCGATCAGTTTCCATCAAAATTAAAATATAAATCAGTATATTCAATTTTAAATGTACATTTCAATTTACTGGGGCCACGCACTGATTCTAAAAATTCCAAAAAAAAATTTCTAGCTTCGTATTGACGATACGGGCCTAACAAAACTAATTTCGTCAAATTCTGAGGCCGTTTGAAAAATGGCTATTTTCCGGTCGATCAAAATTGACTGAAACTGTTAAAACACGTTTTACTTCGCCATGCTCACATATTGATTCAGAAAATTACGAATTTTTAAACTTATCAATAACTTGACATCATAGATCCAACAAAAGTGGTTTCGTCGAAAACCGAGGTTGTTTGCAAAATTTCCATTTTTAAGGGCCAAAATTCCATAACGACTATTCTGAATTTTCAACTGGACGCAACTTTTGATTCCCGCTATGAAATTTTGATTTTTCGGATTTGTTGGAAAGATATTCTCAATTAGATTCTAATATTTTTGGTTTCACTAAAATCCGATTCTTCTTGCACCCGGTACATTCATTTGAACTTTGAAATCGAAATTTTAAACTATCGCGCCATTTTCAATTCCTTTTATAATTATAAATAATTATAAATATTCTAACATCGAGCTATAAAAATATATATGTTCTATTTCTATTCAAAATGAATTTTCTCGTCATTATTATTTAAAATAATTCATTTTAAATATTCAAAATTCACTAAAATTGCTAAAATAATTTTTTTAAATTGGCTCAGATTTCCGGGTTATTACAACTTACAACACAGCGGAAATAAAAAAATGCTATAAAATACATTATAAAAATATAAACTGGTAGATTTAATGAGATTTACTCCATATACTCACTTAATTACCTCTTATTACCTTCAATCAGTATTTATACCAAAAATGGCCTTTTAAAACATTCATATAACTGTTAATAATCTTATACAGAAGTTCTTATTTAATTTTCCAAATATCTCCTTTTTATAAAATTCTATTCATTTTATAAATATCTCCTTTTTATAAAATTATATTCATTTTATAAATATTTCCTTTTTATAAAATTCGATATCACTTATGGTATTTACAATACCAAATAAAAAGGATAAATCATCATCCAATACACATAACCAATAACAGATTATACATCATATATCACAATATATATATATATGAAAAGTATTTTAAATATTTTTAGAATTGTTAAATTATGTTTGATGGCTGTGTGTTGCTTGTTTGGATGAACTGCTAATTAATTGGTTGAGAACATAGATAACGATATATGTATATATCGTTAATCAAATATTGATTCTGTTTATCAGAATATTTCATATTGAAATGAAATTGATGTTATTTATATTGTTTAACATCTGTGATGCAGGAAAACGGGTTGAAGCGATCCAATTGGCATCGAAAATACCGGATAGTTAATAGAAAGAAGTTAGAGGCTGAGAATAGATAGGATAGAAAATTAAAATAGAAGAAGAATATCATAACAATAGAATCAGAGTAACACGAATCTTACAGTGGAATGAATAAAATATAGCTTAACCTTGAAATAAAACCATTGTGTATACAATAACATTTATAAGGGTACAACACTTACAAAATAGTGGAAATAAACAATTGCTATAAAACCCTGAAGCCTTCTGCTCCAAGCTCTCAGTATATCTGTAAAATCTGGACTACTTGACTGCCCGTACAAATTTGGGCACCCAAGAGTTTAGGGAAAACAAAACAAAAATAACTCCAGGTCAGTCATGGGACTGGTGTGAGTAAACAATTTAAAACAGTTTGAGAAAATAAATGATATCTCATAAGACCACGCTGTATAAAACGGAACGGGTTTTTTGCTTATGAGAATCCAGAGCATTTGATTTAACATCAAAAATCCTTTTGCAAGAAATAATGATCTTTTATATCAAAACTGCTAGATGATTATTATATCTGTAACGATCTAGGAATTTGCGACCTTGGTAATCGACATAAGCTCAATGTCGACTATCCAAGCATCAGAAATACAAGATAGTTAATGAAAGAAAATAGAGGGTGAGATAAGAAAAGAAAGAAAGTTAGAATAGAAGAAGAAGAACATCAGAGTAACACGAATCTCACAGCGGAATGAATAAAGTATAGTATACAACATAACTTTTAAATAAAAATCTTTCATTTGTATATACATATCATCATTAGAGTATAACACTTACATCACAGCAGAAATAATAATAGCTATATAATCCTGAAGCCTCCTACTCCAAGCTCTCCAAATATATCTGTAAAATCCCGACTACTTGACTGCTCATACAAATTTGGGCATCCAAGAGTTTAGGGAAAACAAAAAAGTAAACTTCGGGTCATTCATAGGCTGGAGTGAGTAAACACTTTAAAACAGTTTGAGAAAAATAAATGATATCTCATAAGACCACGCCGTATAACACGGAACGGGTTTTCCCCTTATGAGAATCCGAAACACTTGATTTAACTTTCAGAATCCCTTTGAAACAATCGATTATCTTTATATCAAAAGTCCTTTTGATATTATAATAGTGTATGTCAACCACAATATAATAATCATCTAGTAGAACGCTTTCATCTCACGTTCGACATACATAATATATAATCAAAAATCATGGGCACTTATTGGGTAATGAATTCCGACTGGCAAGGTATGGGACCACCTTCCGACAGTGTATCTCTAGAGAGGAATACACCGGGTTCAACAAGAACATCTTACAACCCAGGCTAAACATGACCGGTCACTCGTTTCGCTTGAGTGTACCGAATGTATTATCACGAACGGTTGGGATCAGCAATCGTTTCCCGAATGGGACAACATCGAAATAGATTATAGAATTAAATGGAATTTCTCTAGACTAGGTGACAATACACCTAATTGGCAGCTAACACTTAGCCATGCGACCTACCCGATTTTATACCATTCCTGGTTGTGAGGCTAGAGGCCATAACGTATAGATCACACTTTTATTTACTTTGAATGTCACATCGTCATACCCGTCAAATCACAAATTGATTTCCTTAAAAATACAATGAGTATACAGCTAAGAGAAACGAATTCCTCCATCACCAACGTAAATACATTTTGTAACAACCCGAATTTTTAGCAACGTGTTAAGACAAGAATCAAGGCAGAATTAAATTATAAAATCTGAATCAGGATAAACGGGTTGCGCCATTGCGTTCGTCTCGGAAAAATACGCGAAATAGAGTCCGAAATTTCGTAAATCGGAGTCCGTATGAAGAAGATATGGACGAACGAAGTTAGGCAGAAAAACCGAAAACAAGCCAGAATGCACTGGCGCACTTGTGAAGTGCGCCAGCACAAAAATACACTGGCGCACTTGGGAAGTGCGCCCGTGTCGAGCCAGAAACCTGCACAGCCTTCTGGCTTGACCCTGGCTGGCCTGGTGCACCTGTTTTGGCCCTTGGTCTTGTTTTGGAGGCTTGTGACGATTTTTGAGGGCTGGGATCTATCCTAGGGTTAATCGTATGGCCTAAAACACTTGCCTAATCTATAAATAAGACCCTAACCTACCCTAAATCATCATTAATCTATCCTACAACTAAACTATGGCAAAATCAATCCTCTCATGGCCTCCACTCTCTTCATAAATTCCTAAATCAAATTTCTAAGAGATTTCCATGCATACAAGTGTATTTAGGCTTGTATGATCCTCTTTAGCTTGCATTAAAGTCTTGTTTCTCTATTGGCGTCATAAAGGAGGAGTCTTGATCAAGTTTGCTTGCATTTTGGGGTTTTAATTTGTTGCATAAGGGGTTTCTTACATTTGCTATACTCATTTGAGTCCACATAAGCATTGTAAGCCCTTCCCTACTCTTAGATATTAACTATGAAGTTAAATGTTCATGTTGAAAGTTTGGGTTTGATTAATTAGAATGATGCATGCTATCATGTTATGCAAGTTTATGAAGTCATTATCTTGATCTTATGAGCTAAAAGACACAACCTTTATGTTGAAATGTTGCATTATCCAACATGAGAATCTTCATAATCATTATGTCAACTTGCATATGAAGTTATAATCCTTATATGATGATATATGCGAGTTTCTAGCCATCATTCCATGTCTTTTGTCACCATGATTCGCTTATGTACCAAGTTTGGGTTGATGCATGTTTTTGAGGCTTAAGAATGTAACATGCAAGCTAATGAACACATTTGTGCCTCATTTGCCACCATGATTAACTTGTGGCTTAATACCCATTTTTGTCATTCCTTTGCCAAGTCTCTTCTTTTAATCCATCACGTTGTTGCGAACGTATATGCTAGTTTAAAAAGCGTTGGGGTCACATTATGGGGAAACATAATGACATGAATATGACTTGGGTAAATGGGTATAAACATGACAACATGTAACGTTAAATATGACATGTGTTTATACTTGAAAACATGACTTGAAGTATAACATGGAAGTTGACATGTAAGTATGCATAAAAACATAAGCTTGGGAATTTACCTATTAAGTTAGGTCCACCCATTGGGAATTTACCTATTAAGTTAGGTCTACCCAATTGCTTGAAAACTTGACTATGAACATGACACTAGACTAAACATGAAAGTGGCCAACTCGAGGTTGGGTTGAGTTTGCAACGTAAAACTACCCGGAACCGACCGGCCTAACTAGTAGTTGCAAACAATAGGACCCAATGTGAGAAGTTGGTCATGTTGTGCTTGAACCCGAGGTTAGACCAAGTTGTGGTGTAAAGCTACCCGGAACCGACCGGCTTAACTAGTAACCACAACAAAGTATAATGTGAGAGGTTGGGGTGCATTAAGTAATTAATGCCACATGATAGGGTTAAGTTAATTTGATTAATGACTCTTAACCAAATATGACATGGGTAAATGGGTTAATTAAATTGGTTAGGCTAATGATACTTAACAAAACATGACAAGGTTGGGTAGGTTAAGTGATTTGATTTGCCTAATGACGCTTAACCATTTTTATACGACTAGTGGACGGGGATTAAGTTAACCAACACTTAATCAATTCCAACATGATAATTTGGCAAGGTTAAGTAAGTTTTCTTAATGACACTTAACCATACAAGATGATTAGGGGATGGGGTTAAGTAATTTGCACCTAACTAATCCGACACGGTAATTAGATGGGGTTAAGTAATCCACACTTAACTAATCTAAACACGGTAATTCGATGGGGTTAAGTTAAACACTTAACCAATTTAAACTCGGTAATTCAATGAGGTTAAGTAACCAATACTTAACCAACTTAACGTGATAATTTAATGGGGTTAAGCAACTTATACTTAACCAATTATACATGATGATTTGATGGGGTTAAGTAACTTACACTTAACCAATCTAATACGCGGACCTGATAAGGTTAAGTCACAAGACCTTTTTAGAATATACTTAACCATTGTAGTACGATTAGAGGATGGAGTTAAGCCAACCTATACTTAACCAATCCGACTCGATAATTTGATGGGATTAAGATAATCTATGCTTAATCGATCTAGCAAGATAATCCGATAGGATTAAGGTAAGCTAGTACTTGACCAATTTGACTTGATAGGGTTAAGTCATGAGCCTCTGGGTACACTTAACCAACTTGTGGGACTAAGTCTTGAACTTAAATACTTAGCCAATCTTTGACGTGATTCGTGGGCGGGTTAAGTCATGGACTTGAATGATAACACTTAACCCAATAGACAAACCCTAGCTAGAAGAACTAGATAGAAAACCGTGGTTAATCAAGGATAACGGGAAAGGAAGCTAAGTGGTAAACCTTAGTTAAGGGTAACTAAGTAATAATTCTTAGCTAAGGACATAGGACTAATTCTCAAAACGATGAGTAACCTGATACGGTAGGTCATCGCTTAGTATACGAGGGGGAGCAAGTTATCTGACTTGGATAAAAGCTCCAGCGCACTGGGTGCCGAAGTGGAAGCTTCGGGGGACGTGAGGATATTCTTGGGATCCCTCTGTGGGCTGCCAGGTAATTATACTAGGCCCATGAGAGGTTAAGGTCTGCATTAGAAGGACCAAGAGTATGCCTTGGTTGCTATGCGAGCAACCTAAAGACTGGGATGGATTAGCGTGGAGTCGACGATTCTTGTTTTTGCCCTGGATAGCACATCGCCGACTACCTACCATCTTTAGTCAATCGTGTATGTGCGGAAAGGCAGGGAACCCCCAACAGACCATGTGCTTGCTATCGAGTCATGGGTGAGGTTGGCCCGTAGGAAAGTGGGCTATAGTGGGGCCGGGGAGTGGTTCTTATACATGATTTTTCTTGGATTGCCTTTCAGTAGTTGAGGGAGGGGTCACGTGGGACCATAGCCACGGGTACAAAAACAGACCTTGATATCTGCATCGGCAGACGATTTAAAGCTCCCGACCGAGTTCCGTATTTCTTGATTTGCCCTGGCACGGAACTCGGATGGCACATTGGGGAACATATGCATCTAGACATGGAAAACGATTCACGATACATACGTGGGATCAAGGGCGCGGTTGACGGGTGGCGTAATCCCTAGTGGTCCTAGGTGGCCAAAACCCAAACCGAGACACGGAAACGTTCATTAGGTAGCATAATCCCTAGCGGTCCTAGGTGGCATAAATCCTAAGTGGACGCGCGATAGTTCATGGTAAGGAAACACAACTAGATCAAGGGTTGCAGTCCAAAACAACTTCAAGGATAAACCGTTTACATGGGAAAGCCCGTACAGCCTATGGCAAAGGACTGAACTTATACATGGAAAGAAACATATGAGTTGAGTAACCTATATATGCGGCATATTAGGTTGACATGGACCATTACACGACTTTTGAGTAAGGGTCATTCACGGATAACACGTAATACAGTTGGGGTACTAGTACGGTAGGTGCAGAGCGAATATACAGGATAGATGCCATGGGACATTATACGCGATAGATATCTTGGGATATTATACTTGATAGAAACCTGACAATGTGATACCTTGTTTTATCTTGACACCGTAGTTTATCACGACACCCTAGTTTATCTGAGTTCAGTAGTTCATCCTGTTATTTTGATTTAGCTTATCTATCTTGTTATCATGATTATGTTCATCTCAGTTTCTCATGTCAGTTAACTTTACTAGTTTTTATACTAATAGTAGATAGGGCTTACTCAGTCTTTTTGACTGACCCGTTTTGTTTCGCCTCTTTTCTTCCGTTTCCCCCCAGGTTACAGGGAGGAAATAATGTTGTTTAGTTCGGACTTCTTCTGCTTGAAGGTCATCATGGATGGCTTGGATTTTTCTTGGCTATGGCTACTTTACTGCTTTTTCTTGGGGAATAATTTATGAAAAAGTCTTTATGCTTCTTTATTATTGCAAGACAGGTTTTGATGTACTCTGATGTAAAAGGCTTTAGACCTTATTTATTCATGTTATGAAAGTTTGATTTTACTTCCGCTATTTTATATATGTTCTGTCTTGTAATATTTCTGTGCATATTTACCAATAATACTCCTCCAAACCTAGTGCGTTCCCTTTGTGAGTGACCCTAGCGGAGGTGGGGTGTTACACATTTGAATAGATCAACTTACGCGATCTATTAAATATACTCTGTCAGACATTCTTCCATACAGGTTGTCCTGGGACTGGACAAACCGAAGGCACTATTCTGTAATCCCATCTTAGGCAATTTCTACCTAGGATTTGCCAGAACAACACTTGCACAAACTCCGTCTTCAGTTATCTTCATCATATTTGATTTGCATCGCTAATTCCCATACAGAGTGGTTTTCAAATAATAAATCTGATCCCTGTCTCTCCGTAATGACAACGGAAATGGTCAGAAACTTTGATAGTCGGTTGTTTAACTATCAAAGGAAAACATGTGTACAAACAACGGTTGTATTTCCAAATGGAATTCTTACCGAGAAAATCATCGATCAACACTTGTCCCCTTTAATTTATTTCAATTATTCATTTCCCTATTCCCATTTTCATATATTCGTGAATTCTTATTTTCTAAATTTTGAAAATATACGTTATTAATTATTGGAAAACATTTCCATATTTACTCTCATTTCTTATTTTCTATATTATAAAACAATTCTGATTCTTAT
The DNA here is from genome assembly GCA_030737875.1 of Allium sativum. Classification (NCBI taxonomy): domain Eukaryota; kingdom Viridiplantae; phylum Streptophyta; class Magnoliopsida; order Asparagales; family Amaryllidaceae; genus Allium; species Allium sativum. Next base: position 470,725,851 of record CM060918.1, read on the forward strand.
TTGGAAAACATTTCCAAAACTCCTTCATTGGATTTAAACTGATGTTTAAATAAAACATCGTTGGGCCAACTCAATCCATTACACTCATTAACTAAATTCGCTTAACCAACCTTCACTATCGAACCTTAACCATTCCTTAGTTAAAAATGAAGTCAATCAAGTTGGGGTATAATTACCTCTCAGACTTTAACTGAACAACATTTCTAAGCTCGAAATAGACAAATTTCACCTTTTAAATCTTTAACAAACTTCCTTACGTAACTCTCGGGTTCTATTTACGTATACACTTCTTTTACAGAAATCATTTGATTATAACAATAGTGTTATTATCCCATGCTTCCGAAGTATAATAACTTAAATATAACTTTTATTTATTAATTTGGATAAATAAACAAACAACAAATTTATTAATTTATAAATAATTCTTGATTAAAAACGGAAAGTGAATAGTGCTTTACCGAATTCGATAATCGAATTTCAATGTATAACTCTCTTTCGAATAATATCTATTTGATTTAGCTCTCTTTCGAATAACTTATATTCGATTTAACTCTCTTTCGAATAAATTATATTCGATTTACACTCTTCGAATACATTATATTCGATTAATTCTCTTTTTTCTATCTCATTCAAATTCCCATTTGAATTCCTATTTCAAAACCCAATTTTCCTTATAAATGTTTTAATTTATAAAATATTCATTTTAATACCTTATTCACATCAAATGAGAAAAATATTTCTTTTATATAATCCATTAAGTTTGATTTCGTATTTTAAAATAATATCCCATTTCCAAATTCTATTTATACTTTTATTTATAGAATTATTTATATAAATCTCCTTTTTATTTCTAACACTTAAATCTCATTTATAATTCCCTTTATAAATGCTGAGTTCAAATTCTATTTAAAATATCAGTGTCAAAACCCATTTCTAGTTCTCTATATAAGTTCAGACTTATATATTCCATTTATCTCATGATAAATATTTTATTTAATTTATAAAACATTATTTATAAATTAATCTTCTTAATTTATCTATTCAAACAAATTCTATTTAAAATCTACTTTAAATTAATCATTTCCATTTATCTGTTAAAACCGATTTCCATTTAATATTTATTTTCCACATATTTTCTTTTATAAAATTCTATTTATTTCCCAAATATTTCCTTTTATAAAATTCTATTCATTTTAAAAGTATTTCCTTTTATAAAATCCTTTGATTTTATAAATATTCCTTTTATAAAATTCTTTGATTTTATAAATATTTTCTTTTATAAAATCCTTTGATTTTATAAATATATTATTTTCAATATACACTTTGAAAATTCCCTTTTCACATTCCGGTATTTCTTATGTTATTTAAAATACCAAATAACCATGATCGACATCATCTACACACCCATAATCAATCCCAGATTATATATCACATCATATATCACAATATATGAAAACAAACAGTATTATAAATATTGAGAAATCCTGTTGGATCCCTCCAACCTGTTTTCCCTACATCACAGATGTTAAACAATATAAATAACATCGATTTAATATTCCGATAAACAGAATCAATATTTGATTAACGATATATATATATATATATATATATATATATCATTATCTATAATTTCAAACACTAAATCGGCAATTCAACCAAACAATCATCACACAGCAATCAATCATCATTTATCAACACTAGATTATATTTATAAAAATATAAACTGATAGAGTTAGTGAGTTTTACTCAGATTGGTTGTTCATCATTAAATAACGATAACCGGTCGTTGATTCAAATCCGACAATTTATTTTGCTATAAATTGTAACGAGCACCAATTCACTCCGAATCAGTTCCATTGTGTAGCCCTCGTCCATACAATCCCAATGGATCTTGTTTTGCTGAATTCTGTTAACATATGAATAAGATATTTAATTTACAAGTTTTAATACTGTATTTTAAATAAAATACTTAGTTTATTTTCAAATTGGGCTTCACCTTGTCAAACCGGTCCAATATCCTGTAACGACCCAGGGATTTTCGACTCCGGAAATTGACACAAATACCAATGTCGACTATTCAGACATCGGAAATACCGGATAGTTAATAGAAAGAAGTTAGAGGGTGAGAATAGATAAGGTAGAACTATTAGAATAGAAGGAGACGAAGAACACAACAATATTAGAGTTACACGAATCTTACAGCGGAATGAATAAAATATAGTATACAAAATAACATTTGAAACACAAATCTATATTTCTATATTAGAGTACAACACTTACATCACAGCGGAAATAAATAATAGCTATAAAGTACTACTGAAGCCTCCTGCTCAAAGCTTCATCTAGTGTATCTGTAAATCCCGACTACTTGACTGCTCGTACAAATTTTGGGCACCCAAGAGTTTAGGGAAACAAAATAAATTCTGGTTCAATCATGGGACTGGTGTGAGTAAACTCCAAACATTTGTTTAACTTTTCAAAATCCTTTTCAAATGAAAAGATAACCGTAAGACCGATCCACACATAAATACGGATGGTTTTTACCTTACGATAACCTAAAACGTTTTGAAACCAATATTTTTCTGATATTATAATAATGTCTAATCAAAACCGCAGGCGCTTATTGGAGATTGGATTCCGACTATGACAAGGCATGGAACCACCTACCGATAGTGTATCTCTAGAGAGGAATATACTGGGTTCAACAAGAACCTCTTGCAACCTGGCCCACACATGACCGACCATACATTTCTCTTGAGTGTATCGAATATATTGTCACCTACAGTTGCTAGCAACATAACCGTTCCCGGGAGATACAGAAGCGGAAAGAAGTAACAAATATGAATATTCTCTAGATGGTGACAATACAACCTAATGGGGGCGACCCACTTAGCCATGCTGCCTGCCCGATTTTTCTCATTTCCCGGTTGATGAGGCTTGAGGTCATAACGTATCTTTTGACAGATCTCACCTCCAATTTACTTTGAATGCCGCATCGTCATACCCGCCAAATTACAAATTGATTTCCCCAAAAATATCATGGGTATAATGCTAAGAGAAATGAATTCCTCCGCCACCAAATGTGGATACGTTTGAAGCGATCAACTTATGTGATCCATTAGATATACTCTGCCAGATATTCGTCCATCCACGTTGTCCTGGGACTGGACAAACCGAAGGCACTATTCTGTAAATCCATCTTAGGAAATTTCTACCTAGGATCGCCAAAACAGCCCTTGCACAACTCCGTCTTCAATTATCTTCGTCATATTTGATTCGCAATGCTAATGCCCATACAGAGTGTTTTCAGATAATGAATCTAATCCCGGTCTCTCCGTATTGACGACGGAAAAATGGACAAAAACTTTGATAGTCAGTGATTTAACTATCAAAGGAAAACAAGTGTGCAAACAACGGTTGTATTTCCAAATAGAAATCTTACCAAGCAAATCATCAATCACCACTGATCCCTTTTTAAATTAATTTATCATTTATTTATTCATTTCCCGATTTTCCATTTCCATATATTCGTAAATCCTTATTTTCTATATTAGAAAATATACGTTATTAATCATAGGAAAACATTTCCATATTTGCTCCCATATCTTATTTCCTATATTAGAAACTGAATTGAGATCTCATTCAAAGAGAAAGATAGCAAATATCTGGAGTTTCTTTTTTTATCCAATACGGATGATTCGATCCGCAAGGACCATGATTGGGAATTGTTTGATTGTCTTTCTCCGAGGAAGAAGCGAAACATAATCAACTTGAATTCGGGAGAGCTATTCGAAATCTTAGGGAAAGACTTGATTTGTTATCTCATGTCTTCTTTTCGTGAAAAAAGACCAATTGAAGGGGAGGGTTTCTTCAAACATTTCTGATTCTTATTTGGAAAACATTTTCAAACTCCTTCATTTGGATTTAAACAGATGTTTAAATAAAACAGCGCTACGCCGACTCGAACCATTAACACTTATTAACTAAATTCAATTAACTAACCTTCACTATCTAACTTTAACCATTCCTTAGTTAAAAATGGAGTCAATCAAGTTGGGGTATAACTACCTCTCGGTCCTTAATTGAACAATATTTCTAACCTCGAAATAGACAAAGTTCACCTTTTAAATCTTTAACAAACTTCCTTACGTAACTCTCAGATTCTATTTATGAATCCACTTCTTTTACAAAAATCATTTGATTTTAACGATAGTATTATAATCCCTACTTTCGAAATAATTAACTTTAAAATAACTTTTATTTCTTAAATTGAATAAATAAATAAATGATTTATTTAATAAACAAATCTTAATTTAAAAAATAGAAAGTAAATAAACTTTCCTACATTCGATATAGTTGAATCCCAATGTATAATTCTCTCTCAAATAATCTCTATTCAATAATTCTCTGTCGAATAACTCTATTCGATAACTCTTTCGAATAAAATATATTCGATTATCTCTCTTTCGAATGAACTATATTCGATAATATCTCTTTTGAATAAACTATATTCGATAACTCTTCTTCGAATAAACTATATTCGATAATATCTCTTTCGAATAAACTATATTCGATTTATTCTAAATTGATTAACTCTAATTGATTAACTCTAATCGATTAACTCTAATCGATCAACTCTATTTAATTTACTCTATTCAATTTACTCTATTCAAATAACTATTATTTGAATAAATAATTTTATTTTAAATCCTATTTCCTATCTTATTCAAATTCCCATTTGAATTTCTGTTTCAAATCCTAATTTTCCTTTATAAATGTTTTAATTTATAAATAACTATTTTAATCCATCATTCACATCGAATGTGAAAAATATTTCTTTTATATATCAATTCAGTTTGATTTAATATTTAAAGATAATACTCCATTTCCAAATTCTAGTTATACTTTTATTTGTATAATATTTCTACAAATCCTCCTTTTAACTTCTAACAGTTAAAATCTCATTTAAATTCCCTTTTATAAATGTTGAATTCAAATTCTATTAACCTATCAGTGTTAAAACCGATTTCCACTTCTTTATATAAATTCAGATTTATATATTCAAATTATCCAATGATAAATATTTTTCTTAATTTATAAGCATCATTTATAAATTAATCTTCTCAATTTTATCTGTTAAAAACAAATTTCCATTTAATTATACTTTAAATAAATCTTTTCCACTTATTCTCTTTTATAAAATTTTATTCATTTTATAAAATACTTCCTTTTTTAATGCACTAGTTATTTCCCAAATATTTACTTTTCTAACTATCCTATTTATTTTCCAATATTCCCTTTCCAATTCTATTGTAAATGTTTTACAAATATTTTTTTCCTTTCAATTCAATTTGTAAATGTTTTACAAATATTTCCCTTTCAATTCTATTTGTAAATGTTTTACAAATATTTCCCTTTCACTTCTATTTATTTTACAAATAATTCTTTTTATGAAATCCATTGATTTTATAAAATACTAGAATTCAATATCCACTTTGAAATTCCTTTGTATGATTCTACTTATTTTCCCAATAAATATTTCTTTATGATTCTATTTATTTACTAAATAAATATTCCTTTTATAACTCTATTTATTTTCTAAATGAATATTTCTTTTATAAAATTACTCGATTTTATAGATATTTCCTTTTATAAAATCCTTTGATTTCATAAATATTTCCTTTTCAATATACACTTTGAAATATTTCCTTTCTACATTCCGGTATCACCTATGGTATTAAAATACCAAATCAAAGGATCAATCATCATCCAACACACAAAATCAATAACAGATTATACACCACATCATATATCACAATATATGCAAACAGTAAAATAAATGTTGAGGAATCCAGTTGGATCCCTCCGAACGGTTTCTCTACATCCACAGATATTAAACAATATAATTAACATCAATTTCATTTCAACATGAAATATTCTGATCAACAGAATCAATATTTAATTAATGATATATATATATATATAACTATATTGATATTTTAACTAATCAATTAGCAGTTCAACCAACCAATCAACACATAGCAATCAACCAATATTTATCAGTTCTAGAAATATGTTATGAAAATATAAACTGAGTAGAGTTAAGTGAGATTTACTCACATTGGACTATCATCGTTAAATAACGATAATTGTCACTTGATTCAGATAGACAATTTATTTTGTAATAAATTGCAACGAGCTCCAATTCACTCCCAGTCAGTTCCTTGTGTAGCTGTCATCCATACGATCCTAACGGATCTGACCGTTCGCAAAACTGATAAATTATGTAGAAGTTATTACATTTACAAGTTATATGAATATTTTATATTAATTAAAACTTAAATTCTAATTTTAATTGGGCTCACCATGTTCTTACCCGGTCCAAACAAAAAAGAAAGCCCACCTCTTAAAAATCCGTTACTTCTTCTTCCACCCGGGATTTCACGAACCCGTCGCTCCCTTATTCCCATGGCCATTGCTCCTACATCTGTTCAGAAACGCTCCTCCAAAACTTCATGGATCTACAAACAAAATACACCAACATCTCCCTCTTTCCACCCTCTTTCTACTTATATCCAAATCAAAGAACTCGATCCTCATTTCTCGACTGTGTTCAAACAGGACTCGTGATTTTTTGTAGTTCGAAGCCCCTTAAAACTGACCACCATTAACCCTATAAAATTCAAGCTAAAACCACTACTCTCCTTCTCATCAAAATCCGCAACTCCCTGGCCTGTCCAAGTTGACCTCGATCGTCATCTTCCTGACATGGTTTCAGACCAAAACCAGTAGCTCATCAATAAGATGCGACATATATTGTCACAAAATCCAATAAAACTTTGCACACAGAAGCCATTTAACCTCCTCAATCCCATTATGAACTCGAAATCCTGGATTGAAGCTCACTTTTCACAAACTCCGTGAACCCTAGCTCACGTTAATACTTTCCAACGAACAGGCAAATGTTCCTAATACCCCAAATTAATATGAAACTGAAGAGAAAGTGATGGAGGTTGCAAATATATTAATTACAAGATTTATAGATTTCCTGTGATTTGATCTTAATTTTCAAACTACCCTGTTAGCTGAAAAGAAAAGAAAATATGAAGAAGTAGCGGCGTGGAAAGCATTGACCAGCCACTGAAAAAGATTAGGGTTATGAAATGGTAAGGGATATATACAGTGTAGGTTTAATATTTTTATAATCAATTTAATATTAAAATTTAACTAGTCGCTATATGTACTTGTTGTTTAAAAATTCAAACGATCACTTATATTGTCCAATTTCAATGAAAATGGACATACGGCTACAGTTTGACATTACGGACCCAATGAAACTGGTTTCGTCGAATTCCGACTCCGTTTGCTCACACAGCGTATTTTTAACCATCAAAATGGTGACTGTTTTTCATATTAAAAATCCGTACGGCCACACACTGACCCAAAAATCAAGAAAATTGAAATCTAGCAGTAATATAATATTCCGGATCCAACAAAATTAGTCTTGTCAAAAACGGAGCTCGTTTGCAAAACTGGTTATTTTTAAAGCTCTAAATAAACCCATTTAAATATAAATATATTTAAAAATAATTAAATTAAATATTTATAAGTAAATATTATCGTATATATATTCACAGTATATATCATACAACTCCAAAATATTCTTATCTGAATTTCTAACTCGACATTTCAAATCCAGATTAAATCAGTATTCAATTTATTTTGAAAATCCTTTTATAATATAACTAAATCATTATAAAATTATAAAGGAATTCCATAGCGACTTTTCAAAAATTTGATTTGGACATAACACACAATCTACATGACAAAATCTCAATTTTTCTCTTCCATTAGAAAAATATACTTCACCAGCTTCGAACGTTTCTTGTTTCATAGAAATCCGATTTAAAACGGATTATGTATATTCAATTGAAGTTCGAATCGCCAAATTACGAACTACATCACCATTCGAGCTCGATTATAATTATAATATAATTGTACGTTCAACTGTCGTTTATATAATATATTCGTTAATTTAATTCAACTCATTACTCAATTATATATTATAAATGATCCAATTCACACAATATTGTGAATTCCACTATTTCCGGTTATTTCGGAATTAAATATATTATTCTATTATTCATATTAATTAAGTATTCAATACTATTTAATTAAACGACCATTTAAACCTCTAATCACTATTTAAATGATTAAATAAATTAATTACTATACCGTAAAAATACGGGACATTACACATCCTAACCAACCTGTGTTCCCTATATTAATCTCCCCCCCGACACGAGCTTCAAACATGTTTCTCATTCATGAACACCACCAACTCGATTCCTTTTCATTTCTCGTTTCCATAAACTTGCTTCCCTCTCCGCATATCTCTTTTCCAAGAGTACTCACATACGATTCAAGGACACCAACCACTTTATCAAGTTAACAATATTAACCATTCCCAAATTTCTTAATTAGTCCACTGCATCCCTTCTTCTTCAATATATACAAATCGCAGTTTTCTGTAAACCGAAATATTGAAGACAATTTTAAACCTTAATAGCAACAACACATTTATGAATTATTTATAAACAAGTACAAACAACACATTATTCCCAAATTAATTTTAAACCTTAATCGCAGTTTATTTACAGCAGGGTACCAAACCATTTTGATCTGAAAACACCTCAAACTATGCAAACAGACGCGGTTTCCCTTCCTTAATGCAAGTATCAACTTCGATTCTCAAATTAAGACCTATCGTTCGCAAACTCTTGAACCCTAGCTTGCTGCGTGTAAATTAGAACTCCATAAATCTGCTCGAGTTGCTTAGAATTCATACCATCTTGTAGAAAAATCCTTTACAAGCTCAACAATACTAGTTTTAGGATTTATAAAATTTATTCGAATTTCAATTGATTTTTGAAGACTGGGTTTTCACGTTTTTATTTTCTGGTTGCAGCGGAAATATGATTGACTATAGGAATGAATGATTTTAGGTTTAGAGAATTAGTGGGGATATTTATAGAAAGAAAATATATTTTTTATTCCATTTTATATTGATTTTTAATCAACCGTTGTTTGTACTTGTTGTTTAAAAATCCATGTGATCACACACGATGTTCAACTCCAATGAAAATGGACACATAGCTACAGTTTGACATTACGGACCCAACGAAACTTGTTTCGTCGAATTCCGAGCCAATTTGCTCACACAGCGTATTTTTAAAGTTAAATTATCGACTGTTTTTCACATTAAAATCCCATACGGCCACATACTGACTCCAAAAATCACGAAAATTGAAATCTAATTATAATTTAATATTCTGGATCCAACATAATTAGTTTCGTCGAAAACGAGGTCATTTGCAAAAATGGCCATTTTTAAAGCTCTAAATAAACTCATTTAAATATTAATATATTTAAAAATAATTAAATTTAATATTAATAAATTAATATTATCATATATATTCACATTGAATATAATACAGCTCCAAAATATTCCTATCTGAATTTATAACTCGACATTTCAAATCCAGATTAAATCAGTATTCAATTTATATTAAAAATCCATTTATAATATAAATAAATCGTTATAAATTATAAAGGAATTCCATAGCGACTTTTTGAAAATTTCATTTGATCATAAATAAAAATCTACTTGATGAAATCCCGATATTTCTCTTCCATTAGAAATATATACTTCACCAGCTCTGAACGTTTCTTGTTTCATAGAAATCTGACTTAAAACAGATTCTGTATATTCAATTAAAGTTCGAATTGCCAAATTACGAACTACCACGCCATTTCGAGCTCGATTATAATTATAATATAATTTATACATTCTTACGCTGTTTATTAATTAGAATCGTCATTATAATTCAATTCTAAACTGAATTAAATTTGTTAAATCATCTGATTCACATAACATTTCGAATTCTACAATTTCCGAAAATTTCAGAAATTAAATACATTATTTAATTATTAATATTAATTAAATATTCAATATTATTTAATTAAACAACCATTTAAATCTCTAAATCTCTTTTTAAATAATTAAATAAAATAATTATTATACCATAAAAATACGGGATGTTACATTCTTCCCATCTTAAAAAAATTTCGTCCTCGAAATTGCTAAGGTAGAAAACAAACCATATTAACTGGGTTAAAAATTATTTGTTTACTTCTTAGCTCCAGTTTCACTGTACCAATTAATTTCAATTAAATATTACTTTATTTTGAATAACTAAAATTTTCAAAAATCCTGAAAATTTTCTAACAACTTAATTTTTTTGAAAATTTCGCCAGCATCTCCTTTGTACGGCTCAACCGGTGCAACTACAACTCACCTCTCTAGGCCTCTCCAACCCAAAAGAAAATCAAATAGCCAAGCACTTGCCACATCGGCTCATAAAAATCTCATACCCATATGAAATATAATTTTTTACCTTTTTATCGGGCATTCAACTCTGTTACTTTCACTTGCCACCAATTCAGCATATACCAATGTCATCCCAATCAATCTCTAATCAATTCATTCTCAAACCAAATCATTCGCTCATATCCAAGTCGAATTCCATTCGAACCCCAATCTCAAATTCCAAACTCTTAACTTATCAACTCAATTCCATTCCAGTTTATTCTCTAATCAAATCCAGTTTTATTTAACTTATTTCAAGTTAATTTCTAATTTATTTATTTATTTTTACCATCTTAATCTATTTAACTTCATAAGTTGAATTTAAATTCCGGGGTTTTATTTCAAATCAATTTGAAATCATAATAATAATTCAAAACATTTGAATTTCTGAACAACTTGTTTCCTCCAAACAATTCAAAAACAATCTCCATGGTAGTAATTTGTCACTTAGAACTCGAAAATGAACACCGATGATGATGCGCAGTCATCATCGGAATTATTTTCCAGCGACCGAAGTGAGCTCAATACTATCACTTTCAAAATACATTTTTAAATACTTCCATTTTGAAATCTATTTTCAAAATGCCATTCACAATGCTCGTACAACAATATAAAATCACCCAGGATTTTAAAATTCTCATATATTTAATCTGATCCATTAACAAATACTTTTTTTCCAAATTTTCAGAGTTGTAATTTCAATTCTGATTTAAATTCAGATTCAATTCATTTAATAACACTTATCCGAATTCTGATTAGTTATTTACATAGCCATTTCACTCTTTATAATCTTATTCGATTATAATAACAACCAATATATCTAATATATTATAATAATTCCAATATAAATCCTTTATATCAAAATATAATTTGGGTAAATTATTTCATTTACCCTCTTTTCAAAACATACAGTGTCGGTTCATCGTATTCAAGTGTTTATAAATCCCTACCAATACAGTGGATCAAATTGATCGACCAGGATTCATAAACAACTCAATCAATAAATCTCCACAATATAAAACCATTTTTATATCAAATAACAAATATGTTCACTTGTATATATACACTCAACTCAATCTAGGGTATTACTAACCCCATCTCTACTGAGTCACGCCACAGAGGCAAGGTAATTACTTAACCTTCAGCTCTGATACCACTGTAACGACCCGGGAATTGGCGACCTTAGTAATCGACATAAGCTCAATATCGACTATCCAAGCATCGGAAATACCAGATAGTTCATGAAAGAAAATAGAGGGTGAGATAAGAAATGAAAGAAAGCTAGAATAGAAGAAGAAAAACAACATCAGATTAACACGAATCTCACAGCAGAACGAATAAAGTATAGTATACAACATAACTTTTAAATACAAATATGTCATTTGTATATACATATCACCATTAGAGTATAACACTTACATCACGGCGGAAATAATAATAGCTATATAATCCCGAATCCTCCAGCTCCAAGCTCTCTAAATATATCTGTAAAATCTCGACTATTTGGCTGCCCGTACAAATTTGGGCATCCAAGAGTTTAGGGAAAACAAAAAAAATAAACTCCGGATCATTCATAGTACTGGTGTGAGTAAAAATTTTAAAACAGTTTAAGAAAAATAAACGATATCTCATAAGACTACGCTGTATAACACGGAACGGGTTTTTCCCTTATGAGAATCTGAAACACTTGATTTAACTTTCAAAATCCCTTTGAAACAAACAATAATCTTTATATCAAAAATCCTTTTAATATTATAATAGTGTCTATCAACCACTATATAATAATCATTCAGTAGAATGCTTTCATCTCACGTTCCACATACATAATATATAATCAAAAACCGAGGGCGCTTATTGGGTAATGAATAATAACTGGCAAGGTATGGGGCCACCTTCCGACAGTGTATCTCTAGAGAGGAATACACCGGGTTTAACAAGAACATCTTGCAATCCAAGCTAAACATGACCGGCCACTTATTTCGCTTGAGTGTACCGAATATATTATCACCAACGGTTGGAATCATCAATCGTTTCCTGAAAGGGACAACATCGAATTAAATTATAGAAGCAAATGGAATTTCTCTAGATCAGGTGACAATACACCCTAATTCGCAGCTTACCACTTAGCCATGTGACCTACCCGATTTTATACCATTCCTTGTTCTGAGGCTAGAGGCCATAACGTCTAGATCACACTTTTATTTACTTTGAATGTCACATCGCCATACCCGTCAAATCACAAATTGCTTTCCTAAAAAATACAATGGGTATATAGCTAAGAGAAACGAATTCCTCCGCCACCAACGTAAATACGTTTGAAGAGATCAACTTACGCGATCTATTATATATACTCTATCAGACATTCTTCCATACAGGTTGTCCTGGGATTGGACAAACCGAAGGCACTATTCTGTAAACCTATCTTAGGCAATTTCTATCTAGGATTTGCCAGAACAGCTGTAACAACCCAGAAAATCAGAACCAATTTAATTTTTTTATTTTGGCAATTTTAACGAATTTTGAATATTTAAAAATGGATTATTTTAAATAATAACGACTAGAGACTTATTTTGAATAGAATTAGAATGAATAATTTTATTTTAATTATAAAAGGCATTGGAAATGGTGCGATAGTTTTTCAATTTCAAATTTCAATTTCAAATTTCAATTGAATGTACAGGATTCAAAATAAACCGGATTTTAGTAAAAACAGAAATATTAGAATCTATTTGAAAATATCTTTCCAATGAATCTAAGAAATCCAAATTTCATGGCGGGAATAAAAAGTTATACCCAGTTGAAAATTCAGAATAGTCGCTATGGAAATATAGCCCTTAAAATAGCGATTTTGCAAACGAGCTCCGTTTTTGACAAAACCACTTTGTTGGATCCGGAATGTCAAATTATTGCTTGGTTCCAATTTTCATAATTTTTGGAATCAATATGTGAGCGTGGCGGATTTAAATGTGTTTTGTCAATTTCAGTTTGAATTTAATCGACTGGAAAATGACCGTTTTTCAAACAGTCTCCAAATTCGATGAAATTAGTTTTGTTAGGACCATATAGTCAAAATATAGCCAGATTTATTTTTCTGGAACTTTTGGAGTCCATATGTGGCCTCAGTAAATTAAAATGTGCGTTTGAATTTAAAATATATTGATATATTTTAAATTAAATGAAAACTGATCGAAACAGTCGAATCAGCTTATAAGACGTATCCCATTTTGTTCAGAATGGGGGTATTTAGCTAGGGCGACAGTCGTCGAGTTCGATTTGGAGTTCGTGATGTTAAGCAACTAGTTTACGAATTAAAATAATAAATGAAATATATATATATATATATATATATATATATTGGGTTAAACCCTAATTGTTTCCCATCGAAGTCAAACCAGCTCAGCCTCCATCCGATTTCAAGGGTGGAAAACATTCAAAACATTACACGTTGATTCCTCTCAATCCACAGCAAATTAAAGGATGGTTTATGAACGAAGATTGAAGTACTAAGGGACGGCTTCGTTTAGGTACCAATTTGATTGCGATTGGTGGTCGGGGTTGCTCAAATTTCAAAGGGGAAGGGCCGCCATTCGCGGGCCAATCGTGGCACATGGGGGGGGGGTCGAGTTCAGCTCGATGGCGGGAGGAGGAAGGCGAAGTTGAGCTCTACGGTGTGGTGACCTCTGATCGGAGGCGCAACAAGTATGGTGGCTGGAATCTGCAACCCTAGATAACGACAATGGGTTTCCTCAATGAACCTGGAGTAAACGAAGATGAGGACGCGACCTTGGATTCTTTATTGAGGGTAAAAGGGGAATTAAAGGAATTAATTATTTAATTGTTCAATTTTTAAAACCAGTGTTTAAAATACGATAACTTTGTCATACGAGGTCCGTTTTACGAACCGTCAGTGGCGTTGGAATCATGACAGCAAGCACTACACAATGAAACTGACCAGGACAAAAACAGAGGAGATTTGAATTTTGGGCAAATTCAAATCCAAATTATTCAGAAATTCAGAAATAAAACTGACGGAGTGGATCCCAATGTAAGAACTCTCTCACTAAATTTTTTTGTACAGTTATTTAATTTATTTTATAACTACATATATGAATTGCTCCCCGTCGTCCACAAACCATGGACGATTTATTTGATTGTATTGCGTTGTGGTTGCGATGTGAATGAAATATATATACACGATGTGAATGAAATATATATATATATAATGTGAATGAAATATATACACACGATGTGAATGAAATGTTTATATGCGATGTATAAAATAACATATATACGATGTGAAAATGAAATATATGCATTGTAAAGCTAATATATATGCATTGTGAAATGATATATATATATATGAAATAAAAATATTATATATATATATATATGAAATGTAAAAATAATATATATATATATATATATATATATATATGAGATGTGAAAATAATATATATATCAAATGTGAAAATAATATATATATATATATTTGAAATGTGAAATCAATATATATATACATATGAAATGTGAAAATTATTTGATTGTTAAAAATATAATTTTTAACATATATATACACTGTATAAAATTGTCATGTATATGGAATATTCAATTTTGATATAAAATTGAAATGGAAGTTGGAATCGTTTTTAAAACGTATTTAAAACAATTTATAAAATAAGTTTTAAATGGAGATCGACGAAATATATAATATATATATATATTATATATTAAATGACCTGAGTAGAACACGCTGCGCAGCGACCGTTCGCGAATTTTGACTATTAACTTCAAATTGATGTAACAGGAGATCCGACCGTCGGATTCTCCTAAAACCAGAATCGTTGGGTTCGTATCGAAAAGAGCTTTCGAATGAATACAAGAGATTTGAAATATAACGGTTGGATTTGGAATTATGTCCAAATCAAATTTAGAAAAGGTCGATGTAAATGCAGTTCGGTGGCCGTTATTGGAAACCGATTGTATGAGCCTTGATAAAATTATTAAAAATATCAATAATTTGTGTAAAATCATAGTAAATGATTTGGAAAGATTTTGGATGAAAAATTCCGGTTTTAGGAAGACAAAAATATTTTTTATCTAAATGAACTAGTTATTAACTAGAATAAATATCCAATGTTTTTAAATATATACATTGGATTGAGAAATGGTTTTAAAATAACCAGAATTTTTCCAATATATAAATTGGAATGGATTTGAATGGAAATAATCTTTGGAATATTTCGATATTGGATTCCGCGATTGTAAAGATATTGTTGAGGAATTTGGAAGATATATATATATATATATATATATATATATATATTTCATTATTCCAATACGATATTTGTTGGTTTCAGAATTTGGTGTTGAATATAAGCCGATACTATTTCCAGAGTCTTGTATTTAATATCAAATTGGATTTTGGGTTTGTCGTGAATTGTGTCTTCATTAACACTGTTCTTAAACCCAATTGAGAAAAGATTAAATCTTTTAATTAAGATTTAATGAAGTTTACCAATTAAATAATATTTAATTGGAATTATATTGAAATTGGATTTTGGGTTTATCGTGAACTATGTTTAAATGACATTAGTTCTTTAACCCGAGTAAAAGCAGGATTAATTTCCAAAAAGTTGAACAATAAATAAGAAATGATTTTTCGGATTGAAACCAATTGGAGTTTGAATAAATCTTTAATTAGATTATGAATGAATAAATGGTGATTGAATTACCAAAACACGTAATGTGATTAAACTAAATTTACTTGGTTGTTGATATTGACTGAAATTGATTGTTTGGATGGTACTCGACCAGTTTATGAGCAGAATATGCTTTTACATTTAGCATTGGGTTGGGTAGAAATATTTGCATGCTAACATCTTGTGAAACACTTCACGATTTGACTATAAGGTGTTTATCGATGTTGTTTATTTCAAATTTTAATGAGTGATTTTGAAATGATATTTTCTTAAGTGAAAAGGAATGTATTCTCGATTTTGGATAGGGAATGTTTTATAAAACAGAAAGGATTTCGAGGCCTAAGCCCGATGATTTCTAAAATGATTTAGGAATGCGTTATGGTTTTACATTGTGGTTCATCGCGTATCCGATTAGTTGCTATTGATAACGTATCTGTTTGGTGGCAGAGAATTTATTCTCTTGCTTAACACCCTTCTTTGAGACGTACGAGCTCAAAGGTTATGTAATTAATAGTGAGTAATCATATGTGTGAATTGCTGATGTGAAGTACTATAGTTTGAAAGTACTTGTGATTATTATGTTGTGAAATTATTTTCCCCAATTCGGGATATAAAATGATTTAGCAAGTATGTGGCTAGAGATTGGGTGACCTGGACGACTAAAAGTATGGGCTGGATCTAGTGCCTTAGGGTGAGTGGTCAGCAGTGTAGCCTGCTCCATGTGTGGGAGGTGCGCGCACACACACACACACACACACACACACACACATATATATATCGAGTTGGAGGGGTGCTTACTGCCTTGTCTAAGGAAATATTCCCGATATTTGGTTGCATACTTGTTTGTATGCATTGTTATGTTTTGGAATTCATATTTCCAAACGATTTGGTTTGAGATCCCGAAGTGAAATCTACTTTGATATAAAAGTTAGATATGTATTTCAAATGATTTGAAATAGAAATCGGGAAATAAAGTCCAAACGAATAATTTCTGTAAATTGAATAGGATTTGGAAAATCTAAGTGTGGTGATTAATCTAAATGGGTAGATTGGGATATTGCATGTTGATTGATGCATAGTAGATCCATATCTCTATTACTGATTGTTGTTTATAAACTGGCATTCATGGTGGTAAACCTGTTCCACGTTAGCGGCGTGGTTCTGTGATTTGCCTTATCATTTATATATTTTTACTGTAGAGTTTCTCACACCAGTCCCATGACTGACCTGTAGTTTGCTTTTCCCTTGCAAACTTGGGTGCCCCTATTTTCCACACGGGCAGTCGAGTGGTTTGTTTTGCAGATATCCCATTTAACAGGATTCTGGATCGAAGCAAAAAGCTTTGTCCAGAGTATCGATAGTCTTCCGCTGTGTAGTTTATTTATTTTCCGCTGCATTGTATTACATTTGTTGTAAATTAATCTTCCGCTATATTATTTTTCGATATACTTTGATATTTTGTACTCTGTTGTAACATTATTATGATGTTTATAAAGGTCTTCTGTTATTTGTTCTGATGTGTTGTATGCCCAGAGTTAGCATATGCAGGATTCGAATGGTCTTGGTCGGTTTAGCGATCGATTGATTCCGAGCGAAATCCGTATCATTACGACAACCCTTGCACAAACTTAGTCTTCAACTATCTTCATCATATTTGATTCACAATGTTAATGTCCATACCGAGTGGTTTTCAAATAATAAATCTGATCCCAGTCTCTCCGTATTGACAACGGAAATGGTCAAAAACTTTGACGGTCGATTGTTCAACTATCAAAGGAAAACATGTGTACAAACAACGGTCGTATTTCCAAATGGAAATCTTACCGAGCAAATCATCAATCAACACTGATCCCCTTTAATTTAATTTGACATTCAATTATTCATTTCCCTATTCCCGTTTTCATATATTTGTAAATTCTTGTTTTCTAAATTTAGAAAATATATGTTATTAACTGTTGGAAAAACATTTCCATATTTACTCTCATTTCTTATTTTTTATATTATAAAACATTTCTGATTCTTTTTTGGAAAACATTTCCAAAACTCCTTCATTGGATTTAAAATGATGTTTAAATAAAACATCGCTATGCCAACTCTAACCATTACACTCATTAACTAGATTCGCTTAACCAACCTTCACTATTGAACCTTAACCATTCCTTAGTTAAAAATGAAGTCAATCAAGTTGGGGTATAACTACCTCTCAGACCTTAACAGAACAACATTTCTAACCTCGAAATAGACAAAGTTCACCTTTTAAATCTTTAACAAACTTCCTTATGTAACTCTCGGGTTCTATTTATGAATCCACTTCTTTTACAGAAATCATTTGATTATAACAATAGTGTTATAATCCCATGCTTCCGAAATATAATAACTTAAATATAACTTTTATTTATTAATTTGGATAAATAAACAAACAACTAATTTACTAATAAATAAATAAACCTTGATTAAAAACGGAAAGTGAATAGTACATCCCCGAATTCGATATAATCGAATTTCAATGTATAACTCTCTTTCGAATAATCTCTATTCGATTTAACTCTCTTTCGATTAACTTATATTCGATTTAACTCTCTTTTGAATAAATTATATTCGATTAACTCTCTTATAATACATTATATTCGATTAACTCTGTTCGAATAACTAATATTCGATTAATTCTCCTTTTTCTATCTCATTCAAATTCCCATTTGAAATTGAGACGACCCCAAACCACGTACTGACGGAGACAAGGGTAATCTTTGGAATATAACACAGAAACAAATAATAGCAGAACAAAATTAAATAAATACACCAGATAATGAACAATAGAAAATACTGGATAAAAATAATCATCAGTGGTACACAGTATACCGGATCTTACTTAGTACAAATACAGTTCAGCTATACGTAAATGTCTACAGCGGAAACAAACAAAATATGTACAATAGGAGCTGAACAGCATAAAAAGAGATAAATGATAGAATCCATCTTCAGCTCCAGCTATCCAGAGAAAGAACCAGCTAAACCTGAATACAAGGCTGCCCGTGTAGAAAAAGGGGGCACCCGAGTTTGAAAGTGAAACAAACTACGAGTCAGTCATGGGACTGGTATGAGAAATCTACTCAACACATATATAATTTGGCTAATCACAGGACCACGCCACTTTCGTGGAACGGGTTTATTCCATTGGATTGCCAGTGCTTTATAACAACTCTTTCTTTTAAACATCGTTATGCTTTTTATAAAAATGAAGCCATTATAAGACTCAGTTCCCATCACACAATGCAACGCAAACCGGAGGATAGAGTTTTTACCTTATAACGGCCAAAATATGCTTGATACGAATAAAACAAAGGCATTTGATATTATTGCTAGTGTTTATATGTTTCGAAAACAATTTCAAATCCTAACTATCAATCATAGACGACATGAGCGTCCCATGCCACTATGTCGCCAAATATCTATACAATCGAAACCGCACGATCACGTATTTGGAAATTGGATTTCCGTCATGAACCAAGGCAAAAGATAGTCCTTACCGAATTCGAGACAATCTAGCCCATGTCTCCGGAACAGCCGCAACTGCCCCTTGGGTCGTCAGGGCCGGTCCACCGATGTGGATTATTATGCCTGAACACTACGTCTCCCCACCCTTTGGGGCGTAAACGAGCCAATGAATGACTCCATCGGACCCGGATCGTCCGATCAAACCGAGGCGCCTCGCAACAGCAACAACCACACAGGTGAGAAGTATATAAATGTCAGGGCTGGTAGGTCACTGACACCACCCTAGCTAGAAAGAAACGCAGGCCCTCCCTGATGTCCTCTCCCGTTTCTGGTTCATACCGGGGTGTGAGGCTCGCGAATTTACCTTATACACAAAGCTACGTCATACAGGCGGTGCTTTGATCATCACCACAAGACTTTGCTTTTCAACAGATGCCCTGATCACTGCATCTTAGCATGCCACACAGGCAATTCATGCCATGCGACTGATGTCCATCGATATACAACCTCTGAGCTCGTGTGTCTCAGAGAAGGGCATTAAGCAAAAGAATAAATTCTCCGCCGCCAAACAGATGTATATTTAACAGAAATCAATCAACACAGAATAAACTCCAATGTCAGACACACAGTCCATTTACAAGTCCGTTCTGGGTCTGAACGAAACCGGAGGCACTAAATACCTCGCAAACCCATCGATCACCACGTACGTCTGGACGATCACCACTCATTATCCATATTTCGGGATGCCTCCCAATCAGGACCTCGGTTACCATCCAGACGAGGTGAAGATCTCCGGTCTTCGACCATCGTCTTTATCTTCCTTCGAATTTCAATCGTCGGTCAATTAATCGAAATGAGAATTAACTCGGCCTTTTCAAATAATTCACGTATATTTAGAATTTCAAATCAATTTAGTTCAATGGTTAAATCATTCGACAACACCAATTTTGTTCTTTAATGTAATTTTCACACCAAACACATTCAACCATCAAATACCACATAAATCGAGCAAATTCAGTTTATTTCCATTCCACATCGTTTATGATATTTTATAACGATTGATCACTATTTTTGTTTATTTTAAAATAGCCTATTTATTCAAAACGACGCTTCGGGCCATAACGCGGCCGTGGCGCTGTTTTTCTTCAGATTTGATTTACACATATCTGAAAATCTAACCGTTGGATCTTCACACAATTTACATCATTAGGAAGGTCTTTTCGAAACGAATCCAACGGTTGCAGTTTCGGGAAAATCCGACGGTAGGATCTCCCGGTACAATCGTTTGAAGTTTCGATTTCAAAATACGAACTGCAGCGTCGTTATTCGATTAAATATAATTATATATATATAAAAATATAATCGTTTCTGGCGCTGTTTTTCTTCAGATTTGAATTAAACATTCCAGACAATCCAACCATTGGATTCTTACAAAGTTGGTGCCGTCGGAAAGACATTTCCAAGGCGAACCCGACGGTTGCGGTTTCGGGAAAATCCAATGGTCGGATTCCCCGCACTTGTTGTTTGAAATCACGGTTTCAAAATACGAACTGCACGGCCACATTTCGTTTTAATTTTATTTATATATTTATATAAATATAGTTCATTCAATGATTTCAATATCGTTTTCACTTCAAATATTTCACTAACGCCTTAAAATTTTGGAAAATTTCGCCATAACCTCCCCTGCACCGGGAGCATCGGGAAATCTCAAATAGCTTCCCCGGTCCTTCTAATCTCAAAAAGAAAAAGCCAAGCGGCTAGCCAACAGGCTCATAAAATCATCACCCAAACAAAACAGTAAATGTGTACCTATTTGTCGGGCACAAAATTTTATTCCTCTTCTCTAGCCCCTTTGCTATAACCTGTTCAATGGATATGCATGTACATATATATAGTTCTTATCATTTATCATTTTCTATTCAACTTCATATTTGATTTCTATCTGGTTTAAAAACACCATTCATTCTAATGTTACATACATAGGTACAAATCATATCATTAGCTAATTAATGAATATTTCAATTCATATATTTTTATTTGAACAAGTGGCTATTTTTAACACTTCACATTTCAACGATTCATGCATATAATAAAAATGTGATTTTTATTGTAAAACAACTCATTTCAAAACACTATTATTTTATATATTTCATATTGGTGATAAAAATAGGATTTTTCTTATAAAACAATTTCTTTCAAAACGATATTATTTTACACAGTTCATATAGTCGATAAAAGGTGATTTTTATTATCAAACAATTTATTTCAAAATATGAATACCATTCAACACATGAATTTCAAATCAACGAATGAATATCGATTCAACACATGAAGGTTTTCTATAGTTTCTATATATAGATAAAAATGTGATTTTTATATTTAAAACGCGAATACCATTCAACACATGAATTTCTAATCAACGAATGAATATCAATTCAACACATGAAGGTTTTCTATTTCAATGAATAAATATAGTTTCAGCAAATGAAAATAATTCAAACATATGAATATTATTCAAAATATCGGCAGCATAACGGCAGGGTAGTTAAAACCGGGACCGTCCCTAGTACGGCTCCTCGCTCTACCTTAAAACCTCGCGGTTTTTGACAATGGGGATCATGCATCTAGTTCGCACGCAGGCGGCATGTATATTTATTTCATTTCCACAAACTAATCCTATGTGGTTTCAACCAAATATTTTTCAACCACAAACGGGTATTTTTCAACCTCAATCAATCAACATCAACCACAAACAATCCCAAACAACCATTCGCTATCAATCAATTTTCACAACAATTTCAACCAATAAATATCGTCCATGGTTTGTGGACGAGGGGCGTGTATATATATATTTATATATAGCAATTCACTTTTATTTCAACACATACATAATTTTTACAACGCATATACAACTTATACATCGACCGTACAACTTGTACAACGCTTATACATGAGGTGTACAACGCTTATATAACTCATACATCGACTATATAATTTTTACATCGTAGTTTTCCATATAGTTTATAAATTAGAAATCTCACATTTCACATTTCGTATATATATACAATTCACAGTCACAACATAATCAAATAAATCGTCCATGGTTTGTGGACGTATGTGAACAGTTCAGATATGCAGTTATAATATAAATAACTGTACAAGAAAATTTATAGTGAGAGAATTCTCACATTGACCGGTTTTGAATTTTCCTCAATTTCTAATTCGCTTCTTTTCTGATCTAGTCCATTCCATTGTGTAGAGCTCGTCCTCACGGTTACAACGAACTCAGTTTCGTCAGATCTTGATTATGTTCGAAGAAGTTATGGCTAATTAATCATCGAATGAATTAATTAACATAATTAATTTAATAATTAGGTTTAGTAAACCTTAATAACACTTAGAAACCGTTGCCCTTAGTTAATCTTCTTCCTGGAGAATCTCGATCCCGTTCGCCAGCTAGGGCTGGACTTCATCGTCGCCACGATGGGCCAGAGGCCGATCAACCTCCACCATGTCGCGCGACTCCGCCATCGCTACCCACGGCCGCCACCACGTCAGACTCGAAGTCACCCCTGCGTCGTAATTTTGTCACGAACTCCGGCCCTTTGGGCTCCGAAATCGAACACCACGGATCGTATTATTCCATCAAAGCCGTATGGATGGAGAGAGCTCGAAGTGCTGAATTATTTTCGGTTTGGAATTGGTTGAAATTCGAAATGGATAAGTGGAATTAGAGGGAGGAAGTTTCGATCATTCCTGGCCACTGAACGATACTGGCGGCAGAAGATAAGTGAAAGGGTAGGGTTTTAATTGGGGGGAGGGGGGGTTTATAGAAAATGTTTTTATATTATCTTATTTATTTATTTCGTTTAAATGTGATTTTTCAAACGAACACCATGTCGAACCCAACAAGTGACGCCCCTAGCTAATTAGCCCCATCCCGAACACAATGGGATATGGTTCGCAAGCCAATTCGGCTGTTACGATCAGTTTTTCTTCAAATTAGAGTATAAAACATTTAATTTTCAAATTTGAACGTACATTTCAATTTGCCAGGGCCACAAACTAATTCGAAAAATTTCAGAAAAATAAATCTGGCCATGTTTTGATGGTACGGTCCCAACAAAACTAGTTTCGTCGAATTCTGAGACTGTTTGCAAAAAGACCCATTTTTGGTCGATCCAATTTAACTGTAATTGACCAAAACACATTTTCCTTTGCCACGCTCACATACTAGCTTCCAAAATTATGAAACTTGAAACCTAATAATAACTTCACATCCCGGATCCAACAAAAGTGGTTTCGTAGAATTCCGAGGGCGTATGCAAAATGGCCAATTTCACGGGCTATATAAATTCCATAGCGACCGTTCTGAAAATTCATTCGGCCATAACTTTTGCTTTCCGCTATGAAAATTCGATTATTCAGATTCGTTAGAAAGGTATTCACTAACAGATTTAAATATTTTTGGTTTCACTAAAATCCGTTTTGTTTTGCACCCGGTATAGTCCGACAAAGTTTGAATTCAATTTTTGAAACTGCAGCGCCATTTCAGGCCTTGTTTATAATTATAATTAATTATATTCGTTTTCAGTGGTCGATTCAAACTCACTTTTCATCTTACTTATTTAAAATATTTATTTTAAATATTTAAAATCCATTATTTTAGCCAACAGATTTTCTGGGTCGTTACAATCTCCCCTACTTAAAACTTTTCGTCCCCGAAAAGGAACAAAGTCGAAAGTGGTTTGATAAATCTACAATCACACAACACAACCAACAATCAAATCGTTTTAACCTTTCAAAAATATACTGATCAACTTCTATACTCTTTTTTTTTCATTCAGACTATAGAATTTAAAAGTGCACATCCATGAAAAGAAAATAGCAACAGAATAGAGAATTAAATGGTAATGCAAAGTATGGTAAATGTACCTTGCACCTGAGTCAATCAGAGATATCCACTCGACATCTAGGATAAGCTTTCTGAATGCTCTCCTCAGTTTCCCAAGTACAATCTCGCGGATCTCCACTCCATTGCACTTTGACTAAGCGAACCTTCTTGTTCCTCAGCTCTTTGGTTTCTTTGCCTATTATCTTTAGCGGCTCTCTTCTCATAGCTAATTCTGGGGTTATTTCAATGTCATGTTGAGCTGCTTCTTCCACGATCAAATCTGGATCATGAACGTGCTTTCGAAGTTGAGATATGTGAAATACATCATGAACTCCAGGCAACCAATTAGGCAGTTTGACCCTATAAGCGAGAGTACCGATCCGTTCCAGAATAGGAAACGGACCAATAAATTTAGGCGCCAACTTTCCAGTTTTACCGAACCGGATAACTCCTCTCATCGGCGATACTTTCAAATATACATAGTCGCCAACTTCAAAGGATATATCTCTTCTTCTTCTATCGGCATAGCTCTTTTGTCGGCTTTGAGCGGCGAGTAATCGCTTCTTAATAAAATCGACTTTTTCGACAGCTTCTCGAATCATATCAGGCCCTAACATAAGTCTATTTCCAGGCTCGACCCAACAAGCAGGAGATCGGCACGGTCTACCATACAATGCTTCGAATGGCGACATTGTCAGACTCGCCTGGTAGCTGTTGTTATATGAGAATTCAGCCAAATGCAGATGGTCTTCCCATGATCCACCGAAATCTATAACACAAGCCCGCAATAGATCTTCTAAAATTCGATTCACCCTCTCAGTCTGACCGTCTGTCTGAGGATGATAAGCGGTGCTTAAGTTCAACTTTGTTCCCAACTCTACTTGAAACGCTTCCCAGAATTTGCTAGTGAATATTGTATCTCTATCACTGACTATACTGAGTGGCACTCCATGTAGTCTAACTATTTCCCTGAAGTATATCTGCGCCAGACTCTGAGCGGTTCTATTTGATCTGACAGGTATGAAATGGGCGGTCTTCGTGAAGCGATCTACGATCACCCAGATACTGTCATTTCCTTTTCTGGTCCTGGGCAGACCGTCAATGAAATCCATAGAAATATGTTCCCACTTCCAACCAGGAACTTCTAGCGGTTGTAATAATCCAGCCAATTTCTGTTGGTCGCTTTTGACTAGCTGGAAAGTAGGGCATCGGCTAACGTATATTGAAACGTCTCTTTTCATAGCCTTCCACCAGAATGTTCGTTTGAGATCGTTGTACATTTTGGCCACACCAGGACGGATACTCAGCTTGGACTTATGACACTCGTCTAACACTTCCCTTTTTAACTCTGGGATATCAGGAACACAAATCCTTCCTTTCAACCTCAAGGTCTCATCGCTATCTATTTGAAAACACGAGGGTTCGCCTTTCTGAATCCTTTTGATCATATTTTTAATAAAGTTATCCTCCTTCTGAAGAATAGATATTTTGTCAATCAAGGAAGTCGTGATAATAAAGCTGGCGATCATTACATTCTTCCGGCTCAGAGCATCGGCCACGACGTTGGCTTTCCCTGGAGTATATATAATTTCAAAGTCATATGCTGCAAGGAACTCTAGCCAACGTTGTTGCCTCAGATTTAGGTCTTTCTGAGTGAATAGATACTTTAGCGACCGGTGATCTGTAAACAGTTCAAATCTCTCGCCCAGAAGATAGTGTCTGCAGATTTTCAAAGAGAATATGATAGCCAATAACTCAAGATCATGAGTTACATAGTTTTTCTCGTGCGGCTTCAATTGACGGCTAGCATAAGCAATCACTTGTCCTCTTTGCATTAATACTGCGCCAAGGCCTTCTCTGGAAGCATCAGTCCAAACTTTTAAATCTTGGTTGCCGTCGATGATGGTTAACACTGGAGCAGTTGTTAATCTCAACTTTAGCTCTTCAAAAGCCTCCTAACTTTCTGGAGTCCATTTGAACTTAGAATGCTTCTTTGTAAGCTTCGTTAAGTGACCAGATATCTTCGAAAAGTCTTTAACGAACTTCCGATAATAGCTAGCCAATCCGAGAAAACTGCGGACTTCAGTGGGGGTACTGGGCTGTTTCCAATTCTGAATGGCTGTGATTTTACTTGGATCCACAGCGATTCCTTCTTTCGATACAACATGGCCCAGAATTTTCACTTCATCCTGCCAGAATATACATTTGGAAAACTTGGCTTTCAATACATTCCTTCTGAGGATTTCTAGGACCTGTTCCAGATGCTTTTCATGTTCGGCCTTTGATTTAGAGAAGATTAGAATATCGTCAATGAAAACCAGAACAAATTTATTCAATACTCCTCTGAATACTCTGTTCATCAGATCGATGAAGTAAGCTGGAGCGTTACATAAGCCGAACGGCATTACTAACCACTCGTAGAATAAGTCTGGGCCTCTGAACGTTGTCATTGGAACACACTCTTCGGCAATTCGAAGTTGATGGAATCCTGTAGCTAGGTCCATTCGTGAGAATACTTGTGCTCCATTTAATCGATCCAACAAATCATCAATCCGCGGCAATGGATACTTGTTCTTTATTGTCTGCTTATTCAGATCACGATAATCCACACATAGACGTAGAGTACCGTCAGATTTTGGGACAAATACCACGGCTGCACCCCAATCAGAGAAACTAGGCCTGATCAGACCTTTCCATACCAGATGTCGTGTTTGATTGTCTAATTCCTCCTTCTCTTTCAAGGACATTCTTCGAATAGCGTGAACCACTGGCCTTGCATTGGGAATCAAAGCAATCTTGAAATCTATTTCCCTTTGCGGAGGTAGGCGAACAACTTCTTCGAACAGATCCGCATAGTTCTTGACGACATGAATATCTTTCACTAAGTCGGGAATATTCTCTGTGACTTCAGGGACATTTTCTATTTGAGCTGGAGAAACATTCAAAGCTGCCCAGAAGTCTTTTCTATTAGATTTCTGACCTTCACAGGGGATGGTTATATAATTTCCTGATTTAATCCTAGCCCTAACAACTCTTTCGGCGCATCTAACCTCTGCTTCATGTTTGGTTAGCCAATCCAATCCCAGAATAAGATCGAATTCATTAAAATTCATAACGATAGAGACAGTAAAGAATTTATAGCAGGAAAAAGAGACAGGTACTGCACAAACCCAACTGAGATCGATGGAACCACCGACCGGATTTCGAACAGTCATTGGTTCTTTGAGCTTCTTCAATTTCAGATCCAATTTCTTGACTGCACTCTTTGCAATAAAGCTTCGTGACGCGCCTGTGTCAAACAGTACTTTGACTGGAATGTTTTTGACAGTAAGCGTTCCTTCTAAAACATCAGATCTTTCCGGACTATCTGAGGGTGCTGACGTTTCTGCAACTTCATTTACATGAGCCTCTTGGGTCTTTTTCAATAGCCAGTAATCTTGCTTTACATGACCAACCTGTTGGCAGAGATTGCATTCTCTGCTTTCCTGAAGCTTTTCGCCGGATTTAAATCCATCATTCTTTCGTTTCTTCGAGGATTTACAATTCCCTTGCAAATGACCTTTCTTATGGCAGTTATTGCATATGGCAGTCGTTGCTGGTTCTTTTTCGGATCTGGCCCTTTTTCGATTAACTTTGGGCTCCTTACCGACTTCAGACATTGTACTTGCCTCAGGACGATCAGTTTCAGACTCAATTTTATTACTAGAGCTAACCTCTTCTTCGTACTGTAGCATACCTTTCTTGTCTAGATCATCGTTCTGATAAGCCATGTGTATCATTTCAGAAAAGGGGAGCTTCACGTTCCTCATTACACTGTTCTGATATTTTCTCTGAAGCCCGGTAATAAATCTTAGATTTTTCCTCTTCGGATTCTCAATTAGATGAGGAGCAAAGTGGGAAAGTTCATTGAATTTCTTATGATATTCTGGGATGGTCATATCACCTTGTATCAAATAAGAAAATTCATCACATAATCTCTTGGTTGCTTCGGGAGGAGTAAATCTTTCCAGGAAAATCACTTTGAATCTGTCCCAGGTGATATCACCTTCTGGATTATCCTTAATAACCGAATCCCACCAGAACAAAGCTTCGTCTTCGAGTGCCCAGGAGGCCAGTAATCTTTTCTGGTCATCCCTCAGCTTTAATGCTTCGAAGATTTTCTCAGCCGAACGAATCCAAGCTTGTGTTTTCATAATAGATTCTTCGCCCGAGAATGGCTTTCCACCGAGATTTCTATATTTCATATATAGGGCTTCAATATCCGGGTCAGTATTACTTCTTCTATTTCTGGCACTCATTTTCGAGTTCTTCTGCAAATAGCAGATCAAGTGTCAGGTCAACCGAAAAGGTATTTTTAAAATATAGAGATAAATACTTCAAATGTAAATGTGTCTATCGAGGTGTAATTTCATTCTGCTTTACTCATACTAGGATATTACTGATCCTATCTGTATAGAGTTACCCGTCCTAGAACACTACTGGTTCTATTTCTGACGAGTTCGTTCAAATGTTATATTCCAGAACTAAGCTTAACCAAAGCTCTGATACCACGTTGAGACGACCCCAAACCGTGTACTGACGGAGACAAGGGTAATCTTTGGAATATAACACAGAAACAGATAATAGCAGAACAAAATTAAATAAATACACCAGATAATGAACAATAGAATATACTGGATAAAAATAATCATCAGAGGTACACAGTATACAGGATCTTACTTAGTACAAATACAGTTCAGCTATACATAAATGTCTACAGCGGAAACAAACAAAATATGTACAATAGGAGCTGAACAGCATAAAAAGAGATAAATGATAGAATCCATCTTCAGCTCCAGCTATCCAGAGAAAGAACCAGCTAAACCTGAATACAAGGCTGCCCATGTAGAAAAAGGGGGCACCCGAGTTTGAAAGTGAAACAAACTACGAGTCAGTCATGGGACTGGTATGAGAAATCTACTCAACACATATATAATTTGGCTAATCACAGGACCACGCCACTTTCGTGGAACGGGTTTACTCCATTGGATTGCCAGTGCTTTAAAACAACTCTTTCTTTTAAACATCGCTATGCTTTTTATAAAAATGAAGCCATTATAAGACTCAGTTCCCATCACACAATGCAACGCAAACCGGAGGATATAGTTTTTACCTTATAACGGCCAAAATATGCTTGATACGAATAAAACAAAGGCATTTAATATTATTGCTAGTGTTTATATGTTTCGAAAACAATTTCAAATCATAACTATCAATCATAGACGACATGAGCGTCCCATGCCACTATGTCGCCAAATATCTATACAATCGAAACCGCACGATCACGTATTTGGAAATTGGATTTCCGTCATGAACCAAGGCAAAAGATAGTCCTTACCGAATTCGAGACAATCTAGCCCATGTCTCCGGAACAGCCGCAACTGCCCCTTGGATCGTCAGGGCCGGTCCACCGATGTGGATTATTATGCCTGAACACTACGTCTCCCCACCCTTTGGGGCGTAAACGAGCCAACGAATGACTCGATCGGACCCGTATCGTCCGATCAAACCGAGGCGCCTCGCAACAGCAACAACCACACAGGTGAGAAGTATATAAATGTCAGGGCTGGTAGGTCACTGACACCACCCTAGCTAGAAAGAAACGCAGGCCCTCCCTGATGTCCTCTCCCGTTTCTGGTTCATACCGGGGTGTGAGGCTCGCGAATTTACTTTATACACAAAGCTACGTCACATAGGCGGTGCTTTGATCATCACCACAAGACTTTGCTTTTCAACAGATGCCCTGATCACTGCATCTTAGCATGCCACACAGGCAATTCATGCCAGGCGACTGATGTCCATCGATATACAACCTCTGAGCTCGTGCGTCTCAGAGAAGGGCGTTAAGCAAAAGAATAAATTCTCCACCGCCAAACAGATGTATATTTAACAGAAATCAATCAACACAGAATAAACTCCAATGTCAGACACACAGTCCATTTACAAGTCCGTTCTGGGTCTGAACGAAACCGGAGGCACTAAATACCTCGCAAACCCATCGATCACCACGTACGTCTGGACGATCACCACTCATTATCCATATTTCGGGATGCCTCCCAATCAGGACCTTGGTTACCATCCAGACGAGGTGAAGATCTCCGGTCTTCGACCACCGTCTTTATCTTCGAATTTCAATCGTCGGTCAATTATTCGAAATGAGAATTAACTCGGCCTTCTCAAATAATTCACGTATATTTAGAATTTCAAATCAATTTAGTTCAATGGTTAAATCATTCGACAACACCAATTTTGTTCTTTAATGTAATTTTCACACCATACACATTCAACCATCAAATACCACATAAATCGAGCAAATTCAGTTTATTTCCATTCCACATCGTTTATGATATTTTATAACGATTGATCGCTATTTTTATTTATTTTAAAATAGCCTATTTATTCAAAACGACGCTTCGGGCCATAACGCGGCCGTGGCGCTGTTTTTCTTTAGATTTGATTTACACATATCTGAAAATCTAACCGTTGGATCTTCACACAATTTACATCATTAGGAAGGTCTTTTCGAAACGAATCCAACGGTTCCAGTTTCGGGAAAATCCGACGGTCGGATCTCCCGGTACAATCGTTTGAAGTTTCGATTTCAAAATACGAACTGCAGCGTCGTTATTCAATTAAATATAATTATATTTATATATATATATATATATAATCGTTTCTGGCGCTGTTTTTCTTCAGATTTGAATTAAACATTCCAGACAATCCAACCGTTGGATTCTTACAAAGTTGGTGCCGTCGGAAAGATATTTCCAAGGCGAACCCGACGGTTGCGGTTTCGGGAAAATCCAATGGTCGGATTCCCCGCACTTGTTGTTTGAAATCACGGTTTCAAAATACGAACTGCACGGCCACGTTTCATTTTAATTTTATTTATATTTATATATTTATATAAATATAGTTCATTCAATGATTTCAATATCGTTTTCACTTCAAATATTTCACTAACGCCTTAAAATTTTGGAAAATTTCGCCATAACCTCCCCTGCACCGGGAGCATCGGGAAATCTCAAATAGCTTCCCCGGTCCTTCTAATCTCAAAAAGAAAAAGAAAAAGCCAAGCGGCTAGCCAACAGACTCATAAAATCATCACCCAAACAAAACAGTAAATGTGTACCTATTTGTCGGGCACAAAATTTTATTCCTCTTCTCTAGCCCCTTTGCTATAACCTGTTCAATGGATATGCATGTACATATATATAGTTCTTGTCATTTATCATTTTCTATTCAACTTCATATTTGATTTCTATCTGGTTTAAAAACACCATTCATTCTAATGTTACATACATAGGTACAAATCATATCATTAGCTAATTAATGAATATTTCAACTCATATATATTTATTTGAACAAGTGGCTATTTTTAAAACTTCACATTTCAACGATTCATGCATATAATAAAAATGAGATTTTTATTGTAAAACAACTCATTTCAAAACACTATTATTTTATATATTTCATATTGGTGATAAAAATAGGATTTTTCTTATAAAACAATTTCTTTCAAAACGATATTATTTTACACAGTTCATATAGTCGATAAAAGGTGATTTTTATTATCAAACAATTTATTTCAAAATATGAATACCATTCAACACATGAATTTCAAATCAACGAATGAATATCGATTCAACACATGAAGGTTTTCTATAGTTTCTATATATAGATAAAAATGTGATTTTTATATATAAAACGCGAATACCATTCAACACATGAATTTCTAATCAACGAATGAATATCAATTCAACACATGAAGGTTTTCTATTTCAATGAATAAATATAGTTTCAGCAAATGAAAATAATTCAAACACATGAATATTATTCAAAATTTCGGCAGCATAACGGCAGGGTAGTTAAAACCGGGACCGTCCCTAGTACGGCTCCTCGCTCTACCTTAAAACCTCGCGGTTTTTGACAATGGGGATCATGCATCTAGTTCGCACGCCGGCGGAATGTATATTTATTTCATTTCCACAAACTAATCCTATGTGGTATCAACCAAATATTTTTCAACCACAAACGGGTATTTTTCAACCTCAATCAATCAACATCAACCACAAACAATCCCAAACAACCATTCGCTATCAATCAATTTTCACAACAATTTCAACCAATAAATATCGTCCATGGTTTGTGGACGAGGGGCGTATATATATATATATATATATTTATATATAGCAATTCACTTTTATTTCAACACATATATAATTTTTACAACGCATATACAACTTATACATCGACCGTACAACTTATACAACGCTTATACATGAGGTGTACAACGCTTATATAACTCATACATTGACTATATAATTTATACATCGTCGTTTTCCATATAGTTTATAAATTAGAAATCTCACATTTCACATTTCGTATATATATACAATTCATAGTCACAACATAATCAAATAAATAGTCCATGGTTTGTGGACGTATGTGAACAGTTCAGATATGCAGTTATAATATAAATAACTGTACAAGAAAATTTATAGTGAGAGAATTCTCACATTGACCGGTTTTGAATTTTCCTCAATTTCTAATTCGCTTCTTTTCTGATCTAGTCCATTCCATCGTGTAGAGCTCGTCCTCACGGTTACAACGAACTCAGTCTCGTCAGATCTTGATTCTGTTCGAAGAAGTTATGGCCAATTAATCATCGAATGAATTAATTAACATAATTAATTTAATAATTAGGTTTAGTAAACCTTATTAACACTTAGAAACCGTTGCCCTTAGTTAATCTTCTTCCTGGAGAATCTCGATCCCGTTCGCCAGCTAGGGCTGGACTTCACCGTCGCCACGATGGGCCAGAGGCCGATCAACCTCCACCATGTCGCGCGCCTCCGCCATCGCTACCCACGGCCGCCACCACGTCAGACTCGAAGTCACCCCTGCGTCGTAATTTTGTCACGAACTCCGGCCCTTTGGGCTCCGAAATCGAACACCACGGATCGTATTATTCCATCAAAGCCGTATGGATGGAGAGAGCTCGAAGTGCTGAATTATTTTCGGTTTGGAATTGGTTGAAAATCGAAATGGATAAGTGGAATTAGAGGGAGGAAGTTTCGATCATTCCTGGCCAATGAACGATACTGGCGGCAGAAGATAAGTGAAAGGGTAGGGTTTTAATTGGGGGGGGGGGGTTTATAGAAAATGTTTTTATATTATCTTATTTATTTATTTCGTTTAAATGTGATTTTTCAAACGAACACCATGTCGAACCCAACAAGTGACGCCCCTAGCTAATTAGCCCCATCCCGAACATAATGGGATATGGTTCGCAAGCCAAATCGGCTGTTATGATCAGTTTTTCTTCAAATTAAAGTATAAAACATTTAATTTTTAAATTTGAACGTACATTTCAATTTGCCAGGGCCACAAACTAATTCGAAAAATTCCAAAAAAATAAATCTGGCCATGTTTTGACGATACGGTCCCAACAAAACTAGTTTCGTCGAATTCTGAGACCGTTTGCAAAAAGACCCATTTTTGGTCGATTCAATTTAACTATAATTGACCAAAACACATTTTCCTTTGCCACGCTCACATACTAGCTTCAAAAATTATGAAATTTGAAACCTAGTAATAACTTCACATCCCGGATCCAACAAAAGTGGTTTCGTCGAATTCCGAGGTCGTATGCAAAATGGCCAATTTCACGGGCTATATAAATTACATAGCGACCGTTCTGAAAATTCATTCGGCCATAACTTTTTCTTTCCGCTATGAAAATTCGATTTTCAGATTCGTTAGAAAGGTATTCACTAACAGATTTAAATATTTTTGGTTTCACTAAAATCCGTTTTGTTTTGCACCCGGTATAGTCCGACAAAGTTTGAATTCAATTTTTGAAACTGCAGCGCCATTTCAGGCCTTGTTTATAATTATAATTAATTATATTCGTTTTCAATGGTCGATTCAAACTCACTTTTCATCTTACTTATTTAAAATATTTATTTTAAATATTTAAAATCCACTATTTTAGCCAATTTAAATTTTTTAAATTGGTTCAGATTTTCTGGGTCGTTACAGAAATCCTATTTTAAAAACCAGTTTTCCTTATAAATGTTTTAATTTATAAAATATTCATTTTAATCCATTATTCACATCAAACATGAAAAATATTTCTTTTATATAATCCATTAAGTTTGATTTCGTATTTTAAAATAATACACCATTTCTAATTTCTATTTATACTTCTATTTGTAGAATTATTCATATGAAATCTCCTTTTTATTCCTAACACTTAAATCTCATTTATAATTCCCTTTATAAATGTTGAGTTCACATTCTATTTAAAATATCGGTGTCAAAACCCATTTCTAGTTCTCTGTATAAGTTCAGACATATATATTCCATTTATCACATGATAAATATTTTATTTAATTTATAAAACATTATTTAAAAATTATTCTTCTCAATTTATCTATTTAAACAAATTCTATTTAAAATCTACTTTAAATTAATCTTTTCCATTTATCTGTTAAAACCGATTTCCATTTAATATTCATTTTCCACATATTTACTTTTATAAAATTCTATTCATTTCCTAAATATTTCGTTTTATAAAATTCTATTCATTTTATAAGTATTTCCTTTTATAAAATCCTTTGATTTTATAAATATATTATTTTCAATATACACTTTGAAAATTCCCATTTCACATTCCGGTATTCCTTATGGTATTTAAAATACCAAATAACCATGATCAACATCATCTACACACCCACAATCAATCACAGATTATATATCACATCATATATCACAATATATGAAAACAAACAGTATTATAAATATTGAGGAATTCTGTTGGATCCCTCCAACCTGTTTTCCCTACATTACAGATGTTAAACAATATAAATAACATCGATTTCATTTCAATATGAAATATTCCGATTAACAGAATCAATATTTGATTAACAATATGTATAGCATTATCTATAATTTAAACCACTAAATCATCAATTAACCAAACAATCATCGCACAACAATCAATCATCATTTATCAACCCTAGATTATATTTATAAAAATATAAACTGATAGAGTTAGTGATTTTTACTCACACTTGTGTTTCATCGTTAAATAACAATAACCGGTCGTTGATTCAGATCCGATAATTTATTTTCTATAAATTATAACGAGCTCCAATTCACTCCGAATCAGTTCCATTGTGTAGCCCTCGTCCATACGATCCCAATGGATCTTGTTTTGCTGAATTCCGTTAACATATGAATAAGATATTTAATTTACAACTTTTAATACTGTATTTTAAATAAAATGCTTAGTTTATTTTCAATTTGGGCTTCATCTTGTCAAACCAGTCCAATATACTAACTAACCCGTGTCCACTATATTCATCTCCCCGCCCCGAGATTCAAACATGTTGCTCATTTATGAACACCGCCAATTCGATTCCTTTTCATTTCTCGTTTCTATAAACTTTCTTCACTCTTGGCACATCTCTTTTCCAAGAGTACTCACATACGATTCAAGGACACCAACCACTTTATCCAGTTAACAATATTAACCATTCCCAAATTTCTTAATTAGTCTACTACATCCCTCCTTTTTCAATATATACAAATTGTCGTTATCTGTAAACTGAAATATTGAAGACAATTTTAAAATTTAATAGCAACAACATATTTATAATCTAATTATCAGTTAAAGAAAAATTTAACCACTGTTTAGAACTTAAACCCTCTCCCCTGAATCATCTTCCCTAATCAGTTTCAAAGCCGTGCATAGTATTTCTTCATGACGTGTTATACTCCAACTCAACTCCCACTTCGCTCTAATAGAAATCACAAAAAAAGAAACAATCATCCACTTCAACTCCTTAATCCCGTCATCATCGCGATACAGAACTCGCATAACCTCCCTGAGTTGTGATCTCAAATTCGTTCATGTCATTTACAGTAGGGTACCGAACCATTTTGATCTGAAAACACCTCAAGCTATGTAGACAGACGCGGTTTTCCTTCCTTAATGCAACTATCAACTTCGATTCTCAAATTAAGACTATCATTCGCAAACTCTTGAACCCTAGCTTGCTGCATGTAAATTTGAATTCCAGAAATCTGCTCGAGTTAGTTAGAACTCACATCTTGTAGAAAAATCCCTCACAAGCTCAACAATACTAGTTTTAGGATTTATAGAATTTTATTCGAATTTCAATCGATTTTTGAAGAATGGGTTTCCACATTTTTATTTTCTGGTTGCGGTGGAAATATGATTGACCAGAGAAATGAATGATTTTAGGTTTAGAGAATTAGTGGGGATATTTATAGAGAGAAAATATATTTTTTTATTCCATTTTACATTGATTTTTAATCAACCGCTGTTTGTGTTTGTTGTTTAAAAATCCATATGATCACACACGATGTGCAACTCTAATAAAAGTGGACATACAACTACAGTTTGACATTACGGACCCAACGAAACTTGTTTTGTCGAATTCCGAGTCTGTTTGCTCACACAACGTATTTTTAAAGTCAAATTATCAACTGTTTTTCACATTAAAATCCCGTACGGCCACATACTGACTCCAAAAATCATGAAAATTTAAATCTAACAATAATTTAATATTCCGAATCCAAAAAAATTAGTTTCATTGAAAATGGAGGTCGTTTGCAAAAATGGCTATTTTTAAAGCTCTAAATAAACCCAATTAAATATTAATATATTTAAAAATAATTAAATTTAATACTAATAAATTAATATTATCGTATATATTCATATAGAATATAACACAGCTCCAAAATATTCCAATCTGAATTTATAACTCGACATTTCAAATCCAGATTAAATCAGTATTCAATTTATGTTGAAAAATACATTTATAATATAAATAAATCATTATAAATTATAAAGGAATTCCATAGCGACTTTTCGAAAATTTGATTTGATCATAAATAAAAATCTACCCAACGAAATCCCCATTTTTCTCTTCCATTTGAAAAATATACTTCACCAGCTCCAAACGTTTCTTGTTTTACAGAAATCCGACTTAACACGGATTCTACTATTTCCGAAAATTTCGAATTCACACAAAATTTCGAATTCTACTATTTCCGAAAATTTCGAAAATTAAATACATTATTTAATTATTAATATTAATTAAATATTCAATATTTTTTAATTAAACAACCATTTAAATCTCTAAATCTCTTTTTAAATAATTAAATAAATTAATTATTATACCGTTAAAATACGGGATGTTACATTCTTCCCCCTTTAAAAAAATTTCATGCTCGAAATTGCTGAGGTAGAAAACAAACCATATTAACTAGGTAAAAAATTATTTGTTTACTTCTTAACTCCAGTTTCACTGTACCAATTAATTTCAATTAAATATTACTTTATTTTGAATAACTAAAATTTTCAAAAATCTTGAAAATTTTCTAACACCTTAATTTTTCAGAAAATTTCGCCAGCACCTCCTTTGTACGACTCAATCGGTACAACTACAACTCGCCTCTCTAGGCCTCTCCAGCCGAAAAGAAAATCAAATAACCAAGCGGCTTGCCACATCGGCTCATAAAAATATCTTACCGAGATGAAATATAAATTTGTACCTTTATGTCGGGCATTCAACTCTATTACTTTCATTTGCCACCAATTCAGCATATACCAATGTCATCCCAATCAATCTCTAATCAATTCATTCTCAAACCAAATCATTCGCTCATATCCAAGTCGGATTCCATTCGAACCCCAATCTCAAATTCCAAACTCTTAACTTATCAACTCAATTCCATTCCAGATTATTCACTAATCAAATCCAGTTTTATTTAACTTATTTCAAGTTAATTTCTAATTTATTTATTTTTGCCATCTTAATCTATTTAACTTCATAAGTTGAATTTAAATTCCAGAATTTGAATTTCGGGATTTTATTTCAAATCAATTTAGAATCATAATAATAATTCAAAACATTTGAATTTCTGAACAACTTGTTTCCTCCAAACAATTCAAAAACAATCTCGTTGTTAGTAATTTGTCGCTTAGAACTCGAAAATGAACACCGATGATGTTGCACAGTCATCATCGGAATTATTTTCCAGCGACCAAAGTGAGTTCAATACTATCACTATCAAAATCCATATTTAAATACTTCTATTTTGAAATAAATTTTCAAAATGCCATTCACAATGCTCGTACAACAATTTAAAATATCCCAGGATTTTAAAATTCTCATATATTTAATCTGATCCATTTACAAACACTTTTTTCCAAATTTTCAGAGTTGTAATTTCAATTCTGATTTAAATTCAGATTAAATTCATTTCATAACACTTATCCGAATTTTGATTGGTTATTTACATAGCCATTTCACTCTTTATAATCTTATTCGATTATAATAACAACCAATATATCCAATATATTATAATAATTCCAATATAAATCCTTTATATCAAAATATAATTTGGGTAAAATTATTTCATTTACCCTCTTTTCAAAAGATACAGTGTCGGTTCATCGTGTTCGAGTGTTTATAAACCCCTACCGATACAGTGGATCAAACTGATCGAGCGGAATTCATAAACAACTCAATCAATAAATCTCCATAATATAAAACCATTTTTATATCAAATAACAAGTACGTTCACTCGTATATATACACTCAACTCAATCTAGGGTATTACCAACCCCATCTCTACCGAGTCACGCCACAGAGCCAAGGTAATTACTTAACCTTCAGCTCTGATACCACTGTAACGACCCGGGAATTTGCCACCATGGTAATCGGCGTAAGCTCAATGTCGACTATCCAAGAATAGGAAATACCGGATAGTTAATGAAAGAAAATAGAGGGTGAGATAAGAAAAGAAAGTTAGAATAGAAGAAGAACAACAACATCAGAGTAACACGAATCTCACAGCGGAACGAATAAAGTATAGTATACAACATAACTTTTAAATACAAATCTATCATTTGTATATACATATCATCATTAGAGTATAACACTTACATCACAGCAGAAATAATAATAGCTATAAATCCTAAATCCTCCTGGTCCAAGCTCTCTAAATATATCTGTAAAATCCTGACTACTTGACTGCCCGTACAAATTTGGGCACCCAAGAGTTTAGGGAAAACAAAAAAAATAAACTCCGGATCGTTCATAGGACTGGTGTGAGTAAACAATTTAAAACAATTTGAGAAAAATAAACGATATCTCATAAGACCACGCCGTATAACACGGAACGGATTTTTCCCTTATGAGAATCTAAAACACTTGATTTAACTTTCAAAATCCTTTTGAAACAAACGATAATCTTTATATCAAAAATCCTTTTGATATTATAATAGTGCCTATTAACCACAATATAATAATCATCTTAGCAAAACGCTTTCATCTCACGTTCCACATACATAATATATAATCAAAAATCGAGGGCGCTTATTGGGTAATGAATTCCAACTGCAAAGGTATGAGACCACCTTCTGACAGTGTATCTCTAGAGAGGAATACACCGGGGTCAACAAGAACATCTTGCAACCAAAGCTAAACATGACCGGTCACTCATTTCGCTTGAGTGTACCGAATGTATTATCACCAACGGTTGGGATCAGCAATCGTTTCCCGAAAGGGACAACATTGAAATAGATTATAGAAGTAAATGTAATTTTTCTAGATCATGTGACAATACACCCTAATTGGCAGCTAACCACTTAACCACGCGACCTATCCGATTTTATACCATTCCTAGTTGTGAGGCTCGAGGCCATAACGTATAGATCACACTTCTATTTACTTTGAATGTCACATAATCATACTCGTCAAATCAAAAATTGATTTCCTTAAAAATACAACAGGTATACAGCTAAGAGAAACCAATTCCTCCGCCACCAACATAAATACGTTTG
The DNA here is from genome assembly GCA_030737875.1 of Allium sativum. Taxonomy (NCBI): domain Eukaryota; kingdom Viridiplantae; phylum Streptophyta; class Magnoliopsida; order Asparagales; family Amaryllidaceae; genus Allium; species Allium sativum. The sequence goes on from CM060918.1 coordinate 470,766,296, forward strand.
AAGAGATCAACTTGCGCGATCTATTAAATATACTCTATCAGACATTCTTCCATACAGGTTCTCCTAGGACTAGACAAACCGAAGGCACTATTCTATAAACCCATCTTAGGCAATTTCTACCTAGGACTTGCGAAAACAGCCCTTGCACAAACTCCGTCTTCAATTATCTTCATCATATTTGATTCGCAATGATAATGCCCATGCTAAGTGGTTTTCAGATAATAAATCTGATCCCGGTCTCTCCGTATTGGCAACTGAATTAGTCAAAAAAATTGATAGTCTATTGTTTAACTATCAAAGGAAAACATGTGTACAAACAACGGTCGTATTTCCAAATGGAAATCTTACCGAGCAAATCATCAAACAACACTGATCCCCTTTAATTTAATCTGACATTCAATTATACATTTCCCTATTCCCGTTTTCATATATTCAAAAATTCTTATTTTCTAAATTTAGAAAATAAGTTATTAATTATTGGAAAAACATTTCCATATTTACTCTCATTTCTTATTTTCTATATTATAAAACATTTCTGATTCATATTTGGAAAACATTTCCAAAACTCCTTCATTGGATTTCAACTGATGTTTAAATAAAACATCGCTATGCCAACTCAAAGCATTACACTCATTAACTAAACTCGCTTAACCAACCTTCACTATCGAACCTTAACCATTCCGTAGTTAAAAATGAAGTCAATCAAGTTGGGGTATAACTGCCTCTCAGACCTTAACTGAACAACATTTCTAACCTCGAAATAGATAAAGTTCACCGTTTAAATCTTTAACAAACTTCCTTACGTAACTCTCGGGTTCTATTTACGAATCCACTTCTTTTATAGAAATCATTTGATTATAACAATAGTTTTATAATCCCATGCTTTCGAAATATAATAACTTAAATATAACTTTTATTTATTAATTTAGATAAATAAACAAACAACTAATTTATTAGTAAATAAATAAAGAAATCTTGATTAAAAACAGAAAGTGAATAGTACTTTCCCAAATTATGTATAATCGAATCTCAACGTATAACTCTCTTTCAAATAATCTCTATTCAATTTAACTCTCTTTCGAATAACTTATATTCGATTTAACTCTCTTTCGAATAAATTATATTCAATTAACTCTCCTCGAATACATTATATTCGATTAACTCTCTTCGAATAACTAATATTCGATTAATTCTCTTTATTTTATCTCATTCAAATTCCCATTTGAATTCCTATTTCAAAACCCAATTTTCCTTATAAATGTTTTAATTCATAAAATATTCATTTTAATCCCTTATTCACATCGAACATGAAAAATATTTCTTTTACATAATCCATTAAGTTTGATTTCGTATTTTAAAATAATATCCCATTTCCAAATTCTATTTATACTTCTATTTATAGAATTATTCATATGAAATCTCTTTTTTATTTCTAACACTTAAATCTCATTTATAATTCCCCTTTCAAATGCTGAGTTCACATTCTATTTAAAATATCGGTGTCAAAACCATTTCTAGTTCTCTATATAAGTTCAGACTTATATATTCCATTTATCACATAATAAATATTTTATTTTATTTACAAAACATTATTTATAAATTAATCTTCTCAATTTATCTGTTAAAACAAATTCTATTTAAAATCTACTTTAAATTAATCTTTTCCATTTATCTATTAAAACCGATTTCCATTTAATATTTATTTTCCACATTTTTTCTTTTATAAAATTCTATTCATTTCCCAAATATTTCTTTTTATAAAACTCTATTCATTTTATAAGTTGTAACAACCCGAAAATCTGAGCCAGTTTAAAATTTTTATTTTGGCAATTTTAGCGAATTTTGAATATTTAAAATAGATTATTTTGGATAATATCGACAAGAAAATTTATTTTGAATATAATTCAACGTATATATTATATACGCCGTCGTTAGAATATAAATATTTATATATAATTATAAATAGAATTGAAAATGGCGCGGTAGTTCGATAATTCGATTTCAAACTTCAATTGAACATACCGGGTGCAAAACAATCCGGATTTTAGTGAAACCAAAAACATTAGGATCTAATTGAGAATATCTTTCCAACGAATCCGAAAAATCAAGATTTCAAAGCGGGAATCAAAAGATATGTCCAGCTGAAAATTCTGAATAGTCGCTATGGAATTCAAGCACTTAAAAATGGAAATTTTGCAAACGACCTCGGATTTCGACGAAACCACTTTTGTTAAATCCGTGATGTAAAGTTATTGCTAGGTTTCAAATTTCATAATTTTTCGAGTCAATATGTGAGCGTGGCAAAGGAAAACGCGTTTGACCAGTTTTAGTTGATTTTAATCGACTGGAAAATGGCCATTTTTCCAACGGTCTCAGAATTCGACGAAACTAGTTTTGTTAGGACCGTATCGTCAATACGAAGCTAGAAAATATTTTCGAGAATTTTTAGAGTTAGTATGTGACCCCAGTAAAATGAAATGCGCGTTCAAATTCAATATATAGAGTTATATGTTGATTTCGATGGAAACTATTCGAAACGATCGAATTAGCTTACGATACATATCCCATTGTGTTCGGAATAGGGGTATTTAGCTATGGACGACAGGCGGTGGGCCTCGTTTCGAGGTCAAAATAAAAAGTTGCTTTTTGAAAAAAATAAAATGAATTAAATATAAAATATATATATTTTCAGAAACCCCCCCTCTTTCTTGTTTTCACGAATCAGAAAAAAGAAAGAAAGAAGATGGAGCAGCCGCCACCACCCATCGTCGTGGGTCCCTCCGCCACCCTCCGCCTCCTCGCGCCACCTCCCATTGGCGAGCCCTCCGTCCTCCCTCCAACGCTCCCCTCAACGAAGCCCCGATACCCACGAAGATCACCTCCAGCGAAACCCAACCACCCAAGCCTCCACCCCCTCGCGCCGGCGATCCCCACCACCCACGACTGTCATTCCCTCCTCCGACCTCTTCTTCTCCCTTCTCCCCTTCTTTGAACCCCGTAACCCTAAATCTCCCCAACCCCTAGCCGCCGCTCCTCTACGTCGCAGGCCCCACCATGCTTCCGCTGCGCCACCAGTCTCCACCACCTGCAGATCACGGCGAACACCACCCAACCAGACCTCAGCGAGCGCCACATCCAAGCCCAAATCGAAGGAGACCGCTGCCCTAGCTTGGACCCGCCCTCGCCTCCATCGCACTGCACAGGGCTGGAATCACCGCGAGGCGCTGTAGTAGCTCTCCGACCCGTTCATCCCTTCCTCCACTGAAACTCACAGCTCTTCTCCGTCACGAGGTGAGTTTCTCTAAGTTGATTTCAACTAAAAACGGTTAGGAAAAAGGGAATGTTTATTTTACGTGACAAATCAGTTTTTAAAAATAAATACTTTGATTTGAAAATATAACATACTCTATTTTTGAAAACACAAAATAGCATGACTTTTGAAAGTATAAAATATGATTTTTGTAAATAAAAATAGCATTCATTTTGAAAATAAATAAAGCATTTTTTTTAAAATGTAAGCATATAATAAAGGCGAGATTTTTATACAGAGAAAGGCGATATTTTTAAGTAAAGAAAGGCGAAATTTTTATTGAATGTAAAAGTTAAAAATATAATTTTTATCGTGGGTAAGGAACAAAAATTTAATTTTTATATGGCAGAGCTTATAATTTTTTTTTTATAATATAAGATAGAAAATATAAAAATACGATTTTTATATATGTTGTAGCGAAAAGATTTGATCTTTATAAATATAGCAGAGTGATAAAAATGTGATTTTTAATGTGAACAGTGCGAATAAAAGTGCGATGGAATTGACGGGCAGCAAAACAGAATCCAGACCATTCAGAAGTAAAGAATGGAGGAGTGGATCCCTCGGTGAGAACTCCTCACTCCAATTTTTCTTTTCTAGTTATATATATATATACTAGGATGCAGACGGTGCTTAGAAGCACCCGACACCTTTGTTTGAAACCATGGATGTTTGGTTGATTTGTGGTTTGATTGTGATATTGGTTTGAATGTGGTTTGTGGTGTGAAAAATCGAATCGATAAATTGGTTAGGATTAGACGTGCGTCGTTATAAGGCGAAGGAGTAAGGCTAGGTTAGACCCTGCTCCAAATTTTGTGGTTTGAATAACGAAAGTGATTTGATTGATATGTGTATGACGTGGGCCATTATTAGACCGGGGATAAGGCGAGGCCTAATCCCGATTCTAGTATCGTGCCGTTATACCGCCGAAATTTTCTAAAAAGTGTTATAAAATTTAATTAATGAAAATAAATATTCATATACAAATCAGACGATTTGTTTATGTACACCCATTTTACTGATATGGATTGGGACGATAAATTTTACACATCGCCCAACTGCACAAATAAAATCTGTGTTTGATTGCTTGAAACCCCACACGGGTATTGGGATGATATTCGACGTACACTAATTCCGATTGTTTAGTTGTATGTCGATAGATTGATTGACAGGCTGTTATAAGCGTTGAATATTTATATTTGATGCTTATACAGTGTAGAATGCACTTTGGATGATGGTTGATTATTCATCGTTGTTGATATATACATGTGTTGTAGAAAATCCATATAATTAACATTATATGGTAATTGTTTGGGCCTCATTCCAGTTTTGAAATAGAAATATTTGAAATGAAATATTTGAATAGAAATATTTGAAAAAGAAATATTTGAAGTAGAATATTTGAAATTGAAATATATGAAGCCGCGTTGATAGATTGACGCCATTTTGACGTGAACGATATTTATATCGATTTTATTCAAATTGAATTGAAAACGAACAGAAATTGAATAGAAATGAATTCGAATAGAATTGAAATCGTTTTAAAATGAAAACGAACAGAAATTGAATAGAAATGAATTCGAATTGAAATTGAATTGAATTGAAAACGAACTGAAATTGAATTAGAAATCAATTTGAATTGAAATCAATTTAAAATGAATTTGAAATGAATTTATATTGGAATATTAAATTTTGATTTGAAATGGAATATGAAGTTGAAACCATTTTGAAAACGAATTTAAAAACGATTTATAAAATACGCTTTAAAAAGGTAATCGACGAAGTATATATTATATATAATGAATATATAATATAATGGCCTGAATAGAACGCACCGCGCCGCGGCAGTTCGCGAATTTCGACCATTTATTTCAAACGGACATTACGGGAGATGCGACCGTCGGATTCTCCTAAAACCGGAACCGTTGGGTTCGTATCGAAAAGAGCTTTCTAATGATTATTAGAAATTAGAAATCTAACGGTTGGATTTGGAATTATGTCCAAATTAAATTTGAAAAAGGTCGCTGTAAGTGCAGTTCGATGGCCGTTGATGGAAATCGACTGTACGGGCCTTGATAAAATTATTAAAAAAAGTAATAATTTGTGTAAAATCATAAGAAATGATTTGTGAAGAATTGGGATGAAAAACTCCATATTTGAGAAGACAAAAATAGTTTTTTTTTAATCGAAATGAACTAGTTTTGAACTAGAATTATAATTCTATTTATTTTTAAATAAATAAATTGAATTTGAAATGGTTTTGAAAATAACCAGAATTTCCAATGATTGCATTGGAATGGATTTGAATCGAAATTGTCTTCGAAATATTTCGATGTTGGATTTCGTGATTATACAGATATTGTTATGGAAATTTGAAAGATATATTTATATCGTTATTTCCAATACGACATTTGTTAATCGTAGAATTTGATATTGAATATAAGCCGATATATTTTCTATTCAGAGCCTTGTATTGAATATCAAATGTTATTTGGGTTTGTCGTGAATGGTGTCTTCACTAACACTGTTCTTGAACCCAGATGAGAAAAGATTAAATCTTTTTATTTAGATTTAATTAAGTGTACCAATTAAATAATATTTAATTGGAATTGAATTGATATTGATTTTTGGGTTTATCGTGGACAGTGTTTTAAATAACACTCGTTCTTTAACCCGATAATTAATGGAATGTGATTTTGGGTTTGTCGTGAACTATGTTTTAAATGACACTGATTCTTTAACCCAGTTAGCGATTAAAACTAAGTGGAGTTTTAATGAATCTTTAATTAGATTGAAAAGATCGAGAATGGAGTATCACCAGTTTTACTCCAGGCGATAGTTAAATCTTTAATTAGAATTGAATGTGAAATGGTAATTGAATTTACCGATAACACCGTGGTGTTAGATATGAAGTATTACCAGTTTTACTTCATGGGATGAATAGGTTGGGATTGGGAAATTAAAACAAATGATTACTTCGGTAAGGTTCGTTAATCCCGACTAGTTGAATGGATATTCAAAAGTAGATTAAAGAATAAATTAAAGAATTTTATCTTGGATGAAATTAATGGGAACCTTTCCCTATGAATGTGAAATTTAGAAACTAACTGTCGGTTAGCTAAGTAGAATGGTTTTCTGGATATTGATCTGATGTTGGTTTTGGCCTTCGGGGTTAATATTTGGGGAATTATTCTCTTGATTAATTTACGGTTAGTGACTGATGAATTGGAATGAGGCGTATGTTGTGTTTGTGTATCACTTATTTAAAATATACGCGAGTTATTCGGAAAGACCGGGTTTATCCCATTCTGAATAACTGATACGACGATAAGTCGAAGATGAAGACGATGGTCGAAGACCGGAAGTCTTCACGTCGTTTGGGTGATTACTGATGATCTTGATTGGGCTGTACACCCAAGAAGATGGAAACAGTTGGTGATCGTCCAGACGTACTTGGAGATCGATGGATATGCGGGGTACTAGGTGCCTCCGGTTTCGTTCAGACCCAGAACGGACTTGTAAATGGACTATGTGTCTGACATTGGATTTTAGTCCGTGTGATTGATCTCTATTAAATATATATCTGTTTGGCGGCGGAGAATTTATTCTCTTACTTAACGCCCTTCTCTGAGACGTACGAGCTCAGGGGTTATATATTGATGGATATCAAATGCATGGAGTGAATTGCCTGTGTGGCATGCCTAAGTGGCAATTGATCGAGGCTTCTGTTGAAAAGCAAAATCTTGTGGTGATGATCAAAGCATAGCCTTTGTGGCGTAGCTTTGTGTAACGTTTACTTCGCGAGTTTCACACCCGGTATGAACCAAAAACGGGAGACGGACATCAGGGAGGACATGCGTTTCTTTCTAGTTAGAAGTGGCGTCAGTGGTTTTACACGCCCTGACGAGTTTGACTTATGTGGTTGTTGCTGTTGCGAGGCGCCTCGGTTAGATCGGACGATTCGGGTCCGATGGAGCCATTCGTTGGCTCATTTACGCCCCAAAGGGCGGAGGGACGTATTGTTCAGGCATAATAATCCACATCGGTGGACCGGCCCTGACGATCCAAGGCCCACCTGAGTCTGGGTACTGAGACATGGGCTAGATTGTCTCGAATCGGTTGAGGACTATCTTTTGCCTCGGTTCATAGATGGAAACCCAATTTCCAAATACGACATCGTGCGGTTTTGATTGTATATATATATATGGCGACATGATATATGGTACCCATGCCGCCTATGATTGATACTTATGATTTGAAGTTGTTTTATACACTATGCACTTATTATAGTATCAAATGATTTGTTTTAAACGTACCAAGCATTCTTTGGTTGTTATAAGGGAAAACCCTATCCCCCGGCTTGCGTTGCATTGTGTGATAGGACCTGGGTCTTATAACAGCTTCATTTTTCTTTATTTAGCATTGCGCTGTTTGTTTCATGCACTGGTATTCTTGGGAGGAAACCCGTTCCGTGCTATACGGCGTGGTCCCTTGATTTACCTAACTTTAAAATAAAATAAAGATTAACTATTTTAGTTCTCACACCAGTCACATGACTGACCTGGAGTTTATTATTTCAACCTAAACTCTGGGTGCCCCTATTTTGACACGGGCAGCTAGTAGTTTTGGTTTTGCAGATTTATATTCACAGGATCCTGGTTTACAGCTGGAACGATATCCGGAAAGCTTTGTATCCGTATATCTCCTTCAGTTGTGTATTGTATTATTTTCCGCTGCTATGTGTTTAAATGTAATTTAAATCTCTGACATTTCTGTGTAATATTCATTTATACTTTGTATATTCTTGTAATCTGATGCATTGTTGTAATATACAATGAAATGTTCTTCCGTCTGCGTTCTGATTTGTCGTGTTCTCTAAACAATTCGTTCTTTCTCTCTCTCTTCGGAGACCAGGGAAGTTCGGGTCGTTTCATCGTGGTATCAGAGCTTTGGTTTACAGAGCTCGAGAACAAGACACATTAGAACCATACGAAAGAATTCATAAGATATTGGATTAGTTATATCCAATTAGAATGACTCGTTAGAGATAGGATCAGTAGTATCCTAGAACGAGTGTGAAGAGTATATCTTTCAAATGAAAACAATTTTGTTTTGAAATCTAAACCATTTTAAAACGTATTTGAATATTTTATTAGCATTGAATATGGACAATCCAATATATAAAGGTTTTGTATATACGCGTCATGAACGTATATTCGAAGTTTTAATATACTGGATAGATATAGGGTTACACTCTAGTCGCCCGGAGATGATATTGATGATAGCGATCGCATCATCAATATTTATGTTCGTGTTTCGAAGGTGTGATATCTATATATTTCCATTAGACTGGTGTGAGAACCAAAACTAATATAGATAAAACACATTGTTGTGAATTGGCATCAAAACATGATTTTCTGTATATATATCAAAATTATGAATTTGAAACGTTAAATTCACTAATTGATTGATGTTTGTGTTGTTTATTATTGGTTGATTAATTAAAATTTGAACCATTTAGTTCATTTGAATCAAATATTGAATTGTATTGAAATTGGTCGCATTTGCTTGCATATGCATATACTTACATTGAACAGGTCATAGCAAGGAGGCTAGAGCCGAAGAATAAAATTTGTTTGCCCGACAAATAGGTACATGTTTACTATAATTTACTGTTTTGTTTTGGTGATGATGATTTTATGAGCCAATTGGCTAGCCGCTTGGCTCTTTCTTTTTCTTTTTGAGATTAGAAGGACCGGGGAAGCTATTTGAAATTCCCCGATGCTCCCGGTGCAGGGGAGGTTATGGCGAAATTTTTCGAAAATTTAGGGTGTTAGCCAAATTTTTGAAATTTTAGAAAATTCTCAAAAACTGAAAAGTTGGAGAATGGAAGCCAGATCGAACATAGAGTTGATTAATCAAACCACTTTCGACTTTGTTCCTTTTCGGGGACGAAAAGTTTTAAGTGGGGGAGATTGTAACAACCCGAAAATCTGAGCCAGTTTAAAATTTTTATTTTGGCAATTTTAGCGAATTTTGAATATTTAAAATAGATTATTTTGGATAATATCGACGAGAAAATTTATTTTGAATATAATTCAACGTATATATTATATACGCCGTCGTTAGAATATAAATATTTATATATAATTATAAATAGAATTGAAAATGGCGCGGTAGTTCGATAATTCGATTTCAAACTTCAATTGAACATACCGGGTGCAAAACAATCCGGATTTTAGTGAAACCAAAAACATTAGGATCTAATTGAGAATATCTTTCCAACGAATCCGAAAAATCAAGATTTCAAAGCGGGAATCAAAAGATATGTCCAGTTGAAAATTCTGAATAGTCGCTATGGAATTCAGGCCCTTAAAAATGGAAATTTTGCAAACGACCTCGGATTTCGACGAAACCACTTTTGTTAAATCCATGATGTAAAGTTATTGCTAGGTTTCAAATTTCATAATTTTTCGAATCAATATGTGAGCGTGGCAAAGGAAAACGCGTTTGACCAGTTTTAGTTGATTTTAATCGACTGGAAAATGGCCATTTTTCCAACGGTCTCAGAATTCGACGAAACTAGTTTTGTTAGGACCGTATCGTCAATACGAAGCTAGAAAATATTTTTCGAGAATTTTTAGAGTTAGTATGTGACCCCAGTAAAATGAAATGCGCGTTCAAATTCAATATATAGAGTTATATGTTGATTTCGACGAAAACTATTCGAAACGATCGAATTAGCTTACGATACATATCCCATTGTGTTCGGAATGGGGGTATTTAGCTATGGACGACAGGCGGTGGGCCACGTTTCGAGGTCAAAATAAAAAGTTGTTTTTTGAAAAAAATAAAATGAATTAAATATAAAATATATATATTTTCAGAAACCCCCCTCTTTCTTGTTTTCCCGAATCAGAAAAAAAAAAGAAGACGGAGCAGCCGCCACCACCCATCGTCGTGGATCCCTCCGCCACCCTCCGCCTCCTCGCGCCACCTCCCATTGGCGAGCCCTCCGTCCTCTCTCCAACGCTCCCCTCAACGAAGCCCCGATACCCAAGAAGATCACCTCCAGCGAAACCCAACCACCCAAGCCTCCACCCCCTCGCGCCGGCGATCCCCACCACCCACGACCGTCGTTCCCTCCTCCGACCTCTTCTTCTCCCTTCTCCCCTTCTTTGAACCCCGTAACCCTAAATCTCCCCAACCCCTAGCCGCCGCTCCTCTACGTCGCAGGCCCCACCATGCTTCCGCTGCGCCACCAGTCTCCACCACCTGCAGATCACGGCGAACACCACCCAACCAGACCTCAGCAAGCGCCACATCCAAGCCTAAATCGAAGGAGACCGCTGCCCTAGCTTGGACCCGCCCTCGCCTCCATCGCACTGCACAGGGCTGGAATCACCGCGAGGCGCTGTAGTAGCTCTCCGACCCGTTCATCCCTTCCTCCACTGAAACTCACAGCTCTTCCCCATCACGAGGTGAGTTTCTCTAAGTTGATTTCAACTAAAAACGGTTAGGAAAAAGGGAATGTTTATTTTATGTGACAAATCAGTTTTTAAAAATAAATACTTTGATTTGAAAATATAACTTACTCTATTTTTGAAAACACAAAATAGCATGACTTTTGAAAGTATAAAATATGATTTTTGTAAATAAAAAGAGTATTTATTTTGAAAATAAATAAAGCATTGTTTTTAAAATGTAAGCATATAATAAAGGCGAGATTTTTATACAGAGGAAGGCGATATTTTTAAGTAAAGAAAGGCGAAATTTTTATTGAATGTAAAGGTTATAAATATAATTTTTGTCGTGGGTAAGGAATAAAAATATAATTTTTATATGGCAGAGCTTATAAAAATATTTTTTTTATAATATAAGATAGAAAATATAAAAATACGATTTTTATATATGTTGTAGCGAAAAGATTTGATCTTTATATATATAGCGGAGTGATAAAAATGTGATTTTTAATGTGAACAATGCGAATAAAAGTGCGATGGAATTGACGGGCAGCAAAACAGAATCCAGACCATTCAGAAGTAAAGAATGGAGGAGTGGATCCCTCGGTGAGAACTCCTCACTCCAAATTTTCTTTTCTAGTTATATATATATATACTAGGATGCAGACGGTGCTTAGAAGCACCCGACACCTTTGTTTGAAACCATGGATGTTTGGTTGAATTGTGGTTTGATTGTGATATTGGTTTGAATGTGGTTTGTGGTGTGAAAAATCGAATCGATAAATTGGTTAGGATTAGACGTGCGTCGTTATAAGGCGAAGGAGTAAGGCTAGGTTAGACCCTGCTCCAAATTTTGTGGTTTGAATAACGAAAGTGATTTGATTGATATGTGTATGACGTGGGCCATTATTAGACCGGGGATAAGGCAAGGCCTAATCCCGATTCTAGTATCGTGCCGTTATACCGCCGAAATTTTCTAAAACGTGTTAGAAAAATTTAATTAATGAAAATAAATATTCATATACAAATCAGACGATTTGTTTATGTACACCCATTTTACTGATATGGATTGGGACGATAAATTTTACACATCGCCCAACTGCACAAATAAAATCTGTGTTTGATTGCTTGAAACCCCACACGGGTATTGGGATGATATTCGACGTACACTAATCCCGATTGTTTAGTTGTATGTCGATCGATTGATTGACAGGCTGTTATAAGCGTTGAATATTTATATTTGATGCTTATACAGTGTAGAATGCACTTTGGATGATGGTTGATTATTCATCGTTGTTGATATATACATGTGTTGTAGAAAATCCATATAATTAACATTATATGGTAATTGTTTGGGCCTCATTCCAGTTTTGAAATAGAAATATTTGAAATGAAATATTTGAATAGAAATATTTGAAAAAGAAATATTTGAAGTAGAATATTTGAAATTGAAATATATGAAGCCGCGTTGATAGATTGACGCCATTTTGACGTGAACGATATTTATATCGATTTTATTCAAATTGAATTGAAAACGAACAGAAATTGAATAGAAATGAATTCGAATAGAATTGAAATCGTTTTAAAATGAAAACGAACAGAAATTGAATAGAAATGAATTCGAATTGAAATTGAATTGAATTGAATTGAAAACGAACTGAAATTGAATTAGAAATCAATTTGAATTGAAATCAATTTAAAATGAATTTGAAATGAATTTGTATTGGAATATTCAATTTTGATTTGAAATGGAATATGAAGTTGAAACCATTTTGAAAACGAATTTAAAAACGATTTATAAAATACATTTTAAAAAGGTAATCGACGAAGTATATATTATATATAATGAATATATAATATAATGGCCTGAATAGAACGCGCCGCGCCGCGGCAGTTCGCGAATTTCGACCATTTATTTCAAACGGACATTACGGGAGATGCGACCGTCGGATTCTCCTAAAACCGGAACCGTTGGGTTCGTATCGAAAAGAGCTTTCTAATGATTATTAGAAATTAGAAATCTAACGGTTGGATTTGGAATTATGTCCAAATCAAATTTGAAAAAGGTCGTTGTAAGTGCAGTTCGATGGCCGTTGATGGAAATCGACTGTACGGGCCTTGATAAAATTATTAAAAATAGTAATAATTTGTGTAAAATCATAAGTAATGATTTGTGAAGAATTGGGATGAAAAACTCCATATTTGAGAAGATAAAAATAGATTTTTATCGAAATGAACTAGTTTTGAACTAGAATTATAATTCTATTTATTTTTAAATAAATAAATTGAATTTGAAATGGTTTTGAAAATAACCAGAATTTCCAATGATTGCATTGGAATGGATTTGAATCGAAATTGTCTTTGAAATATTTCGATGTTGGATTTCGTGATTATACAGATATTGTTATGGAAATTTGAAAGATATATTTATATCGTTATTTCCAATACGACATTTGTTAATCGTAGAATTTGATATTGAATATAAGCCGATATATTTTCTATTCAGAGCCTTGTATTGAATATCAAATGTGATTCACTAACACTGTTCTTGAACCCAGCTGAGAAAAGATTAAATCTTTTTATTTAGATTTAATTAAGTGTACCAATTAAATAATATTTAATTGGAATTGAATTGATATTGATTTTTGGGTTTATCGTGGACAGTGTTTTAAATAACACTCGTTCTTTAACCCGATAATTAATGGAATGTGATTTTGGGTTTGTCGTGAACTGTGTTTTAAATGACACTGATTCTTTAACCCAGTTAGCGATTAAAACTAAGTGGAGTTTTAATGAATCTTTAATTAGATTGAAAAGATCGAGAATGGAGTATCACCAGTTTTACTCCAGGCGATAGTTAAATCTTTAATTAGATTTGAACGTGAAATGGTAATCGAATTTACCGATAACACCGTGGTGTTAGATATGAAGTATTACCAGTTTTACTTCATGCGATGAATAGGTTGGGATTGGGAAATTAAAACAAATGATTACTTCGGTAAGGTTCGTTAATCCCGACTAGTTGAATGGATATTCAAAAGTAGATTAAAGAATAAATTAAAGAATTTTATCTTGGATGAAATTAATGGGAACCTTTCCCTATGAATGTGAAATTTAGAAACTAACTGTCGGTTAGCTAAGTAGAATGGTTTTCTGGATATTGATCTGATGTTGGTTTCGGCCTTCGGGGTTAATATTTGGGGAATTATTCTCTTGATTAATTTACGGTTAGTGACTGATGAATTGGAATGAGGCGTATGTTGTGTTTGTGTATCACTTATTTAAAATATACGCGAGTTATTCGGAAAGACCGGGTTTATCCCATTCTGAATAACTGATACGACGATAAGTCGAAGATGAAGACGATGGTCGAAGACCGGAAGTCTTCACGTCGTTTGGGTGATTACTGATGATCTTGATTGGGCTGTACACCCAAGAAGATGGAAACAGTTGGTGATCGTCCAGACGTACTTGGAGATCGATGGATATGCAGGTTACTAGGTGCCTCCGATTTCGTTCAGACCCAGAACGGACTTGTAAATGGACTATGTGTCTGACATTGGATTTTAGTCCGTGTGATTGATCTCTATTAAATATATATCTGTTTGGCGGCGGAGAATTTATTCTCTTGCTTAACGCCCTTCTCTGAGACGTACGAGCTCAGGGGTTATATATTGATGGATATCAAACGCATGGAGTGAATTGCCTGTGTGGCATGCCTAAGTGGCAATTGATCGAGGCTTCTGTTAAAAAGCAAAGTCTTGTGGTGATGATCAAAGCACAGCCTTTGTGGCGTAGCTTTGTGTAACGTTTACTTCGCGAGTTTCACACCCGGTATGAACCAAAAACGGGAGACGGAAATCAGGGAGGACATGCGTTTCTTTCTAGTTAGAAGTGGCGTCAGTGGTTTTACATGCCCTGACGAGTTTGACTTATGTGGTTGTTGCTGTTGCGAGGCGCCTTGGTTAGATCGGACGATTCGGGTCCGATGGAGCCATTCGTTGGCTCATTTACGCCCCAAAGGGCGGAGGGACGTATTGTTCAGGCATAATAATCCACATCGGTGGACCGGCCCTGACGATCCAAGGCCCACCTGAGTCTGGGTACTGAGACATGGGCTAGATTATCTCAAATCGGTTGAGGACTATCTTTTGCCTCGGTTCATAGATGGAAACCCAATTTCCAAATACGACATCGTGCGGTTTTGATTGTATATATATATATATATATATATATATGTATATATATGGCGACATGATATATGGTACCCATGCCGCCTATGATTGATACTTATGATTTGAAGTTGTTTTATACACTATGCACTTATTATAGTATCAAATGATATGTTTTAAACGTACCAAGCATTCTTTGGCTGTTATAAGGGAAAACCCTATCCCCCGGCTTGCGTTGCATTGTGTGATAGGACCTGGGTCTTATAACAGCTTCATTTTTCTTTATTTAGCATTGCGCTGTTTGTTTCATGCACTGGTATTCTTGGGAGGAAACCTGTTCCGTGCTATACGGCGTGGTCCCTTGATTTACCTAACTTTAAAATAAAATAAAGATTAACTGTTTTAATTCCCACACCAGTCACATGACTGACCTGGAGTTTATTGTTTCAACCTAAACTCTGGGTGCCTCTATTTTGACACGGGCAGCTAGTAGTTTTGGTTTTGCAGATTTATATTCACAGGATCCTGGTTTACAGCTGGAATGATATCCGGAAAGCTTTGTATCCGTATCTCTCCTTCAGTTGTGTATTGTATTATTTTCCGCTGCTATGTGTTTAAATGTAATTTAAATCTCTGACATTTCTGTGTAATATTCATTTATACTGTGTATATTCTTGTAATCTGATGCATTGTTGTAATATACAATGAAATGTTCTTCCGTCTGCGTTCTGATTTGTCGTGTTCTCAAAACAATTCGTTCTTTCTCTCTCTCTTCGGAGACCGGGGAAGTTCGGGTCGTTTCATAAGTATTTCCATTTATAAAATCCTTTGATTTTATAAATATTCCTTTTATAAAATTCTTTGATTTTATAATTTTTTTTAATAAAATCCTTTGATTTCATAAATATATTATTTTCAATACACTTTGAAAATTCCCTATTCATATTCTGGTATTTCTTTTGGTATTTAAAATACCAAATGACCATGATCAACATCATCTGCACACCGATAATCAATCACAGATTATATATCACATCATATATCACAATATATGAAAACAAACAGTATTATAATTATTGAGGAATCTCATTGGATCCGTTTAACCTGTTTTCCCTGCATCACAGATGTTAAACAATATGAGTAACATTGATTTCATTTCAATATGAAATATTCTGATAAACAGAATCAATATTTGATTAACGATATATATATATATATATATATATATATATATATATGTATATGTATATATAGAGTTTAACATTTGTGGTTGAGATTGCTTGTGTCTACATTTGTGTCAACATTTTGTGTCTAAATAGAGTTTCTCATACATATATATATATATATATATATATATATATATATATATATATATATATATATCGTTATCTATAATTTCAACCACTAAATCAGCAGTTCAACCAAATAATCATCACACAACAATTAATCATCATTTATCAACACTAGATTATATTTTTAAAAATATAAACTAATAGAGTTAGTGAGTTTTTCTCACATTGGTGGTTCATCGTTAAATCACGATAACCGGTCGTTGATTCAGACCGGACAATTTATTTAGCTATAAATTGTAACGAGCTCCAATTCACTCCGAATCAGTTCCATTGTGTAGCCCTCGTCCATATGAACCCAATGGATCTTGTTTTGCTGAATTTCGTTAACATATGAATAAGATATTTATTTTACAAGTTTTAATACAGTATTTTAAATAAAATACTTAGTTTATTTTCAACTTGGGCTTCACCTTGTCAAACCGGTCCAACATCCTAACCAACCTGTGTCTACTATATTCATCTCCCCCGAATGAGCTTCAAACATGTTGCTCATTCATGAACACCGCCAATTCGATTCCTTTTCATTTCTCGTTTCCATAAACTTGCTTCCCTCTCCGCATATCTCTTTTCCAAGAGTACTCACATACGATTCAAGGACACCAACCACTTTAACAATATTAACCATTCCCAAATTTCTTATTTAGTCCACTGCATCCTTTCTTCTTCAATATATACAAATCGCAGTTTTCTGTAAACCGACATATTGAAAACAATTTTAAACTTTAATAGAAACAACACATTTATAAATTAATTATTAGTTAAAGAAAAACTTAACCACTATTTAGAACTTAAACCCGCTCCCCTGAATCATCTTCCCTGATCATTTTCAAAGCCATGCACAGTATTTCTTCATGCCGAGTTATACTCCAACTCAACTCCCACTTTGCTCAAACAGAAATCACAGAAAAAACAACAATCTTCCGCTTCAACTCCTTAATCCCATCATGATCGCAATACAGAACTCGCATAACCTCCCTGAGTTGCGACCTCGAACTCGTTCATGCCATTTACAGTAGGGTACCGAACCATTTTGATCTGAAAACACCTCAAAATAGGCAGACAGACGCGATTTCCCTTCCTTAATGCCAGTATCAACTTCGATTCTCAAATTAAGACCTATCATTCGCAAACTCTTGAACCCTAGCTTGCTGCGTGTAAATTTGAATTCCAGAAATCTGCTCGAGTTGCTTATAACTCATACCATCTTGTAGAAAAATCCCTCACAAGCTCAACAATAATACTAGTTTTAGGATTTATAGAATTTTATTCGAATTTCAATTGATTTTTGAAGACTGGGTCTTCACGTTTTTACTTTCTGGTTGCGGCGGAAATATGATTGACCAGAGAAATGAATGATTTTAGGCTTTGAGAATTAGTGGGGATATTTATAGAGAGAAAATATTTTTTTTCATTTTATATTTATTTTTAATCAACTGTTGTTTGTATTTGTTGTTTAAAAATCCACGTGATCACACACAATGTCCAACTCCAATGAAAATGGACACACAACTACAGTTTGACATTACAGACCCAAAGAAACTTGTTTCGTCGAATTCTGTGTCCGTTTGCTCACACAGCGTATTTTTAAAGTCAATTTATCGAATGCTTTTCACATTCAAATCCCGTACGGCCACATACTGACTCCAAAAATCACGAAAATTAAAATCTAACAATAATTTAATATTCCGAATCCAACAAAAATTAGTTTCGTCGAAAACGGTGGTCGTTTGCAAACATGGCTATTTTTAAAGCTCTAAATAAACCCATTTAAATATTAATATATTTAAAAATAATTAAATTTAATATTAATAAATTAATATTATCATACATATTCACATAGAATATAATATAGCTCCAAAATATTCATATCTGAATTTATAACTCGATATTTCAAATCCAGATTAAATCAGTATTCAATTTATGTTGAAAAATCCATTTATAATATAAATAAATCGTTATAAATTATAAAGGAATTCCATAGCGACTTTTCAAAAATTTGATTTGATCATAAATCAAAATATACCTGATGAAATCCCGATTTTTCTCTTCCATTAGAAAAATATACTTCACCAGCTCCGAACGTTTCTTGTTTCACAGAAATCCGACTTAAAACAAATTACGTTTATTCAATTAAAGTTTTAATCGCCAAATTACGAACTGCCGCGCCATTTCGAGCTCGATTATAATTATAATATAATTTATAAATTCTAACGCTGTTTATTAATAAGAATCGTCATTATAATTCAATTCTAAACTGAATTAAATTAGTTAAATTATCTGATTCACACAACATTTCGAATTCTACTATTTCCGAAAATTTTGGAAATTAAATACATTACTTAATTATTAATATTAACTAAATATTGAATATTATTTAATTAAACAACCATTTAAATCTCTAAATCACTTTTTAAATAATTAAATAAATTAATTGTTGTACCGTAAAAATCTGGGACATTACATACCTGTTTACAACTCGTTTGACCCATGAACCCGAAATGACCCGTTTATGACCCGTGAAGCCGAATTTGACCCGTTTATGACCCGTTTATACCTTATACGGGTTGACCCGACCCGTTTATAGCCCATTTACGACCCGACCCGCCATGACCTGTTTACGACCCGACTCATTTACGAACCAACCCGACCCATTTACGATCCGACCCGGCCAAATTGAACGGGTTACACGGTTCGGGTGGGGTCAACCAGTTTATAGACGGGTCGGGTTCGGGTTAAGCTATTTCTGACCTGTTTAACAAACAGGTTGTCCCAACCCGTTTAAAATCGACCCAAACCCGAATTGACCCAACCCAACCCATTGACACCCCTAACCGCAACGTTACGAGCTCCGTTTTAATTATATTATATATTATACATTTAAATGTCATTTAATTAATACGAATATCAGTACCAAACATTCAATTAGCATCAAAAGCCAGGTTTATATAGAACATACAAACAATACAACATCGACCGATCGACCAAATACAACATAACATATAACTACGACCGACCGACCAAATACAACATAACATGTGGTGGAACAGATACAACATAACATATAACTATGACTGAACGACCAAATACAATACAATACAACATCACTACGACCCATAGTTTTTGGGTAAACCATAACACCCATAAAGCATTTAGCCTTTACTGCAACATTCATTATTTCCAAGCAATTGACCTCAGCTTACATCTCAAGCGCGTATTGGACACCCCTATTTGTCAACGGTGGATCGATCCATAAAAAAATTGCAACTTTGCAATCCCTGGCGATTCTGTGCATCAATGTACGCTTTGCAACCATAAAAGCGAGGACCTGCATTCGTTTGACTTTTAGAAACAAGCACATTACATTCGACTCCGCAATAGCATTGGACTGAGTGACCCGTTATGCTAGAGCTTGACTTATCAGGGTTCTGTAGAATTAGTACTTCCTTCAATCGAGCATTGAGGGTTTTTGAACCGTTCCGGTACGTTGGATTGCAACATTTGGGCGACACACTAAAATGTTCGGACGCTACTTCTGCAGCCTCTAATTCGAATTCCATTTGCATTTCGGGCACAAATTCGACATCTTCGGCTGGCTTACCACGTTCATACTCATCGTACATATGAACCATGGTTTCATCATCGAGTTCTCAATTAGCTATTTAGACCTAGATGAAAAGTGGGAACTTGAAATAAATGAGTAATATTGATGAGTCGTGGAGTACATAAGTGAAAAAAATTATTACCTACAAGACATGCTGAACTTTTCTTCAAAAAACCATATTAGATCTAGTTTGAGGCAGATATTAATGATGAGAGGAAGTGAGGTTGGGTGTTATTTAATAGATGAAGTTCGTATAAAGGAATCTTAACAGCAATAATGACAGCTTTAATAAAGCAAGTCACATTTGCGCAGCTTTAATCATTAAGAATTATCAACTCAGCTTTATCACATCGACAGCTTTATATAAATTATCACATCTGCGTATTCAACTCAAATATTTCATTTGGCCAACTTTATCAAACATGACAAATTTGGACCAGCTTTATGAATGTCTAGTCAAATCACCTGTTCGGGACCAGCTTTATGTCATGATGTGTCTAGTCAAATCATCTGTTCGCGACCAGCTTTATGTCAAGATGTACTATACGAACAAGCTTTAGTCAATTTGGTCTAATATACTGTTCGAGACCATCTTTGTTCAGTGTAATATGATTGATACTATTTTGAAAACACATTTTCTTAGAAAAAACAAACATACACTACTTCATATTAATCTTCCAAGTTCTACAAACACACAAATAATAATTCAAACTAATATTCGAAATACTACTACTACAACAGATAATAGGAATACTTATGGTTACAAAAAAAAAATCTGGGGATATTCATTTTCCCGGAAGTCTTATAGGAGTTGTTTGAGACGTCTAATTTCTTGTTCCAACTTGTTCACATATGCAATGCCCCTTGGACACAGAGGTTCGTCAATCCATTCTAAAATATTTCATCCGTGGGGATAACTAGAACAAAGAAGAATTCGACGACCAATGTTTTCACCATCAGCTGTTACAACAGCTTTAGCCATATATCCACAGCGGCAGCAAAGTGGGTACTAGTTAACCTCTTGTTCAGCTGGTGGTTAATTTAATGGTGCGCGCTCAACCTCTTGTTGTACAACGGGTTGATAAACAGGATGTTTACCCACTTGTGGGACATACATAGGTTCATTCAGTCCCGGTTGAAGTGCGAGTAGGTCAGAATCCGGTTATTCATGATCAAGTTCCTCGTAAAATTGTTCTTGATAGTTTATATTCCAATCTATATCAGTGTGATCACTAGATGTTGGAACAGAGTGGTGGGGGACGCCCAAATCGGAGTCAAGGGATGATGGACATGAAGGCATTGTTAAGCGAAATAGAGTTGAGAAGATGGAGTTGTGTATGATTCAAAATTATGAGAGATTAGGTGGGCATATATAGAGTTTGGAACATAAAAATACAGGCGAATTCTGAAAATGCACACGAAGGAGAAGTTTCAAAATGCACCCAGTTCTCTTTCCCAAACAAAACCGGTTTATATTTGTAGATATTTCCAAAACATGGCTAAACATGTTATACTTTCTGTTAACAAGCCTAAATATGTGAATTTTCCAATATTAAAATCATAATTTTTTGTTTAGAATCTATAGTATAATTTATATTTAGAATGACAATTCATATAGTCCTGCACCAAAACCGTTCTTTTCCTAGGATCTCTTCAAAATACATTAAATTTCTTAAGCATATAATTTAATTTAAGGATGAAAAATGCTCTGATTTATTGTGATCGGTTGATTTCAATAAAGAACAAAATATTGTTTTACTAACTTTATGGAATGTAATCTCAAAGGGTTCCTAGTCATGACTTATTTAATTTGAAGTTGTTACCCTGAGAAAATATAACTGGTTTTAGGTAATCAAATCGAATACAAAATGATACCATTAGGTTTTATGTAGTCATGACTTATTCAATTTAAAGGTCAATGACTTAGTGATTTAGTTAGTGCAAACATACATGGACAAGATAATACATGTATTTACATTTAATAAATTGATACATTTAATTGATGATTAGTCATACCGCTTTTTCTGCAACTAACTTAGTTTTATCATTATGGATTTTGTAATTTCCATCGGTTTCTTTCTTTGATCTAGCCATAAACCAGTCACCGCTTCGATCCAAAATAGGTCCACTTGGTAATGTGGTTGAGGAACAGTGGCCTTCGACTAGCCAACTAGCCTTCTTCCCAACATATCCAGCTTGCCTTAAATAGTGAGGATTCTCATTGCATGCCTGAGACTTCCTAGCATTCTTGCTTATTTCCTGTTTTAGAATTTCAGTAATGCTAGTGAACTAAATGTTTCAAATACATACAACCAAATACAAGGAATTAGCAACATACAATTTGCACACTCATTGTAAATTAACGTAAATATGAAATCATGATTTTGCCAAAATTAGCAGAGAATTAGCAATAAAAGATATACCTTAAATTCCTCGGTTTCATGATTCTTCTTGAATGTTTCTCACCGTGCTAGTGTAATACCATCATAATATTCGTAGGGCTCTCTATGGTCGGTCGGGAGCTTTTTTTTTCGTAATCCGACCACTAACTAATATTGTTTTGGAATCCTTCCATCTTTCTCTAATGGTTCTTAACACAATGCCTTTCATTTTGTCGTCAATCTGAAACTCGGTCTGAGATAATAAAAAATAAATGTCAAACGGTTAAAATATGAAATTACAATGAAAAAATCCATCTACAGATAAATAATACTTTAACATTTTCCCAGATAGTCTCCTTAAGCCTGACGCTAATGCCATCCCAATTATTAATATTGATATCAATTTTGCTTCTAACTGTATTGTCTATATATTTTTTATAACAATTAGCCCATTTTCTTATGAGTTTTCCATTATCAGACCACTCAATGAATTTTGGCTTATGTGTTTTACATTTCTTTCTAGTTGTTGGACTCTTTGCTTCTTCTTAGATGACTGCGAAGAAGAATCTGCTCCTCATTCTGTGCATGCACTATTTCCATTATTCCTATATATCATATATTTTAGTATCAATACATGCAACACATATAATTAAAAAACACATGCAGATACATATAATAGAAGCAATCGGTATGCAAATAAACAATCAGTATTATTTGTGTTTGCTGAACCTAAATATGCCAGTGATAGATTCAACATAGTTGAAGTAGCTTATGCGCTCCTTAAAATTCATATATCCATATATAAGATTGAAGTGAAACAATGATTTGCAACAACATTTATAAATACGGTGGACATGATGTTACATGTACAACTAGAAATGCATTTGAAAAAAAAAGCAAGAGCAGCTCTAACTGCTACTGTTAGCAGCTCTAAAGTTAGGGATGACAGTAGTACATTAACATTTATGAAAATTAAACATGAAATCTACATCATATTGTTGGAAATTTAGAGGTGTATGAAAATTTAGATAGGAGGTAGATAGAGGACAATATTTGGCAAACTTTAATTACTTTCTTTCTTTCTTTTTTTATTTCCATACAACTAAATGACCACCATTATATATGTAGTGGACTAAACGCCCTTACACTACTAATAGACACCATTTCACGAATGGACACATTACTTAATGGACATGACTCTTAAACTTAAAAAGACACATCACTTACAAAACGACACTTAGAATTCATGAACTAATTTAAGTTTGCTAAATATTGTCCTCTATCTACCTCCTCATATCTAAATTTTCTTACACCTCTAAATTTCCAACATTTGGTATCAGAGCCGTAATACTCATAAGAGTTTTCTGATCTGGGGTGTTATCTACCGGCGGACGGCAACTGTGTTTCGGTGGCTACCACTGCCGGTAGATAACACCCGAGATCAGAAAACTCTTATGAGTATTACGGCTCTGATACTACTTGTTAAGAGAAAAAAGATGAATATTTACTTACTTTCTTTTTTTATTTCCATAGAACTAAATGACCACCATTATATATATAGTGGATAAACACCCTTACACTACTAATAGACACCATTTCACGAATGGACACATTACTTAATGGACATGACTCTTAAACTTAAAAGACACATCACTTACAAACCGACACTTAGAATTCATGAACTAATAAATTTCAAATTATATTTCCAACACTCCCCCTTAATTTGATGTGCTAATATCAAGTTTACAAAGCATCGAACTGCTGTTTTTTTTCATCATCTTCTGTAGACAAACTTGCTCACAACTTTCATCTGTATCTGGTTGGGCATTCTCAACTGTTTCAGTTGATTGGTTCTTCTGACCATTAACAAATACTCTTGGTTTTTTCTTCGACCTCTCCACTCGGGTCGTCTCTCGATACTACTGTATCGGTCTTTCTCCGAACAAGCTAGAGTTGCGACTCCTTTTCTTTTGCTTGTTGGATAAAACCAAGTATGCTTCACTCACACCTACTTCACTTGTAGGCAATCACCTATTTTCTAATAGGTATTTCAACAAACATTTCTCGAGCATTAAAAAATATCCAACCACATTACCGTCATCGTCCGCAGCCAATGTTCTATGGAACATCTTCTTCTATTCGACGTCATTTTCACTAAAGCACTTCACTGCAAGCTGTCCAATATAATCCTCAAATAAAGTATTTTGGATTGATCTGTTCACTATAAATACCAAGTTGTGCCACTGATGTCCTTGAAAACTCCAAGTGCAACCGCCACCTTGCAGCAAGAACATGCGTTCCCATTGCCATCTCCACAAGCTTCTCCTTCAAATTCCTTGCTTCTCCGGCAAACACAATCAGAGAGAAACTCATTATCACCATCACGATTACATCCAACACTTTGTTTGGATACTCCGGCAACTGCAATGCCTTCATCATTCACCAGCAGTCAACAGACCACTACACCGGAAGAGTGGTTGCTGCAGGTCGCTACTTTCTTTCATAGCTCCACTTCATCACTTTACAGTGAACTGCCAAATTATCTCTATAAAACACCATATTTTTTTGATCTGAAAAGGTCACCAGAGTCGTGTCAATTGACTTCTCCTATTTTAAGCGACACGGCGGACGACAACCATGTTTCGGTGGCTACCGCCGCCGGTAGATAACACCCTAGATCAGAAAACTCTTATAAGTATTACGGCTCTAATACCACTTGTTAAGAGAAAAAAGGAGAATATTTTCTTATTTTCTTACTTTTTCCTTAATACAAAATGACAACATCACTTACAAACCGACACTTAGAATTCATGAACTAATAAATTTCAAATTATATTTCCAACACATATGATACAAATTCCTTTAATCATATTATACCCTGATCCATAAGTAAAACATCCCAGAAAAAGCATCAAACTCTAACAGCCTGCTTAAGCAAATTCGTTGCAGGAATTCACTCAAAAGGACGTCTCCAAACAGATACAAAAATTCAAAGTAAAACACACCATATTGTAAACAGAAAAAACTCAGATAGCCTTTTAACTAAACAAATTACACTATGAATATAGAAGAAATTCCATTTAAAAAACAATGACCTTCAAAAGAAGACAAAAGGTAATAACAGGGAGTTAACTGTTTAGACACATGAACAATTTTGCAGCTGTGGCTGAACATAGTGATTTCAATCATTTAAAACCTCATATAAAAGAACAGGACATTTCTACTTCATTCGATGAAGATATTAATCATGGAAAAAAGAAGCAGAAGTAGCATATGATGACTTAAACCAAATAATATTTCAAATAGTTCATCCATCAAACTTATTTGAAGTGCTGATGAAACTCTATACACTCGTATCTTAAACATTTCGAAACAATCACCTTCCTTATGTCTCACTTACAATCATTAGATAAGCAAATTAAAAAAAACAATGTTGTAACTATTGGTAAGTCATTACTCTTTGCGCACACTCCCATTCTTCCTCCAAAAGACTGCCATGTTTAGTTGATTGGTAAAAAGAGAAAATGGTAGTTCAGCTATTGGGTTATAATATAATTTTATTTATTTTCAGGTGTTGTTTACCATTGCTATTTAGTTCGTGATAATTTTAATTTAGAAGAGGAGAATACTTAACTTCAATGGAGGAAGAGCTTCTTTATTTCTCACTTCTTTCTTTCACTTTCACTTTTTTCTTTCTCTCTTACAACACACAAAATGACCACTCATATATATAGTGGTCTACATGACCTTACAACTCCAATAGACACCTTTTCATCAATATACATGACCCTTCATAAATAGACATGACTTTTCATGAATAGACATGACTCTTGACGAACGGACATGACACTTAACAAACAGACATGACTCTTGACGAACATACATGACTCTTCATTTCAACCGACACGACTCTTCATTTCAACGGACATGAATCTTTGATTGAACGGACATGACTTTTGACTCTAAAGACACTACATTTTCACTAATTGACATAACCATTCACCTTTATTTAATTTTCCAATAATCTTGCATTTAATGTTTACCCAACCAAACTCCTACGTAAACTTAAATGCTTTATTCCTCCAAGGGGTTTTGTATACATCATCGACCAAATAAGCATACAGAGGCATCTCCTCCTTAGCAGCATCCTTTTCAACATACTCCAAGTTCTTTTCCAATGTAGTTACACCAATGCACCTCAGCTGTCCTCTAACCAACATTAGTTTGAACAAATTCACAGCATCCATACTTCCCTCAGTCCTTCCCGCTCCAAGCACCAAATGTATCTCATCAATGAATAATACCACTTTCCCATCTGAATCCTCCACTTCTTTTAGCATAGATTTTAGCCTCTCCTCAAATTCTCTTCTATGTTTCACACCAACCACCAATGCTCTTTGTTTCTCTTCGTTCGACTTTTGAAGTTCTAGCTCTTCTTGCAACCTTTTACATTCATCATCATATTGCAGTTTCAAATATTTGAATTGAATCTCATGCTTCCTCCTCAAAAATGAGGTTTTCTCTCTCTCATCTCATTTTCAGCATGAAGCTCTAATCACTGCATCTCTTCTTTGTGATGAGCTCGAAAGCTTGCCTCGTTCTGTTCATAATCCTTTTGAACTTTGCTGAGCATTGCAACATGCTCCTCATTAGCTTGCAACAAAGCCTGTTGTATGTCCTGCTTTTGTTCTGAAATCGTTGCCTCGCATTTCATTCTTTCTTTGTTGTCCATTGTTGTCTCATCAATATTACCTGCAATATTCTCTATTACAGCCACTTCCTTTTCTTCAATAGGATCCATAGTCTCTGCAAATATGTTTTCTTCTTTTGAGTTACGATCTGCTACTTTATCTTCCTGCGTATCATTTTCGTCATCGCTGTCACATTCTTTGGATTCTGGAACCACAATTTTAGCTTTTATAGCTTTCTCTTTTTCATCGAACTTTTTCTCATCTTCTACTCCCAACATTTCAGCTTCAGCATCGCTCTCTTCAACCTTTTGTGTTTCACTTTTGTCCCCCTCAACCACTTCTGTATCTCTCTCTCTTGCTTCTGAGGCAGCCACCTTTTCTCTTGCGACCTTTTCTCTTGCTTCACTAGCTGTTGCTTCTTCTTTTTCATCAGCAGTAGTCCTCTCCCTTACTTTCATGGCAACACTCTCTCTTGCTTTTGGCTTTTCATCAACTTCTTTTTCGGCTTCTTTGATTTTATTCTCTTCTTCGACTTTAGCGGTTTTCTTTCCCATCAGCTCCACTTTGAATCTTTCGATCTCTTCTTCATCATATTCATCAACTTCCTCTTCATCTTCTCCTTTGTAATCTTTTGCATACACTTCTTTCAGTAAATTCCACGAATCTTTTGCCGTTTTTTCTCTAATAATGTGTTTATATGCTACTCCATCGACGTTCTCACACATCACAACACGAGCACTATGGTCTTTCCATCTCAAGCTCGTAAACGCTTTACTTTCTTTCTCCGTCATGTTTTTAACATCTTTTGGCCATTCGTAGCCATTCTCAATAATCTCCCATAACCCTTTGGAGATTAACTCTTCTTTCTTTTCATTACTCCATTGTTTAAAATTTCTTTTTGTTAGAATATACGACATACGGAATAGAAATCCCATTATTTCGACCTATCTCCGATACTAATTTGATAATTTTAATTTAGAAGAGGAGAATACTTAACTTCAATGGAGGAAGAGCTTCTTTATTTCTCACTTCTTTCTTTCACTTTCACTTTTTTCTTTCTCTCTTACAACACACAAAATGACCACTCATATATATAGTGGTCTACATAACCTTACAACTCCAATAGACACCTTTTCATCAATATAAATGACCCTTCATAAATAGACATGACTTTTCACGAATAGACATGACTCTTGACGAACGGACATGACACTTAACAAACAGACATGACTCTTGATGAACGGACACGACTCTTCATTTCAACTGACACGACTCTTCATTTCAACGGACATGAATCTTTGATTGAACGGACATGATTTTTGACTCTAAAGACACTACATTTTCACTAATTGACATAACCATTCACCTTTATTTAATTTTCCAATAATCTTGCATTTAATGTTAACCCAACAGTTCGTAATATAGTAGTTGTTCCGTTATCTTATTTTAAAAGTGGCACTTAAACTATTTGTTTCCATTACCTGATATGTATATTTGGCTAAATTGTTGGATTTTACACCTAAGGGCTTTGTTCTAATTAAGATAGCAAGTTTGAAATGAAAATCATTAGAGGAAATTTTCTATATTTACGTTTGTGTTGATGCCTTTTAGCATGTTGTTAATTATTTCCTATAATTAATCATTAGCGGATTTCTTTACTATTTGTCTATTCTTTTTTTATTTCCAACGGTTTGATTATTGAAGCAAAGCCATGCATATGCTAATGAAAAGTAAGTTTCTATATTAGTTGATAAGGATTGAAATAGACAATGTTTTTCAATTTGTCAAAACCTTATCATGTTAAATAAAAATTGACCCTGTAATGTAATCTTTGGTGACTCTGTCAGTTATGTTTATTTACTCGTTACATGTACTCAAATTTATATAACATAATAGTCAGCTCAACTCTAAATGAGATTAAGAAAGACCGAGATTTATTTATTTTTCTATTCATCATGTATATTAAGTGGCCTCGGCCTCATTATAGTTCATGCATTGCAATTACAGATTAACCTTATATAAGGGACAGTTAGAGCTAATGCTTTAGCTATATTAAAGTACAAATGTAACTTAGAAAGACATCCTAAAGAACTTAATATTTAAATGTACTTACATAGATCGAGTTTACCCAAAAAAAGAACAGATGAATCAAAAACAATATTTTGTGGATTTGCATTTTTACAAATTGAGTACCCTCCTTACACTCTATGTCCTGTAGTTTAAACAATGAATTAATATGGTAGGTGATGTGGGATAATAAAGCTAAAGAGCTGGATAACTACATAATACTCATGGAAAGGTGATTTGGTTGAAAACCGAGTTTTTTTTTGGGTTCAAATTTATCCCAAATGATAGAAAACCAGAATTGAGAAAAAAAAACAGTTTATTATTGAAGAATTGTAATCAAGATAATACAAATTGGATAGAGGAGTTCTCTATTTATAATATAAGAAATAAATGTAAATAGGCTTGAATAATGGGCATGTGATTGTTGCTTTGTTATAATGGGCATGTGACCGTTGCTTTGTTATAATAGACATGTGACCGTTGCTTTGTTATAATGGGCATGTGACCGTTGGTTTGTTATAATAGACATGTGACCGTTGCTTTCCCATTAGTTTTTCTTTTCTTTATTACCGCCCCTCAAATTAGGGTTAGGGTTTGCAAACCTAATTTGCCATTTCGTGGACTGACGTTTGTAAAGAGTAAGAAATTTTCAATCCTTCTTCGTATTGGTGAAGATACAGGTAAGATCTAGGTATGGAAGTTCCATCTTTTACTTGGTATTTGTTTGCAACTCTTCGATTCCAAGTGCATCTCTGAATCTTTGGAAATTTTTGGCTGAGAGTGATTTTGTAAGCATGTCGTCCCTCTGATAGTAAGTTGAAATATGATTCATTTGTAAATTTTTCTTTTGAACTTGCTCTCGAACAAAATAGATATCAATTTCTCTATGTTTGATTCGGCTATGCTGAATAGGATCTGCTGTCATGTAGATTGTGCCCAAATTGTCACACCAAATTATAGGATTTCTGTTAGATGATAGTTTTAGTTCCTTTATCAATGATTGTAGCCATAAAATTGCAGCTGTAGTACTAGCAACACTCCTATATTCCGCTTATGTGCTTGATCTCGAGATGGTTGTTTGCTTTTTAGAGCACCAAGAAGTTAGACTTTCTCTTATATAAATGCAATAACCAGAAATTGATTTTCTATCATCTATGTCTGTAGCCCAGTCTGCATCTGAATAAGCTGTAAAGTTTAAGTCTTTTCCGCCTTTTAATGATAAGCCAAAGTTGATTGTTGCATTCAATTATCTGAGTGTTTTTTTCACTATTGTCCAATGCTCATTTCTGGGTTCCTGCAAAAATTGAGATACTTTGTTAAAACTGAAAGAATATCATGTCATGTTATAGTAGCATATTGTAATGCTTCTACAACACTCCTGTATTGTTTGATATTTGAGATAGCTCCCCCCTCCCCGTTCTTTGACAAGTGTTGGTTTGATATCATAGGAGTTGGTTGGCCATTTGTTTCAATCATGTTTGTCTTGTTTAAAAGCCCTGTAATATACTTTCTTTGGCAAAGATGAATTTCTTTATCTGATTTTGTTGTTATTTCTATTCCAAGTAAATAAGATAATTCACCCAAATCTTTTGTTGAGAACTGATTGTTCAAATAATCTGCCAATTTTCTGATTTCAGTTTCACTGCTGCCTGTGATAATTAAATCATCCATATATATTAATATATAAGTGGCAAATGATTCACTAATTTTTGTGAATAGGGATGTGTCAGAGCTGGTAGGTGAATAGCCTAGTATTGTCAAACTTGATTTAAGTATTTCAAACCATACTCTAGGTGCTTACTTCAGACCATAGGTTGCTTTATTCAGTGTACATACCAAAGTTGGGTCTTGTGTATAGCCTTGCGGTTGTTGCATGAATATCTCTTCATGTAGATACCCATTTAAGAATGCATTATTGATATCTAACTGCTTGATTTTCCAGTTATTGCTTAACGCTATAGTCAATATAAGTCTAATAGTTGAGGATTTTACCACTGATGAGAAAGTTTCATTATAATCAAAACCAAATTCTTATGTAAATCCTTTTGCAACAAGTCTTGCTTTATATCTTTTTATGGATCCATATGGATTCTTTCTCAGTCTGTACCCACTTGCATCCAATTATATTCTTGTTGTTTGGTGGACTTGTTAGTTCCTATGTACATTTCTTCATCAGTGCTTGATATTCTTCATTCATTGCCTTTCTCCATTCTTTGTGTTTGACTGATTGTTGATAATTATTTGGCTCTTCTTCAGTAATGGCTGCAGTATAAATCTTTGGTTTGAATATGCCTCTTTTTGATCTGGATATCATTGGATGTCCAGTTTGATGCTGTGATGGTTGAGTTGGTGAGTCATTTTGTCTGCTGCTAGAGTTTTGATTGCTATTGTTACTGATTTCTTCTCTTATTTCTTCTCATTGTCTGCAACTTGATTCTATAGGTGATTGAATGGCATGTCTAGTTTGCTTATACAGATCATCATCAGTTTCATTATCACTATGGTGGCCTTCAGAGTTACTAGCAGTCTTGTCACCATTCTCTTGATGCTATGTGTAAGCAATGTTGTGCAGATCAGGCATACTAACCTTTAGATTATATATTTTGGTTCTGGTTTCTATATTTGATCTGCTATAAGGGAAAATATTTTTTCAAAAATAACATGTCTGCTTGTAAATATTCTACTAGACTTGTCTATACATCTAAACTCTTTTTGATTATTGCAATAACCAATGAAAGTGCAGGGTTTAGATCTATAGTCAAGTTTACAATTATTATAAGGTCTTAAGTAAGGGATACACAGGCAATCAAATGTTTTTAGATTGTTGTAATCAGGTTTGACATTAAATATCTTTTCTAGAGGTGTTATGTCTTTCAGTACTTTCGTGGGCATTCTATTTATTAGATGCACAGCAGAAGTTAAAGCATCAGGCCAAAATTTAAGTGGCAAAGATGCTTTAGCTAACAAAGTTAAACGTGATTCAACTACGTATCTATGTTTCCTCTGAACTATACCATTCTGTTCAGAAGTATAGGGACATGTTACTCTATGTATAATACCCTTACTTTTAAAATAATATGTCAGGGGTTTGTATTCTAATCTCCTGTAAAAACCCGAAAATCTGGGCCAGTTTGAAATTTTTATTTTGGCAATTTTAGCTGAATTTGAATATTTAAAATAGATTATTTTAAATATAATCGACGAGAAATTTATTTTGAATAGAATCGAACGTATATATTATACGCGTCATCGTTAGAATATAAATAATTATATATAATTATAAATAGAATTGAAAATGGCGCGGTAGTTCGATAATTCGATTTCAAACTTCAATTGAATATACCGGGAGCAAAACAATCCGGATTTTAGTGAAACCAAAAATGTTGGAATCTAATTGTGGATATCTTTCCAACGAATCTGAAAGAATCAAGATTTCATATCGGGAATCAAAAGATATGTCCAGTTGAAAATTCTGAATAGTCGCTGTGGATTTTATATATATTTTTATATATATAAGGCCCTTAAAAATAGCAATTTTGCAAACGACCTCGGATTTCGACGAAACCAGTTTTGTTGGGTCCGTGATGTTAAGTTATTGCTAGATTCCAAATTTCATAATTTTTCGAATCAATATGTGAGCGTGGCAAAGGAAAACGCATTTGACCAGTTTCAGTTGATTTTAATCGACTGGAAAATGGCCATTTTTCAAACGGTCTCAGAATTCGACGAAACTAGTTTTGTTAGGACCGTATCGTCAATACGAAGCTAGAAAATATTTTTTCTGGAATTTTTAAAGTTTGTATGCGACCCCGATAATTTGAAATGTACGTTTAAAATTCAATATAGTGATTTAAATGTAAATTAAACGGAAACTGATTCAAACAGTCGAATCAGCTTGCGATACATATCCCATTGTGTTCGGAATGGGGGTAAAACGCTATGGACGACAGGCGGGGAGCCTCGTTTTGAGGTCGAAAATAAAGGTTGCTTTTTGTGGAATTAAATAATAAAATAATAATAATAAAAAAACTAACTTTTCTTCCCCCGTTAACCCGCTCTGGCCCCCCCTTTTTTTTCATTTCGATTTCAGAAAAAAAGAGAAAAAAAAAAAGAAAAAAACCCGATGTCCCCCCCCAGTCGCCCCCCTCCGATGACCTCGCCGCCGCCCTGGCGGAACTCCTCTGGCCTCACCACCCGCCGCCGCCACCTTCTCCCCCAGCTCTCCCTCTCTCCTCTAAAGCGATGTGCCCCTCCCCTAAACCCTAGCCCCCTTTTCTCGCGCCGACCCCCTGACCAACCACCGCACCCCCCCTCTCTTGCCTCAGCCGCCGACGAGCCCCCCCCTGTAAGTTCCCAAACCGATTTTCTTTTATTTACTTTAAACCGATTTTCTTTTATTTACTTTAAACTGATTTTCTTTTATTTTCTTTAAACCGATTTTCTTTTATTTTCTTTAAACTGATTTTCTTTTATTTTCTTTAAACTGATTTTCTTTTATTTACTTTAAACTGATTTTCTTTTATTTTCTTTAAACCGATTTTCTTTTATTTTCTTTAAACTGATTTTCTTTTATTTTCTTTAAACTGATTTTCTTTTATTTTCTTTAAACTGATTTTCTTTTATTTTCTTTAAAACTGATTTTTTTTCTTAATTTATAAAAGTTTAGATTTTTAATTTATGAAAGTTTAGTTTTTTGTATTAGGAAAGATAAGATTTTTAATGTGTAAAAGATAAGATTTTTAATGTGTAAAAGATAAGATTTTTAATGTGTAAAAGGTCGGATTTCATAATATGGAAGAAGTGGAAAAATCGGATTTTTATATATTGAACTTTGAAGTAAAAATTCGATTTTTATATATTGAACTTTGAAGTAAAAATTCGATTTTTATATATTGAACTTTGAAATAAAAATTCGATTTTTATATATTGAACTTTGAAATAAAAATTCGATTTTTATATAGTGAACTTCGAAATAAAAATAGGATTTTTATATATTGAATAGCGAAGTAAAATTCGATTTTTACATATGTAGTGAAAGCGGACAACGAAGGTGACAAAAAGGCGGGAACGACGAAGATCTCTACAATAGAAGTGCCGTGGAGCTAGGATAGCTATGTGTGAGAATTTCTCACCTTTCAATTTAATTTTTCTAGTTATATATATATACTAGGATGCAGACGGTGTTTAGTAGCACCCGACACCCGTCCACAGACCATGGACTTGTTTGATTGGTTGTGTAGTTGGTTAGATTATTTGATTTGGATTTGATTGTTTTGGTGAAATTGAAATTGATGTGATTGATGTGTGAATGGCGTGGGCCTTCACTAGACCGGGGATAAGGCTAGGCCTCGTCCCGTTTCTAGTATCGTGCCGTTATGCCGCCGAAATTTTCTAAAAAATGTTAGAAAATAAAAATATCATTTTATTGTGTAAATGAATTGAATAGAAATTCATAGGTTGAAATAAAATGTTTTATCGTTAAAAATATAATTTTTAACGTGGATGTGAATAAATGAATAGTTATAAACAAATCGGCCGATTTGTTTGTATATACACTGATTTGACTGATATTGATTGGGTCGATAAATTTCACACATCGCCCAACTGGACAAATAAAATCTGTGTTTGATTGTTTGAAACCCCACACGGGTGTTGGGATGAAATTTGAAGTTCACTCATCCCGATTGATTAAATATGTCGATCGATTGATTGACAGGCTGTTATAAGCGTTGAATATCTATATTTGATGCTTATACAGTGTAGTGCACTTTGGTTGATGGTTGATTATTGTTCAATGCTATTATATACATTTGTTGTATGGAAATCCATATAATTAATTTTACATGGTAATTGATTGGGCCTCATTCTAATTTGAAAAATAAAGAATATTTGAAAATAGAAATTTATGAAGCCGTGTTGATTAGATTGACGCCATTTTGACGTGAACGATATTTATATCAATTTAAAACGATTTCGAAATGAATTGAATTGAAAACGAATTCGAAATGAATTGAATTGAAAACGAATTCAAAGTGAATTGAATTGAAAACGAATTCAAAGTGAATTGAATTGAAAACGATTTCGAAATGAATTGAATTGAAAACGATTTCGAAATGAATTGAATTGAAAGTGATTTCGAAATGAATTGAATTGAAAACGATTTCGAAATGAATTGAATTGAAAACGAATTCAAATTGAATTGAAAGCAAATTGAAATGAATTCAAATTGAATTGAAATTTGAATTGAATAGAAATGAATTTTAAAACGAATTTATAGAGAAGAATTCAATTTTGCTTTGAATTGAGATGGAAGTTGAAATAAATTTTGAAACGAATTTCAAAACCATTTATATAATTCGTTTTAAATAGAAATCGACGAAATATATATTATATATATTATATATATAATATAATGGCCTGAATAGAACGCGCCGCGCCGCGGCAGTTCGTGAATTTCAACCATTTATTTCAAATGGACATTACGGGAGATCCGACCGTCGGATTCTCCTAAAACCGGAACCGTTGGGTTCGTATCGAAAAGAGCTTTCTAACGAATGTTAGAAATTAGAAATCTAACGGTTGGATTTGGAATTATGTCCATCAAATTTGAAAAAGGTCGCTGTAAGTGCAGTTCGATGGCCATTGATGGAAATCGACTGTACGGGCCTTGATAAAATTATTAAAAATAGTAATAATTTGTGTAAAATCATAAGAAATGATTTGTGAAGATTTGGGATGAAAAACTCCATATTTGAAAAGATAAAAATAGATTTTTATCGAAATGAACTAGTTTTGAACTAGAATTATAATTCTATTTATTTTTAAATAAATAAATTGAATTTGAAAAGGGTTTTGAAAATAACCAAAATTTCCAATGATTGCATTGGAGTGGATTTGAATCGAAATTGTCTTCGGAATATTTCGATGTTGGAATTTGTGATTATACAGATGTTGTTATGGAAATTTGAAAGATATGTATTTATATCGTTATTTCTAATACGACATTTGTTAGTCGTAGAATTTGATATTGAATATAAGCCGATATATTTTCTATTCAGAGCCTTGTATTGAATATCAAATGTGATTTGGGTTTGTCGCGAATGGTGTCTTCACTAACACTGTTCTTGAACCTAGTTGTGAAAAGATTAAATCTTTTTATTTAGATTTAATGAAGTGTACCAATTAAACGATATTTAATTGGAATTGAATTGGTATTGATTTTTGGGTTTATCGTGAACAGTGTTTTAAATAACACTTGTTCTTTAACCCGATAATTAATGGAATGTGATTTTGGGTTTATCGTGAACCGTGTTTTAAATGACACTGATTCTTTAACCCAGTTAAAGATTAAAACTAAGTGGAGTTTTAATGAATCTTTAATTAGATTGAGATGATCGAAAATGGAGTATCACCAGTTTTGCTCCAGGCGATGGTTAAATCTTTAATTAGATTTGAACGTGAAATGGTAATTGAATTTACCGATAACAATGTGGTGTTAGATATGAAGTATTACCAGTTTTACTTCATGGGATGAATAGGTTGGGATTGGGAAATAAAATAAATGATTACTTCGGTGTGGTTCGCTAATCCCGACTAGTTTGAATTGATATTCAAAGGAGATTAAAGAATAAATTTAAAGAATTTATCTTGGATAAAATTAATGGGAACTTTCCCAAAGTATAGGAATATTTGAATAAAAGAATATTCTGAATTGGAATGAGGCGTATGTTGTGTTTGTGTAACACTTTTATAATATATACGCGAGTTATTCAGAAAGACCGGGTTTATCCCATTCTGAATAACTGATTCGACGTGGTGTCGAAGATGAAGACGGTGGTCGAAGACCGGAAGTCTTCACGTCGTTTGGGTGGTTACTGATGATCTTGATTGGGCTGTACACCCAAGAAGATGGAAACAGTTGGTGATCGTCCAGACGTACTTGGAGATCGATGGATATGCGGGGTACTAGGTGCCTCCGGTTTCGTTCAGCCCCAGAACGGACTTATAAATGGACTGTGTGTCTGACATTGGATTTTAGTCTGTGCGATTGATTTCTATTAAATATATATCTGTTTGGCGGCGGAGAATTTATTCTCTTGCTTAACGCCCTTCTCTGAGACGTACGAGCTCAGGGGTTATATATTGATGGATATCAAACACATGGAGTGAATTGCCTGTGTGGCATGCCTAAGTGGCAAATGATCGAGGCTTCTGTTGAAAAGCAAAGTCTTGTGGTGATGATCAAAGCACAGCCTGTGTGGCACAGCTTTGTGTAACGTGAATTCGCGAGCCTCGCACCCCGGTTGTGAACCAAAAACGGGAGACGGACCTCAGGGAGGGCATGCGTTTCTTTCTAGTTAGAAGTGGCATCAGTGGTTTTACACGCCCTGACGAGTTTGACTTATGTGGTTGTTGCTGTTGCGAGGCGCCTCGGTTATATCGGTTTCGGCCGATGCATTCTGGTCGGCAGACGGACTAGACTTACGCCCCAAAGGGCGGGGAAACGTAGTGTTCAGGCATTTTAATCCACATCGGTGGACCGGCCCTGTCGCTCCAAGGGTCACTCGAGCTCTGATCCTGTGGCTCGGGCTAGAGAGTCACGAATCGGTTGAGGACTATTTTTTGCCTCGGTTCATAGACGGAAATCCAATTTCCAAATACGTGACATTTGCGGTTTTAATTGTAAAACTAGTATGGCGACATGATATATGGTACCCATGCCGCCTATGATTGATACTTATGATTTGAAGTTGTTTTATACACTATGCACTTATATTAGTATCAAATGATTTGTTTTAAACGTATCAAGCATTCTTTGGCTGTTATAAGGGAAAACCCTACCCCCCGGCTTGCGTTTGCATTGTGTGATAGGACCTGGGTCTTATAACAGCTTCATTTTTCTTTATTTAGCATTGCGCTGTTTGTTTTATGCACTGGTATTCTTGGGAGGAAACCCGTTCCGTGTTATACGGCGTAGTCCCTTGATTTACCTAATGATTTAAAATAAAGACTAATAACTGTTTTAGTTCTCACACCAGTCCCATGACTGACCTGGAGTTTATTGTTTTAACCTAAACTCTGGGTGCCCCTATTTTGACACGGGCAGCTAGTAGTTTTGGTTTTGCAGATTTATATTCACAGGATCCTGGTTTACAGCTGGAACGATATCCGGAAAGCTTTGTATCCGTATATCTCTTCTAGTTTTGTATTGTATTATTTTCCGCTGCTATGTATTTAAATGTAATTTAAATCTCTGATATTTCTGTGTAATATTCATTTATACTCTGTATATTCTTGTAATCTGATGCATTGTTGTAATATACGATGAAATGTTCTTCTGTATGCGTTCTGTTGTGGCTTGTTCTCGAACTATCCGACGCTTTCCTTTACGGGGAAGTTACGGGTTTTTACACGTGGTATCAGAGCTTTGGTTTACCAAGCTCAGAGAACAAGGCACATTAGAACCATACGAAAGAATTCATCAGATATTGGATTAGTAATATCCAATTAGAATGACTCGTTAGAGATGGGATCAGTAGTATCCTAGAACGAGTGTGAAGAGTATATTTTTCAAATGAAAACATTCTTTGTTTTGAAGATTTAAATCAATTATTCGTATTTGATTATCTATTTATATTGATGTGGACAATCCAGTATATATAGATTTTGCGTATACGTCTGATCCGCGTGTATTCGAAATTTTAATATACTGGATAGATATAGAATCACATTCTAGTCGTCCGGAGATGTTCTGATGGTGGTTCGAAACATCATCAGCATTTATTTTCGAGTGACGAAGGTGTGATATCTATATATTTCCATTAGACTGGTGTGAGAACCAAAACTTATATATGTAGCTAAAACCTATTGTTGTGAATTGGCATCAAAAACATGATTTTTTTTAATATGTATCAAAATTATGAATTTGAAATGATAATTCACTAATTGATTGATGTTTGTGTTGTTTGTTTATTTGTTTGATAATTTTGAACCATTATGCCTAATTTGATCAAATATTGAATTGTATTGAAAATTGGTTGCATTTGCTTGCATATACATATATATCATTGAACAGGTCATAGCAAGGAGGCTAGAGCAGAGAATAAAATTTGTTTGCCCGACAAATAGGTACATGTTTACTACATAATTTACTGTTTGTTTGGGTGATGATGATTTTATGAGCCTATTGGCTAGCCGCTTGGCTTTTTCTTTTTCTTTTTGAGATCTGAAGGACCGGGGAAGCTATTTGAAATTCCCCGATGCTCCCGGTGCAGGGGAGGTTATGGCGAAATTTTTCGAAAATTTAGGGTGTTAGCCAAATTTTTGAAATTTTGAAAATTCTCAGAAACTGAAAAGTTAGAGAATGGAAGCCTGATCCAGCGTAGAGTTGATTGATCAAACCACTTTCGACTTTGTTCCTTTTCGGGGACGAAAAGTTTTAAGTGGGGGAGATTGTAACAACCCGAAAATCTGGGCCAGTTTGAAAATTTTATTTTGGCAATTTTAGCTGAATTTGAATATTTAAAATAGATTATTTTAAATATAATCGACGAGAAATTTATTTTGAATAGAATCGAACGTATATATTATACGCGTCGTCGTTAGAATATAAATAATTATATATAATTATAAGTAGAATTGAAAATGGCGCCGTAGTTCGATAATTCGATTTCAAACTTCAATTGAATATACCGGGAGCAAAACAATCCGGATTTTAGTGAAACCAAAAATGTTGGAATCTAATTGTGGATATCTTTCCAACGAATCCGAAAGAATCAAGATTTCATATCGGGAATCAAAAGATATGTCCAGTTGAAAATTCTGAATAGTCGCTGTGGATTTTATATATATTTTTATATATATAAGGCCCTTAAAAATAGCAATTTTGCAAACGACCTCGGATTTCGACGAAACCAGTTTTGTTGGGTCCGTGATGTTAAGTTATTGCTAGATTCCAAATTTCATAATTTTTCGAATCAATATGTGAGCGTGGCAAAGGAAAACGCGTTTGACAAGTTTCAGTTGATTTTAATCGACTGGAAAATGGCCATTTTTCAAACGGTCTCAGAATTCGACGAAACTAGTTTTGTTAGGACCGTATCGTCAATACGAAGCTAGAAAATATTTTTTCTGGAATTTTTAAAGTTCGCATGCGACCCCGGTAATTTGAAATGTACGTTTAAAATTCAATATAGTGATTTAAATGTAAATTAAATGGAAACTGATTCAAACAGTCGAATCAGCTTGCGATACATATCCCATTGTGTTCGGAAAGGGGGTAAAACGCTATGGACGACAGGCGGGGAGCCTCGTTTTGAGGTCGAAAATAAAGGTTGCTTTTTGTGGAATTAAATAATAAAATAAAATAAAAAAAAACTAACTTTTCTTCCCCCGTTAACCCGCTCTGCCCCCCCCCTTTTTTTCATTTCGATTTCAGAAAAAAAGAGAAAAAAAAAAAGAAAAAAACCCAATGTCCCCCCCCCCCCCCCCAGTCGCCCCCCTCCGATGACCTCGCCGCCGCCCTGGCGGAACTCCTCTGGCCTCACCACCCGCCGCCGCCACCTTCTCCCCCAGCTCTCCCTCTCTCCTCTAAAGCGATGTGCCCCTCCCCTAACCCTAGCCCCCTTTTCTCGCGCCGACCCCCTGACCAACCACCGCACCCCCCCTCTCTTGCCTCAGCCGCCGACGAGCCCCCCCTGTAAGTTCCCAAACTGATTTTCTTTTATTTACTTTAAACCGATTTTCTTTTATTTACTTTAAACTGATTTTCTTTTATTTTCTTTAAACTGATTTTCTTTTATTTTCTTTAAACTGATTTTCTTTTATTTTCTTTAAACTGATTTTCTTTTATTTACTTTAAACTTATTTTCTTTTATTTTCTTTAAACCGATTTTCTTTTATTTTCTTTAAACTGATTTTCTTTTATTTTCTTTAAACTGATTTTCTTTTATTTTCTTTAAACTGATTTTCTTTTATTTTCTTTAAACTGATTTTCTTTTATTTTCTTTAAAACTGATTTTTTTTCTTAATTTATAAAAGTTTAGATTTTTAATTTATGAAAGTTTAGATTTTTGTATTAGGAAAGATAAGATTTTTAATGTGTAAAAGATAAGATTTTTAATGTGTAAAAGACAAGATTTTTAATGTGTAAAAGGTCGGATTTCATAATATGGAAGAAGTGGAAAAATCGGATTTTTATATATTGAACTTTGAAGTAAAAATTCGATTTTTATATATTGAACTTTGAAGTAAAAATTCGATTTTTATATATTGAACTTTGAAATAAAAATTCGATTTTTATATATTGAACTTTGAAATAAAAATTCGATTTTTATATAGTGAACTTCGAAATAAAAATAGGATTTTTATATATTGAATAGCGAAGTAAAATTCGATTTTTACATATGTAGTGAAAGCGGACAACGAAGGTGACAAAAAGGCGGGAACGACGAAGATCTCTACAATAGAAGTGCCGTGGAGCTAGGATAGCTATGTGTGAGAATTTCTCACCTTTCAATTTAATTTTTCTAGTTATATATATATACTAGGATGCAGACGGTGTTTAGTAGCACCCGACACCTGTCCACAGACCATGGACTTGTTTGATTGGTTGTGTAGTTGGTTAGATTATTTGATTTGGATTTGATTGTTTTGGTGAAATTGAAATTGATGTGATTGATGTGTGAATGGCGTGGGCCTTCACTAGACCGGGGATAAGGCTAGGCCTCGTCCCGTTTCTAGTATCATGCCGTTATGCCGCCGAAATTTTCTAAAAAATGTTAGAAAATAAAAATATCATTTTATTGTGTAAATGAATTGAATAGAAATTCATAGGTTGAAATAAAATGTTTTATCGTTAAAAATATAATTTTTAACGTGGATGTGAATAAATGAATAGTTATAAACAAATCGGCCGATTTGTTTGTATATACACTGATTTGACTGATATTGATTGGGTCGATAAATTTCACACATCGCCCAACTGCACAAATAAAATCTGTGTTTGATTGTTTGAAACCCCACACGGGTGTTGGGATGAAATTTGAAGTTCACTCATCCCGATTGATTAAATATGTCGATCGATTGATTGACAGGCTGTTATAAGCGTTGAATATCTATATTTGATGCTTATACAGTGTAGTGCACTTTGGTTGATGGTTGATTATTGTTCAATGCTATTATATACATGTGTTGTATGGAAATCCATATAATTAATTTTACATGGTAACTGATTGGGCCTCATTCCAATTTGAAAAATAAAGAATATTTGAAAATAGAAACTTATGAAGCCATGTTGATTAGATTGACGCCATTTTGACGTGAACGATATTTATATCAATTTAAAACGATTTCGAAATGAATTGAATTGAAAACGAATTCGAAATGAATTGAATTGAAAACAAATTCAAAGTGAATTGAATTGAAAACGAATTCAAAGTGAATTGAATTGAAAACGATTTCGAAATGAATTGAATTGAAAACGATTTCGAAATGAATTGAATTGAAAGTGATTTCGAAATGAATTGAATTGAAAACGATTTCGAAATGAATTGAATTGAAAACGAATTCAAATTGAATTGAAAGCAAATTGAAATGAATTCAAATTGAATTGAAATTTGAATTGAATAGAAATGAATTTTAAAACGAATTTATAGAGAAGAATTCAATTTTGCTTTGAATTGAGATGGAAGTTGAAATAGATTTTGAAACGAATTTCAAAACCATTTATATAATTCGTTTTAAATAGAAATCGACGAAATATATATTATATATATTATATATATAATATAATGGCCTGAATAGAACGCGCCGCGCCGCGGCAGTTCGTGAATTTCAACCATTTATTTCAAACGGACATTACGGGAGATCCGACCGTCGGATTCTCCTAAAACCGGAACCGTTGGGTTCGTATCGAAAAGAGCTTTCTAACGAATGTTAGAAATTAGAAATCTAACGGTTTGATTTGGAATTATGTCCAAATCAAATTTGAAAAAGGTCGCTGTAAGTGCAGTTCGATGGCCATTGATGGAAATCGACTGTACGGGCCTTGATAAAATTATTAAAAATAGTAAAAATTTGTGTAAAATCATAAGAAATGATTTGTGAAGATTTGGGATGAAAAACTCCATATTTGAAAAGATAAAAATAGATTTTTATCGAAATGAACTAGTTTTGAACTAGAATTATAATTCTATTTATTTTTAAATAAATAAATTGAATTTGAAAAGGGTTTTGAAAATAACCAAAATTTCCAATGATTGCATTGGAGTGGATTTGAATCGAAATTGTCTTCGGAATATTTCGATGTTGGAATTCGTGATTATACAAATGTTGTTATGGAAATTTGAAAGATATATATTTATATCGTTATTTCTA
The DNA here is from genome assembly GCA_030737875.1 of Allium sativum. Classification (NCBI taxonomy): domain Eukaryota; kingdom Viridiplantae; phylum Streptophyta; class Magnoliopsida; order Asparagales; family Amaryllidaceae; genus Allium; species Allium sativum. Next base: position 470,809,709 of record CM060918.1, read on the forward strand.
ATATGACATTTGTTAGTCGTAGAATTTGATATTGAATATAAGCCGATATATTTTCTATTCAGAGCCTTGTATTGAATATCAAATGTGATTTGGGTTTGTCGCGAATGGTGTCTTCACTAACACTGTTCTTGAACCTAGTTGTGAAAAGATTAAATCTTTTTATTTAGATTTAATGAAGTGTACCAATTAAACGATATTTAATTGGAATTGAATTGGTATTGATTTTTGGGTTTATCGTGAACAGTGTTTTAAATAACACTTGTTCTTTAACCCGATAATTAATGGAATGTGATTTTGGGTTTATCGTGAACCGTGTTTTAAATGACACTGATTCTTTAACCCAGTTAAAGATTAAAACTAAGTGGAGTTTTAATGAATCTTTAATTAGATTGAGATGATCGAAAATGGAGTATCACCAGTTTTGCTCCAGGCGATGGTTAAATCTTTAATTAGATTTGAACGTGAAATGGTAATTGAATTTACCGATAACACTGTGGTGTTAGATATGAAGTATTACCAGTTTTACTTCATGGGATGAATAGGTTGGGATTGGGAAATAAAATAAATGATTACTTCGGTGTGGTTCGCTAATCCCGACTAGTTTGAATTGATATTCAAAGGAGATTAAAGAATAAATTTAAAGAATTTATTTTGGATAAAATTAATGGGAACTTTCCCAAAGTATAGGAATATTTGAATAAAAGAATATTCTGAATTGGAATGAGGCGTATGTTGTGTTTGTGTAACACTTTTATAATATATACGCGAGTTATTCAGAAAGACCGGGTTTATCCCATTCTGAATAACTGATTCGACGTGGTGTCGAAGATGAAGACGGTGGTCGAAGACCGGAAGTCTTCACGTCGTTTGGGTGGTTACTGATGATCTTGATTGGGCTGTACACCCAAGAAGATGGAAACAGTTGGTGATCGTCCAGACGTACTTGGAGATCGATGGATATGCGGGGTACTAGGTGCCTCCGGTTTCGTTCAGCCCCAGAACGGACTTATAAATGGACTATGTGTCTGACATTGGATTTTAGTCTGTGCGATTGATTTCTATTAAATATATATCTGTTTGGCGGCGGAGAATTTATTCTCTTGCTTAACGCCCTTCTCTGAGACGTACGAGCTCAGGGGTTATATATTGATGGATATCAAACACATGGAGTGAATTGCCTGTGTGGCATGCCTAAGTGGCAAATGATCGAGGCTTCTGTTGAAAAGCAAAGTTTTGTGGTGATGATCAAAGCACAGCCTGTGTGGCACAGCTTTGTGTAACGTGAATTCGCGAGCCTCGCACCCCGGTTGTGAACCAAAAACGGGAGACGGACCTCAGGGAGGGCATGCGTTTCTTTCTAGTTAGAAGTGGCGTCAGTGATTTTACACGCCCTGACGAGTTTGACTTATGTGGTTGTTGCTGTTGCGAGGCGCCTCGGTTATATCGGTTTCGGCCGATGCATTCTGGTCGGCAGACGGTCCAGACTTACGCCCCAAAGGGCGGGGAAACGTAGTGTTCAGGCATTTTAATCCACATCGGTGGACCGGCCCTGTCGCTCCAAGGGTCACTCGAGCTCTGATCCTGTGGCTCGGGCTAGAGAGTCACGAATCGGTTGAGGACTATCTTTTGCCTCGGTTCATAGACGGAAATCCAATTTCCAAATACGTGACATTTGCGGTTTTAATTGTAAAACTAGTATGGCGACATGATATATGGTACCCATGCCGCCTATGATTGATACTTATGATTTGAAGTTGTTTTATACACTATGCACTTATATTAGTATCAAATGATTTGTTTTAAACGTATCAAGCATTCTTTGGCTGTTATAAGGGAAAACCCTATCCCCCGGCTTGCGTTTGCATTGTGTGATAGGACCTGGGTCTTATAACAGCTTCATTTTTCTTTATTTAGCATTGCGCTGTTTGTTTTATGCACTGGTATTCTTGGGAGGAAACCCGTTCCGTGTTATACGGCGTGGTCCCTTGATTTACCTAATGATTTAAAATAAAGACTAATAACTGTTTTAGTTCTCACACCAGTCCCATGACTGACCTGGAGTTTATTGTTTTAACCTAAACTCTGGGTGCCCCTATTTTGACACGGGCAGCTAGTAGTTTTGGTTTTGCAGATTTATATTCACAGGATCCTGGTTTACAGCTGGAACGATATCCGGAAAGCTTTGTATTCGTATATCTCTTCTAGTTGTGTATTGTATTATTTTCCGCTGCTATGTATTTAAATGTAATTTAAATCTCTAATATTTCTGTGTAATATTCATTTATACTCTGTATATTCTTGTAATCTGATGCATTGTTGTAATATACGATGAAATGTTCTTCTGTATGCGTTCTGTTGTGGCTTGTTCTCGAACTATCCGACGCTTTCCTTTACGGGGAAGTTACGGGTTTTTACATCTCCATCAGATTGCATGACTTTAATTTGACGGTTTATATGGTTTTCAAACATATTGATAAAAATGATGACAACACTTTGAGTATTAGATTTAGCTTTTAATAATATATCCAAGCATATCTAGTGTAAGTATCAACAAATGATATGTAGCATTTGTATCCATAATTATAAAATAAAGGAGATGGACCTCAAATATCAGTAGTAATAAATTGACCAGGTTTGGAATACACAGCAAACGAATCAAAGAATGGTACTTTGTGGCTTTTTCCCATCTGGCAATAAGTACATACATAAGGTAATTTTACAGGAATAAATTTTATTTTATTATCATTAAATTTTTTTGTTACAATGCTAGCACTAGGATGTCCTAACTTATAATGTCATAAGTCAAAATTACTTCTAATTTGAGCTTCATCAGTTATATCAGTCATATTACAATGTAGGTGATTATTGATAGTAGTAGTGTGGTTGCCGAGATTGGATTCATAGAGTCCCTTCACAGCATTACCCCAAAGAAGAATTTCCCTAGTTATTATGTCTCTAACTACACATTATTTAGGGAAAAATTCAAAGTATACATTATTATCTTTAGCAAAGTGAGACACACTAGTTAAGTTTTTCTTAATAGTGGGTACTCTTAGTAAATTATGCAAAAATAATTTCCTATTACCAATGATACTACCAGTGCATGTATGAGAGATTTTAACACACTTACCATTGCCCATGTTTGTAGTTTGATTACCTTTGTATTTTTTGTTTCCAAGATTCAGATTATTCAGCTTGTTAGTGATATGATGGCTAGCTCCTGAGTCTGAGTACCATGGTTCATATTGAATATGATCAGTGTTGTCAGTATGATTAGTTGAATCTCCCTATCCATGTGCTAAATTGGCAGTGAAATTGGTGCTTCTTTGACTGTTGTTGCTGGCTTGGCCTGCTGAGTAGTTTGAATTATATCTAAAATAGCGTTTGATAGCAGTATGGCCAATCTTCTCACATATTTGACACTTTGGTTGATTGTTGTTGTTGTTACTCTAGCGTCCTCGTCCTCTACCACCTCTGCCTCTGGTAGCAGGTTGCCCTCTTAAAGGTTTGCTCATTTCTATAACTATTACTTATCTGATTTTTGTTATTTTCATTACTTTTATTAACTGCATAGTTGTTGACGGCAAAAAATGTCATAAATACCAAAGATTCCAATTACTAGGATTAATTAATTTGGTCGCATAGCCAGGAGCAGAAAAAAGTAAATAACACGAGAGATTTATAGTGGTTCGGCCTTGTGAAGGGCCTACGTCCACTTTGAAACTTTGCTGGAATATTATTGATGTCCAAGGATTACAAGGTTGAGACTATCTCATGATATCTCATTACATTCACTTTCCATGATATCTGACATTATAATTATCATATATTGAATAAATAAGGAAAAAGAAAATTTTGTCCTTCTTCTTCCTCAAGGATGAGATGCCATTAATGGAGCTCTAGGAAGGTCCTAAGGTCATAAAATCCAACCCCCTCGAAGTGTGAGGCTATGGGGTATTTATAGGAAGTGGTTAGGTAGGAGTAGGTAGAAATAGGGACCACATGCAGAAAATTCGAATCCACCACTCGCACTAGCGGAAATTTCGAACCCGGGGCTGGGTTCGAAATTTTGCACCCGTTGGGTTCGAAATTTCGAACTCGGGACTAGATTCGAAATTTCGCACCCGTTGGGTTTGAAATTTAAAACCTAGAGTCGAGTGCGAAATTTCGCACCTATTGGGTGCGAAATTTCGAACCTGGGACTGGGTTCGAAATTTCGTACCTGTTTGGCAACGTTTGTAGGAGCGGTTCGGGAATGGTTCGGACTGCAAGACCTTTGTTTGGAAATGTTTGGAGGAGCAGCGAGGTTCACGGAAGTTGTTGGCTGAATCCTGACTTTGAGTCAATCTGGTGATTCTGGGCAACACACTTGTTGGTGGAAATCGGATGAATCGGGCGGTGCCCATTTTCGACCTAACCGGTTAGGTCGATCGCCGCCGGGACTTGTAACGACCCGGGTTTTCGCGATCCTGAGTAATCAACATATAACCTAATGTCGACTATCAAGCATTGGAAATACCGGATAGTTAATGAAAGAAATTAGAGGGTGAGAATAGGTAAGATAGAAACTTAGAATAGAAGAAGAAGAAGAACATACAACATCAGAGTAACAAGAATCTCACAGTGGAATGAACAATATACATAGATACATAACTTTGAAATAAAACCAGTATATGTATACAGTAACATTATGAGAGTATAAGACTCACAACACAGCGGAAATAACATAGCTATATAATCCTAAAGTCTTATGCTCCAAGCCCTCCAAGTATATTTGTAAAACCTGACTACTTGACTGCCCGTACAAATTTGGGCATCCAAGAGTTTTGGGATAACAAAACAAAATAAACTCTGGGTCAGTCATGTGACTAGTGTGAGTAAACTCCATCCATTTGTTTAACTTTTAAAATCCTTTTGAAAGAAACAATGATCTTTTATATCAAAACTTACTTGATATTATGATAGTGTCTATCAACCACAATATAATAATCATCTAGCAGAACGCTTTCATCTCATGTTCCACGTACATAATATATAATCAAAAATCGCAGGCGCTTATTGGGTAATGAATTCCAACTGGCAAGGTATGTGACCACCTTCTGACAGTGTATCTCTAGAAAGGAATACACTGGGTTCAACAAGAACATCTTGTAACCCAGGCTAAACATGACCGGTCACTCATTTCACTTAAGTGTACCGAATGTATTATCACCAACGGTTGGGATCAAAAACCGTTTCCCGAAAGGGACAACATCGAAATAGATTATAGAAGTAAATGGAATTTCTCTAGATCAGGTGACACTGCACCCTAATTGGCAGCTAACCACTTAGCCATGTGACCTACCCGATTTTATACCGTTCCTGGTTGTGAGGCTAGAGGCCATAACGTATCCTTTACAAACCACATCTTCATTCACTTTAAATGTCACATCGTCATACCCACTAAATCATAAATTTATTTCTCCAAACACATCATGGGTAAACAGCTAAGAGAAATAAATTCCTCTGCCACCCAACGTAAATACGTTTGAAGAGATCAACTTACGTGATCTATTAAATATACTCTGTCAGACATTCTTCCATACAGGTTATCCTGGGACTAGATAAATTGAAGGCACTATTCTGTAAACCTATCTTAGGCAATTTCTACCTAGGATTTACTGAACAACCCTTGCATAACTCCGTATTCAGTTATCTTCATCATATTTGATTCGCAACGCTAATGCCATACGAAGTGGTTTTTTGATAATATACCTGATCCCGGTCTCTCTGTATTGATAACGGAAATGGTCAAAATCTTTGATAGTCGGTGATTTAACTATCAAAGGAAAGCATGTGTACAAATAACGGTCGTATTCCAAAATGGAAATCTTACCGATCAATCGTCATTTCATTTTCCAATTTCCCATTTATCATTTCCATATATTCATAAATTCCTTATTTTCTAAAATTAGAAAATATACATTATTAACATTGGAAAACGTTTCCATTTCTGATTCACGCATCAATACCTTTCCACCTCGATCAGTCTCTAACTGTAAACTAGTAAGATAACAACTTCCCAAATATAAACCCCGAAGGCCGAAACCAACATCAGATCGATACCCAGCAAGCCATTCAACTTAACTAATTTTCATTCAGTTTCTAATTTCAGTAATTCCATCTAAATTCCTAATTCAAACCCCAAATTACTTTATGATATTTCTTTTTGTAAAATAATTACTTTAATCTATTTTTCACATAGAATGTGAATAATATTTCTTTACATTATCAAAACAGTTTGATTCCATATTTAAAAACAATATCTCAAACACAAATTCTATTTATATTTTTATTTGTAGAATTTTTCATACAAATCTCCTTTTTATTTCTAACTCTTAAATCTCTTTCATATAAATCTTTTTATATAATCCTATTTCATTTTATATAAATCCTTTTATATAATTCTATTTATTTTATATAAATCCTTTTATATAATTCTATTTATTTTATATAAATCCTTTTATATGATTCTATTTATTTTATATAAATCCTTCATTTTCAATATTCAATTTGAAAATTTCCTTTTATACATTCCAGTAATTCATATGGCATTTAAAATACCAAATAACATGACCAATGTCATCATAATCAATCACATATTTTATATCACATCATATATCACAATATATGAAAACAAATAGTATTATAATATTGAGGAATCTAGTTGGATCCCTTCAACCTGTCTCCCTGCATTCACAGATGTTAAACAATATAAATAACATCGATCTCATTTCTATTTGAAATATTCTGATAAACAGATTCAATATATAATTAATGATTATATATAACTCTATCTATAATTTCAGCCAATTAATCAATTGTTCAACCAACAATCAACACACAACAATTAATCATTATTTATCAATTCTAAAAATACGTTATAACAATATAAATTTGGTAGAGTTAGTGAGTTTTACTCACATTGGACGGTCATCGTTAAATAACGATAACTGTCGGTTGATTTAGACAAACAATTTATTTCACTATATGTTGTAACGAGCTCCAATTCACTCCCTGTCAGTTCCATTGTGTCGCGCTCTTCCATACGATCCTAACGGATATTGTTTTGTTCGATTTCGTTTACGTATGAATTAGATATGATATAAACAAGTTTGTACAAATTAAAATAAAACATGGATTTGTATTATTATACTGGGCTTTAACCTATTTCTCTTGGCCCATCCACATTCTTCCGACCCGGCCGCCTTCAAATGCTTCTTCCCCGTATCAACATTTCACTCTAGGATTTTCCCCAAACCAGTGCTTCTCTTCACGGCTGATCCTTCTTCCATCCATACTCCACCGATTTCTCCACTTAAATTCAAACAAAAAAAATATCTCAACGTCCCTCTCCATAATCTCTTCAGCATCATATCCTTCATCCTCAACTCGACGCCTTCTTCTCAGATGCATCTCGACCATGACGCAACAGCTCAATGGAAGGTCACCGAACCCTTTTCGATCTGAAACATCTCAAAATATGCAAGCGGACTCGGTTTCTCTTCCTCAATGCAAATATCAACTTTGATTCGGAAATCAACACTTATCATTCACAAATCCTTGAACCCTAGCTTGCGGTTCAGAAAACCAGCACCATGGAACAGACGTCGAACCCAACAGAAGTAGTATCAAATCGAAGAGAAACCCTTTATGATTCAGAAGATATATATATATATATATATATCGAATTATAACATTTTATTTGAATTGTTATAAAATTTCAAAGTTGAAATTTTGTTTACTGGAAGAAACAACTCATGGCGGCCTAATTTATTTGACCAGAATGGAAAGTCTAGGTTAGGAAATGGTATTTGGGTATTGGTACTTATAGAGTAGGATAGCTTAGAAAGTAAGCTAATCATTTCATATTCATTTAGATTCGATTATAAGCTTAATTTATCATTTAAAAATTCATACGATCACATATACTACCCAATTTCAACGAAAATGGACACACAACTAGAGTTTGTCATTACGAACCCAACAAAACTGGTTTCGTCGAATTCCGACTCCGTTTGCTCACACAGCGTATTTTTAAAGGTCAAATTATCGACTATTTTTCACATTCAAATCCGGTACGGTCACATACTGATTCCAAAAATCACAAAAATTGAAATCTAACAATAATTTAATATTCCGGATCCAATAAAATTAGTTTCGTCAAAAACAGAGGTCGTTTGCAAAATTGGCTATTTTTAATGCTCTAAATAAATCCTTTTAAATATTAATATATTTAAAAATAATTAAATTAAATATTTCTAAATAAACATTATCGTATATATTCACAGTATAATATCATACAGCTCCAAAATAATCATATCTGGATTTATAACTCGACATTTCAAATCCAGATTAAATCGATATTCAATTCATATTAAAAATCCTTTTATAATATAAATAAAATGTTATAAATTATAAAGGAATTCCACAGCGACTTTTTGAAAATTTGATTTGGACATAAATCAAAATCTACACAACAAAATTCCAATTTTTCTCTTTCATTAGAAAAATATACTTCACCAGCTCCGAACGTTTCTTTTTTCACAGAAATCCGGCTTAAAACAAATTTTGTATATTCCTTTAAAGTTCGACTCGCCAAATTAAGAATTGCCGCGCCATTTCGAGCTCGATTATAAATATAATATAATTATACGTTTAAACTTCGTTTAAATAATAAATTCGTTATTATAATTTAACTCTATACTGAATTATACTTTATAAATGACCCAATTCACACAATATTGTGAATTCCACTATTTCCGACTATTTCAGAAATTAAATATATTGTTCTATTAGTTATATTAATTAAATATTCAATATTATTTAATTCTGGTCATTTTAAATTACCAAACCATTATTTAAATAATTAAATAAATTATTTATTATCTGTTAAAAATACGGGTCGTTACATTCTTTCCCCCTTAAAATAATTTCGTCCTCGAAATTGCTAAGGCAGAAATCAAACCCTATTGACTGGTTAAAAATTATTTGTTTACTTAAATCCAGTTTCACTGAACCAATTTATTTTAAATAAATTATTAATTCATTTCTTTTGACAAAAAAATTCAAATATCCTAAAAATTTTCTAACACCTTAAATTTCTGAAAAATTTCGCCAGCACCTCCTTTGTATGGCTCAATCGGTACAACTATAGCTCGCCTCTCTGGGCTATCTCCAACCAAAAAGAAAATCAAACAGCCAAGCGGCTTGCCAATTCGGTTCATAAATCTCATATCCAATAGAAATATAAACTTGTACCTTTTTGTCGATCATATCATTATACCCTTTGCATCTGTTACCAATTCAACATATACCAATGTCATCTCAGTCAACTCCAATCAATTCATTCGCTTATATTCAAACCAGATTTCATTTCAACTCGAGTTTCATTCTTGACTCCAAATCCTTAACTCACCAATCCAATTTTCTTAGCCTCGTTAAGTTTCATCCATAAACTTCATTAATTAATTAATTTAAATTTCAATTTGCTTTCTCAAGTATTATTTATCTTGTTTTTAATTTTAACGATCAGTCCATTATAATTCAACATTCTTTTTCCTGGGAGTTCTTAAACCACTTTGCTTTTCTAAAAAAAAAAATCAAATAATCCTTTTCAAAATTCAAACAACTTGTTTTTGCAAAACATTTCCAAAACAAAATTTTGGTTGTAATCCGTCACTTACAACTCGAAAATGAACACCGATGATGTCATGATCATCATCGGAATTTATTTCCAGCTATCGAAGTGAGTTCAATACTATATCACTTTCAAAACCATATCTAAACACTTCCATTTTGGAATTCATTTCAAAATACCATTTACAATGCTTTAAAACAATTTAAAATCTCCCAAGATTTAAAATTCTCTTATATCCAATCCATATTCATTTACAAAAACTTATTCAAATTTCCAGAGTTTTAATTTCAATCTGATTTAAATTCAGATTTAATTCACTTCGTAATCCTTATACGAAATTTGATTGGTTATTTACATAACTATTTCAATTATAATCATACTCACTCAATATAAGATAGTACTTCAAATATTAATCATACTTTTATATCAAAATATGATTTGGGTAAAATTATATCATTTACCCTCTTTTCAAAACATATCATGTCGATTCATCGTATTCGAGTGTTTATAAACTCCTATTGATACAGTGGATCAAACTAATCGACTAGAATGCATAAACAACTCAACCAATAAATCTTCATAATATAAAACCACTTTATATCAAATAACAAATACGTTCACTCGTATATATACACTCAACTCAATCTAGGGTATTACTAATCCCATCTTACTGAGTCACGCCACATAGCCAAGGTAATTACTTAACCTTTAACTCTGATACCACTGTAACGACCCGTGTTTTCGCGATCCTGAGTAATCGACATATAACCTAATGTCGACTATCAAGCATCGGAAATACCGGATAGTTAATGAAAGAAATTAGAGGGTGAGAATGAATAAGATAGAAATTTATAATAGAAGAAGAAGAACATACAACTTCAGAGTAACATGAATCTCACAGCGGAATGAACAATATATATATATACACTTAACTTTGAAATAAAACCAGTATATGTATACAGTAACATTATCAGAGTATAACACTTACAACACAGCGGAAATGACATAGCTATATAACCCTGAAGCCTCCTGCTCCGAGCTCTCTAAGTATATCGGTAAAACCTGACAACTTGATTGCCCGTACAAATTTGGGCACCCAAGAGTTTATAGAAAACAAAACAAAATAAACTCTGGGTCAGTTATGTGACTGGTGTGAGTAAATTCCAACCTTTTGTTTAACTTTTAAAATCCTTTTGAAAGAAACAATGAACTTTTATATCAAAACTTCCTTGATATTATGATAGTGTCTATCAACCACAATATAATAATCATCTAGCAGAACGCTTTCGTCTCACATTCCACATACATAGTATATAATCAAAAACCATGGGCAATTATTAGGTAATGAATTCCAACTGGCAAGGTATGGGACCACCTTCCGACAGTGTATCTCTAGAGAGGAATACACCAGGTTCAACAAGAACATCTTGTAACCTAGGCTAAACATGACTGGTCAAAAATTTCGCTTGAGTGTACCAAATGTATCATCACCAACGGTTGGGATCAGCAACCGCTTCCCGAAAGGGACAGCATCGAAATAAATTATAGAAGTAAATGGGATTTCTCTAGATCGGGTGACACTACACCCTAATTGGCAGCTAACCACTTAGCTATGGGACCTACCCGATTTTATACCATTTCCTTGTTGTGAGGCTAGAGGCCATAACATATCCTTTACAAACCACATCTTCATTCACTTTGAATGTCACATCGTCATACCCACTAAATCACAAATTGATTTCTCCAAACATATCACGGGTAAACAGCTAAGAGAAACGAATTCCTCTGCCATCAAAAGTAATTACGTTTGAAGAGATTGACTTACGCGATCTATTATATATACCCTGTCAGACATTCTTCCATACAGGTCGTCCTGGGACTGGACAAACCGAAGGCACTATTCTGTAAACTTATCTTAGGCAATTTCTACCTATGATTTACTGAACAGCCCTTGCATAACTCCGTCTTCAATTATCTTCATCATATTTGAGTCGCAACGCTAATGCCATACGGAGTGGTTTTTAGATAATATTTCTGATCCTAGTCTCTCCGTATTGACAACGGAAATGGTCAAAATCTTTGATAGTCGGTGATTTAACTATCAAAGGAAAACATGTGTACAAACAACGGTTGTATTCCCAAATGGAAATCTTACCGATCAATTATCATTTCATTTCCCAATTTCCCATTTATCTTTTCCAAATATTCATAAATTCCTTATTTTCTAAAATTAGAAAATATACATTAGTAACTTTGGAAAACGTTTCCATTTCTGATTCATGCATCAATATCTTTCCACCTCTATCAGTCTCTAACTGTAAACTAGTAAGAGAACAACTTCCCAAATATAAACCCCGAAGGCCGAAACCAACATCAGATCGATACCCAGCAAGCCATTCAACTTAACTAATTTTCAATCAGTTTCTAATTTCAATAATTTATCTAAATTCCTAATTGAAACCCCAAATTCCTTTATATATTTTTTTGCAAATTTTTTACTTTAATCTATTTTTCACATAGAATGTGAATAATATTTCTTTATATAATCTAAATAGTTTGATTCCGTATTTAAAAACAATATCTCAAACCTAAATTCTACTTATATTTTTATTTGTAGATTTTTTTCATGCAAATTTCCTTTTTATTTCTAACTCTTAATCTCTTTTATATAAATCCTTTTATATAATCCTATTCATTTTATATTAATCCTTTTATATAATTCTATTTATTTTATATAAATCCTTTTATATAATTCTATTTATTTTATATAAATCCTTTTATATAATTCTATTTATTTTATATAAATCCTTCATTTTCAATATTCACTTTGAAAATTTCCTTTTATACATTCCAGTAATTCATATGGTATTTAAAATACCAAATAACATGACCAGTGTCATCACAATAAATCACAGATTTTATATCACATTATATATCACAATATGTGAAAACAAACAGTATTATAATAATGAGGAGTCCAGTTGGATCCCTCCAACCTGTCTCCCTGCATTCACAGACGTTAAACAATGTAAATAACATCGATTTCATTTCTATATGAAATATTCTGATAAACAGAATCAATATATAATTAACGATTATATATATAACTCTATCTATAATTTCAGCCAATTAATCAACTGTTCAACCAACAATCAACACACAACAATCAATCATCATTTACCAATTCTAAAAATACGTTATAACAATATAAATTGGGTAGAGTTAGTGAGTTTTACTCACATTGGACGGTCGACGTTAAATAATGATAACTGTCGGTTGATTCATACAGACAATTTATTTCGATATAAATTGTAACGTATCCTGTTTTGTTTGATTTCATTTACGTATGAATTAGATATGATATAAACAAGTTTGTACAAATTTAAATTAAAATAAAACATGGATTTGTATTATTATAATAGGCTTTAACCTCTTTCTCTTGGCCCATCCACGTTCTTCTGACCCGCCCGCCTTCAAATGCTTCTTCCCCGTATCAACATTTAACTCCAGGATTTTCCCCAAACCAATGCTTCTCTTCTTGGCTGATCCTTCTTACATCCACACTCCACTGATTTCTCCACTTAAATTCAAACAAAAAAAATATCACAACGTCCCTCTCCATAATCTCTTCAACATCATGCCTTTCTTCCTCAACTCGACGGCTTCTACTCAGATGCGTCTCGACTATGACGCAGCAGCTCAATGGAAGGTCACTGAACCCTTTTCGATCTGAAACATCTCAAACTATGCAAGCAAACTCAGTTTCTCTTCCTCAATGAAAATATCGACTTCGATTCGCAAATCAACACTTATCGTTCACAAATCCTTGAACCCTAGCTTGCGGTTCAGAAAACCAGCACCACAGAACAGACGTCGAACCCAACAAATGCAGTATCAAATCGAAGAGAAACCCTTCATGATTTCGAATATATATATATATATATATTCAGATCGAATTATAACATTTTATTTGAATTGTTATAAAATTTAAAAGTAGAAATTTTGTTTATTGGAAGAAACAACTCACGACAGCCTAATTTATTTGACCAGAATGAAAAGTCTAGGTTAGGAAATGGTGTTTGGGTATTGGTACTTATAGAATAGGATAGCTTAGAAAGTAAGCTAATCATTTTATATTTATTTAGATTCGATTATAAGCTTAGTTTTTCGTTTAAAAATACATACGATCACATATTCTATCCAATTTCAACGAAAATGGACATACAACTTGAGTTTGTCATTACGGACCCAATGAAACTGGTTTCGTCGAATTCCGACTCCGTTTTCTCACACAGCATATTTTTAAAGGTCAAATTATCGATTGTTTGTCACATTAAAATCCGGTACGGTCACATACTGATTCCAAAAATCACGAAAATTGAAATCTAACAATAATTTAATCTTCCGGATCCAACAAAATTAGTGTCAACGAAAACGGAGGTCGTTTGCAAAAATGGCTATTTTTAATGCTCTAAATAAATCCTTTTAAATATTAATATATTTAAAAATAATTAAATTAAATATTTATAAATAAATATTATTGTATATATTCACGGTAGAATATCATACAGCTCCAAAATAATCATATTTGGATTTATTACTCGACATTTCAAATCCAGATTAAATCGATATTCAATTCATATATAAAATCCTTTTATAATATAAATAAAACTTTATAAATTATAAAGGAATTCCATAGTGACTTTTCGAAAATTTGATTTGGATATAAATCAAAATCTACACGACGAAATTCCAATTTTTCTCTTTCATTAGAAAAATGTACTTCACTAGCTCCGAAAGTTTCTTGTTTCATAGAAGTCCGGCTTGAAACATATTCTATATATTCATTTAAAGTTCGAATCGCCAAATTAAGAACTGCCGTGCCATTTCGAGCTCGATTATAACTATAATATAATTATACGTTCAAACTTCGTTTAAATAATAAATTCGTTATTATTATTCAACTCTATACTGAAGTATATATTATAAATGATCCAATTCACACAATATTGTGAATTCCACTATTTCAGACTATTTCAAAAATTAAATATATTGTTCTGTTATTTATATTAATTAAATGTTCAATATTATTTAATTTTGGTCATTTTAAATTACCAAACCATTATTTAAATAATTAAATAAATTATTTATTATCCGTTAAAAATACGGGTCGTTACAGCACTTTAGGGCCCCGGACCCTCACCGGCGCTGTGCCCGGACCCGCTGGACGGCTCGCCTTTGGCTTGGCTGCGAACAGATTCAGATGGAGGTCGCGTTCGAGGGATGCAGCATTCTACTGGTGGCTAGACTCAGGTCCTCTGGTACTAGCAATGCCTCTGGGCTATAATATCATGCGATATGCTAATTCGAGCGTGTCTTGCCTAATTTTGGGAACCTGACCAAAATGCTGGTTAACATTTGCCCCCTCAAAGTATGTTCTATGTTAACGGGGCGTGCTTTGAAGTGAGATTAGTCTAGTATTGGCGCAAACATCTCTATGCGGTGCTTAGCGATTGGTTATGACCTTCCTCTCGAGTTGTATGCCGAGAGCACACTGCTTTGGAGCGGTTGGGACGCCCTATCGGAATATGCTGGTATGAGCTTAGGATTACAACATTGCAAAGCGCTTTAACTTACTTGGGCCTTACAGCTTTGGTTTGAACCTGTCCAAGGCGTTTACTTCCCGTAGATTAAAGGCAATTAATGTTAGTTGCTGACTCTCGATTATATCGAAGTGCGGATGATTCACTATCGGGTCATAATTGCGTATGCAATCACGACTTTGCACGTGGTTTTGTGTGACGCGATCTGACCTGGAATAGGCAACATGAAGGTGAATGGCATGCCATGGGTTTGTAATCACGTATTTTATCTTGTCGAGGAGTTTTCGGATCGAGAGCCGACCGTTGGGTGTGTACATTTGAACCCTTAAGGCTTGTGGGCATCCATTTGGATCAAGTTTGTCTGCTCGTTTGAGATTTCCAAAGCGTGTATGCATGGTTATTTCCATGACTTTGGCACGCGATCATACTAAGTGGTTTTTGAAACGTTGTTGGGATGGAGCTTGATAGTCTGGAGTATCCGCTGAGTCTCTTTGATTTTGAACCCAAGGTCGTTCAACATTCCAAGCTAGTCCCATCGATCGAAGTTTCGACAACTCATATATGTGAATGCAACTGTTAGGACAATACTTGTCATATATCATGGCACGTATTCATATAGGTTTTCCTTTGAGGCGAGGTCGGACCCAAATGTTTGGTGCATGCACTTTGATGATTGAGCACTTGGTGAGTACACAAGTGGTCGCTGAGTCGTGATTGACTTGGTAGTTGGAGTTTCGAAGTTAAGTAAATATGATAATAGCTAGGTGTATAATCCCAAATTCCGATCCCGGAACATTCGCTTAGGGCATACTGATCCTCTAATTGTAGTTACTTCCTTTTTTCTCTTCTCCGGACAGAAAATCATCGTAAGGCATGAAGAATGCCGAAATAATTCTTTTTTACTTTGGAAGTTCAAGGTGTTGTTAGGTTTTCGGGAGTAGGGGAGAGAGATATGGAAAGTAAGAGGGATTTCGAATTTGGAACTCAAGAACGTGGAGCGGCGGATCATGAGAAATGGAATTAGGAATTTGTATAAAGGTCGCCAAGTATGCGTGAATACGGGAGTGGGCTTCATATGCTGGACACTTAATAAACCCTCCTGGTTTTTCAAGAGGTCGAGGTTGGCTTGAGGGATGTGATAATCTAGCAAGTGCGTGGGAGCACGACGCATAACTTTGCACTTTGATGACTTAGTCTTGGCCTTGAGCTTGGGCTAGTAAACTTAAACATTTGCATGACGCCCGATGAGCGGATAGTGATCAGTGAGTTATGTTTTTGCGACGCGGTCCTTATGGAATGGACTTGCTTGGATTGTCGACCCGAATGTGTATATAGGATGTCGGCACCCAATTGAGCAGTTGGGCTCGGGATCCAATCAATAACCCATCCACAACGCAGTTGCATCTTGGCTTAGGCATTGCGCTGGCGGTTGGCAATGACCCTGGCATCATTTTTCATCATGTTCTAAAGTGTCTACTTTTTGTGGAGTCCGGGCGCTGAAGGAAGGCCGAATAAGCCTCCAGGCCCTGGCTCTGGCTTTGGATTACCTTTGTTGCGAGGTGAAGGCGCTCTCAAGATGGTGGCTCAAAGGGATGTTGTGAAGATGATGCCCGCGCAAGTACTAAAGAGAATCTGATCTGGTCTTGAGATTTCCAGGCCGGTGCGATAATCGGTAGAGGGATACTCCCAAGCCTAGGTATCTGCTAGGTTTTGCTCGACGTCAGGGACGAGCTGGCCAGTTCAGATCATTGCTCAATGTTTCATGTTTGGTTTGTATTTGAACGTAACATAACTGGTTGGCGAATGATTATGGATATGAATTTATTCGGGCTGACTACTCGGATATGCATATAACATGTAAACATACGGTTGACTCGTTAGTTTCATCCCAATTATGTTGCAACCCTTTTCCAACCCGATAACGGTGTTGATGGTTATCGGTAATCACTGCCATAGTTATTAGAACTAGGTGTCGTCACCACATTCTGAGATGCTTGTAGGTAGGAAGCTGTTGCATTGAGGGGTGTGAGTCAGCTTCCCATTGTGTTTAAGTATGATTTTGCTGGTAGGGCGTTGAGACTTTGGGAACCCAATGAACCAGCCACAGGAACTCGAGAACTTGCATCGTGATGTGAATTTTTTATTTCGCATACTGAGAACTTGTCTAAATTCCCATGTTCCTCGGGGAACTAGTGATTGTGTAGCTCCCCCTATCTTTGGGGTTGGGCCTCTATGCCTGGCCTACCTAGTATTGGAAGGAGGTTAGAAGTTTCTGAGACCCAAGCTTTTGGGTCTTGATCATCCTCGTGGCGAGGTATATGTTCCTCTTTTAGAACGGTTGCTCCTAAGATTGTGGTGATGGAAATGCCAGTGTGGGAGCTGGTGGGAATCTTCCTCAGGTCCTGCGATGAGTAAGCTGGCGAAAGGATAGGTAAGAGACTGCCCCCGAGCTCGAGTACTTGCCAATTGAAGAGGATGCGAGCGATGAACCTTCAGGAGTCCAATAGTTTCCTGTTTTGCTGGGCAGCCCCCCTTGGAGCGGAGGCAACACTAGGCTTTGCCCCCGTGCTTCCTTAAGCGTCCAAGTATCGGCTGGATTTACAGTGATACCAATTTGGAGAAGTAGGAGATCCCGTAGCCTTGGGATCCCACGTTTATATGAGTCTCTTTAGAGGAGGAGAAGTTTTGGTTGGCCGAAGTGATCATACGACGGGAATGGCCGATGTAAGTTTTCCAACAATGCAAGCTATGGTGGAATACCAGGAAGCCCGGCTGGTGGCAAAGTCTGAGGAGCCGGAGGGGAAGAGGGACAGGATGAGGGTGCCATACAAGATGCGTAGGCCAAAGCTAGGCAGGATGCCGAGGAGAAATTTGCCGTTGCGGTGGCGAAGAAGTAGGCCGATATTGAGGCGGAGAAGGAGAGGGCCTCTAAGTAGGCTAGGAAAAAGAAAACCGTTGATGGTGTCCACCAAAAGAGGGCGAGGGGACCCTTAGCAAACTCGAAGCAGATGCAATTATGCGACTCCAGGCCAGGGAGCTAGCTGATTAGAAGACCGTCGAAGATGCTGAGAAGAGAGTGGAGTCAGGTGCCAAGAAGACTTAGGGAGAAACCCAAGCTGCATTGGTCCTCGCTTTTGACATCGTCCCTAAGCCGTTGCCATTTATCGCTCTCGGGGAAGTTATGATAGTTACAAGCGGTGAGGATAACTATGGGAGGCGTGCATCGATGTCTTACGAATCTGTTACTCTTGTGAAGAGTAGAGAAGGAGGAAGCGATTCTGGAAGGAAGGGGACCACCGCTGGTGGTGACCTGTCGAGTGCCGAGCCTGTACAGAAAAAAAGAAAAGGAAAGAGAAGGATGAGTAGCATCAATAATTGGTAAAGGAATTATAGATACTTTGGGTTAGGTAGACCGATAGCTTATGCGAGTACGGTCCTCGCTTTCGATTCTTATAGACATGGTGTGGTATTCATGTACATCCTATCATCATAAAGAAGAAATGTTAGACATGTAGCCTATTCGGGGTGTGTATAGAAATGAAATATGAATTAGTAAAGATCGCAATTTGTGTTAAGTGTTTGGATATTCTTCTTATGTTTTCAGGCATCCCGTACTTGCATAAGCAGATTTATCGTTACACCTAAAAAAGCAATTGTGTATCGCGCTCTGGGTCAATTATTCCAGAGGGGTGTGATTGTGTACCGCGCTCTGGGTCAATTATTCCAAAGGGGTGAAATAAAGCGCTAGTTTCAGTAAGTTTCCCTCAGCTCAAGAAACCCGTAGTTTGTGAAACCAGGCTGAGCGCCTGCTGTTTTGGGTGGCCTAGGGTTAACCCCGAGTATAGCGAAGGTGAAGGGCATCGCGTTCTGTGGTCCGCCAGCTGGGTGGCTCTCCCGTCGTTCATCGGGTGAGCGGCGAGCCGCCAGGCGTTGTTTATTCACCGGCGTAGAAAATCTACGATCATCAGCCCGTAAGGTCTGGCCATGGCCATGAGCTGCACCTAAGCCTTTAGGGTTTCGGGGAGAAACGACCTAAGGTCGGTCTTGGTGCTGCGCCAAGATTCGTCCGGCACCCGTAACTGACAAAGAGAGACTTTCATCACTCTTAGTCGGCCGTTGGGTGGCAGTGCCAAGTCGCTTGGACTTGGATGCAGAAAGATTTATGTAACACCCCACCTCCGCTAGGGTCACTCTTTCGGGGGCACTAGCTTCTGGGGGGCGTTAGAACTGGGTAAGCATGCATAATGATATATCAAGGCAGAACAAGAACATAAATATATATGTAAAACAGAGTAAGTGAGAATAAAACAACGGGATATCTCAAACCATCTCAAAACAAGTCTAGTACATCATAAAGTCAACTGCCAAAATCAACATGTCTAGTACATCATAAACAGAAATACTGAAATACATAGTGCTATCCCCAAAATAAAGATGATAAACCATAGCGAGCTCAATGTTCAGACATACATGAGCTATCCATCAAACGAGCAAGCGATCCAAGCTAAGCACCACTATTCCCTCCCTGAGAACCTGGGGGGGGGGGGAACGGAAGAAAAGAAGCGAAAGAAAACAGGTCAGTCAAAAAGACTGGTAAGCCCTACTACGATCATTATATAAACTAATAAAGTTAACATCATGATGGAAACTGAGATGAACATACTGGCAATAGATAAAGGTGTCATCACATAAAGAAGATTAAGCTTTGCACCACAGTGTACTAGCAAACTAACATAACAGGTATTGATCCCTCAGCCCAAACTTTGGCCCAATAGCATGAGGTGACCTTAATACAAGGTCCAGCCCAACGGTCTAGTCGATCGGCTCCCTATAAACCTAACACGTCAAGTGTTGGTGTCCATACGGCCCACATATGGTTGTAGTCAGACTGTGCTGGGTCCACCTTCGGGTGTATCAAGCCCTTGGGTGTCAACCCCAGACACCTAAGCAATAATGCACAGTCTAAACCTACTGGTACCCGTGCCTCGAGTTTGTCCAACACCGGACTACGTGCACGTCCGTAGCCCGCCTAGACCCGCACCGCTGTACCACTCAGCCGTCGCTTTGGTCGCTTACATCAGTCCAGTAATCGTGCCCCGCCCTAGCCTAGCCTCTAGGGTTGTGAATGATACCCAACTGGGATTACTGCTGGAACAGACCACGTTGCTAGGGTTTTCTAAGAGGGTTAAGTGTGGTTTAACCCCTCACTAATCATGGATTAAATTAGTTAAGTGTAACCAACAGTTCACCACTTAACCCCATTTAATCCCTCGTATCCCCAAAATTGGTTAAGTATTAGTGGGCCATGACTTAACCCTAATCATGAGGCATTAATTAATTTAATGCACCCAACCTCTCACATTAGACCTTGTTGTGGTTACTAGTTAGGCCGGGCGGGTCCGGGTAGGTTTACACCACAACTTAGTCTAACCTCGGGTTTCACGTGCAACATGACCAACTACTCACATTGGGTCCTATTGCTTGTAGCCACTAGTTAAGCCGGTCGGTTCCGGGTAGGTTTATGCTACAAACTCAACCCAACCTCGAGTTGGCCACACTTATGTTTTCTAAGTGTCATGTCCACTTTATTTTCAAAACATAATCACAAGTTTAACAAATACTTGGGTAGACCTAACTTAATAGGTAAATTCCCAAGAGGTAGACCTAACTTAATAGGTAAATTACCAATCTTATATTTTCATGTATTTTAAGTTTTACCCAAAAACCCCCCCAACGTCATTCTATCGCTTACATATTCGTCATAACACATAAAGGATAGAAAGAGGGAACTTGGCACAACATACATGATAAATCTTACATATCATAATAAACATGCATAACATGTTGGACTTGCATAACTTAGCATAGTGAACTTGCATAAACATGCATAACTTGTTAAACTTGCAAATCATGGCATAGTGAACTTGCATAAACATGCATAACTTGTTAAACTTGCAAATCATGGCATAGTGAACTTGCATAAACATGCATAACTTATCAAACATGTGTAACATGGCATAGTGAACTCGCATAAGCATGCATAACTTATTAATCATGCATAACATAGCATAGTGAACTCGCATAAGCATGCATAACTTATTAAACATGCATAACATAGCATAGTGAACTCGCATAAGCATGCATAACTTATTAAACATGCATAACATAGCATAGTGAACTCGCATAAGCATGCATAACTTATTAAACATGCATAAATCCCAACTTTCACCACATATTAACTTTAGAGTTTCAAAAATGAAGGTAAGAGGGCTTACAAATATTATGAAGACACAAATGTACTAATAAAGATTGAGAAGCCCTTTATGCAAGCATATAAAAACACAAAACAAAGCTCCAATTAACAAAAATCCCAAAAACTCTAGCTTAGCAAATAAAGCTTGCAACTTGATGATGTATGCAAGCTAATGATCATTCATACAACTTAGAAATGCTTGTATGAACATCAAAACCTTCATAGGAATGATTTTTGAAGAGGGTGGAGGCTAGGGTTTTTAGGTGGAGGCCATTTGAGAATTCAATTTGACATAGTTTGGTTGCTAGAATGAATAATGAGTGATTTAGGGTAGGTTAGGGTCTTATTTATAGATTAGGCTAGTGATTTAGACCATAGGATTAACCCTAGGTTGAATTAGGTCCATCAGATTTCGGAATTCTCCAGAACCAAGCTACACAACCAAGCCCAAATCAAAAATGGTGCGCCAGGCAAAACTGCCCGGCCACCCCGTGTCGACAGGGCAGTCGACACCCTTAGACCCCTGTCGACATGTCTGTCGACATGGGGGTCTTGGCGGGAGTTTTCCCACCTGACGCCAGTTAGCCCTAATCCTTGTTTTTAATTTAAAATTTAAATCTGTTTTTAACATGGAGATTTCTGAAAACTTCAATGGGCCTTAACTGGGTCATACGGACTCCGATTTTCGAAAACTCGGACTCTATTTCGCGTATTTTCCCGAGACGAACGCAATGGCATAGCCCGTTTCCCTTGATTCAGATTTTAGAATTAAATTCTGCCTCGATTTATGTTATAACAGGTTATTGAAAATACGGGTTGTTACATTCTCCCCTCCTTAAAGGATTTCGTCCCCGAAATCTTCAAGTTAGGAAGAACGTATCCTACCATCCAATCATCCATCTACTCAAAGCATCATCCACGAGCAACCATTGTCCTTAAAAGATTCTAAATGCTGTATGAACATATGCAAAAGTGTGTGTATATGTACTTATCTAATGCAAAGATCAATGCAAAATATGTTAGTGAAATGTATCCATATGTATGCAAATCCCTAACATAATGTATAATATCTACATGCGTGCCCAATCATACATCCATATGCAACATCCATGTGATTGCATACAAATTTCATCTAAGAATAAGCATAAACACTCATGCACATGCAATATGAGGAGTGTGTGAGCCGATCTAGTGCCTAATGTGTATCATGCATCCACGAGTAACCACTTGCAAACACTTGCAACCACTTGCAACCATCAAACATAACATGTCTCAAACACATGTTTCATCCAAAGGGTTTCTACCTAAGGTTCTCATGACAAGATTAGCACGATAACTAGATAAACATGGATAGCAAAGAGAAAGATATGCTAACAAAGGAAAGAGATTGAGAGTGTACCCTAAAAAAGGAATGGATAAAGCCCACGCATCTTCTCCTCGGTTTCCCAAGTTGCGCCTTCTTCGGCTTCTCCCCATTGAACCTTCACCAACTTGACCTCTCGATTCCTTAGCTTCTTGGTCTCCGTCTCCAAGATACGAATCGGAGCTCTCCTCAAAGTTGCCTCTTTCTCTACTTCCACGTCTTCAAGAATGCTAGGTTCAACCACCTCAGCGGACTCATGTAGGCACTTTCGGAGATGCGAGACATGAAAGACATTATGCACTCCGGACAGCTTCTCGGGCAATTGCACTTTATAAGCCATCTTCCCAATTCTCTCTATGATAGGGAAGGGTCCAACAAATCTCTGTGCTAACTTCCCAACAGCTCCAAATCGGACCACATTCCGCAAAGGAGAAACCTTTACGAAAACCATATCCCCAACATCAAACTCCAAATCGGATCTTCGCTTATCAACATAGGATTTCTGTCGGTCTTGGGCCGCTTTCATTCGTCTCCGAATCAACTCAACCTTCTTGGATGTATCTCTAATCATGTCAGGTCCAAGTATAAGCTTCTCTGTAGTCTCCCACCAACATGTAGGCGACTTGCACGGCCTCCCATATAAAGCTTCAAATGGTGCCATCCCTATGCTTGCCTGATAACTGTTATTATATGCAAACTCAACAAGAGGAAGGTGGTCTTCCCAAGTACCACCAAAGTCCAGAATACAAAGCCTCAACAAGTCCTCAAGTACCCTATTCACCCTTTCTGTCTGACCGTCCGTTTGTGGGTGATAAGCCGTACTCAGGTTCAACCTCGTGCCCAGAGCTTCCTGCAAACTGTTCCAGAACTGACTTGTAAAGATGGGGTCTCGGTCACTGACTATGCTAGAAGGGACTCCATGTAGTCGTACTATCTCGCGAAGATATACTGATGCTAGTCCAGATGCGGTCCTTTTGCTCTTCACCGGAATGAAATGAGCACTCTTCGTAAGCCTATCCACAATGACCCATATGCTTGTATTCCCTTTTCTTGACCTTGGCAATCCGTCAACAAAGTCCATAGAAATACTCTCCCACTTCCATAGCGGGACCTCTAGAGGATGCAATAGCCCACCGGGCTTCTTCGACTCGGCTTTTACTCTCTGACAAACAACACATCTAGAGACAAACTCTGCCACATCCTTCTTCATTCCAGGCCAGAAGAAAATGCGCTTCATATCCTTATACATCTTATCTCCACCCGGATGTATAGTCAACTTGGAACGATGTGCTTCCTCAAGAACTTTCCTCACCAAGTCTTCCACCATCGGAACACAAAGCCTTCCGTCTCTCCTCAGCCAACCCTTATCATCTATAGAATATCGAGCAAGGTGACTAGATGTCTCCCCTCGAATCAACTTATCCATAATCTCAATTATATGAGGGTCTTCCTTCTGCGAAGCCCCAACTTGATCCAGAAGGGTAGGCCTGAGTTCCAGGGATGCTAAAGAACCGGTCATCGACTCCATTGCCAAAGAGAAATCAAAGGTTGCCAAGAACTCTAAATTCTTCATCTCAAAAAATAGAGGACTTAGTGTCAACCTTTTTCTACTCAACGCATCCGCTACAACATTCCCCTTGCCAGGGGTATAGGCTATATCAAAATCGTAGGACGCCAAGAATTCCATCCACCTTTGCTGCCTCAAGTTCAGATCCTTCTGTGAAAAGAGATACTTCAAAGACTTATGATCAGTATACAGCTCAAATCTCTCTCCCAGAAGATAATGACGCCAAGCCTTGAGTGCATATACTATCGCTGCCAGCTCTAGATCATGAGTAGGATACTTCTTCTCATGCACCTTAAGTTTCCTACCACCAAAACAAATAACTCTGCCTTCTTGCATCAGAACGGCGCCCAATCCCGTGCCACAAGCATCAGTGTACACGGTAAACATCTTACCACCATCGGGTAAAGCTAGAACTGGTGCTGAGGTAAGGGCTCTCTTGAGTCTCTGAAAAGCAAGCTCACAGTCCATATCCCAAGCATAAACTAAGTGCTTCTTCGTCAACTTAGTAAGAGGAGCGGATATCTTCGCGAAGTCCTTGATGAACTTCCGGTAAAAACCCGCAAGACCTAGAAAACTTCTCACCTCGGTTGCATTCCTTGGAGTCTTCCAATCCTGCACAGCAACCACCTTAGCGGGATCCACCGCTAAGCCTTGCTTGGATACGATATGCCCAAGGAATCTAACTTCCCTTCTCCAAAAGTGACACTTGGAGAAATTGGCCTTTAACTGATGCGCTCTAAGCGTATCCATCACCTCTACAAGATGCCTCGCGTGCTCTTCTTCATCCTTGGAGAAGATCAGAATATCATCCACAAAGACCACGACAAACTTGTTCAAGAACTCTCGAAACACCCTACTCATCATGTCCACGAAATACCCGGGTGCATTCGTCAAACCGAACGGCATAACAAGCCATTCAAAGAATCCATCTGGAGTTCTGAATGCAGTCTTGTCTATACTATCTTTAGCCACTCTTAGCTGATGAAATCCAGTAGCAAGATCAAGCTGAGAGAAAACAGAAGCACCAACAAGCTGGTCAAAGAGATCATCGATCCTCGGTAACGGGTGTCTGTTCTTCTTAGTCAGCTTATTCAACTCTCGATAGTCAACACATAGTCGGAGAGAACCATCCGCCTTAGTAGCGAACACCACAGGCGCTCCCCACTCAGATATACTTCGTCTAATGAAGTTCTTTTCAAGCAACTCCTTTACTTGCTTGCTGAGCTCCCGTCTCTCACGCGGAGCCATGTGCCGAACGGGCAAAGAAACAGGCTTAGCATTATCCACCAGATAAATGCGAAAATCAATCTCTCATTTAGGGGGCAACCCCTTAACTTCTTCAAAAACATCTGGATAATCTCGGACCACCCTTACAGACTGAAGGGCTTCCTCTGACGAGTCGAGAGATTCAAGATAGCACAACATGACGGGATCCTTCGGATTGCATGAAATCTCTAAGGTGTTGCCAAGGCGAGTCACAAGCCTCACAACCCTATGCTCACAATCAAGGATGGCTCCATGTCTAGACAGCCAATCCATGCCCAAAATCAATCCGTATCCCCTGAAACCAAGAACATACGCACTACACAAGAACTCTACACTGAGTATAGAGATCCTCAGATCCTCACATATCATAGATAGATGAGCAGAACCCCCAATGGGATTCGAAACACAAACGGGATCATCCACTAAGCTAGTACTAAGGTGCAAACTATCAACAAGATCAGATGAAATAAAGCTATGTGATGCACCAGAATCAAACAAGGTACGAACTGGAAGATCGGAAACATAAACAAGGTTCTCAACAGAAACACTACCTCGATCGGGAGCTGGAGCGGTATTGAGAGCATGAACTTGCCCTCCTGAAGGACCAGCCTGCCCTTTCTTCTTCGGGCATTCCTTGCTGAAGTGTCCAGACTCACCATAGGAAAAACATCCACCACTAAGCTTCCTTTTCTTCTTCCTACAATCCTTAGCAAAGTGTCCAGGCGCACCACAGTAATTGCACTTTCCCTTGCCTTTGTTGTTGTTTCCCTTCTTGTTCTTGCTCTGATTCCCCTAACTGCTTTGACCACCTTGATTGCCTTTACCTTGAGAATCAGTCTTCTTTGCTTGAGTATCACTCGACTTGACCTCTTTCTTTCCATCTCCCTGAAGTAGAGCCATATCGACCAAACTCTCAAAAGTAGCCCCATGCGGAATATGTGACATCGCCAAACCCTGCAGCGGCTCATTCAACCCTCTAGCAAATCGAAGGGCCTTCTTCTCAAGAGTGTTTACCATATCCAAACCAAAACGGGCCAGCTGATTAAACTTGTTCACATACTCCTTGACAGACATATCACCTTGCTTTAATGCAATGAACTTCTCCATCTGTAAATTCGCCTCAGCAGAAGATAGAAACTTGGCCACAAATCTTGCCCTCAAATCGGCCCAAGTCTCGACGGGCCTCGTCCCATTGGTGACCTCCCACCAATAGGCTGCTTCGTCCTTCAAAAGCCACACTGTCAATAAGATCTTCCTCTCGTCATCAATCCTAAAGATAGCAAACAAGTCCTCAGTGTCTTTCAGCCAATTCCTAGCTTCAACAAAAGATTCCGTGCCTAGGAAATTCTTGCCTCCCATCGCCTTGAAGTCTTTACACACCTTCGTGAACTCAACCTGAGGATGCTGAGGGGGAGGAGGAGGAAGAGGAGCCTCAGCAACAGGAGGAGGAGGAACATTAGTAACGGGAGGAGGAATATTAACTACTGGAGGAGGAGGAACAGGAACCACCGGAGGAGGGACATTAGGGGGAGGATTCTCAACTACAGGAGGAGGAGTGGGAGTAGGGTATGCGGGGCCGGCTGCCGCCCTAGCTTCTAGAAGTCTCCTATACTAGAGTGGTACATTTACTCCATCCGGGATGGCAAGATTCTCAGCCATACTGAAACGAAAGATAAGATAAGATTAGGTCAAGGGAACGAAGGATAACGCTAATGGCTTTTTGGGGAATAGCCTTTTAAAATACTAGACTTTTCTTTGGAAAATACTTTATACTTGTTTTGAAAATAGTTTTTCAAAAGTCCTTAAAAAAAACTTTTTGTTCTTTCTCGCAAACCATACGCTCTGATAACAAATTTGTAACACCCCACCTCCGCTAGGGTCACTCTTTTGGGGCACTAGCTTCTGGGGGGCGTTAGAATTGGGTAAGCATGCATAATGATATATCAAGGCAGAACAAGAACATAAATATATATGTAAAACAGAGTAAGTGAGAATAAAACAGCGGAATATCTCAAACCATCTCAAAACAAGTCTAGTACATCATAAAGTCAACTGCCAAAATCAACATGTCTAGTACATCATAAACAGAAATACTGAAATACATAGTGCTATCCCCAAAATAAAGATGATAAACCATAGCGAGCTCAATGTACAGACATACATGAGCTATCCAGCAAACGAGCAAGCGATCCAAGCTAAGCACCACTATTCCCTCCCTGAGAACCTGGGGGGGGGGGGGGGGGGAACGGAAGAAAAGAAGCGAAAGAATACAGGTCAGACAAAAAGACTGGTAAGCCCTAGTACGATCAGTCTATAAACTAATAAAGTTAACATCATGATGGAAACTGAGATGAACATACTGGCAATAGATAAAGGTGTCATCACATAAAGAAGATTAAGCTTTGCACCACAGTGTACTAGCAAACTAACATAACAGGTATTGATCCCTCAGCCCAAACTTTGGCCCAATAGCATGAGGTGACCTTAATACAAGGTCCAGCCCAACGGTCTAGTCGATCGGCTCCCTATAAACCTAACACGTCAAGTGTTGGTGTCCATACGGCCCACATATGGTTGTAGTCAGACTGTGCTGGGTCCACCTTCGGGTGTATCAAGCCCTCGGGTGTCAACCCCAGACACCTAAGCAATAATGCACAGTCTAAACCTACTGGTACCCGTGCCTCGAGTTTGTCCAACACCGGACTACGTGCACGTCCGTAGCCTGCCTGGACCCGCACCGCTGTACCACTCAGCCGTCGCTTTGGTCGCTTACATCAGTCCAGTAATCGTGCCCCGCCCTAGCCTAGCCTCTAGGGTTGTGAATGATACCCAACTGGGATTACTGCTGGAACAGACCACGTTGCTAGGGTTTTCTAAGAGGGTTAAGTGTGGTTTAACCCCTCACTAATCATGGATTAAATTAGTTAAGTGTAACCAACAGTTCACCACTTTACCCCATTTAATCCCTCGTATCCCCAAAATTGGTTAAGTATTAGTGGGCCATGACTTAACCCTAATCATGAGGCATTAATTAATTTAATGCACCCAACCTCTCACATTAGACCTTGTTGTGGTTACTAGTTAGGCCGGGCGGGTCCGGGTAGGTTTACACCACAACTTAGTCTAACCTCGGGTTTCACGTGCAACATGACCAACTACTCACATTGGGTCCTATTGCTTGTAGCCACTAGTTAAGCCGGTCGGTTCCGTGTAGGTTTATGCTACAAACTCAACCCAACCTCGAGTTGGCCACACTTATGTTTTCTAAGTGTCATGTCCACTTTATTTTCAAAACATAATCACAAGTTTAACAAATACTTGGGTAGACCTAACTTAATAGGTAAATTCCCAAGGGGTAGACCTAACTTAATAGGTAAATTCCCAATCTTATATTTTCATGTATTTTAAGTTTTACCCAAAAACCCCCCCAACGTCATTCTATCGCTTACATATTCGTCATAACGCATAAAGGATAGAAAGAGGGAACTTGGCACATAATACATGATAAATCTTACATATCATAATAAACATGCATAACATGTTGGACTTGCATAACTTAGCATAGTGAACTTGCATAAACATGCATAACTTGTTAAACTTGCAAATCATGGCATAGTGAACTTGCATAAACATGCATAACTTGTTAAACTTGCAAATCATGGCATAGTGACCTTGCATAAACATGCATAACTTATCAAACATGTGTAACATGGCATAGTGAACTCGCATAAGCATGCATAACTTATTAATCATGCATAACATAGCATAGTGAACTCGCATAAGCATGCATAACTTATTAAACATGCATAACATAGCATAGTGAACTAGCATAAGCATGCATAACTTATTAAACATGCATAACATAGCATAGTGAACTCGCATAAGCCTGAATAACTTATTAAACATGCATAAATCCCAACTTTCATCACATATTAACTTTAGAGTTTCTAAAATGAAGGTAAGAGGGCTTACAAATATTATGAAGACACAAATCTACTAATAAAGATTGAGAAGCCCTTTATGCAAGCATATAAAAACCCAAAACAAAGCTCCAATTAACAAAAATCCCAAAAACTCTAGCTTAGCAAATAAAGCTTGCAACTTGATGATGTATGCAAGCTAATGATCATTCATACAACTTAGAAATGCTTGTATGAACATCAAAACTTTCATAGGAATGATTTTTGAAGAGGGTGGAGGCTAGGGTTTTTAGGTGAAGGCCATTTGAGAATTCAATTTGACATAGTTTGGTTGCTAGAATGAATAATGAGTGATTTAGGGTAGGTTAGGGTCTTATTTATAGATTAGGCTAGTGATTTAGACCATAGGATTAACCCTAGGTTGAATTAGGTCCATCAGATTTCGGAATTCTCCAGAACCAAGCCACACAACCAAGCCCAAATCAAAAATGGTGCGGCAGGCAAAACTGCCCGGCCACCCCGTGTCGACAGGGCTGTCGACAGGGCAGTCGACACCCTTAGACCCCTGTCGACATGGGGGCCTTGGCGGGAGTTTTCCCGCCTGACGCCAGTTAGCCCTAATCCTTGTTTTTAATTTAAAATTTAAATCTATTTTTAACATGGAGATTTCTGAAAACTTCAATGGGCCTTAACCGGGTCATACAGACTCCAATTTTCGAAAACTTGGACTCTATTTCGCGTATTTTCCTGAGACGAACGCAATGGCATAGCCCGTTTCCCTTGATTCAGATTTTAGAATTAAATTCTGCCTCGATTTATGTTATAACAAGTTATTGAAAATACGGGTTGTTACAATTTATCCTCGGTCTCGGCACGGGGCCGAGGTTTGAGTTCGTGGTTATTTATACTCGGTCGCGCCGCGGGCTGGCGACTCGAGTAGCATTGCCTGCTCCCGTGCTTGGGGTGTCGATCGTAGCCAATATTGTTTGGCCTCTATACTGGATCAAGGTTCGGATGGCGGCACCGGTTGTCGTGCTCGGGGCATCGATTCGGCGATCGAATGTTTGTACGCGAGCTGTTTATCAGGATTAATCAAACACGTCATGAACGTCATGCATGGAGTAAACATGGAAGGGTGATTGGAAACTGAACATCATTTCTAAGGACAACTTTGGTAGTAGTAGCCTTTACAACGCCTTGAATTGCAGGAAAGCAAGAAACTATTGGAAGGCATGAATCAATTGTACACTAAGTTGTGTAGAGTAGAGATGAAGATGTTAGTTGTTCCATGCCCTTGCGAGTTCGGCTCCGTCCATGGTTGAGAGTTTGAAAGTTCCATCGCTGAGCTTCCATTGTATGAGTATGGGCCTTCCTAACGAGGAGCGAGGCCTATAGGTGGAGGAAAGACTCGTTTGAAGACGAGGTCGCTGATGTGCATTAAAGCGGGCCTTCGATTTAGCTTCCAATCGTGTCCCCAAGTAGCCGGAGCATTAGTTGCCGGAGGATGGCTATGATACAGCGAAGAGGAGTTGTGTCTTGGAGAAGTGGCCTTGCTTTTTGTTTTCATTTTTGTTTGTAGGCCTATATATACATTGGCCGGAATGAGGCATCTATCCGTGAATGGGTGATTCTGTTCGAATTGCAACGATAATGACTATTGGAAAGGTTGCGACCCTTTACCAATAGACATTTCCGTCGGAAATTGCGCTCGAGGTCCCATTTTTTGACCTTTAGACATTGATGTGTATTCCTTCTTTACGATATTGAATCATCTCTCTTACCTCCTCTTTTTTTTTTTAATTTATGGGCGAGCTGATGGTGTAAATGAGTCGATGGCTGATTTCTCCAATGATAACCTTGGCGATTGCTATATCATAGACGATGATCTTGGGGATGACAGGGAAATGGAATTCTCAGGCTCGCTTCCGAACGTTTCTCCGGTAATGCTTCCCAACGTGCCCACTGCTGGTTGGAGGAGGCCGGGAGCACTGTATGGAGGACCAAAAAGGACATGGCACAGCGGAAAGGAAGTGTCTTTTATAGGAGAAAGTTTGCCTTTAGTTTCTGTTCTGCTCCCAATGAGGGAGGCATAGGTAGGGAGGAGTTGCACACTGGTATCTCCGATTACAACCTAAAGTCAACTAGGCCATGAAAGATGTAGTTTGGAAGAGGTGGTGGATGAACATGAGGGATTAGTTGTCGGTCGAGGACGTGTTTAGTGGGAATCTTTGATAAGCGTCGAGTGGCTCGGAGATCCCATGCAGTGCGGATCTTCGATGAGCATCGAGTGGCTCGAAGGTCCCACACCCTCGATAAGTGTCGAGTGGCTTGGAGATCCAGTGCAGTGTGAGTCTTTAATGAACGTTGAGTGGCTCGGAGTTCCCATGCAGATGAGTTCCTTTCTTTCGTTCTGCAAATGATGGAACATGTTTGCGTCATGTCTGCGAATGTTGTGGAATCGAAAATATCCTATAGAGTCTCCTGGTGCGCTCGTCGGACTTTCAGGTCTTGGCCTTTTACACGGTTGGGAGTTGCATATTACGAGATGGATTTTCTCGGGTGTGTTGCTAAGAGCAGTATAGCTGCGGAAAGATGGGAGTCAAATATGATTCCATTTCTTACTACGACTACCTTTGACATTGCCAACGTGCGCAGGATTGCGCAGAGCGATAGAATTAGAGTTGTTGGAGTTCTGAATGCCGTCACGAGACAGGATGTTGAGAGTAGGAGTGTGATTCCTTTAGTCTAGATTTTGGCGTAGGAAGTAGTCGGCATTTATGCAGAAGTTCACCTGAATCATTGATTGCTTCTGATTGGTCCATGCTTTAAGTTCGGAATCAGGTGATATGCCCTTCGTAAGCTGGACGAGTGTGATTTGAGGAGTAGGTTTCTCGACCTTGGCCAAGGCGGTGTTGGATCTTGGAAGATAGTCTTTGAGAGTTTTCGTGCCTTGGCAGATGTTCGATACTAAGGGGATGTCCCTGGGCCTCGCGACGTGCATCTTGGATCGCATGACCAATCTCCTAACGAGTTAGCCGAGAGTTGTGATAGTTTAAGATGGAAGTCGAGAGAACCATAATAGAGTCGTCTTGGACAAGGATGGGGTAGCACTCGCAACTTATGGCGTTGGCGACGTGTAATGAACCCATGTTCCATTTGTGGCGGCTAATGAAGCTTCGAGAATCATGACTTCATTAAGTATGGAGTAAGTGTTGGCATGTCGAAGTGCTGGCACCATTCGGTATTAAGGATAGCCAAAGTGAATAATTTATGCCTTGTACTGGTTTCGTAGATGTCATGGGCGTGCCCTCGTGGTTCCTCCACGACTTCGTGGATCGTGTCGGCGATAATTGGATGTTGGGCTCTAGCCTCATTATAGAGGTCGTGATCTAATCAAGGACTTTTGAGCCTAGCGCGCCTTCTTGACGGAAGGTTTTCGGTAATCCATTAGTCTTCTACTTCAATTGCATGATGCTGTGGAAGTCGGTTGAAGTGAACTTGGGTCCATTTGGATGCTAGAAGCATAGGCGATAAGTTCGGGCTCATAGCAGTATGAGTCCGCCTAGCGGAGGCTTGAGCGTCAAGGCCAGGAACGACCGAGATGATGCTTTCCATTTTTGATGGTGATTCCGACATTGCTGAGATTGGAGGTTAGTCGTGCTTTCATAGCATACCACATGTGGTGTGTTGAGGTGTCAAGGTCACTCAGCTTTGTGTACGATCCTAGTGAAGGGATTACGCCTCAAGTGGGTTTCTCTTGAGTTATCGGCGTTCCTTTGCATATCTTTCATGATTATTCGGACCACGTCGGGGAGATATGCCGGAGGGGGATTTTCTTATGGAACCCATTAGTTTTGACGAATTTTGGGATTTCCATTTCGTCGACGTCGTGTATTGTACACATCCAGCTCGCTCTCTTTCATGTCACAGATGGTTTTGTTTTGGTATGGCTATCGAGGTTGGGCAAGTTGGTGTGCAACCTGGTCCGAAAGTACTCTAGCTCGACGAGCTGTTGGAAGAGTAGGACTCTGGTCGTGAGTGGTGATAGTTGGGGCACTTTCGAGTAGAAGGTTGGTTACTCAGACCCAGTTTTTTACTGTGTTCCTTGGCCATAAGTGATGATGGTTCGACCATCATCTCATTTCTGTTGTCGTCGCCGTCGCTGTATGAGTGTTGGAGCAGACGACGATGTTTTTAATGAGGCTGAACCTTCTTCCTCGGCGTGAGCCCCTAGCTTTGAAGAGCTTCGAGGTCCACAAGTGGAAGGAGATCCATTTCCAATGGGTCCTTTGCCGCTCGGGACTGGTAAGAGGCATCAGCGTCAATTGCGGCCAACAGGGTGAGCGTTTGGTTTTGCCGGAATTCTGCTTAATGCCGGTGAGAGTCATGATGCTTTTTGGATGTACTGCTCAAGGCGCTTCTCGCGGACAAGCTTTTCGATTTCGTCTTTGAATTAACAGCAATTATTGGTATTATGCCCGTAAATGTCGTAGTATCGACAGTACTTGCCGATATTCTTCTCATGATTAGTGGATTCCATGTTGTACGGCTTCCCATATTGAAGCATGTTACATGTTTTCAGGTAGATTGGTTCCAAGTCTTCATTCAGTAGGGTGTATATCTTGTATGCCCGATCAGGACCGGGCCTCTTAGGTTCCGTAGGAACCTGGCCGTTGTTGCGGCCGCCTTGCCTGCCGTCATTCGGCCTTTGTTTGTAGGGACCTGCCCCCTTGTCCTTATCGAAGATCTTCACTATCTGTTTCTCTTTGACGCCGTCATTTATGGTTTCGCAATTGGATTGTTGGGAAGACCGGCACTAGAGAGTCGGTTTTGTCTCGCTTCTTCTTGACATAAGTATTGCCTAGCCTTTTCATGGAAAATGTAAAGGCTCTTTGGCTGCTTCCGTTCGATCCATGCCCCGAATTCGGAAGTAGGGAGAACGCCCTTTGCTAACTGGAAGAGTGTGGTGCGAGGGTCCGGATCCTCGACCTCGGTGAGGGCGACATTGAACCGGGAGAGATAGCTTTTGAGAGACTCGGCGGGTCCTTGGTATAAATTGGACATGGTGAGGGCATTCTTTGGAGTTGGAATATGCATCCTGAATTGCTTGACCAACTATAATGCTAACTGGCCGAAGTTGTTAATGGAATTAAGTGGGAGGCAAGAGAACCATAGTTGAGCGGTTCTTGATAAGAAGACCGGATCGTTGCCCTAGCTCGAGTCCATTTGCCATTCATATCGATTTAGGAAGGCACAGGGATCGGTGGTGCCGTGGTAAAGCGCCATCTGTGGCATGCTGAAGCATCGCGGCCACTCAGCTTCATTTACCCTTCTTGTGAAGGGGTTACGCCTGACGTACGCTTCCCATGAATCGTGCACATTCCCTCGCACTTCCCTCGTAATTCTTTGGACCATGTTGGGAAGATAATTTGGATGCGGATCCACCGTTGGGACCCATGGTTTTTGGTGAGGTTCCGGAGTTCTGTTGCGAGGGCGTATTCTATGATGGATGTCCGGATCATCTTCCTCCATGTCCCCGGCATATATGGTTGGGTCCTGACATGGACAGTGAGGTGGAGCAGGATGATGCGGTTCCTGTTATGGGGGAGCGCAGGTCATTGGAATAGTGGGCCCATCATCCTGATCAACGACCGTCGGGTTGTGTCGAGGAAGAGATTGGTTAGTAGGACCTGGTCTGTCATTGATGATCAAGCAAGAGTGGTCTCGGTATTGTGCATCCGTGCTATATGTGACTGTAGTTCGGTCGTTGTTGCTATTGGCGTAACCATTTCCATTGTCATTGTTGAGGGAATTAGTGCGGATAGCAACGTTTTTGATGAGACTAAACCTCCTCTTTTGATGCGGGCCCCTTGACTCAGAAGAGGAAGTTTCCGAGATAGTTGGTCGAGGTCGAGCGTGGTTCCGAGCTAGTTAAAGTCGAGCAACAATGCGCTGACTATCTTGAGTTGTCGCATAAGGTCGATGTTATTCCTTAATGCTAAATTAAGCTCGACCGTTGTGTTCTCATATTTTTCAATAAGCGCACGGATTTGAGCTTGTGTCGCGGGCACTTCCGGGTCCACAATAGGAGGGACAACTTCATTAGTGGCCGGGATGTCCGCCGGTTGAGGTTGTTGGGACGTACAGGCCTCAGC
Organism: Allium sativum; assembly: GCA_030737875.1. Classification (NCBI taxonomy): domain Eukaryota; kingdom Viridiplantae; phylum Streptophyta; class Magnoliopsida; order Asparagales; family Amaryllidaceae; genus Allium; species Allium sativum. The sequence continues at coordinate 470,845,515 of CM060918.1, forward strand.
TGTGGCTGAAAAGCCGACTATTGCATTCTTTGGTCGCTTTACCATCATGAGCGAACTCGACGGCAGGTTTAGCAAGGAACCTCAAGCTCGTCGGGGGTCGAGATGACAATGTGCGACAAAGACGCAACCTTGAGTTCAATTCTCAGTGAAAGTACCAAATGTTGACGGCAAAAAGTGTCGTAAACATCAAAGATTCCAATTACTAGGAATAATTAATTTGGTCGCATAGACAGGAGCAGAAAAAAGTAAATAACATGAGAGATTTATAGTGGTTCGACCTTGTGAATGGCCTACGTCCACTTTGAAGCTTTGTTGGAATATTATTGCTGACCAAGGATTACAAGGTTGAGACCATCTCATGATATCTCATTTCATTCACTTTCCATGATATATGATGTCATAATTATCATATATTGAGTAAGTAAGGAAAAAGACAATTTTGTCCTTCTTCTTCCTCAAGGAGGAGATGCCATTAATTGAGCTCTAGGAAGGTCCCAAGGTCATAAAATCCAACCTCCTTGAAGTGTGAGGCTATGGGGTATTTATAGGAAGTGGTTAGATATAGATAGGAGTAGGTAGAAATAGGGACCATATGCACAAAATTCAAACCCGCTACTCGCACTAGCAGAAATTTCAAACCCGGGGCAGGTGTAACACCCCGTATTTTCTGTGAACTTAAAGTAACAAAACAAAGTATACTTAATTTTTAAGAGAATAATTAAGTGAAACGGGTTACACCATTGCGTTCGTCTCGGAATTCTGCTTGAGATAGAGTCCGAATTTGCGTAAATTGGACTTCGTATGAAGAAGTTATGGTACTTAGAAGTTTAAGGATTTAAAATAAAAGCCAGCCCGAATTCAAATTCAAAGTTTCGAAATTCAAATCACACACCCGGAATGGGCGGGAAAATTCTCACCCAGGACCCAGGTCGACTAGGGGGTCGACCTGGGTAGAACAGGTCGACCATGAGGTCGACCTGGGTAGAACAGGTCGACCTGGGGGTCGACCTCTGCCCTTTTTCTCGATCCGCGGACAGATTCGTTTTTCCTTTATTTAGACGCCCGTTCTGGCCAGATTCGTTGCTCCTAAGCTATTTAAACACCCCCCCAAACCTCACTTTCTCTCCACACAATTTCATTATGCCTATACTCTGCCCTAATTCATATTAATATAAATCAATGGCGCCGTTACTGTGCTGAAACCTAAGCTAGAACACGTACTCCTTCTTCTTCCAATCTGAATAGGATTAAAAGAGAACAACTACGACCCCCTTTTTCTTTTAGAATCCAACCAAGGTGAGTACAATTATTTTCAGATATGAATTTTAATTATGATATTGACATGGTTATAAATCTAAATTGGAGATTATGCATATTCTTGTTTATTAGATTTGTTTTTCTGTGTAGATCTATCTTACTATTGAAACTATTCTGTATCACTTCCTTCCTTCTGTTCTATAGCTAGGCTACCACGAGCCTGAGCCAAATATCATAAGAGATTGATGAATGAACGCTAAATTTGGGGAAAATAATGAATGATGCATAATTGGATATGATTGATTTGTGACTAATTTAAGAAAAGGGCATATGTTGTAATTTAAGATCTAGATTTAGGGGCATATTTTATATGACGATCTATGACTTGGAAGAAAAAGGATATATAATTTAGGCGTAAAAGATCTATATTAAAATAGGATAACTATTAATTATGAATACGCCTAAATGGGGATTTTGGATATTTGACATACGCTGAAATCAAAGGCTATAATTTGGTGTAATTCATATTGTATATCATGATTTGGGGTTTTTGGAGAATATTCTGTACTATGTAAATTTAAATAGAAATTTGGGGCATATGTTATATCGTGAATTATGACCATAATTTAGGCATGTAAAATTAGGCTTAATTTTATGATTAAGCGAGGTATGTCAATGGAATTTTAAGGGGTGATTAAATCTGTTAAATTGCCTAATCTGTTAAATCTGTTGAAACTAAATACGGTAATTTAGGGTATGAAAATCTGTAGACTCGATCTAAAAACTGAGAAAAACATGTTAATAGAACTTTGGATAATCTGTTGTAACTTGTAAAGAAGTTAATTTGTTGAATTGGCGCAATTAGTCTGATATTGGCATAATCTGTTAATGAATACTTTAGCTAAAATAAGAATGCTAAGACACGAGGTTAGACTCTGTTTGCGGTAGAAGCCTGCCCGGACCCAACCGGCTTAATAAGCAACCGCAAATTGTCAGTCTAATCTGCGAGGTCGTAGGCATAAAGATGCTTAGACACGAGGTTAGGTCTAGCTTGTGGCAGAAGTCTGCCCGGAACCGCCCGACACATCCAACGGCCACAACCTACCGACCTAATGTGAGAGGTCTGTGCATTAATATTTAATTAATGAAAATCTAAGATAAATATGATGCCTAAATTGTATTGGGTAGATAAGGTTAAATCAACTGGACTAATGAATCTAATAAACCCGTTTGAAAATCTGTAGGCCCAATACAAGGTTAGGTGAAACAATATGTAAGTCTGTTAATCTGTATATCTGATACGTTAGTCTGAAAATTTGTTAATCTGTATATCTGATCTGTTAGTCTGAAAACTTGTTAACTTGTATGCCTGATCTAAGAACTAGTTAATATGAACTTTGTACATCTGAAATCTGTAAGCAAGTTAATCTGAAAACTATTAGTCTGGGGACACAAGGTTAGGAGGGGAAATTACCTGTGTCATCTATTGTTTGGGACCCAGATTAGTCAGTAACCCTTTATGGTATCAAAACTATGACACAACACTAGGTAGGGGTCCAGGGCACTCTTACTGAACTAATTGAAAAAGGTTCACTCTGATAATGGCGAGGGGTGTTGATAGCGCATTCCAACCGGGTCATGTGCGTGCATGGATCCGGTCTGCTCTGAGGATGTAAGACACCGTGACATCTGTAAATAGGTTTGTGCCCATAGGTTGACACTTTAGGGAGTGATACACCCTTCTGTGGGGCCGGCATCGGGTATTTATGTATTAGGGAGTCGATCGCTTGGGGTAGAATTTAGGCTACACATAGTTTTGTCTGTTTCTGGTGGGATACCATCTGTTTCTGTTGGGGTGGTAACACCTGTCTGTTTTTGTGTGGTACCTTCTGTTGGGGTGGTAAAGGCCTATTACTAGTGTACACCTAATTCTAACATTCTGTTTTCGTAGGGAATATTCTGTTTCCGTCTCTGATATTCGTTTCTGCTTCTGTTTCTATACCGTCTGTCTCTGTTCGGGTGGTAAAGGCCCATTACTAGCATTTTGTTTCTAAAACTGTCTGTCTCTGTTCGGGTGATAAAGGTCCTTTACTAGCATCGTGTTTCTAAAGAGATTGTTCTTTTTTCTGTTTAGATATTAGGACAACACCTAATTCTGTTATACTTGTATTAGTGCAGAGAAGTGAAAACCAATTAAGAAGCTTAGTTTAGCCTATATCATTCTATCTCTTCTGTTAACCTGCTACTCCTGTTATGGTTATCCCTCATCCAGTTTTATTCACATGTCATGATACTGTTATCTGTTTATATACTGAAAGTCACTGGACTCACCAAACTTATGTCTAACCTAGTTTGTTTTGCCTCTTTTCTTCCGTTCCCCCCCCAAGGTTCTCAGGGTAGAAACATAGGAGCTTGATTCAGGTTCCATCTGCTTGAAGTGCTAAAAGTGCTTGAAATATTGCTTGGCTTTGATTCTACCTATTTATGGCATTCTCTATTGGGGATTATGGTTTTAAAATTATGCATTATGAATGATTTTGTATAAGACTGATATTTATGTACTTGGGTTTTGGTATTGTGATGTAACAAAACTTAGTTCTATTTCTGCTGTAATAAAGTTATAAATTTTCCAAGTACTACTTTACATATCTGTCTTGTAAATTTCTGTTTTGTTTACTTATAATGTTCCACCGAAGTTAAGGCATTCCCTTTGTGAGTGACCTTAATGGAAGTGGGGTGTTACACATGGTATCAGAGCTGAAGGTTACCATATTTGATAAATAGTTTTTGAAAACTATTCTCAAAAAGGTTTTAAAAAGGAAGTATTTTCAAAAGTAAAGTTTATTTTGAAAAACATAATCCCCAAAAGCCATATATCTATCTTTTGAATTCTCTGTTTTGAATCTCTTCATTTTCTTTTCAGCATGTCTGGGTTACCCGAGATACCCGAGGGCATACCGATACCAACTTGGTTTAGAAGGTATCTGGAGGCTAGGGCCAATGCCGCAGGCCCGTCAGACGTTCCTCCTCTTCCTCCTCCTTCTCCCCCTCCCCGCGTTGATACTTATTCAATGATATGCAAAGACTTTTGGGCAATGGGTGGGAAACCTTTTCATGGATCAGAGACGTTTGTTGAAGCTCGAAATTAGCTTAAGGAGGTGGAAGATTTGTTTGGTATCTTCGAGATAGAAGATGGAAGGAAGGTCCAATTAGCTGCTTGGTTAATGAAGGACGAAGCCTCGTTTTGGTGGGAGGTCACGAATGGAGAGCGTCTGGTAGAGACATGGATAGATTTCAGGCATAGGTTCGAGATGAAATTCCTCTCATGAGCGGAAGAGAATTTAGACATGGAGAGGTTCTTAGCATTGAAGCAAAGGAATTCATCAGTGAAGGAGTACGTTAATAAGTTCAATCAGTTGGCGAGATTCGGCTTAGACTTGGTGAACACACCTGAGAAGAAGGCCATGAGATTCGTTAAACGTTTGAATGAGCTGCTACATGGGTTGGCTATGACACACATTCCTATGGGGGCTACGTTCGAGAAATTGGTTGACATGGCGTTAATGCATAAAAAGGAAGCCAAAAGTGAGAAGAAAGAGGAAAAGCTCGAAGGACCACAAAACAAGAAAGCATGGCCCAAAATGGAAACACAAAAGAAGGATGAAAATTCTAAAGATAAGAAGGAGAAAAAGTGCTTTACTTGTGGAAGGTTGACTCATCTGAACAAGGATTGCAGAAAGAGGAAGGGAGCTTGCTTCAACTGTGGAGAAATAGGACACTTCACTAGGGACTACCCGAAGAAACATGGGCAAGGGCAGAGGGTAGAACCAACTTTTGGGGGGCAGGCGAATGCTCACATGACTGGTAGATAGGGTAGAGATAGGAAAATTTCTATAGAAGGTTTAATTTCCTTATATGATTATTGAGATAAAACTCTTTTTGATTCTGGCATTTTGATTCTGTAATTGAGACTCTGCACTTTAATACTGGTCTTGTTTTTGAACCCGCAATAGTCTCAAACCCCATAAGGGTTATGACTCATCTGTTTGGATAAGTTGGGGTTTGAAGATATCTGTGTCAAGCGTTAAGTTGACTGTGTCGCATACATTCTGGTTTTTGTGGGATATGGTGGGGTTTTATCATGCTTAGTTTCCTAAGAATCATTTGATAATCTGATCTGTACCAGTAGTCTGTAAGTATCTGAATATTTCTGAAAAGGATAGGGGTTTTTACTCGAAGCGTGAAGTAGATTTCTAGTTTTGACGTTGTTTAATGGGAGTAATTCTCTGAGTGTCAATCTGATGTTGATTTCAGTCTTCGGGGTTGATACTTAGGGATTTATTCTCTTAACCGATGTCTAGTGGGAACAGAACTTTTGTACTTGCTTCTATCACTCAGTTGTATCCTATCGATCGATTCTTTGACCTTTAGGTAGAAACTAATGGGTGTAAACATGTGTTTGAGACAAGTTATGTTTGATGGTTGCAAGTGGATGCAAGTGGTTGCTAGTGGTTTCTCGTGGATGCATATACACACACTAGGCACTAGATCGGCTCAAAAACACTCCCATACTGCATATGGATGTATGTGCATTTTTCAGTTTTTGTGGATGCAAAATGATTGACTCATCACATGGATGTTGAATTTGGATGAATGGTTAAGCATTCATATAGAAATTATGTGTATCAAATAGGATTTCTTGCATACATAATTGGACTCATGGCACCAACATAATTCGCATCGAGGAGGTCAACCGAATCAGCAGACCGCCTGATCTTTGCATTAGATAAGGGACATATACACACACTTTCGCATATGTTCATACAACATTATAAGTTTTCTAAGGACAATGGATGCTTGTGGATGATGGTTGAGTAGATGAGTGATTGGATGGTAGGGCGCATTCTTCTTAACTTGAAGATTTCGGGGACGAAATCCTTTAAGGAGGGGAGAATGCAACACCCCGTATTTTCTATGAACTTAAATTAACAAAACAAAGTATACTTAATTTTTAAGAGAATAATTAAGGGAAGCAGGTTACGCCATTGCATTCGTCTCGAAATTCTTCTTGAGATAGAGTCCAAATTTGCGTAAATCGGACTTCGTATGAAGAAGTTATGACACTTAGAAGTTTCAGGAATTTAAAATAAAAACCAGCCTGAATTCAAATTCAGAGTTTCGAAATTCAAATCACACACCCGGGCTGAGCGGGAAAATTCCCGCCCAGGACCCAGGTCGACCAGAAGGTCGACCTGGGGGTCAACCAGGGTAGATCAAGTCGACCATGGGGTCGACCTCCCCCCTTTTCCAGATCAGTGGACAGATTCGTTTTTCTATATTTAGACGCCCGTTCTGACCAGATTCGTTGCTCCTAAGCTATTTAAACACCCCCCAAACCTCACTTCCTCTCCACACAATTTCATTATGCCTATACTCTGCCCTAATTCATATTAATATAAATCAATGGTGTTGTTACTCTGCTGAAACCTAAGCTAGAACAAGTACTGCTTCTTCTTCCAATCTGAATAGGATTAAAAAAGAACAACTACGACCCCCTTTTCTTTTAGAATCCAAGCAAGGTGAGTACAGTTATTTTCAGATATGAAATTTAATTATGATCTTGGCATGGTTATAAATCTGAATTGGAGATTATGCATATTCTTGTTTATCAAATCTATTTTTCCATGTAGATCTATCTTATTATTGTAACTATTATGTATGTCTTCCTTCCATATGTTCTATAGCCAGGCTACCACGAGCGTGAGTCAAATCTCATAAGAGATTGATGCATGAATCCTAAATTTGGGAAAATAATGAATGATGCATAATTGGATATGACTGATTTGTGACTGATTTAAGAAAAGGGCATATGTTTTAATTTAAGATCTAGATTTGAGGGCATATTTTATATGACGATCTATGACTTGGAAGAAAAAGGATGTTTAATTTAGGCGTAAAAGATCTATATTAAAATAGGATAACTATTAATTGTGAATACGCCTAAATGGGGATTTTGGATATTTGACATACGCTGAAATCAAAGGCTATAATTTGGTATAATTCATATTGTATATCATGATTTGGGGTTTCTGGAGAATATTCTATACTATGTAAATTTAACTAGAAATTTGGGGCATATGTTATATCGTGAATTATGACCATAATTTAGGCATGTAAAATTAGGCTTAATTTTATGATTAAGCGAGGTATGTCAATGGAATTTTAAGGGGTGATTAAATCTGTTAAATCTGTTAAATCTACTGAAACTGAATATGGTAATTTGGGGTCTGAAAATATGTAGGCTCGATCTAAAAATTGAGCAAAACATGTTAATAGAACTTTGGTTAATCTGCTGTAACTTGTAAAGAAGTTAATTTATTGAATTGGCATAATTAGTCTGATATCGGCATAATCTGTGAATGAATACTTTAGCTAAAATAAGAATGTTGAGACACGAGGTTAGACTCTGTCTGTGGTAGAAGCCTGCCGAGACCCAACCGGCTTAACCAACAACTGCCAACTATCAGTCTAATGTGAGAGGTCGTAGGCATAAAGATTCTTAGACACGAGCTTAGGTCTAGCTTGTGGCAGAAGTCTGCCCGGAACCGCCCGGCACATCCAGCGGCCACAAGCTACCGACCTAATGTGAGAGGTTTGTGCATTAATATTTAATTAATGCAAATCTAAGATAAATATGATGCCTAAAATGTATTGGGTAGATAAGGTTAAATCAATTGGATTAATGAATCTAATATACCCGTTTGAAAATCTGTAGGCCCAATACAAGGTTAGGTGAAACAGTCTGTAAGTATGTTAATCTGTATATCTGATCCGTTAGTCTAAAAACTTGTTAATCTGTATATCTGATCTGTTAGTCTAAAATCTTGTTAACTTGTATGTCTTATCTAAGAACTAGTTAATCTGAACTTTGTACATCTGAAATCTGTAAGCAAGTTAATCTGAAAACTGTTAGTCTGGGGGCACAAGGTTAGGAGGGGCAATTACATGTGTCATCTGTTGTTTGGGACCCATATTAGTCAGTAACCCTTTCTGGTATCAAAACTATGACCCAACACCAGGTAGGGGTCCAGGGAACACTAACTGAACTAATTGAAAAAGGTTCACTCTGATAATGGCGAGGGTTGTTGATGGCATATTCCAACCGGGTCATGTGCGTGCATGGATCCGGTCTGCTCTGAGGATGTAAGCCACCATGACATCTGTAAATAGGTTTATGTCTATAGGTTGCCACATTAGGGAGTGATAAACCCTTCTGTGGGGCCGGCACAGGGTATTTATGTATTAGGGAGCCGATCACTTGGGGTAGAATTTAGGGTACACTTAGTTCTGTCTGTTTCCGTTGGGGTATCGTCTGTTTCTGTTGGGGTGGTAACACCTGTCTATTTCTGTGAGGTACCTTCTGTTGGGGTGGTTAAGGCCCATTACTAGTGTACACCTAATTCTAACATTCTGTTTCCGTAGGAAATATTCTGTTTTCGTCTTTGATTTCCGTTTCTGCTTTTGTTTCTATACCGTCTGTCTCTGTTCGGGTGGTAAAGGCCTATTACTAGCATTTTGTTTCTGAAACCGTCTGTCTCTATTCGGGTGATAAACGCCCATTACTAGCATCGTGTTTCTGAAGAGATCTTTCTATTTTCTTTTTAGACATTAGGACAACACCTAATTCTGTTATACTAGTATTAGTGCAGAGAAGTGAAAACCAAGTAGGAAGCTTAGTTTAGCCTATATCATTATGTCTCTTCTGTTAACCTGCTACTCCTGTTATGGTTATCCCTCATCCAGTTTTATTTACATGTCACGATACTGTTATCTGTTTATATGTTGAAAGTCACTGGACCCACCAGACTTATGTCTGACCTAGTTTGTTTCGCCTCTTTTCTTCCGTCCCCCCCCCCCCCCCCCCCAGGTTCTCAGGGTGGAAACATAGGAGCTTGATTCAGGTTCCATCTGCTTGATGTACTAGAAGTGCTTGAAATATTGCTTGGCTATGATTCTACCTATTTATGGCAATCTTTGTTGGGGATTATGGTTTAAAATTATGCATTCTGGAGGATTTTGTATAAGACTGATATTTGTGTACTCGGGTTTTGGTATTGTGATGCACCAAAACTTAGTTCTGTTTCTGCTATAATAAAGTTTTAAATTTTCCAAGTACTACTTTACATATCTGTCTTGTAAATTTCTGTTCTGTTTACTTATAACGTTCCACCGAAGTTAAGGCATTCCCTTTGTGTGTGACCTTAACGGAAGTGGGGTGTTATAGCAGGGTTCGAAATTTCGCATCTGCTAGGTTCGAAATTTCGAATCTGGGGCTGGGTTCGAAATTTTGCACCCGCCGGGTTCGAAATTTCGAACCCGTGTGAAATTCCGAACCCGCTGGGTGCAAAATTTTGCACCTATAGGGTGCGAAGTTCGCTTGTCGAGGTGCATGTGGACCGCGGGTTCGGGTGCTTCGAGATTCGTGATTCCTTTAGGATTTGAGGCCTCGGATCAGGAATGGTTCGGACTGCGAGGCCTTTGTTTGGCAATGTTTGGAGGAGCGATGAGGTTCGCGGAAGTTGTTGGCTGAATCCTGACTTTGAGTTGATCTGGTAATTCTGGGCAACACATTTGTTGGCGGAAATCGGATGAATCGGACGTTGCCCACAGTTTCGACCTAACCGGTTAAGTCGATCGTCGCTGGGACTGTGGGGCCCCAGACCGCCACCAGCGCTGCACCCGGACCCGTTGGACGGCTCGCCTTCGGCTCGGAGCACGGCTCGCCTTCGGGTCGGCTGTGAACGGATTCTGATGGAGTCGCGTTCGAGGGATGCGACATTCTGTTGATGGCCAGACTCAGGTCTTCTGGTACTGGCAATGCCTCTAGGCTATAGTGTCACGCGATATGTTGAGTCGAGCGTGTCTTGCTTACTTTTGGGAACCGGACCAAAAGGCCGGTTAATAATAGTTAACAGAGAAGTCATTTTCTTAAGATTTCTTGCCTTAAAGCCTAACTTCATGTGCTAATAAAATAGAGTGAACATCATCAAGAGATGAGAATTCGTTTTGTGAGGAAAATATGGCTTCTACAGCCTCATATTATTTACTTAAGCCATTGAGAATAGTTAAGATTTGTTCAGGATCTTGCACTTTATGGCCAGTAGCTTCTAACATGTCATAAAAGGATTTAATTTTGCTCAAGTACTCTCTCATGGTAATGTTGTCCTTCTTTATTTTTTGCAATTGTCTCTTATAAAACATGACTTTAGCAGCTGACTGGTTGTTGAAGGATTTTTCTATTGTTGTCCATATCTCGTTAGCACTTTTGTAGCCAATCGCTTTTGGTAATGAGCATTGATTGATAGATGATATTAGCCATGAACTGATTAAACGATCTTGCCTATGGTTTTTCATGTATTCTTCATTACTGACTATTTTATTCTCTTAATCAGTAATGAATTTTGGTGGAACTGGTAAAGTCCCCATGATGAAGCCTTCAAGGTCATAATCTTGAACTGCATTCTTGATCTGAAGTTGCCAAATCAAGTAATTTTTTTTTCCAATTGCACTGTAATTAGTTGTGACTAAGGACTAATTACAGTTTTGGTGAGTTTTCAACAGCAATGAGGCTTTCAATCATTCCAATACCATTGTCAGAAACTGATGGAGCAGTATCATTGGCCATGATGACCAAACGATGAATAATCAGATGGCTGTTAGGCCTTAATGAAGCTCGGATACCCTGATAGAAAATTAGAATTGAGACGAAACAACATTTTATTATTGAATAATTTTAATACAAGATAATACAAATTATATAGAGGAGTCCTCTATTTATAATACAAGAAATAAATGTAAATAATCTTGAATAACAGGCATGTAACCATTGCTTTGTTATAATGGGCATGTGATCGTTGCTTTGTTATAATAGGTACGTGACCATTGCTTTGTTTTAATGGGCATGTGACCATTGCTTTGTTATAATAGGTATATGATCGTTGCTTTGCTATAATGGGCATGTGACCGTTGTTTTGTTATAATAGGCATCTGACCGTCGCTTTCTCATTATTCTTTCTTTCCTTTATTTAAAAACGCACACTTAATTATCTAATTTTGCATTATTAGAGAACAAATAACCAGTGTATCAAATGTGAAAATAAAACAAACACACAAATATTATGACAATCTATTTTAGAATTAATATCCATGTAACTAATCATTTTGTCGCTTAATAAAAGAGTTATATATTCTAGAAGGCAAATCATACTTTTCATATTTTTGAACATTAAGGAAAATATTACACTAAGCCATTTTTTTCATCCTTGAGACGCACGGGCTCTCTACTAGTCTATATAAAAAATTCAATGATTGGTCACAAAAAAAAAACGAAGAGAATATGAGTATTAAGTATAGATTTTGAATTTCAGTAAATTCATTATTGAACCAGGGTTCCAGTTTTGCTCTTTTATAGTCTCTACCAAAAATGCTATAGGACGATCCAAATCTTATTGTTTCAATGAAACCTCAAATCTTGATTTCAGTAGGCAAAAAACATGAGAAGGTTAAAAAAGCTTGAATCAAAGATATGAACACTAATGAGAAGAAGAAGACTTACAATGGTGTTAAATAATAATTAAGAAACCCATGTTCAAAATTTTACATGCATGTTTAAAATGCAGCGAAATAATACACCCAATATTTATAAACCGAAGATAAAAACAAAAAACAAATAGGTAATACCTTTTGTGTTAGCCTAGCTAAAAAATAGATCCCATACAACAAATTAACCCACTATCCGAACCCCTTCATTGTGATCAGAACATGCATAAATTACATTTAGTACGACTTCTTCTTGTAAACTTACACCGATGGAGAAAGGTGGGTTCTCATCAAATTTACTATACTCTTCTTCATCTACCACACATCAATTCCAACAATGCATCTTTTGCTGGGAAGAACAACATACCACTTATGATCAGCTGGGTCGGTCACATTAAAAAAATTGCTTGATTCGCCAAGATGAGTGGATCATTATCACGACTTACGACACAAAAATCAAAAAGTATATTACATCAAAAAAAAATCAAAAAGTATGAATCTATGTTCATCCACTCGTACAGAATGATGGTTGTCCGCCCATTTACATAAAAATAGTGAAATATTGTATCCTTTATAGTCAAGTTCCCAAATATCCTCAATTATCCCGTAATATGATATTGTCGCATTTATTGGCCTATTATCTTTAGCATGAGCAAACTCTCTAGAAGATGCCGCAGCACTAACTCTGCTATTTTTCTTTTCTCATCCTAACGCTTGGTATAAAAGACATATCCATTAATATCATATCTATCCTTCATATTATTTGACTTGAAGTCGAGGCCTATGCGCTAACCATTTTATTGTATCTGAAATATCATGATTTTTTTGAGACAGTTAAAACATTACCCTAATTTTATACCATGTGATGAAGGAGCGGTTATATTAAATTATCATCCATCTATCATTCTTTGAAGGATTCTTAGAATTTAAAATTGTCATGTGCTCTTCCAAGTAAGGATTGACCTCACTAAGGTGTTGCAAAACAAGTAGCTAGGCTTTGTACATCGTTTCATCGCCAACTAAAGTCGATTTTTGTCAGAAATTTTAGAAGAAGAAGGAATTTGAGAGATTATATTGTATGAGGAGGAAATAAACTTGTTGTATTAATTTTTTTCAAACGCAATTGTTAGCCTCAACTTGATACATTGCTTGATAAAAACGAGAGAGCACACCCCTATTTATAACATAATAGAGCTTCTAGACTTTTCTTTCTCTAGATTTTTCTTTCATCCTCTAATTTCTAAACTTTCCTTAACAAATCATTCTCTAGAATTCTCTATTACATATTTGATAACTCTAAAATTTATTACCATTTATTTTGGCCTTTCCTAAGTACAAGAATTAAATTTGTTACATAATCAATGTTTTCTTATAAAACCAAGTTTATTTCCAACATCCCTTCGTAAACTTCGTTTTATTACTCTAAACAGATTCCTTTATATCTCACATATTTTGCCAAGAAAAAGAGTGATATGATTAAACATTTGTTGATTGAATTGACTTTCTTATCCATCGTTGAGTTGTTCAAAGCAAAATCATGAGTCTTCCTTTTGGTTTTATCAAGTCTTCCATAATTCCACAAATATAAAAATTCTGACCTTCGATTACTTTCATTGTCATAAATTTGGATAAACACATTCGAGTTTTCTTCACATATTATCAAAGTTTCAAACCTCTTAAATTTTCTAAAAACCATTGACTCGAAAATAATGTCTCTAGATATATGAGATAAATAGTCAAGCTTGTTGTTAATTGAAATTGCATCAAGAGCTTTACACTACAAGAAAAACCGCAAATAGCAGTGGTGTTATTTGATGGTAATCTGTCGCTATATTGGGCTTAGCGACGGATTACCGGCGGAAACTGGTGGTCAGTAGATTTCAAGACGGTATCTATGTCCAAATTTTACAACGGATTTTAGTGAGAGTTCTCTGACCATTTTCTGTCATTTCACCGAATATAAAATTTTAATTTTGAATTAATTTAAAATTTATTTACCGATGTTTTAGCAACAGATATTTATTTTTTAGAAATTATTATTTACAAATAACCATCGGTAAACCCATGCTAATTAGCAAGGGATTTGCGATAGAATAAACTTAAAATATTTTTGTAGGTAATATTCCAAACATTATGGCTCTAAATAAAACAATTTATAAATTTCAACGACACAAATATAAATAAAAGAAATTCAAATTTCTTTCATTCAAAATAAATTGTTAGCCCTTTTTTTGGCAAAAGTGGCAATGGGTCAGATCGAAACCCAAATGCGCAACCAGCCAAATTAGACAGATCGTATTCCTAGAAGCCCAGTAGAAGATCGGTCCGAAGTAATCACGTATTCGGCTGAGACACTTATCAAACAAGCCAATAACTCACTCCGGAAGACTTGCTCTCCCAATCGATCGAGAGAACCGCTCTCATATATGGCATATCGACCGGATATTTCAGATCTGCATGGAAATATCCACCTGAGCTGTTCAAATACTTAGCCCGACTTTCAAGGAAGAAAAGGCGGTCAACCACATCCGGACAAAGCTCTACTTTTGACATACTCATCATAGATGCCACGTAAGCTGCAACTTCCGAGGATACTATTTATGAATAGTGGAATTAGTCTTCCAGCCGCTATTCTATCCAAGGAATGGATTCCACGCGTCCAAGTCTTACTAGAAAGGTCGGGCCACGTCACAACAGCCCAAGTCGCCATCTCCACCTATAAATACCTCAAAGCTTAAAGAGGAAAGGGACGACTTCTTTCCGGAGAAACTTTTTTCTAGAAGAGTAAATTAGTCATCTTCTTTCTTATCTTCAAATAGAAAAATCATTGTGGTTGTAATCCAAAGTAGAAATAATATATAAAGTGAACGTAGGCACAGTCTTTGTCGAACCATTATAAAAAGTTTGTGCGTTTCTTTACTTTTTCTGCATTTTGTAATCAATATTCAAGTGCTCTTCACACGATTGGGGGTTGATCGTCACTAGTGACCAACTTTTGACATCAACATTTTGGCGTGCCAGGAAGGGGAAGCCGCACCAACCTTCCCTCAGAGCATCCGCTCATCTCAGTTCATGGCGATCAAGCGAAAGAAAGATCCAACATCATCACATCCTGCAAACACCGATGCAACCGATACTAATGCTACAGAAGCAAGCCATAAGGCTTCCCTCATCAAGATATGTCTCGATTTCTTATCCAGGACGACATGGATAAAATCATGGTCGAGTTCAGAGACCATATGACATCTCAAGATAAACTCCTTAAATGACAACAGTATTTGATGGATCACCTTCTCGGTCGACTGGAGACAGGATTGAATGCTTCAACACCAATTCCTCCATCGGCCAGGACTGGGGCAACAGCTGATCTTCGGTCTGCACAGAATCAGGCCACTGATCAGACTACACCTTTATTTCATCCTGGTTTGGTCCCAACCAATCAATCACAACTGGGAGTACCGCTTCCAGCGACCAACGTGACCATAGCTATAGATTTGCAGGAGGCGAGCGATCGAGATCTAGGTCGTCTGGTCACTTTGCTTCCACTCTTGGAAACAACTCGACCTATCGAACCAGTCGAGTGACCAACGGGCCCATCAGAATCAATGTCAATCCCTTTACAACCCAGAATCTTACCGCATACCAGTCTAACCACTCTTCCCCTTCAATGAAGAGCTGGTAAGGCCTTCCCTTTGAAACAGGGAGGCCAACCCCAACGTACCAGTCCTCAATGTGGTAGAAGAAAACGCTACCGTAGACCCTGCTAACCTCGCTCCTACCAGGGGCAACCCCGAGGTCCGAACATCACATGCTATGCCAGATTAGCCTAGACCTCCTGTCATGGGTACAACTCGACCAAATACTCATCAGGTTCCAGAGGGGCCATTCTCCCCAGAACCACCTACTAGAACTCACCTTCCCTCACACCTTCACTCAATTCTCGGAAGACGGGCCTAGCCAACAGTCGCCCTTCTGAGCATGCTTTTGCCAGATCTTCGCACCGAAGCTCTCTCGAATTCTGAGCTAAATTCATGGCAACGACTCCTCGGAGATGGAAACCAGCTTGCAAGCATCATCTGACGCTTTACTCGGGGCACTTCCTCGTAGCAAGATATAGATAGTGTCAATCGCAGCCCCTTTACCAGGGAAATCAGAAACTCCCGAAACCCTCCGGACTTTAAATTCCCAGCTATCAAATCATACAATGGTTAATCCAATAATCCACCTCATGCGATACATGCGACATATGGAAGTACTTGGCGCATCGGCCAACATCATGGCTAAGTGCTTTCCGCTCTTTCTCACAGACATAGCCCGAATGTGGTTTGGACAGCAAACAACGGAGTCAATCAGCAGCTGGAACACGCTGGTCACCCGCTTCATCGTGCAATTCAGGGTACATATCTTCCGACTAAAGAGTGTTATGTTCTTATCCACCATCAAGCAGTGATCAAGAGAGACGCTCAGATCCTTCCTCGAAAGGTACAATGCGATAGTAGCGTCAGTCGATCGGCCCGAGCCATCAATGGTACCTATGGCCTCCATTGCGGGAGTTTAGACCTGGTCAGAATTCTCGATTTCTTTAACCAGAGATCCCCCTAAGGATATAGATGATTTCTATTCTGAGGCCGAGCGATTCCTCCGACAAGAAGATGCCAGCATTGAGATAGAGAGCCTAGAGGTCTTAGCCGCCAAGCAACAAGGTCCATCCAATAGCAACGGCCAGAATAAAGGAAGAGGAATGGCCCCGGAAAAGAGCGAGCGTCACATGTGACCTCGAAACGAAAGTAAGTACGACCAGTACACTGAACTCAATTCCTATTTGCTCGATATCTACCTTGACATACGAGGAAACCTGCCCACTCCGAGACCACCTCGACGAGAGCCAACCCAGATAGAGCTTGATTCCGGCAAACATTACTTATTCCACAACATAGCTGGACAT
Organism: Allium sativum; assembly: GCA_030737875.1. Lineage (NCBI taxonomy): Eukaryota > Viridiplantae > Streptophyta > Magnoliopsida > Asparagales > Amaryllidaceae > Allium > Allium sativum. The sequence continues at coordinate 470,862,316 of CM060918.1, forward strand.
AGCAGCAATGAATGTCGGCATTTGCGCGATCTCATCGAGGATCGAGTCAGAAAAGGGGAGCTACCCTAATATGTCATGAATTGTGCCCTGGCCTTACCGCTGTGATCTTCTGTCCAAGCTCCTCAGGTCGATCCACGAGTTCCTAGAAACGGAAAGGACCCTGAGACTAGCATTCGCGGCATTATCATTAATTAGATTTTTTTTCCGATGTATTTCTTTCAATAAAAAGGACACCTTGATGTACACATGTACGGGGTTAGGATGCTCGTCACTAAGCCGAGTATGGTTGATACTCGCCACCCCTCAAAGCCAAGTGAAATAAAATGCTAGATCCATCAGCCATCTTAAAGCCGAGAATGGTTTAATTTTGTCTTCGTAGGAACTAACTCTCATAAAGACGGTGATCATCTTGGCCTTAATACAGTTCCCGATGGTTGTCGGTTTTCCGGCCTTAATACAACCTAATTCAGTTGAAGGTTTTATGGCCTTAATACAATCATCGGAATCGTTAGGTTTCTGGCCTTAATATGGTCCGGCGCGACCATAGCTACTCGAACGATTGTGCTTTAATTCATACTTTAGAACACACCTCCCTCTGTCGAAGAAGATGCATTATGAGGGGCAAAGTGTTAGCCCTCTCTTTGGCAAAAGCCGCAATGGGTCAGATCGAACCCAAATGCGCAACCAGCCAAATTAGACAGATCGCACTCTAGGAAGCCCAACAGAAGATCGGTCCAAAGTAATGACGTATTCAACCGAGCTACTTCTCAAACAAGCCAATAACTCACTCCAGAAGACTCGCTCTCCCATTCGACCAAGAGAACCGCTCTCATTAGGGCATATCGACCAGATATTTCGGATCTGCATGGAAATATCTAGCTGAGCTATTCAAATACTTAGCCCGACTTTCAAGGAAGAAAAGGCGGTCAGCCACATCCGGACAAAGCTTTAATTTTGATACACCTCACCATAGATGCCACGTAAGCCGCAACTTCCGAGGATACTATTTATGAATAGTGGAATCAATCTTCCAGCCGCTATTCGATCAAAGGTATGGATTCCATGTGTCCAAGTCTTCCCAGAAAGGCTGGGCCATGTCACAACAGCCCAAGTCGCCATCTCCACCTATAAATACCTCAAAGCTTAAAGAGGAAAGGGATGACTTCTTTTCAGAGAGACTTTTTTCTGAAAGAGAAAAATAATCGTCTTCTTTCTTTTCATCAAATAGAAAAAGCATTGTACTTGTAATCCAAAGAAGAAATAATATATAAAGTGGACGTAGGCACAGTCTTTGTCGAACCACTATAAAAAGTCTGTGTATTTTCCCCTTTTTCTTTACTTTTTCTGCATTTTGTAATCAGTATTCGTGTGCTCTTCACACGATTGGGGGTTGATCGTCACTAGTGACCAACTTTTGACGTCAACATAAATCAATAATTTATTATCACCAACAATATTTATACATAAAAAACATAAAGTTCTAGTACAACATATAAATCCAAAATTGCTAATTTCTTTTTCAATCATACACAGATCCATTTATTTAATCATGGATGTGATTTCTATCTGCCACATATAAAGGTGCCATCTTCGCCCTCTAGCTTTATATTGCAACTAAACTGTCTTTGACTAATGGGAGATTCGTAGTCTGTCATCAATCCATGTCCCTGAAATATAAGCATAAATTTTATGTTAAATAAAGAAATAAGTGATTCTAGAGGAGTTTCATATGTATATGTATATGTATATGTATATATATGAGGGTGCGTGTGTTTGTGTGTATGAAACCATTATTGGGCTAAAATAAGTAATCGACTAACACTTTATTTGCAATGGAAACATCAGATTGTCCACAACCAGGCAACATAAAAACTGTTACTAGACATTGTATATATGAATTAGTAAACATTGAGATTAATAAAATCTGATAACTTGACTCTCCTACCAGCACCTGCAACATCATAAATTTATTCGTATTATCATGAAAACTAGCTTACCTTCTGACTAACTAGTGTTATCAGAGGCATGATATTGTTCCAAACCTATGTTGTTGGTGTGCAATAAGTGAATTCAGATGTTAAAGCCATACATATTGTAACACCCCGAAAATTCTATAACTGTGAAATTCATGAATTAAAGTATAATCAAATTCAAATCAAAGAACTAAGGGAAACGGGAAACGCCATTGCGTTCGTCTCGGAAAAATACGCGAAATAGAGTCCGAGTTTTCGAAAAACGGAGTCCGTATGAAGAAGATATGGCCTTCGGAAGTTTTGAATTAAATTTAAAATTCAAACAGAATAAAATGATAATTTGAAATAGGGCCCAGTGGGCCAGGCGGATAAAACACCCGCCTAGCCACCCAGGTCGACTGGGCTGTCGACCTGGGCTACCCATGTCGACAGGGCTGTCGACATCCCTGTCGACAGGGGTGTCGACCTGGTCGAGCCCAGTCAACCTGGCTGGCCAGGTCTGTGTTTGGTCGAATTTCAGTGGTCTGCTTTGTCATTAGGGCTAGGTGGCGGGTTTTTATTGGTCTCTCTTCCTAATGAATGGCTACGATCTATCCTAGCAACATCAAGGGTCCTAATCAATTCCTAACCTCTATATAAACAACCCTAGACTAAACCCTAATCTATTCATTCAAATTAAGAACATAGCCGCCATGTTGCTGAGGAACGACAAAGAGTAGCCGCCAACTAAAGAGAGGATTAGGGAGAAAGTTCTAAGGCCTAAAGCAATTCAAGCAACCTAAAGCTAATCAATTCAACAAAGGAATTTGCGTCTTCAATCCCTAAACTAGAGAATTCATCAAACCATTGTAAGTAGAGTATTACTTTGGTATTAATAAACAACTGTGTTGATGTGTATGCTTGAATTGTGGCAATGGAAGTAATTCATATTTGTGCAAAATTATGTTATTCATTATAAAGAACTACATGCGGTAGTTCTATGCAAATATACGTTTGGAATATTGCGCAAAGTATGTAATCTATGTTGAAGCTACATGTATGTAGTTGAGTGAAATTTATGCAAGTTTGGGGCTTTGTTATTATGCCATTATGATGTATATTTTTGTGCATAAATCATTTTGCAAGTAATTGAAACAAGTTTGGTTATTATAGTTCATATGAAACTATGTGGAATTTTGACACCATAATCCATGTATTAAGTCATGCTTTTGCAAACTTATGAATATGGCTAGGAATGATATTTGGCATAATTGAAATCCGTTATTAAGTCTATCTTGTTTTAAAGGATTATATGATGACATGGCTAGGTTAGACTCAAAAATCCCTTTTTGCAAGTTTAAAGCAAACACCATGTTTAGGAATATTTATGCATAAGTATGTTTATACCATCGTTATGTGATTAGGCTTAAATCATGATTAAGTTGAATTATGCTATGTTCATGCTAGAAGTATTTATGCCATGCTTATGTTTGACCATATGCCATGCCTATGCTAGAAGTGTTTTATGCCATGCTTATGTTTGACAATATGCCATGCCTATGCAAGAAGTATTTTATGCCATGCTTATGTTTGACAATATGCCATGTTTATGCTAGAAGTATTTAGGCCATGCTTATGTTTGACATTATGCCTAAATAAGAATATAGGTTCATGTTGTAGTTAAACCTATGCAAGTTTACATGCCTTGATTTATGTCACCTATGTTTTATGACCAAAATACATGTCACCACTATGCAAGTACACCAATTTCTATTATGTATTTTCCAACGTCATATGCAAGTTCGTGCGCTCACTTTCCCCTCTTTGTGTATACGCCATAAGCCTCCCCTTTTCGCATGGCTAAATTGGGCTTTAAAAGGCTAAGCCCAATATATATAAACGGACGTGTAAAACGGGGGAAAATAACGTTGGGTTAAAAATTAATTAATGAATGAAAATATGAAATAGAAGGGCCCAAAGTCAAGTATGGGTTGGGCCCATGGTTGGTGTAACCTTTACACCATTAACATAATAATGGGCCGCAAATATTTACATATAAGAAATAAAGAAGAATGACAAAATATGTAAATGTAGAAAAGACGATGTGTTTAACCCGAGGTTGGATTGAGTTGTGATGTAAACCTGCCCGGAACCGCCCGGCTGTCCAGTAGTCACAACAATACCTATCCAATGTGGGAGGTTAAACATGGAGCCCAGCAAGGACCCGAGGTTAGACTGAGTTGTGGCGTAAGACTGCCCGGAACCAACCGGCAACAGGCAGCCACAACAATACCTGTCTAATGTGAGAGGTCAGGGCCTTAATAAGACAATTAAGGCTGAGTCAGGATTGTTAGGATTAAGTGAACTAAAGACTTAATCAAAATGGAACATGCTAAACTAAACGGACTGGTGGGGTTAGGTTAGGAAACACTTAACCAACTTAGCATGTTGGCTAGAGATAGAAAACCTAGTAACGGGGGACCCTTTTCAGCAGTAACCCTAGAAGGAGTATCAGGATACCCTGAAACTAGGCAGGGTGGGGCACGATTACTGGGCTGATTGTAAGAGGTCAAATCGACGGCGGTGGTGTAGCAGTGTAGGTTCTAACGGTGTGCGGGCGTGCACGCACTCCGGCGCAGAAAAATAAAGCACTGGACACCAGTAGCATACCTTTGCACTCTAAGGTTGTGTCGGGTTGCCACTATGGGACTTGATACACCCCATGGTGGGACCAGCATAGGTAACTACAGACATCGGGGGCCGTAAGACACATGTAACTATGCGAGTAGGAGCCGATCATCGTAGAATGGATCACATCACCCTGATTTTGGGGTGCAAATTGGAAACTAGTTTATATGGGTTCAGAGACTAACATGGGGTACGATAGTATATTCGACCCTAGATAACTTAACCAAGTTTATAATGTTGCCCACTTCCTGTTTTACTTATCATACCCAGTTCTTTATTCATAGACAAAGTAGTACTAGACTTACTCAGGCTTTATGTCTGACTCTATTTTTCTTTCGTCTTCTTTCTTCCGTCCCCCCCCCCCCAGGTCCTCAGGGAGGGAACATAGCAGCTTGACCTACCTCAACATCCAGCTTGAAGAAGAGAAATGTATTGCTTGGACTTTCCTGTTTTGAACTATGGCTTTGGACAATCCACTATGGGGCTTTGGCAGTTTGTCTATGTTTTATTTATGCTTCTTTAAAAATAATGTACTCAAGACAGATTATGAAGTGTTATGTTATGTTTTTGAAAAGGATGTTGTTGTAACACGTATTTGACTTTATGAAATAAAGTTTGTTGTTCTTCCGCTGTTTACAAATATGTGTTCTTATATCTGTCTTGTATATCTGTGACTTGTACTTATAAACCTCCACCAAAATTAGGGCATTCCCTTTGAGAGTGACCCTAACGGAGGTGGGGTGTTTCACTTGGTATCAGAGCATAGGTTTACCAGATAAGATAAAAAGTTTTGAAAAATTATTTTCAAAGAGGAAATTTAAAGAAGCATTTTTAAAAGAAAAATATTATTTTATTTTTAAAAGGCAAAGTCCACTCCCCAAAGCCATAGGAACTATCTCTTATCCTTCGTTTTGAATCTATCCTTTTTTGTTTCAGCATGTCCCAAGATCTTAACTTGCCAGAAGGGGTACCAATACCTGGTTGGTTTAGACGGTTCTTAGAAGCAAGGGCCACTCAGCCAGGTCCTACCATTCCTCCTCCCCCAGCTGAAGGAAACCGTCCAGCTGCAGCAGCACCTTTTCCTCCACCTCCTCCTCGGGGAAACACGTTTGCTAAGATATGTAAAGATTTTAAAGCCATGGGAGGAAGGGATTTCCATGGAACTGAGTCCTTCGTAGCAGCTAGGAATTGGCTGAAAGAAACTGAAGACCTATTCATCATCTTTGAGGTAGAAGATAGACAAAAAGTACAGTTGGCAGTGTGGCTATTGAAGGGTGAGGCTTCCTACTGGTGGGAAGTCACTAATGCTGAAAGACCAGTGGAGACATGGGAGGACTTTAGGGCAAGGTTTGAGACCAAATTTCTCTCAGATGCAGAAAGGAGTTTGCAGTTAGAAAAATTCCTATTTCTTAAACAAGGGGACAAGACAGTCAGAGAATATGTGAATCGGTTCGATGAGCTGGCTAGGTTTGGGCTTGACCTAGTCAATACCCCGCACAAGAAGGCTCTCCGTTTCGTCAAAGGGTTGAATGAGCCATTACACAGTTTCGCCATGACCCATATACCCATGGGAGCCACGTATGAAAGATTGGTGCAAATGGCATTGCTGAATGAAGAGGATAAGGGCAAGAAGAAAGAGGGTTTGCAACCCAAGAAGACTGACTTTAAGAAGGGCGGGGAAGGCAACAAAGAGAAGAGGACGTGTAATTTCTGTGGCAAAGTGGGGCACTTAGTAAAGGACTGCCGGAAAAAGAAGGCCAAGGAGAATGGTGGGTTCTTTTCTTGCGGTGAGACAGGCCATAGGGCGAAGGACTGCCCAAAGAAACGAGGACAGGGGCAGGGGGTTGGATCCACCCCAGGGCACAGGTTCATGTGCTGGAAGCGCCACCTTTGCAACAGCGAGGTATAAATACTTCTGTAGAAAGTGTAGTTTATCTTTATGATCACCCCGTTCGCACTTTGTTTGATTCTGGCGCATCACACTCCTTTATCTCGTCTGCTTTAGTAGAATCTCTGCACCTAAAAACTAGTATGGTAGAGGACCCCTTAATTGTTTCAAACCCAATTGGGGGCCCAGCTCATTTGTCTATGATCTGTGTGGGATTGAAAATTTCTATTCTAAGTGTAGAATTTCAATGTAGTGCCTTTGTTTTGGGCTTTTCGGGTTATGGTTTGATTTTGGGTATGGATTGGCTATCCAGTAATGGGGCCATCCTTGATTGTGAGAAAAGGGTTGTTAGGCTCCTAACCCAGCTCGGTAATACTTTGGAAATTTCTTGTAATCCCTCGTATGCGGTTATACTTAGTTATCTTGAATCGCTAGATGCCTCTGTTGAAAATTTGCAATCGGTTAAAGTGGTCCGGGAATATCCGGATGTCTTTGAAGAGGTGAAGGGCTTGCCTCCGAAGCGGGAAATAGACTTCCGCATATATCTTGTAGATAATGCAAAGCCCGTTGCGTTGCCCGTTAGACATATGGCTCCACGAGAAAGGAAAGAGCTCAGTAAACAGATTAAAGAGCTTCTAGAGAAGGGGTTCATTAGGAGGAGCATTTCAGAATGGGGCGCTCCGGTGGTGTTCGCTACAAAGGCGGATGGTTCACTCCGTCTATGTGTTGACTATAGGGAGCTCAACAAGCTAACGAAAAAGAATAGGCACCCTCTCCCTAGAATTGACGATTTGTTTGACCAGCTTGTAGGAGCGTCTGTTTTCTCCCAACTCGATTTAGCAACCGGTTTTCATCAGCTAAGGGTGGCTGAGGATAGCATCGATAAAACGGCGTTCAGAACCCCAGACGGCTTCTTTGAGTGGCTTGTCATGCCTTTCGGCTTGACAAATGCACCTGCTTACTTCGTGGACCTGATGAGTAGGGTATTTAGAGATTTCCTCAACAAATTTGTAGTGGTCTTCGTAGATGATATCCTTATCTTCTCAAAGAGTGAAGAGGAACATGCTCAACACTTAAGGGCAATCATGGAAACTTTGCGAGTCCATCAACTAAAAGCCAAATTCTCCAAATGCCACTTTTGGAGGGAAGAGGTGAGGTTCCTTGGGCACATAGTATCCAAACAAGGGTTAGCAGTGGACCCTGCGAAGGTAGTGGCGGTACAAGATTGGAAGACAACAAGGAATGCGACTGAGGTCCGAAGCTTTCTAGGACTAGCAGGTTTCTATCGAAAATTCATAAGGGATTTTGCGAAAATATCAGCTCCGCTCACGAAGTTGACATTTGTTTATTTTCAAGAGATAATTCATCTATGTGGAATACCTTCTAGTAAGTGAACAAGATCCAAGATTCACTAGTGAATTTTGGAGAGCTTGCATGGAACCATGAGTACGCAGTTAGGCTTGAGCCAAGTATACTAGAAGGAGAATAAGTGAAAGAGGAGAAATAGGTTCCAACTCATATTTTGGAAACATGAATTAAGAAGCTACAAAATTGTGAAGTTAAAGACGGACAAAGCATAATGGAATTAAGCTCAAGAAATGTGACTTAGAAGATTGAAGGCTAGATTCGTGCATAATATCTTTTGTGTATACCCTCTCGGTCCTATTCTTAATCCAATTTCTGTTGCAAACCTCATAGGGAGTATGACTCATCTGTTAGTAACACATGTTGGGGCTCGAGGGTGTTCATTGGTTTGACTAAAGTTTTTGGGTTTTATAGGATACAGATTGGTCTTAGGAAGGGACTCCCTTATGACCAAAAAGGAGTCCATCATGCTTAGTTGCCTAGAATCATATATGGTGGTTGGGTTGAGTAATTCTTTGGGTGTCAGTCTGATGTTGATTTCGGTCTTCGGGGCTGATGCTTAGAGAGTTCTTCTCCTAATCAATATATATGTGGCATAGGTTTTCAGTTTTGACATTGCCTAATGGGCACAAAGTTTTTACTTTCTTCATTCGACTATACCTTTAGATAGGAACAATTGGGAAAATGTCCTATAGATTAGAGCTACCCGAGAAGTTGGCTGGAGTCCACAACGTTTTTCACGTTTCACACCTCCGAAAATGTCTGCATGAGTCAGCTGAAGTAGTAGAGCCAAATATCCTCGAAGAGGCCGAAGTGGAACGCGAAGCAACCATAAGGAGAGTTCCAACCCGCATCTTAGGAACGGAAGTGAAGAAGCTACGCAACTGCGAAGTCAAGCTCGTCAAAGTTCAGTGGAGCGACGTCGAGGGAGACGCGACTTGGGAAACTGAAGCTAGAATCCGTACAGCCTACCCTTTTCTGTTCGAGGGTACATCCTTGATCTTTCATTTTCCTTAAGTTACGCTTTTATCTATCTTTTTAGGTATATTTCCTCGACCGTATCTTTTAGGTAGAATCTTTTTGGATGGAAACATGTAGTTGAAACATGTTATGGATGATGGTTGCAAGTGGTTGCAAGTGATTGCTAGTGGTTGCTCGTGGTTGCATATACATGCACAATCTAGGTTCTAGATCGGCTCAGTCACTTCATATTGCATATGCATATATGTTTGCTTTCATATGTGGTTGAACTTTAATGTGTTGTCATGTGGATGTTGCATTTGTATTGAATGATTGTGCACTCATGTAGAATCATGAATAGGGAAATTTGCATACATAATGGATTCATGGCACTTACATGATTCGCATTAAGGAGGTCAACTGAATCAGTAGACCGCCTGATTTTGCATTAGATAAGTTCATATACACACACTTCGCATATGATCATGAAGCATTAGAAGTCTTTTAAGAACAATGGATGCTCGTGTTTGATGGATGAGTAGATGGATGATTGGATGATAGGATATACATTCCTCCTAGCTTGAAGATTTCGGGGACGAAATCCTTTTAAGTGGGGGAGAATGTAACACCCCGAAAATTCTATAACTGTGAAATTCATGAATTAAAGTATAATCAAATTCAAATCAAAGAACTAAGGGAAACGGGATACGCCATTGCGTTCGTCTCGGAAAAATACGCGAAATAAAGTCCGAGTTTTCGAAAAACGGAGTCCGTATGAAGAAGATATGGCCTTTGGAAGTTTTGAATTAAATTTAAAATTCAAACAGAATAAAATGATAATTTGAAATAGGGCCCAGTGGGCCAGGCGGATAAAACACCCGCCTAGCCACCCAGGTCGACTGGGCTGTCGACCTGGGCTACCCATGTCGACAGGGCTGTCGACAGCCCTGTCGACAGGGGTGTCGACCTGGTCGAGCCCAGTCAACCTGGCTGGCCAGGTCTGTGTTTGGTCGAATTTCAGTGGTCTGCTTTGTCATTAGGGCTAGGTGGCGGGTTTTTATTGGTCTCTCTTCCTAATGAATGGCTACGATCTATCCTAGCAACATCAAGGGTCTTAATCAATTCCTAACCTCTATATAAACAACCCTAGACTAAACCCTAATCTATTCATTCAAATTAAGAACATAGCCGCCATGTTGCTGAGGAACGACAAAGAGTAGCCGCCAACTAAAGAGAGGATTAGGGAGAAAGTTCTAAGGCCTAAAGCAATTCAAGCAACCTAAAGCTAATCAATTCAACAAAGGAATTTGCGTCTTCAATCCCTAAACTAGAGAATTCATCAAACCATTGTAAGTAGAGTATTACTTTGGTATTAATAAACAACTGTGTTGATGTGTATGCTTGAATTGTGGCAATGGAAGTAATTCATATTTGTGCAAAATTATGTTATTCATTATAAAGAACTACATGCGGTAGTTCTATGCAAATATGCGTTTGGAATATTGCGCAAAGTATGTAATCTATGTTGAAGCTACGTGTATGTAGTTGAGTGAAATTTATGCAAGTTTGGGGCTTTGTTATTATGCCATTATGATGTATATTTTTGTGCATAAATCATTTTGCAAGTAATTGAAACAAGTTTGGTTATTATAGTTCATATGAAACTATGTGGAATTTTGACACCATAATCCATGTATTAAGTCATGCTTTTGCAAACTTATGAATATGGCTAGGAATGATATTTGGCATAATTGAAATCCGTTAATAAGTCTATCTTGTTTTAAAGGATTATATGATGATATGGCTAGGTTAGACTCAAAAATCCCTTTTTGCAAGTTTAAAGCAAACACCATGTTTAGGAATATTTATGCATAAGTATGTTTATACCATCGTTATGTGATTAGGCTTAAATCATGATTAAGTTGAATTATGCTATGTTCATGCTAGAAGTATTTATGCCATGCTTATGTTTGACCATATGCCATGCCTATGCTAGAAGTGTTTTATGCCATGCTTATGTTTGACAATATGCCATGCCTATGCAAGAAGTATTTTATGTCATGCTTATGTTTGACAATATGCCATGTTTATGCTAGAAGTATTTAGGCCATGCTTATGTTTGACATTATGCCTAAATAAGAATATAGGTTCATGTTGTAGTTAAACCTATGCAAGTTTACATGCCTTGATTTATGTCACCTATGTTTTATGACCAAAATACATGTCACCACTATGCAAGTACACCAATTTCTATTATGTATTTTCCAACGTCATATGCAAGTTCGTGCGCTCACTTTCCCCTCTTTGTGTATACGCCATAAGCCTCCCCTTTTCGCATGGCTAAATTGGGCTTTAAAAGGCTAAGCCCAATATATATAAACGGACCTGTAAAACGGGGGAAAATAACGTTGGGTTAAAAATTAATTAATGAATGAAAATATGAAATAGAAGGGCCCAAAGTCAAGTATGGGTTGGGCCCATGGTTGGTGTAACCTTTACACCATTAACATAATAATGGGCTGCAAATATTTACATATAAGAAATAAAGAAGAATGACAAAATATGTAAATGTAGAAAAGACGATGTGTTTAACCCGAGGTTGGATTGAGTTGTGATGTAAACCTGCCCGGAACCGCCCGGCTGTCCAGTAGTCACAACAATACCTATCCAATGTGGGAGGTTAAACATGGAGCCCAGCAAGGACCCGAGGTTAGACTGAGTTGTGGCGTAAGACTGCCCGGAACCAACCGGCAACAGGCAGCCACAACAATACCTGTCTAATGTGAGAGGTCAGGGCCTTAATAAGACAATTAAGGCTGAGTCAGGATTGTTAGGATTAAGTGAACTAAAGACTTAATCAAAATGGAACATGCTAAACTAAACGGACTGGTGGGGTTAGGTTAGGAAACACTTAACCAACTTAGCATGTTGGCTAGAGATAGAAAACCTAGTAACGGGGGACCCTTTTCAGCAGTAACCCTAGAAGGAGTATCAGGATACCCTGAAACTAGGCAGGGTGGGGCACGATTACTGGGCTGATTGTAAGAGGTCAAATCGACGGCGGTGGTGTAGCAGTGTAGGTTCTAACGGTGTGCGGGCGTGCACGCACTCCGGCGCAGAAAAATAAAGCACTGGACACCAGTAGCATACCTTTGCACTCTAAGGTTGTGTCGGGTTGCCACTATGGGACTTGATACACCCCATGGTGGGACCAGCATAGGTAACTACAGACATCGGGGGCCGTAAGACACATGTAACTATGCGAGTAGGAGCCGATCATCGTAGAATGGATCACATCACCCTGATTTTGGGGTGCAAATTGGAAACTAGTTTATATGGGTTCAGAGACTAACATGGGGTACGATAGTATATTCGACCTTAGATAACTTAACCAAGTTTATAATGTTGCCCACTTCCTGTTTTACTTATCATACCCAGTTCTTTATTCATAGACAAAGTAGTACTAGACTTACTCAGGCTTTATGTCTGACTCTATTTTTCTTTCGTCTTCTTTCTTCCGTTTCCCCCCCCCCCCCCCCCCCAGGTCCTCAGGGAGGGAACATAGTAGCTTGACCTACCTCAACATCTAGCTTGAAGAAGAGAAATGTATTGCTTGGACTTTCCTGTTTTGAACTATGGCTTTGGACAATCCACTATGGGGCTTTGGCAGTTTGTCTATGTTTTATTTATGCTTCTTTAAAAATAATGTACTCAAGACAGATTATGAAGTGTTATGTTATGTTTTTGAAAAGGATGTTGTTGTAACACGTATTTGACTTTATGAAATAAAGTTTGTTGTTCTTCCGCTGTTTACAAATATGTGTTCTTATATCTGTCTTGTATATCTGTGACTTGTACTTATAAACCTCCACCAAAATTAGGGCATTCCCTTTGAGAGTGACCCTAACGGAGGTGGGGTGTTTCACATATTCATTTACGAAGATTTTATATAGCTAAATCTACTGGTTTATAATTTTTTCTGGTTACAAGCTAGTTCTACGAAGTTAATAACCATCAAATATTTCACCGTTTAACAAGTCTCTTTCTGGACTACTAAATAAAATGCACTTACGTGCATCTAATATCCAAATACATTTACATTTTATTTTCTAGAAATAATAAGTTGACGTACATGTGATGTAGAGTTGATTAACGTAGTCATAGGACATACCGCTTTAACACCAACATTCTGAACATATGAAATGTCTTCTGGAGCAAACAAGCCAGATTCTCCGACCACCTTAAAACTAAAACAAAAGGAATAAGAAACTGCCATAGTATAAGATTCATCAAAAACCTCAACAAACTAATGGTGCAGTTTTTTATTTTCTCATGCATTCACACGGTAACTAGATACTATTGTTGTTATTGTTTGCTACATATTGTAGAACCATAGTTAAAAAAAATAACAAGGTAAATAATCATTCTGTTATACTCATGTGATCAGGCATACATACCTTTATGAAGGAAAAAAGGAACTAAGGTAAGGATCTGCTACATCCCTATCCCCCCAAACTTATTTGACATCTTGTGGTTAAGGATGGTGCTTCCATAAAGCATGAGAACCAGAATAAAATTGAAAAGCATTTCTGTTTATTGTTAGGTGAAACAGAAACTCGACCACAAAAAGACTATTTATTCTGTGTATGTATAGGTTTTAATCACATAAAGTGTTAAATCGCCTTAACTTTAGAGGAATTTTCTGGAAAGGAAAGAATAAATTTAACTTACAATTATGTCATTTTGATGGATAATTTCACCACAATTTAAGATCCTTTCTGTGTTTGCAATATCAACATCAAATGTCCATAGGAAATAGACATCCAACTACTATTAACAGTAGATAAAGAAACTGATACACCAAAAATGCTGAGTGAACATTGTATAGTCAAGTTATAAAAATATTTGATAACTCAAATTATCAAATTTAGCTTGGATTTCAATTATCCATAGCCTCTTTACCTGGGTGAGGTACAAATTTAACGTATTCAATAGGTACTTAATTATTGATAAATAAAAGACCTCGATCAACAATAAAACAAAATTTAACATAAATTATTTACTCCAAAGTAGTGTGAAGAATTCAAACCTGGTGAATTTTGAAAACAAGCGAACATTTTGAAGAAGCAGGTCGTTGATGTACTCCACACAGCTCTAGTTGAGGATCTTGCTCATGATTCATTGAGGTATTTCCAGGTCGGTTTAGGGTTTAGTTAGTGTAAACCTGGTTGCAAATAATTTGGAGAAAGTGGTTGACGAAGGTTGTAGTAGAAGGATAGAGAGAGTTGGAATCGGTCGAGGCGTGGAGGAGGAAGAGGAGTGTAGCGGAGAAAGCGGATTTGAGGAAGACTGGGACAGGAGAGAAGAGGATTTCGGTGAAGGAAGTCGTATTGAATTTAGGAATTTACGTTCGAAAAGTGTCGATTTGATAAGTGCTATAGGGGGAAAAATGTTGAATACTTGGAGGAGGGACGCAAAAAGTTTTAGAGATTTGGAGCCGAAATTTTAGCATTTTGGAACCGAAATTTTAGCATTTTGGAGCCGAAAACGATTTATAATAAAAGTTGAAATTTAATCAGTTTTATAATAACCGATTTACAATAAAAATTAATAAAATACTTTTTTGAATATTTAATAAAAACAATTATTAAATACAAACACATATTTATAATTATAAAAAATAACAGTAAAACAATTTTTTTCAAAAAATTAACATAACTATCCCTTGCAAATTGCTTAAAAATCTGTTGAAGAATAGCTTCAACAAATCTTTGTCGGTAAACTATCTCCATTTGCAATGGAAATTAGCAACGAAAAATTTTCCATGGTAAAGTGACGTAATTTGTAAAGGTTTAGCGATGGATAATTAAAAACGACGGTAATTCTAAAACAAATAGAAAAAAATCCAAAATATTATCTCTTGCAAAGTCCACGAAAATCCGTCGCTAATTTGCGATGAAATTTTCCGCTGTTAAAAATCTGCTGTTATATACACCTTTTCTTGTAGTGTTAACCACAACTTTATTTTCTTCTTCCCCTATATCCTCCTCTTTCTCATTAACGACCATAGATTTGCTAACATTATCAACCTTCTTATCACAATTACCATTATTTCCATCATCCACCATTTCATTTTGTTCTTCTTCTGCCTTGTCTGCAACATCCTCACATTTCATATTGTTTTCATTACCTTTCCTTTATGATTCTTTGATTTCTTCTTCAGCAATTTTGTCTTCAAATACATCTTTTTCTTCTGTTCTCTTCATATTTTCCTCATCGGATGTTTTATCAACATCAACAATCTTTTTTCTTCCTATTCTTCATTTTCTTTGTGAGCTAGTAGCAATGTACCATCTTCTATACATTTTTCATCAACATAAATGGCCTTCTCTTTGACTTTCTATTTAATCTTTCTACAGAAACTTGAAGAATCTTCAAAATTTGACTAATGTTTATGGATTTTACATCTTTAGAATCTTCAATTTCTACAACTATGTTGTCATATTTGGAATCTAAAGATCATAAAATTTTCTCAATAACTCTAGGACATTCCAATTTTTCTCCATATTTTCTCATTCGATTTACAATTGATACAACTCGATAAAAATATTCATCAACTCAGTCTGATGATTTCATATGTAACGGTTCAAACTCACCTCGCATATTTTGTAGTCTAATTTTCTTTACCTTATCGAATCCTTTAAAGGCATTCTCGAAAATCTCCTATGCTTCCTTACTGTTTTTTTCATTAGCTATCTTCTCAAGCATAGCACCATCCAAACTTTGATAAATGAGAGTAAGAGCCTTTTGATCCTTCTTCAAAAAGTTTTAAATTATCTCTTTCAATTTGTGATAAGACGGAAATATCGATGGGTTCTTCATACCCATTTTCTACAATATCTCATGCATCTTGCGATCCAAGAAGTGCCTTTATGTGGATGCTCCAAACGTCATAGTTATCTTTCTGCAATGAGGGAACTTGAAAAAGCAATGTTCCATTATTTTCCATCTTCCTTAATTATCTAACCTTGCTCTAATACCACTGTTAGAAATTTTAGAAGAAGAAGGAATTTGAGAAATTATATTGTATGAGAAGAAAATAAACTTGTTGTATTAATTTTCTTCAAAATCAATTGCTTGCTTTAGCTTGATACATTGCTTGATACAAATGAGCCAGCACATCCCCATTTATAACATAATAGAGCTTCTAAACTTTTCTTTCTCTAGATTTTTCTTTCATCCTTTAATTTCTAGACTTTCTTAAACAAATCATTCTCTAGAATTTTCTATTACATATTTGATAACTCTAAAATTTGTTACCATTTATTTTGGCCTTTCCTAAATACAAGAATTAAATTTGTTACATAATTAATGTTTCGTTGTAAAACCAAGTTTATTACCAACAATTTTAACCCATTTGTGCCTTGACCATCAAGTCGTCCTTCAGGCCGAGACTTGCAAAATCCAATAGGTTCAATATCCGTTAATTATTAAGTAACAAATTCAATAACCTCTTCGACTACAGTACCTTCTATGATACTGACTTCAGGACTATATCTATTCTTCGTTGTATCTCATAAAAAAGGACTATAAATCTTGATTTCTTTTACCATATGAACAATCAAATGCATCATAACATCAAAAAATGAAGGGGAAACATCTTAAATTGGCATAAGGTAACGATAATTTCGTCTTGTTGATCATCCAACATATCAGGATCGATCACCTTGCTACAAATTACATTAAAAAACATGCAAAGCTTAGTAATAACATGCCAAATGTGTTTAGGCAATATACCTTGAATTGCAACAGGTAACAAATATTGCATCAACACATGGCAATTGTAACACCCCACACCCGCTACGGTCACTCACTAAGGGAATGCCATAGCATCGGTGGAGTATTTTAAGTGAATATAGAACAGAAAAATTACAACAAGACAGATATAAGTAATACGTGAGAATTTAAAACATCATTTCATTGCAGCGGAAAGTAAAATATGTTTGGTTACACCAAAACCATAAACAAGAGTCAAGTACATAATATCCATCCTGATAAAACAAAAGTACATAATCCCACTACATAACTTAATAGCCATAATAGAAAAGATAAACCAAGCTTTACTTCTACGGTCCAAGCTCTAAAAGATAGATAAAGCAGTCTGATCAAAGCCCAATAGTGCTAGGCCCACTCTGATAACCTGAGGGTTGGGAAAAAGGATAAAAACAACGGGGTCAGACATAAGTCTGAGCGAGTCCTATAACCTTAACAATACAATCATTAAAGTAATTAGGGTATGATATAAGCAAGGTACGGTACCTCTGGGGATAATGACTACACTAAGTAGCCAACTAAACACAGGATGTACTAAGATAACCGAAAAGACGCATTTACCCACCCAAGGATAATTCCTACACTGCACCACAACAGTTCTACCCACCCAAGGGTAATTCCTACTTAAAGGTTGATTCCACTAAGTGTACTTAGTAATTTTACCCAGTAGTTTCTTGTACCCCTAGTTGACTACATAGGTGCCGTCTGCCCCTATCTCCACTAGGTGTACCTAGTAATTTTTAATAGTAGTTTCGTGTACCCCTAGCTGACTACATAGGTGCCGTCTGCCCCTATCTCCACTAGGTGTACCCACTACTCCCAAGCGATCGGCTCCCTACCGTAGATACCCGTGTTGGCCCCACAATGGGGTGTATCACTCCCCAAAGTGGCAACCCGATACAACAAATAGTGCACGGTTTATATCTACACGATGCAACAACGTCTTACCTACCAGGCCGGGTCCACACACGCATATGAAACCCGTTGGACTCGCGTTGCCACCGCTACCCCGTTTTGGCCTCTTATAGTCAAGCCCAATATGCGTGTCCCGTCCTCGACTTGGGTCGAGCCCACAAAGATACGTTTGGGATATTGGTTGAAATGGGCCCCCACAAGCTACCCACCTAAGCTTGTCATTTCTAGTGAATCCCACTTAACCCTTTAACCATGTCCACTTACATGTTATAAATTTTGGTTAAGTCATTTAATCATACCTTAATTGCCACACAAGGCACCCACTAGATTTCCACATGCCACCCAAGGCACTTACTTGATTCCCACATGCCACCCAAGGCACTTACTTAACCCTTTAATCATGTTTAATTACATGTTCCGCTTTGGTTAAGTATTCTAATCGTATTTTCTATTGCCACCCAAGGCAACCCACTAGTTTCCTCATGCCACCCAAGGCACCCCCACCAGTTACTACATGCCACCCAAGGCACCCACTTAACCCCTCATGCCCTACTACATGCTAATTTGGTTAAGTGTATCTTAATTAATTAAGATCGTAACCTTTGTAAAGACCTCTCACATTAGACTGTCTTTTATGGCAGCTGGATATGCCGGTTGGTCCCGGGCAGCCTTACACCATAACAGAGTCTAACCTCGTGTCTTTACACTTGTCACGTATTTAGTTTATGACTAAGACCTCTCACATTGGGCCAATCAATTGTAGCCGCTGGATTTGCCGGTCGGTTCCGGGCAGTCTTATGCTACAAAAAGGGTCCAACCTCGTGTCTTAGTAGATTAATTACACCTAATTAATCACCCCTATAATTTGTATTAATTATCCCTAATTAATTACAAATTTCAAGAATATGGGTAGACCTAACTCAATAGGTAAATTCCCAATTCCATAATATGGGTAGACCTAACTTAATAGGTAAATTCCCAATTATGTCCATCCACTTTATGGTATGTTTAATCATGCCCACTTCACACAATTTTATGTGTTCATTAATTTTTACCCCATCGTCCCCACGTAAATACGTTAACATGACATACTTCAAAAGAGAAGATTCATCATACACACAATGGGTTCAACTTAGCATATCATTAGCATTATCATGGGTTTAAAAGGTGTCAACTTGCATATATGACCATAAACCCAACTTGCATAAATAACCAACCCAAACTTGCATGAATCACATGTGTCATAAAGATGATAACTTGCTTAAATGTTCATGTCATAGACCTATCATAAAGGTGTCAACTTGCATACATGTCATAGGTCTAAAAGGGATGAACTTGCATCATGACTTGCATATGAACTTGCATCATAACTTGCATATGAACTTGCATATGAACTTGCATCATAACTTGCATATAACCAAACACATAACTTGCATAACATGTTACATATAAACTTGCATATAATCATGCACATAACTTGCATATAACCAAGCACATAACTTGCATAACATGTTACATATAAACTTGCATATAATCATGCACATAACTTGCATATAACCAAACACGTAACTTGCATAACATGTTACATATAAACTTGCATATAATCATGCACATAACTTGCATATAACCAAACACATAACTTGCATATAGCATAAAACTTGCAAAACACACAACATACACCATACTAAACTTGCATAAACACATTGATCCACAAACATAGCCATATCTTATCATATCCTATCATAATCAATTTAACAATTGATTATTAAGGCTATAGAAACTCACCACTAAACTCCAATAAGCAAACCCTTGCCAAAAATCACCCAAAAACTCTAGCCTTGAACATAAAGCTTGCAACTTGATGATGAATGCAAGCTAATGATCACTCATACAACTCAAAGATGCTTGTATGAACATGAAAGCCTTCATAGAAATAGTATTTAAAGAGGATGGAGGCTAGGCTTTTGAGTGGAGGCCATGATCATAGAAAATTTTGGCATAGTTTAGTTAGAGGATAGGATTATGATCATTTAGGGCTAGCTTAGGGTCTTATTTATAGGATTAGGATGTGTTTCTAACCCTTAGATTAACCCTAATTCTATTTAGAGCCATCAGATTTCGTCCAGCCCTCCAAAACACAGCCCAAAACTCAAACTGGTGCACCCAGGCCAGAATCAGCCGACAGGGCAAGTCGACAGCCCTGTCGACTACCAAGTCGACAGGCATGTCGACAGGCAAGTCGAAAGCCCTGTCGACAGCCAAGTCGACTTGGCTGGGCGGGAGTTTTCCCGCCTGGCCCCCATTTCTGCATGTTTCGAAATTCAAGTTTCCCGAAAACTTCTTTGGGCCTTAACCGGGTCATACGGACTTCGATTTACAAAATTTCGGACTCTATTTCGCGTATTTTTCCGAGACGAACACAATGACGTAACCCGTTTCCCCTCATTCTCACATATGAGATTATTAATTCTGTAATTAGTGAATATCAGTGTTAACTGAAATTCGGGGTGTTACATTCTCCCCTCCTTAAAGGATTTCGTCCCCGAAATCTCCAAGTTAAGGAGAATGCATATCCTGCCATCCAAACAACCATCTACTCTATCCATCAAACACGGGCATCCATTGTCCTTAAAACAATCTCTACTGATATATGAGCATATGCAAAAAGTGTGTGTATATGTTCCCTATCTAATGTATGAACATATGCAAACCATGATAGTGCCATGCATCCATTATGTATGCGAGAGAACCCTATTGACACATACAATATCTACATGAGTGCACAATCATTCACCAAAATGCATCATCCATATGATAACACAATCATTATACATCCATAAATATAGCTACCTACACACAATTATATGCAATATGCAATATGAAGTGATTGAGCCGATCTAGTGTCTAGAGTGTGTGTATATGCATCCACGAGCAATTACTAGCAAACACTTGCATCCACATGCATCCATCAATCATAACATGTCTCAAACACATGTTTCAACCATAGGTTTACCCTATCTAAAGGTCAAAACTACTAACGAGAGGACATATTAAAGATAAGATAAGTACTAGACAAACGATAAAGGAGAAGTTAAAAGACATACCCTCAAAAAGGAATGGGTACAATGAATGCATCTTCGCTTCCGTCTCCAAAGTAGCGTTGCTCTCATCTTCTCCCCATTGCACTTTGACTAGTTGAACCTCCCTGTTTTTCGACCTCTTAATCTCTGACCCAAGGATGCGTGTAGGAGCTCGTCGAATAGTCGCATCACGCTCTATCTCTACTTCTCTAAACAAGCTCGGCTCTACCACCTCTGCGGTCTCATGTAGGCACTTCCTCAAATGTGACCCATGGAATACATCATGTACACCACTAAGTCTGTCGGGCAACTCCACTCTATAGGCCATCTGTCCAATCCTTTCCTTAATAGGAAACGGTCCAACAAACCTTGGTGCTAACTTCCCAACAGATCCTCCAAAATCCAAGATACATAGCCTCAAAAGGTCTTCTAAAATGCGATTCACCCTCCCGATCTGGCCGTCCGTCTGAGGATGATTTGCGGTACTCAAACACAATTGAGTCCCTACCGCCTCTTGCAAACTCTTCCAAAACTCTCTAGTGAAGATAGGATCTCGATCTCTCACTATGCTTGGAAGGTACGCCATGCAATCGAACTATCTCTCGAAGATATACTTAAGCTAGCCATGGAGCAGTCCTCTTGCTCTTCACAGGTATGAAATGGGAGCTTTTAGTAAGTCTGTCTACCACAACCCAAATTCCCATATTACCCTTTCTCGATCTGGGTAACCCGTCAATAAAATCCATCGAGATGCTATCCCACTTCCATTGCGGAACTTCCAATGGGTGAAGCAACCCACCTGGTTTCTTTTGCTCCGCTTTCACCTGTTGGCACACCAAGCATCGAGCGACATACTTGGCCACATCTTTCTTCATACCGGCCCAAAAGAAAACTCGCTTCATGTCTTGGTACATCTTATCCCCACCGGGATGAATGGTCATCTTTGACCGATGTGCATCATCAATTATAGCCTTCCTCAAACCCTCGTCTTGCGGTACACAAAGTCTACCGTCTCTACGCAACCACCCCTTACCATCTAGGGTGTACCTACTCAAATGGCTGGACGACTCCCCCCTTATGAGCTTCTCTACTAACTCAACCAACTGTGGGTCGTCTCGCTGTGCCTCGCCAATCCGCCCCAAAAGAGTAGGCCTAACCTCCAAGGAGGCTAGCAAACCGGGTACAAAGTCAACGGAAGGTCTAAAGTCAAACATAGAAATAAACTCTAAGCTCCGTCGTTCAACGAACAATGAACTCGAGGACAACCTTTTTCTACTCAAGGCGTCCGCTACCACGTTACCCTTGCCATGGGTATACGCTATCTCAAACTCATAGGATGCTAAGAATCCCATCCACTTTTGCTGTCCTAAGACTATGCGCTCGAAGAGTCTCCAACACTTCCCTAAGATGTAGGGCATGCTCTTCTCCACTTTTAGAGAAAACCAGGATATTACCCCATCCAAAATCATCACAACTGTCCATCTCTCACGCAGACCACCCTAGTCGAACTCGGCATCCCCCAAATGCAAGCCCCAAAGGCCTAAACCAATATCAGACAAACACCCAAGGGATACCTCCTTCGAATTCAGACGACCTACGTGAGATAATACTAGTAAAAACGGCTAAATAATTAAGCCGTTGTCCAACTCTGGATGTCCTTGCCAGTCTCGCTCCAAAACCACCGTTTATCCCATAACTGGCTTTGCTCAACCTATTGAGCACATACGAAAACTTATTTCGCTCCTAGAAAAGACCAAGATGTCATTTACAAAGACCATCACAAACTTATTTAGGTACTCCCTAAACACCCTTCTCATCAAATCAATAAAGTATGCGGGGGCGTTCGTCAAACCAAATGGCATCACCAACCACTCATAAAAAAAACCATCCGGAGTCCTAAAGGCAGTCTTCTCTATACTATCCTCAGCCACTCTCAACTAACGAAACCCCGTGGCTAAGTCCAACTGCGAAAATACTGAGGCGCCAACTAACTGATCAAAGAGATCATCAATCCTCGGCAATGGGTGTCTATTCTTCTTTGTGAGTTTATTTAGTTTTCTTTTGCCTACACAAAGTCTGAGTGACCCATCCGCCTTCGTGGCAAAAACTACTGGAGCACCCCACTCCGATATACTTCGTCTTATGAACCCCTTCTCAAGCAAATCGCCTACTTGCTTATGGAGTTCCCTCCTCTCACGAGGAGCCATGTGGCACACTGGCCAAGATACTGGTTTGGCATTGTCTACCAGATATATTCGGAAGTCAATCTCCCGCTCCGGAGGTAAGCCCTTCACCTCCTCAAACACATCCGAGTATTCCCGGACCACTCTAACAGATCGCAAACTCTCGACCGACTTGTCAAGCGATTCTAGATAAGTTAACATAACAGATTCCATGGGATTACAAGAGATCTCGAGAGTGTTACCCAAGCGGGTCATAAACCTAACAACTCTCCCTTCACAATCAAGAACGGCACCCCTACTGGATAACCAGTCCATGCCCAAAACTAACCCATAGCCCGTGAAGCCCAAAAAGCATCACATCTAAACTCAACGCTAAGTATAGCAACTTTCAAACCCAAACCCATCATGGAGCCCCAATTGGGTTTGAAACAACTAAGGGATCATCTACTAACTGGTGTCTAAGTGCAGTGACTCAACCAACAATGATGAGATAAACGAACTCGATGCGTCAGAATCAAATAAAGTTCTAACCGGATAATAAAGAAATCCAAATTCCAACCTAAACGGTCCTATCCCCATCTGGTACACTAGCAGTGAGGGAATACAACTACCCTCCAGGAGATTCCATACCTTGCCCATGCCCCTTTGGACAATCCTAATAAGGTGTCCTATTCCTCCAAAAGGATAACTACCAGCCCTCTTCTTCCCATTCTCCACTCGTAACCTCCCATCAAAATGAGGTTTCTTCCTTCATTAAACAACAACTATTTGGGCCTTCCTCCCATCGTCTATCCAATAGGTACCTACAAGTCCTCCTCCTTCTTGAACCAACTTCTAGTCCGACTAATGTCCAAGTCCCTTGAAGTGGTTTTCCATTCTTATCTATCTTAGAAAGATCATCTATACGCGGAGGGGAAACTCAAAACGAGAGAGGAAGAGATTCGAAACGGAGAATTTGAAAGATATAGATATGGCTATTGGGGATTATGCTTTTCTTTCAAAAACTTTTCTCTTAAAAGACATGTTTTTGAAAATACTCCTTTCTAAAATATTCTTAGAAAATAGTTTTTCTAAAAAAATTATCTGTTCTGGTAACCTTAAGCTCTGATACCACGTGTAACACCCCACACCCGCTACGGTCACTCACTAAGGGAATGCCATAGCATCGGTGGAGTATTTTAAGTGAATATAGAACAGAAAAATTACAACAAGACAGATATAAGTAATACTTGAGAATTTAAAACATCATTTCATTGCAGCGGAAAGTAAAACATGTTTGGTTACACCAAAACCATAAACAAGAGTCAAGTACATAATATCCATCCTGATAAAACAAAAGTACATAATCCCACTACATAACTTAATAGCCATAATAGAAACGATAAACCGAGCTTTACTTCTACGGTCCAAGCACCAAAAGATAGATAAAGCAGTCTGATCAAAGCCCAATAGTGCTAGGCCCACTCTGATAACCTGAGGGTTGGGAAAAAGGATAAAAACAACGGGGTCAGACATAAGTCTGAGCGAGTCCTATAACCTTAACAATACAATCATTAAAGTAATTAGGCTATGATATAAGCAAGGTACGGTACCTTTGGGGATAATGACTACACTAAGTAGCCAACTAAACACAGGATGTACTAAGATAACCGAAAAGACGCATTTACCCACCCAAGGATAATTCCTACACTGCACCACAACAGTTCTACCCACCCAAGGGTAATTCCTACTTAAAGGTTGATTCCACTAAGTGCACTTAGTAATTTTACCCAGTAGTTTCTTGTACCCCTAGCTGACTACATAGGTGCCGTCTGCCCCTATCTCCACTAGGTGTACCTAGTAATTTTTAATAGTAGTTTCGTGTACCCCTAGCTGACTACATAGGTGCCGTCTGCCCCTATCTCCACTAGGTGTACCCACTACTCCCAAGCGATCGGCTCCCTACCGTAGATACCCGTGCTGGCCCCACAATGGGGTGTATCACTCCCCAAAGTGGCAACCCGATACAACAAATAGTGCACGGCTTATATCTACACGATGCAACAACGTCTTACCTACCAGCCCGGGTCCACA
The DNA here is from genome assembly GCA_030737875.1 of Allium sativum. Classification (NCBI taxonomy): domain Eukaryota; kingdom Viridiplantae; phylum Streptophyta; class Magnoliopsida; order Asparagales; family Amaryllidaceae; genus Allium; species Allium sativum. The sequence continues at coordinate 470,887,253 of CM060918.1, forward strand.
CACGCATATGAAACCCGTTGGACTCGCGTTGCCACCGCTACCCCGTTTTGGCCTCTTATAGTCAAGCCCAATATTCGTGTCCCGTCCTCGACTTGGGTCGAGCCCACAAAGATACGTTTGGGATATTGGTTGAAATGGGCCCCCACAAGCTACCCACCTAAGCTTGTCATTTCTAGTGAATCCCACTTAACCCTTTAACCATGTCCACTTACATGTTATAAATTTTGGTTAAGTCATTTAATCATACCTTAATAGCCACACAAGGCACCCACTAGATTTCCACAAGCCACCCAAGGCACTTACTTGATTCCCACATGCCACCCAAGGCACTTACTTAACCCTTTAATCATGTTTAATTACATGTTCCACTTTGGTTAAGTATTCTAATCGTATTTTCTATTGCCACCCAAGGCAACCCACTAGTTTCCTCATGCCACCCAAGGCACCCCCACCAGTTACTACATGACACCCAAGGCACCCACTTAACCCCTCATGCCCTACTACATGCTAATTTGGTTAAGTGTTTCTTAATTAATTAAGATCGTAACCTTTGTAAAGACCTCTCACATTAGACTGTCTTTTATGGCAGCTGGATATGCCGGTTGGTTCCGGGCAGCCTTACACCATAACAGAGTCTAACCTCGTGTCTTTACACTTGTCACGTATTTAGTTTATGACTAAGACCTCTCACATTGGGCCAATCATTTGTAGCCGCTGGATTTGCCGGTCGGTTCCGGGCAGTCTTATGCTACAAAAAGGGTCCAACCTCGTGTCTTAGTAGATTAATTACACCTAATTAATCACCCCCATAATTTGTATTAATTATCCCTAATTAATTACAAATTTCAAGAATATGGGTAGACCTAACTCAATAGGTAAATTCCCAATTCCATAATATGGGTAGACCTAACTTAATAGGTAAATTCCCAATTATGTCCATCCACTTTATGGTATGTTTAATCATACCCACTTCACACAATTTTATGTGTTCATTAATTTTTACCCCATCGTCCCCACGTAAATACGTTAACATGACATACTTCAAAAGAGAAGATTCATCATACACACAATGGGTTCAACTTAGCATATCATTAGCATTATCATGGGTTTAAAAGGTGTCAACTTGCATATATGACCATAAACCCAACTTGCATAAATAACCAACCCAAACTTGCATGAATCACATGTGTCATAAAGATGGTAACTTGCTTAAATGTTCATGTCATAGACCTCTCATAAAGGTGTCAACTTGCATACATGTCATAGGTCTAAAAGGGATGAACTTGCATCATGACTTGCATATGAACTTGCATCATAACTTGCATTTGAACTTGCATCATAACTTGCATATGAACTTGCATCATAACTTGCATATGAACTTGCATCATAACTTGCATATAACCAAACACATAACTTGCATAACATGTTACATATAAACTTTCATATAATCATGCACATAACTTGCATATAACCAAACACATAACTTGCATAACATGTTACATAAAAACTTGCATATAATCATGCACATAACTTGCATATAACCAAACACGTAACTTGCATAACATGTTACATATAAACTTGCATATAATCATGCACATAACTTGCATATAACCAAACACATAACTTGCATATAGCATAAAACTTGCAAAACACACAACATACACCATACTAAACTTGCATAAACACATTGATCCACAAACATAGCCATATCTTATCATATCCTATCATAATCAATTTAACAATTGATTATTAAGGCTATAGAAACTCACCACTAAACTCCAATAAGCAAACCCTTGCCAAAAATCACCCAAAAACTCTAGCCTTGAACATAAAGCTTGCAACTTGATGATGAATGCAAGCTAATGATCACTCATACAACTCAAAGATGCTTGTATGAACATGAAAGCCTTCATAGAAATAGTATTTAAAGAGGATGGAGGCTAGGCTTTTGAGTGGAGGCCATGATCATAGAAAATTTTGGCATAGTTTAGTTAGAGGATAGGATTATGATCATTTAGGGCTAGCTTAGGGTCTTATTTATAGGATTAGGATGTGTTTCTAACCCTTAGATTAACCCTAATTCTATTTAGAGCCATCAGATTTCGTCCAGCCCTTCAAAACACAGCCCAAAACTCAAACTGGTGCACCCAGGCCAGAATCAGCTGACAGGGCAAGTCGACAGCCCTGTCGACTACCAAGTCGACAGGCATGTCGACAGGCAAGTCGACAGCCCTGTCGACAGCCAAGTCTACTTGGCTGTGCGGGAGTTTTCCCACCTGGCCCCCATTTCTGCATGTTTCGAAATTCAAGTTTCCCGAAAACTTCTTTGGGCCTTAACCGGGTCATACGGACTCCGATTTACAAAATTTCGGACTCTATTTCGCGTATTTTTCCGAGACGAACACAATGACATAACCCGTTTCCCCTGATTCTCACATCTGAGATTATTAATTCTGTAATTAGTGAATATCAGTGTTAACTGAAATTCGGGGTGTTACAGCAATCATGAGACTTTACACCAATCAATTTCAAATCCTTCATTGATACACGACTACTAACAGTGACGAACCCAACGTAGTGGGTTGGGTGGGAAATTTCCCTACCCAAGATCTGCCCAAATTACTAATAGAGACACTGAACTAAAAATGCATAAATCGCTAAGGAAAAACCCTAACGTATTCCAAAAAAAATTTCGCTTGAAAAGGAACGGTAACAACTTCTCTCGCCTCAGGGCCTCACATTTAGTCTCGACACCTCGGGTCCTTGGCCACCTTTTGGCATCTGGCTTCCTAATTCGATCAGCTCCTAGTTGTTATTTTGTAGAAGTTCTAAGATACATTTTCATATTTTATTTCTCTTACTCATTTGAAACTAAATCTGAAACCATCTTGGTTGTAGGCATATGCGTAAATTTTGTTTGTATTTTCTAGAACTTGGCCAATAGTCATTTTTTAATGTATAAAGATAAAACTATTAAAGTATTATATGGTTTTATAAGGGAAAAAAATAAAAATAGAAGCAGGTCGCATGTGCCCTGTCTGAGCAAATATTTCCTCAACCTTGTAGGCTTGATTACAGTAGTAAGGTAAATCTATTTATTTTTTCAATTTACACTGAAAGGTAAGCTGGTAATACTAACTTCAACTGTTAGTTACAACTTTATGATCTTTTATACTAAAAGTCAATTCAGCATATGATCAATCGGACTACCGGTTGTTTGAATGACCTTAATATCATTGTATAATTGATAGTTCACTGAACTGTGATATCACCATTAGTTTAATTAAAATTTCCATTTTGTCTTAATTTCACAACTGGTAAATACAAAGTTACTTACAGAAATAAATAACTATTTTAATTTTTGTCGTCATTTAAGTACAATTTCCCAAGCCTGTTTGATGCTAAACATCAACAAATCGCATATGAATAGTGCAAAACTCGACTATTTTTTTTTGTAGGCATACTATGTATGAAATTTGTTTGTATTTTCTGGAATTTTGCCTGTGTGTGAATTGTCACTTTGCTGTGTTTGTCATTTTGTTGTGTTTGCCACTTTGTTGTGCTTACTTATAATTTGCTACTTTGTTGTGTGTGAATTTTGTCACTTGTTCTGGTTCTATACAATTTTGTACTTTTTTGCAATTTTTGAGCTGAATCAAAACGTGGTTGTTTTCATACAAATTTGTTGTTGTTGAAACTGTCTAAAGTTGGATATTGCTAAAAATCTTGATCTTGAAGCTATTGTAGATGAATTTTTGTAGAGCACGACTTAAATAGATTATTTAGTATTCAACGTTTTTGTATGCAAACTTGCCAAGATTGACGAAACTAATGTAAATTTGTAAACCTTTCTATTTCTGTGCATGTACAATAATAGCACATTCCATAACATTTTCATTAATTTTATGTTTTTGTAAAATATTTTAATATTATTCTAATTTTTTCCACCACAAACTAAAATCCTAGTTTCGTCACTGACTACTAATGTTCGAAGAATAACATGTTGGAACCTTAACACAATGAAGACACTCACATATACTAGTTTTCTCATTTTGGGATAGTATATAAGATGTAGGAGGCAAGTACGTACGTTTGCACTTCTTCACTAGTGCTAACTCTTTTTGAATACCCATTTTTAGCATATCTTGCCCAACTTTCTCACTGTTCTTTGTCTTGCCAGGTATATTCAAGAGTGTGCCAATGATACTGTCACATACATTTTTTTCTACATGCATGACATCTAGGTAATGCCTAACTAGTAAGTGTCTCCAATATGGAAGTTTCCAAAATAAAGATTTCTTCTTCCATGACCCATCTAGAAGAGGAAGAGTTTTGTGAAATGCATTTTCAATTTCCTTGACCCGTTCATAAACATCATTTCCTGCCAATGGCAACTGAGCAAGTCCACTCACTATCTTCCCATTGAAAGGCTTCTTCTTTTTACGATAAGGATGATTGAAAGGGAGAAATCTCCGGTGATGCATATATACATTTTTCTTACAAAAATGCTATTGCTCAACAACAATCATCTCGACAAATTGAACATGCTTTGGCACCTTTTGTACTATAACCAGAAAAATTACCATACGTAGGAAAATCATTTATGGTATAAATACCTAAGGCGCCCATTGTGAAATCACTTTTTCTATATGCATCAAACACATGAACACCTTTATCCCATAAATTTTTTTAGATCGTTAATAAGAGGAGCTAGGTAAACATCGATGTCATTTCCTGGTTGTCGTAGTCTCGATATTAGAAGAGATAACATAATGTATTTGCGCTTCATACTCAAGTGAGGGGGAAGATTGTAAATCACCAAAAGAACCGACTAAGTGCTATGTTGACAACTAAAATTTCCAAATGGGTTACGCCATATGTGCAAAGACCAGGTCTGAGATTCCTAATTTCTTTACCAAAACTAAGATACATTGTATCAGTGTTTATCCACTATGGAGAATCAGTTGGATTCCTTAGTAACTCATCATCTTTCCTCACATCCGCGTGCCATCTCAAGTTTTTTTACATTTTCTTATTTGTAAATAAATGTTTTAACCTTGGTATAATGGGAAAATACCATAACACCTTTATTGGAGGCCATTTCTTATTTGATTCGTTTATGAACATTCCCTCGTGACTTGTAACAGGATAATCCACACTTAGGACATTCATGCATGCTCTCATATTCATTTTGATACAATATACAATCATTTGGATATGCGTGTATATTTTTGTACCCTATACAAAGTGGGCACAAAATTTTCTTTGCTTCATAGTTAGAAGTAGGAAGCTCATCACCTCCACATGCATGTCATTCAAAAGTTCCAGCAATAATGTAAAACTTTTATCACTCCACCTGTGTTTTGCTTTTGAATTGAAAAGCTTGAGCACAACATATAATATTGTGAACTTAGCAAACTAGAAAACAATGGATTTTCAGCATCGATTAGTATTATTTCATATATTTTGGATCTTCCATCTAATATTCATCAGCGTCATGAAACATCTAATGAACACAATCATTTTCATCATTCACCTCATTATTCACGTTATCTCCTTATTCATTCTCATCAATCGTATGATCACTAGAACAAGTTTCCTAAGTATACTTTCATCATGTCATATCCATTGTATATAATTATCTTTAAAACCATTACAAATTATGTGATCCTTAACAAGCTCTATGTTATGCAATCTTCTCCTATTGTTGCAACATCTACAAGGACAAAAATTAGTTTCTTCCCTTATTCTTAATTGCTTATTCAACGCACAACTGATGAACTCTTCCGTTTTATGTAAAAACTCATTATCACTATGTTTCAACTTGTACATCCAACTATGATCCATGTGCAAATGCTAGAGACACTACACAACAAAGAATAAAGAAAATAGAATCATAACTTGCTGATAAATAAGTAATTTAAGCATAAGCAAAATTCACAACTTATGTGCCCTTTCAACATGAGTTTAATAAGCTACCCTAGCAATAGTGAGTTTAATAAGAAAAATTCATGATCCATTTTAACGTTTTCATACTGTTTTTTCTTCACCTTTGTGTTTTTCCCAATCATGTCCTGGATGTATATATCAATAGACAAAGCACTTGTCGTCATAAATGTTCACTGTTTGAGTTGTACAAATGATATTATTCATGTTGTTTGCATATACCTTAGTCATTCATTTAGTATCATCACTTTTTTATCAAACAATGGGAATTTATTGAAATGTAAGGGGAGAGACAGTAAAGAAAGAATGGGATTAAAGATTTCATCAAGTTGAAAAGTCAGATAATTTGATGTGTAATAGAAAAATAGTGGACTAAACTTTAGCTTGTTACTCTACTTTGCTATTTTTCTCCCTATAACTCCTACTTTAAAAGGTTGAAAAATATTGACCTATATTTGATATTTCTTTCTCTTTAGCCGTTTATTCCAAGACAAACATCAATGTGGTATATCTTACTCTCGCCAACTTGTTGGATCTAGATTAACCCTAGAAGAGGGAATAAATATGGTTTATTAAAATAATTCAAGATATTTAAACAGATCACAGAACAGATTGCAGCAAATAAAATAAATGTAGAAAATAAATAACATAGAGATTTTACCCAACTTTGGCAAACCCTGCCTACTGCTGCATTCCCTAAGGTTTCCACTAGATATTATTCAACTATTACAATGATTACAACACTTGTAAACACACGACAATACCTAGCTTAAATGTCCTAACCTACACTCAAAACTTATCCCCAAGTTTCTACTAGGTGCTACACAAAAGGTCTCACAATCTCGCTCTAATTGCACTAATTCTACACTCAAAACCCTATACCGATTTTAACCCCAAAATCGGATTTTTCCCGTTGCAAACCCTTTAACAAAAACCTTACTTTTACAGACAAACTAGAAAACAATTTGAATGACTTACAAAACAATGTAAAGACAATTTAAAATAAAATGAAAATAAAACCCTCCCTTTATAATTCCAAGTCAAAACAAAGGCTGGCCATCTCTTTCAATAGTTAAGCTCGTTTCCACTTTCTCCTTGAACATGGCGACAGCTTCAAAAGAATTAGGGTTTTACGAAATCCCCAAATCGTGTCTTCGATTGATGGAAAGAATGGATCTCTGATGATCTTTGAAAGTGATTGCTCTTTTCTCTTGCTTGTCAACGATTTGGTATGCTCTCAATCGAAACCAATAAAAGTGAGCTTTCTGTTTTTTTAATTTTCTGCTTGAATTTATTGCTTGTGGTTTCAGTATTATTTGCCAGTGATGTATTGTGTGTTTAAATAGGATAATATAATCCATAATCTTCCCTGATTTCCTTATATGACTGGTTTGATTGCTTGTGTGTTTCCCCTTTCGGTTTTGATATCTTCGGCTTTGATGATTTGTGAGAATTCTTGGAAATGATTTTCTGGACAAATAACTTTGTTCACTTTTGGTCCTTGTGTGATTTGTTGAGTTGCCTTGATTAAAATGCCCGAGAAAAACTGGAAGAAAATTCTTTATCCCCCTTTTAAAACTGTGAAAAACTAGAAATTTTGGCCAAGAAAAACTGTGATTGAAAATTTGATTTCTTCAATGTTCAATGGTTTTTCCATTTCTGGAATCAACTAAATTGTCTCCTTGACTGTCTAATTTTCTAGAAAGAAATTTTTCTTGCTAAATTGATTTAAAAATGGAACTTTGCCATATAACCTTTTTGATTTTCTGGTAATGCACAAATAGAAATTCTGTGGCCGCTGAAATTTCCCTACTTAAAAGATTACTGAATTTCTTGTAACATGCCTCAAATTGTTCTTGCCCAAATTGGTGTGAACTCCACTTCAATGTGAAATCTGGTTTGAAAATATTACTTCGGCAAACATATGACTTTGATGAATCTTGTCCAAATTAACATGTTTGATTCAGGAAACATTTTGTACATGTGGGCTGCAATCTTGCCAAATATTGAGTGCACTTGAATTTCGGAAAGATTTCTTAACCCTTGCAAAATTGTAAAAAAAAACTAGAAACAAATTTGATGTGATTTCTTTCCATTTCTGGAAATCAATAAGTTTTGATTTTGTGGTCATCAACACAATTATTAGAATGAATAAAACTGCCTTAACTCACTATTTGCTTTGCTGAAAACAATTTAAGCTTGTTTGCTGCATGTAACATCTTTGTTCAAGCCTTATCACCTTGGACTTGTTTGTGAATCATGTGCATTTGCCACATGCATTACTGGTTGGCCGTTGTACTCTCCCTCTGTTATCTCAACCATGCTCTGTTCATTTGAAAACTGCTGAGTTGCATTCATGTTGACACATGCTCAAACCTGTACCTAGCCTTTGTGCAATCTGTTCCGCCTTGTGCACTTGCATGTGCACCCCTTTCAATTACTGTTAGAATTTGAAATTGATTCTTTATGCACCGAATTGTATCCTGGTATGTGTTGTCAAGGGCGGACCCAGGAATTAACACCAAGGTGGGCTAATTTTAAAGCTACCATTTTCTTTAAGTTATAATGCAATTCCTATTACTACGACAAAATAATAATCACAAGAAAATATTCAAAATAATAATGGTAAAACCCTCTAATATCATGATTTTATCATGCGCCAATGCACATAACATTGCATTTCTTGCTGGAAATTTCTCATAAATATTGGCGTTCCATTACTTATAAACATCCACCGTATTTTTAATTATTTGCCAAAAAACTCTTTTATTTTTAGGTTTAGAGTTAGAACTTAAAAATATACATTGAAACAAAAATCGGATTGAAACACAAAAATTTAGCCTTCTTAAAAGAACCTGCCCCCAATTGTTGGATCTAGATTAACCTTAGAGGGGGTAAATAGGGTTTCTTAAAATAATCCGAGATTTTAAAATAGATCATAGAACAGATTGCAGCAGATAAAATAAATGCAGAAAATAAATAACACAGAGATTTTACCCAGCTTCGGCAAACCCTTCCTACTGCTGCATTCCCCAAGGTTTCTACTAGATATTAGTCAACTATTACAACGCTTACAACACTTGTAAAATCGTGAAAATTCCTAGCCTAAATGTCCTAACCCTACACTCAAAACTTATCCCCAAGTTTCTATTAGGTTGTACACAAAAGCCCTTACAATCTCGCTCTAGCTGCATTAATTCTACGCTCAAAACCCTGTACCGATTTTAACCCCAAAATCGGATTTTTCCCGTTACAAACCCTGTAACAAAAACCTTAGTTTTACAGATAAACTAGAAAACAATTTGAATGATTTACAAAACAATGTAAAGACAATTTAAATAAAATGAAAATAAAACCCTCCCTTTATAATTCCAAGTCAAAACAAAGGTCGACCATCTCTTTCATTAGTTAAGCTCATTTACATTTTCTCCATGAATATGGCGGCGGCTTCAAAAGTATTAGGGTTTTATGAAATCCCCAAATCGTGTCTTCGATTGCCGAAAATAATGGCTCTCTGATGATCTTTGAAAGTGATTGATCTTTGTTCTTTCTCGTCAACTATTTGGTATGCTCTCGATCGAAACCAATAAAAGTGAGCTTTCTATTTTTATAAATTCTCTGCTTGAATTTGTTGCTTGTGGTTTCAATACTATTTGCCAGTGATGTATTGTGTGTTTAAATAGGATAATATAATCCTATAATCTTCCATGATTTCCTTATATGACTGATTTGATTGCTTGAGTGTTTCCCCTTTTGGTTTTGATATCTTTGGCTTTGATGATTTGTGAGAATTCTTGGAAATGAATTTCTGGAAAAAATAACTTTGTTCACTTTTGTTCCTTGCATGATTTGTTGTGTTGCCTTGATTAAAATGGCCGAGAAAAACTGGAAGAAAATTCCTTGCCCCCTTTTTAAAACTGTGAAAAAATGGAAACTTTTGCCAAGAAGAACTGTAATTAGAAAAATTGATTTCTTGAATGTTTAATAGTTTTGCCATTTTTGGAATTAGCTAAATTGTCTCCTTGATTGTCTAATTTTCTAGAAAGAAAATTTTCTTGTCAAATTGATTTAAAAAAGAACTTTTCCATATATAACATTTCTGATCTTCTGGAGATGCATAAATAGAAATTTTGTGGCCCCTGAAATTTCCCTACTTAAAAGATTACTGAATTTCTGGTAACATGCTTCGAATTGTTCTTGCCCAAATTTCTGTGAACTCCATTTCAATGTGAAATATGATTTGAAAATATTATTTAGGGAAATATATGACTTAGATGAATGTTTGATTCTGGAAACATATTGTACACGTGGGTTGCAATCTTGCCAAATATTGAGTGCACTTGAATTCTGGAAAGATTTCCTTGACCCTTGCAAAATTGTAAGGAAAAAAAAACTGGAAACAAATTTGCTGTGATTTCTTGTCATTTCTGGAAATCAATAAGTTTTGATTTTTTGGTCATGAACACAATTACTGGAATGAATAAAACTACCTTAACTCACTATTTGCTTTGCTGAAAACAATTTAAGATTGTTTGCCGCATGTAACATCTTTGTTCATGCCTTATCACCTTGGACTTGTTTACGAATCGTGTGCATTTGCCACATGCATTACTAGTTGGCCATTGTACTCACCCTCTGTTATCTCAACCATGCTCTGTTCATTTGAAACTTGCTGATTTGCATTCATCTCGACACATGCTTAAGCATGTATCTAGCCTTTGTTCAATCTGTTCTGCCTTGTGCACTTGCATGTGCAACCCTTTCAATTACTTTTATAATTTGAAACTGATTCTTCATGCACCGAATTGTATCCTGGTCTATGTTGTACATAACATGCTCATGTAGTCCTGTTTTGGTCATGTTGCCTGACTTTATCTTTCCTAAGCTGACTTGTACTTCCCTTGCATAAGCCATTGTAGTTGTAGAACTTGTGTTGTGCATCTGTGAACTGCGGCTTGTTAAGCTATGTCATCATGTTTGATTTGAACTTGTTCCCATGCACCATTGTCTTGAATGGTTTTGCTATGTCCATGCTAGCTTAGTTGTGTGATTTGCATGTTGATGTTGGCATATACATACAGTATACATGCACAACTTGTGTGTGTTGCCTCGGCCCATTTGTGTACTTGCATCATCTTTGAACCGTCTTGACCATTGTGATCAGCCACCATGCACCTGTACATGAGTAGTCTTCGTTGCATTTGTATATGAAACAGCTTGACTTGATGCCTTGTTCTTTACTATCTTGAGCTCGACACTGTGTTGACTACGTGTATACATATATGTATATATACACACGTATGTGTGTATATATATGTGCGCGTGTGTGTATATATGTGCGGGTATTTGAATGACAGACATGAATATTTTTATCAGCAGATTGCTACATTGTGTTGGGGCTATTCAGAATCAGCTACTGGTTCTGATCAGCAAACCGGTGTAGTGTGTTGGGGCTGATCAGTGAGCACAAGGGTATACAGTCTTCCTTGTGATATTTACAGTGTATTACTGTGAATATCACAAGCTGTCTAGACATAGATGGATATATATATATATATAAATCAGATCAAGACGTGAAAAATAATGAGAAACACACCAAAAATTCTGAGGCAAATAAAATTTTAAAAATAAAATTATATCTGCTAGATATAAAATATTTCGGTTCCAGATTACTGTATGTGTGTGTTCCTGTGATAGGTAAGCAGAAGACTGGACCGACTGAAGCTGGCCGAAGACAGAAGACAAGTATGTTTCAGTGTGTGAGTCAACGAATATATGTATATGAGTCTGTAAACTGAGTGACTGAGAGTTATAGTGAGGAACGGTGTATTTGAAATTGAATATGAGATGTATGTGAGTTGTACAAATAGTGGAGTTGAAAGACTATACTATTGAAATATTGAAACAAAATATTATATTTAAATAAAATACTATTCAAATTTTTTAATTCGTGTATGGCAGTATTCTGTTTGAATATAAATATTATATTCATGTCTATGATGTAATGAAACAGACAATAACAAACACATTTATATTATTATATATTTGTTTGTTATCATCAAACAAAAATCATATAATTGTTATATACAACACAACTAGCTCATGCATTGTTGACTAAATAATTTTTGAAACAAAAGCAGTTGATTTGTTTAAGTCAATTGCACTATAATATGCTTTATTCATTCATCATCATTATATATTCATATAATTTATTCAGTAAGTTCATTAAATTCATTCACAAAGTTTTATTTGCTTCTTTCTTTTGGAAAAAAATTGATTATCTAATAAGCACTTTGTGTTTAAAAAAGAATTCGTAGGTTTTTTCATAGAATTTGGTCAAACGAACTTATTTATTTTTCATATAATAGAATTTTTTAAATCCGTTTTTCTCTTCTTCAAACGGTATTTAAATTATTGTAAAGTATAAAAAAATCCAATTAAATTCAGTGTGTGTCATTGTTAAAACAAGGATTGTTATCTTTATGCAAAATTTCTTTAACAAAAACAAAAAATCAGCAAGTAAGTGCACAAAATTTCTTTCACAACAATGCATAAACAAATAAAAGCATAGTAATACAAATTGTATTTACTTTAGCAAAGTAATTATAAAAACCTTAATGTTGACTAGCTTGCCAAATGTAACGACCCAAAAATTTCCACCTTTCGAATCGACCATAAGCCACACAAATCTGATCCAAACGGCAGAAATCCCCAAACCGTTATGGGATACAACACATCAGAACAAAAACACAAAAGAAAATTTCATTGTTGTTACAACAATTTTACATCAGAGTACAAGAATATATCGGAGTATATCGCAAATATCAGGAAATAACAAATTACAATACACGGCGGAAACAGAAATACATTCAGGGGAAGGCTACGAGGTAATCCAGAGTATAGCTCCAACCATTATATAGAATCCTGTTTTAAAAATATATACAAAACCAAAACTACTAGCTGCCCATGTGCAAAATATGGGCACCTAGAGTTTAGGTGGGAAATAATAAACTTCGAGTCAGTCATGAGCCTGGCGTGAGAACCAAAATAGTTATTATGTTTTATTTTAAAGTTGGGTCAATCACAGGACCATGCCGTTTAACATGGAATGGGTTTTCTTCAAATGAATACCAATCATAAAAAATCGCAATACTTTTTGAAAAATTATGTTATTGCAAGACTCAAGTCCCATCACACAATACAACACAAACCGGAGGATAGAGTTTTAACTTATAATAGCCAAACATGCTTTATACACGAAATTTCTCTTTTATTATTACTACTGCATAGTGTGGAAATCAATTTCGAAAATAAATGTATCAATCTTAGAAGGCATAGTACCACATCCTATTATGTTGCCATATAGGTTTACAACTGAAAACGCAAGGTTTATATTGTAAGTTGGATTTCCATCAATGACCAATGCAAAGGATCTTCCTCATCCGTTCGGGACATTCTAGCACATGTCCCAAGAATCACATGCATGCGATCCTAGAGCGAATGAACCAACCAGCACTATACACGGTTGATTAGAATCTTTCCTGAGCATAATGTTCCCCGGTCTCATCTGACCGTCGTTCTGGTGGTTGATTAACCATCATCTGAGGCGCCTCAATCCATCATTCACATAAGTAAATTGTCTGGGCTCCATACCACGACATCACTTTTCAGCTAGATGGGAATGCATGTCCTTATCATAGCCGTCCATCATCCAATTTTCGGCCATTCACGCATTGTAAAGCTTGTCAAAGTCACGTTTCAACAAAAAGCTACGCTATATCAGTTATTTTTTGATCATCATCCACAAAGTTCTGCTTTTCAACAAAAACTTTGATCTACCAGCAACTTAGCATACCATATTGCCAATTCACACATATGATCAGTTTTTATTAATAATATAACCTTTGAGTTCATAGTCTCAAAGAACGGTGTTAAACTAAGAGAATAAATTCTCCGCCACCACAGATACGTTACCAATAGCAACTAATTGGTTATGTTAGGAAATACAACTTCAGACACACATCCATGTACAAGTTCGTTCTAGGCCTGAACAAAAACTAAGGCACTTTATTCCTTTATTCCTATGCGAGAGAGGCCCTTGCATATCTAGTCAAACTCCAAGTATGTTTGGACGACCACCACTTTAACCTTATAATGGGAGCTACCCAAGGCATTAACAATAATCCAAACGATGTGAAGATCTCCGGTATTCAATATCTTCGATAATCGTCATATTAGTTATTTAGAATGGGTTGAAACTTGGTTTTTTCGAATAACTATCATATCATTAAAATCAAGTGATATATAAACATATCATAAGCCGCTTTCCAATTCAGAATATTCTTTTATTCAAATATCCTTTACATTAGGAATTACTCCCTTAAATCTTATCAAAGATTTATATAATCTCTTTTCACAAACTTAACTTAAATTAAGGTTTATAAGCCTTACTGGAATTATCGAACCTTAAAAAATGGTAATCTCTCATATCGTTATCTCATTCTCATCCTATTTATCCCATTGAGCAAAACTAGTGATACTCCATATCTAACACCCTTCGTGTTTAGTAAGTTTAATTACCTTCTTTCAATTCAAATTTTTATTGAAATATTTATTAAAACTCTAACATAGTTTTAATATTTAAATCATTATTCAATGATTATTTAACTTTGGAAGCCAATCCTATCTTTAACTAGGTTAAAGAATAAATGTTATTCAAGACAACATTCACTACAAACCCAAAATCCAATTTGATATCAAATATAAGGCTTTAAATAGAAATCATATCAACTTAAATTCAATATCAAATTCTGAACTCAATAGATACCATTTACGGAATAACAATATCAATATCTTCCAAATTCCTCAACACAATATCTGTATAACTATGGAATCCAATGTTATTTCCATTCAAATCCAAAAAACTTAAGTTTGAAAACTTTTAGTTTACTTTTAAACCAAATTTCAAAATATTGATTTACTATGTTAAGTAAATCAAGTCAAAGATCCAAAATCTCAAATCATAGTTCAAAACTTCACAATTCTTATTCAGATCATTTCAAAACCATTAACTATGATCTACCATAATTTTTCCCCATTTTTAATAATTTTTATAAGGCCCTTTCAGTCGGTTTCCAATTATGGTCACTGAACTACTTTTATAACGACCTTTTCAAAAATAGATTTGAAATTATCTTAAAATCTAAACATTGGATTTTAACACTTTCTATTCCATTTGAAAACTCTTTTCAATTTGAATCCAATGTTTTTCATTTCGGGAGAATCCGACGGTAGGATCTCCCGGTATGTTTTAAAGTTGATGGCCGAAGATCGCGAACTACCGCTGTGCGACAAGTCCGACTCAGAACAAATTCGATTTATAATTAAAATTAAATCGAAACCCATCCAAAATAGTTTACTGATTATTTAAAACATATATAATTATTTTTGGGAACTACATTTCAATTATTTCCCTTGAAAATCCAATATTCCATTATTTAATCATTTTTACCAATAAAATAATATTATTTTTCAAAACTTATTATTTGAACTCCAAATTTTCTAGACGTCCGTTGTAGAAATAAATAAGACAATTTGATTTCCTTTTATTGAAACCCTTTCTATATACCCTAACCGAACTTCAATTTTACCTATTATTATTCATTTTAAAAATAAAACTTGAACAAGCCATAACTATATGCAAATAAATTCAAATCAATTCATTTCAGTTACGAATATTCATCGTAATTTTATAAAATTTGTGTCCATCCAAAATTGGATGTTAAGTTGACACTTTTAATTTCCACTGAATATTTTGTTAATAAAATATCCAAATTGATTCCAAATTAGAGTGAGATTAAACCAATCACCATATAATTCAATTTATATGGATTTCACTCATCATTAACATCCAATAATAGTTATTACTAACTATTAACATCCAGTTACCACATATCGTGGTATATACACCATATTAAGCCTTAAGCCATTAACGCTTATATGGGTTTGTCAATCAACAGATCAACCCAATATCTATCAATATCAAACACCAATGTTCAACCAATCACTGTCAAATTACCTAAATAGGGTTCTCATCACTATCCATTAACCAATAATTAATTTATTACTTTCTAATGACCATTTAAGGTTTAATCAATTTCCAGTCAACAATACTAGTTATAGGTGTCACATACCTAAGCAACTACATGTATATTACTTAAAAATCACATTTTCATCATGTTAACACCATTAAACCATATCATAAACAAAATCATCACCATAACATCTTATAAACATCAAATAATTAACTAATCTTCCAAACATGGGTATATTAACTAAACTAGTTAACAAAAACATGAGTGAGGGGTTCTCACCAAGGGATCCACTCACCAATCTTTAAGGGTAGGACTCTCTTACTTCCACATACCCAAGATTACACCTTTCTCATTCCAAATCACCACTCACTCTCAGTATATATATATATATATATACACACACACACACACACACGCACACACACATACATACATACATACATATAGGAGGAAAAATCGAATTTTAAGGGGTTTTAAGGGGCTTGGAGGCTTAGTGGGCCCACAACTTGGGGGAGATAGGGGCCACACGCTGATTGGGATGTTGTGATGGCTGACATGGCTGTGTGGGGTTAGGGAGGGGCGAATTTGGCCAAGGGGGTGAGGAATTCGGGTGTAAATGGCTAAGGGGTGGTGAAATTAGGTTTTTAGTGGAATTTTGGGGGTTTTGGAAGATGGTGGAGCCACTGGTGGAGGGAGGAGAGATGGAGGCGTTTTATAGTCAAAGGAGAGGAGGCGTAAGATGCGGAGGTGGGCTGAGTGGTGTGGGGGAGTGGCGGTCATGGCATGGAAGTGAATGAGGAGGAGAAGAAGAAATGGAAGAAAAAGTGGAGAAAATGAAATGGAAAAGGAAGAAAGAGGTTGGATTTTTATGAAAGGGTGAGTCGATGAGTTTTTTGAGGATGATGAGAAGGGAGAAAGCACAACCAAGAGATTTCATGGCTTGACACATCAATAAAAGCACAAGTTCTTTTGAGCTTGTTTTAACGTGAAAGCTCATTTCAACCTTTTCGCGCGTTTATCGCTTGTATGATCAAACAGTAAATCCAGTTGAAATGAAATTTTGAAAACTAACATATTTCATAATTATGGATCCAATGAAATAGGTCCCTTTGAATTTGGAGTTCGTTTGACCATCCATTTTATTATTTTATTATGTTTTAACTTAATTTTGACCGGTTGACCCAGTACGCGTTTATTTTTCGTATGTTCACATACTAACTCCAAAAATTATAAAATTCGAAACCTTACCATTTTTCAGTGTTACGGATCCGATAAAATTGGTTTTGTCAAATTCTGAGAACGTTTGAAAATTGTCTCTTTTTAAGCTATTGAATTTTGACAAATTTCTCAACACGTGTTTATATTACGTTTGCTTTCACACTAACTCTGCTTGACTTGAAATTTGAAACTTAACAATAATTTATTTATTTTGGATCCGATGAAAGTGGTTTCATCGAAATTCGAGATTATTTCAAAAATGATATATTTTTAGGTCATTGAAATAATATTAAATTATTGATTTTCAATATTTATCTATGAAATTGATTTTAAAAGTTTATTAACCTTGTTTTAATCCCAATAACATATAAATCCAAGCTTGAATTTATTTTTTCGGGATTTTTCTCAAACCTAGATTCAGTATTTACTGAAATTTAAATCAGCCTTATCCATGTAAAAATCCATTTAAAGATATTGAATTTCATATTTCAAATTGGCTAAAATATGGTTCGTTACATCAAAGTATCGTAACGCTACAATTTGTGCAAAATATTGCACTTCGAAATTTGTGCAAAATGGATGCACGCCAATTTGAATGGCTAGTGAACAACTTGGAAAGGTGATTAAAGTGGGGAAGTCACGAATATATAAGTCTACAATCATTGCCTAACTACAAATGCAACTACTAAATAAACAAGCGTGTGTACATAAGTATGCATTTCAACATCAAAAATCAAGACTAGACACATTCATATAGAAAAAGTTTAGGCAGATGCACACTTAGGCATAAGGATGCAGCTAAAAAACTCCTTCAATATGCATATACAGTTGCTTCAACAAAGCATGTGTACAAATCGGGGATTCATAGACATAACTGAACACAATTCGGAATCAACAAAATAAAAGTGAACACAAGCATATATGAATGTGTGCACATAAGCATTTGTACATATTGTGTGAAAAATGAATTAATTAGCGGATGTAATGTAGCAAGGCATGTGCACCGACAATCAATAAACAAACTTTTTCGACTAACGCAAATGCATATTCAAGAGGAGTTAACATGGTGTTGTCTTATACAAATAAAAGTTAAGAAAATTCGAATACACACTCAATTCTCAGAGCATGTATATGTACAAGCAAAGTCAAAACTAAGTGTGTACGTGAATGAGTTCAAAATTTTGAGAAAATAGGTGATGTGGGCAACAAGCGCAGTGGTAAAACAAGCAAGACCACTAAATTACAATATAAGTAATTATAGGCACATAACCAACTAAACTCAGAAAAGAAAAAGGAAAAAAAGACCACATGCACTAAATAAAAGACCACATAACCAGCTGAACTTATCGAGCCCATGATCTTGTTTGTCAAGCTCGATTGAACCGAGCATGAGAAAGAGACTCAATAAGACTGTGATAACCATTTCGGACTATGCTGAAGCATAAACGGTGGAGCCCAACTAACTTCATAACGACATTTATTCATTCGCATTCAACAACCTTACTTGACTCCGCAACTGATCTGATGAGAGTAACCGAAGTCGCGGATGCCCAATGAGGAAATCCTCACTATCTGACTAAAGAGAAGAGATGATATCAAAGCAAACGTGGTTCAACCATTTGCATATACAATTCCGATTTTTGCTAAATTGAGAAACAGTACAGAATGTTCTGGGTCGGCTAAGATTGCTGAACCTGCAACTCTTACCAGATGCAACGACAGGAAGTATAAAATCTTCAAGATTAAATGCCTTATTGACTCAATTCAACCCCCATCGATACTGGGGGCATAAGTACTGACCTCGCTTGTCCTCCGATGGCACTAAGAGCACAAGTGTCGGTTCATAGACTAACTTTGAAGACAATCCTGGCATGAAATGGGATTCAAAACATGTACGTCATGCCTCCGGAGTACAACCTTACTCATCTTTGTCGACCAAGCGAGCTAGCTTGTGGATCGAATGTGAAATTGAAGACTCAAACTACACCAAATGGAAGGTGTGACAAACCTATCTACTACCTTGCGATGGTGACAATCCTATAGGCACTGGTCCACATAATTTTAATAACGTCCCTTACTGACTACTTCATATGTGAATATTGGATTGAGAAATGATCCGTAACAGTTGTGGATTCTCTCGACTACGATCCAGAGTGATCATGGCTTTTGAATTCCTTACTATTACGATTCAATGTGATTTTAAGATCCTGAATCAATATCAAGATATCAGGCTAGTCCAATCTTGAGTACAAATGACAAATTCGTATGTTGATTCTGATGTGCTTTATCTCAATAGTCCAGTTGTTAGCTCAGAGCCCAAGGATTCTTACATCGCCCCATGATTTGGGTGGCTACTTCATACATTGACTCATATGTAAAAGAAAGTCCAACCCTACCATGCACTTGGCTTGCATAGAATGATGATGTCATTTGGCAGTGACCTGTACGTGTAGAATCACGCTCGGGAGCCGACGATTTAGCATGAATTCTAACGGATGAATTAGATCTTTTGATTTGACAAGGTTTAAACAATTTCTTGACCGTCTCGAATACTCCTCTCATAGAACTTAGCCTGATTAGCTCCAATGGAAGCAATGCAACAATTGGATAAAGCCTTCTCAAGGATAAATGACGTTCCAGAGAGATTTAGCTCAACATATTCAAAGCACATCTCATATTCGATAAGATGTACTTTGGGGGGCAAAATGTTAGCCTGCTTTGTGACCAGGCTACCCAAAGCAAAGATCATGTTGACACACCTCTCGGTAAATGCTGTCTGATATGGAATCACTGGATAGCATCGCTCTCTGGCATTGGAAGCATCGTCAGAAGACACAAGGCAGTTTGGTCAAAATCACAACATCAGTATAAACTGGCCCGAAACCCCTATCAAATGACCTCATTTGGATCTATTAACCTCATATACTCGTAGCCCTTTGAATTAGCTTCAGTTTGAGCTTTGGTTTGGCTCAATCGGACTTACGGTTTGAAAGTTACGCCCATTTCCGTGAACGAGTGTAAGCTGGCATATGACCGCGATCCGATCTGCCCTTGCCTACGCGATCCGATCCGCCCTTGCCTACATGATCCGATCTGCCCTTGCCTACGCGATCCGATCCGCCCTTGCCTACGCGATCCGATCCGACCTTGTCTACGCGATCCGACTTATGACCGCGATCCGACCCATGACCACGATCCGACCTTCGGACCTGTTCAAACGCAGCTCGTTTTGACCTATTCTCAAGGCTACTGGCTCTCCTATTTTTCTGAATCGCCTGCCACGTACCCCATCACGAACCAGTCCTCCCAGGAGCTTTCCTACAGCTATAAATACACCTTCAGAGGGCATTTTCAAGGGACTTTTGGCATCTCAACTTCCATGGCTGCCATGGCCAACACTTCTCCATGAATAACCACCATCTTCCTCAATAAATTCAATGGATTCAGAGAGAATTATTCATTGAATTCAAGTGATTGAAAGACAATATTCATTGTAATTGTAATCTATGAGTGAAATGAGAAAATATGAAGTGGACGTAGGCTCGTTAACGCCGAACCACTATAAAAATCTTGTTGTATTGCTTTTCTCTTATTTTTCCAGTTATTTCTTCATATCCTATGCTCAAAATACGACGATTTCGGTGGTAGGACCATTTTTTGGTCTAACAATATGCTAAGATAGCTGGGTTAAGTTATGAATCACTAGACAGCACTTAATCAACTTGACATGATACGTGGGCGGGTTAAGCCATGAATTACTTGAAATACTTAACCAATGTAATCTGACGAATGGGAGGGTTAAGTTAAATGGGTTGGTTTAACTTGAATGGGTTGGTAACACCCAACCGATATAACCTGATGTGTGGTAGGGTTAAGTAAATACACGAGGGTAACACTTAACCATTATAATATGGATAGTGGATGGGGTTGAGTTAACATACAATTAACCAATCTAACGTGAGGTGTGGTAAGGGTTAAGTCAACACAGGGGAGAACGCTTAACCGATATAACAAGACATGCGGTAGGGTTAAGTAACACCAGAGAGAACACTTAACCAAGGTAACATGATGGGGGTGGGGTTAAGTTAACTTGAATGAATAACACTTAACCAACCTATGGGGTATACAAATAGACCCTAGGAAAACCCTAGTAGCAGGACCCGTTTCAACAGTAACCCACATTAGGTATCAACGGTACCCTGAGCTAGGCAGGGTGAGGCACGATTACTGGGCTGATTATAAGCGGTCAAAACGGCGGCGGGTGATGCAGCAGTGCAGGTTCCGACGGATTACGGGCGTGCACGTATTCCAGAGTGGAAAATTTAGCCACTGGGCATTAGTAGATATAAAGTTGTGCATCAAGAATTGTGTCGGGGTTGCCATCCTAGGGATTGATACACCCTGGGGTGGGACCAGCACCGGTATCTACAAGTAGAGGGCCGCTTGACATAAACAAGAACTAGGTCGAGTAGGAGCCGATCGATTTGGGTAGTAAGGATACATCTAACACATTCATGGCAATTGGGCTGGTTGAGGTGAAATCCTCATATTAGAGGTAGTCCTGAAGGCTACCACAACTACGGAGTTGGGATAACCTTAGTATATAACACTTGTGAAACATTGTAAGTAAGAGCCGATCAATTAAGATAGGTACAGTGGGGACATGAAACTGTCAATATGAGGGGGGACCCTCATCGTGGGTTATGTACCTATAAAACTATCATGTGGGTTATGGGGGATCACTTATCTTGTAATTACAACTAAGTAAACTAATTGGAACGCTAGTTAGGTGGTGCAGAGAACATAGGAAATCAAGGAAAATACTGTAATGGTGAAGCTTGGAAATCTTGCGATGTTATACTTGATAGAAACTTTGCGATGTGATACTTGGTAGAAACCTTGTGATGCTACTCTTGATAGGAAGTATGGGATGTTATACTTGATTCATTGTGCCTGTAGCTTACCTCATCATCATGCTTATGTTTACTTTTAGTTTATTCATGCCATATTATCTTTACCTGTTTTTATGCTGAAAGTAACTAGGACTTACTCAGTCTTTATGACTGACCCGGTTTGTTTCGCCTCTTTTTCTTCCATCCCCCCCCCCCCCAGGTTCGCAGGGTGGGAATACAGCTTAGTTCGGATCTTACCAAGCTTCAAGGCTCTTTCATGTACGGCTTGAATTTCTCTTGGCTATGGCTTGCTTTGCTTTATTGGGGAATACTACAATTTATTTTTATGCTTCTTTGTTTTTGAGCAAGACAGATATTTTGACTATGTAATTGGGTATTGGAAGTTGATGGGCTTTTATTGTAAACAATTATATTTAATAAATGATTTGAAGTACTTCTACTTTACTTTCCGCTGTTTTATATACGTCTGTCTTGTAATATTTCTGTTCCAGTACCCATAATGCTCCATTAAAGTTAAGGCATTCTCTTTGTGAGTGACCTTAACGGATGTGGGGTGTTACATTTGGTATCAGAGCAGAAGGTTACCAGACTGGGCAAAAGCTTATAAAAAACCTTCTGAAATTATTTTCAAAACGTTTACAAAGAAGCATCTTTCTAAGAAAAGTTTTGTTTTACGAAAGGCATATTCCCCAAAGCCATATGCACTATCTTTTGATTCTCTCTTTGAATATCTTCTTTCTATCTTTTCACCATAGTTTTGTAGGCGTATGTCGGAGGGCAAAGGAGTGCCCAACCTCTATTTGTAGCCGCAGTATTTTTACTTGCGACTAATCTTATTTCAAGCTTTGTAGGGTTGCCGTGCGATGGAGGTAGCTTTCGAGAAACTTGTCAACAAGCTATACGAGGATAGTAAGAACAAGGATAAAGAACACAAGCCTAAGGATGAGAAACTTGTTGATATGGCTTAATCCACGAAGGAGGAAAAGGTGAAAGGAAAGAGGCCAAAGTGAGAGAATAATAAAACCCATGACAAGAGAGAGTATCTTTATTATGGTAAAAAGGGACATGTAGTTAAGTATTATAGGACAAGCACAAGGGCAAAGAACAAGACCGTCGAGAGGGCAATTATATGCTCTCACTACTAGCATACCCTAGAGAGGTGGTAACGTTTCTATTAAAAGTTTAGCTTTTCTTTTTTGTCATACCATGGGAACTTTGTTTTTGTACATCGCATCCTTTTTAATTCTGCTTCGATAGTTGAGTCTCTGCACCTTAGTACTAGCGTAGTAGAGGATCCCATTTTTGTCTCAAATCCTGTTGGGGAATCGACTCATTTATTCATGGCTCGTTTGGATTTGAGAAAGTCTTTGCTAAGTGTTGAGTTTAGAAGTAAAGCTTATGTCTTTGAGCTATGGGTTGATTCTAGGGATGGAGTGGTTATCCAGAAATGATACCATTCTCGAATATGAAAAGCGGGTAGTTAGGCTCTTGACTTGCCTCAGTAATGCCCGCGAAGTCTAGTGTAACCCTTAGGGTTCTACCATGCTTAGTTACCTAGAATCTCTTGATACGTTTATTGATCCGCTCGAGTAGTGTTCGCCACTAAGGCAGATGGTTCATCTCGCTTATGCATGAGTTATAAAAAATCACCTTAGTAAGTACACTTAGCAACATGGTTGGCATTTGTTTATTTTCAAGAGATAATTCATTTATGTGGAATACCTTCTAGTAAGTGAACGAGATCTGAGATTCACTAGTGAATTTTGGAGAGCTTGCATGAAACCATGAGTAAGCAGTTATGTTTGGGCCGAGTATACTAGAAAGAGAATAAGTGAAAGTGGAACGAGAGGCGACAGTGAAATGAGTTCCAACTCATATTTTTGAAATAGGAATTAAGAAGCTACGAAATTGTGAAGTTAAAGACGGTCAAAGCACAATGGAGTTAAGCTCAAGGAAATGCGACGTAGAAGATTGAAGACTAGATACACGCATCATATCTCTTTTTAAGAGTATATCCTTGTTCCCTCTTTTCCTGTAAAGCTTATTTGCATGCTATCTTTTAAGAATATCCTCTCGGTCCTATTCTCCATCCTATTTATGTTGCAAACCCCATAGGGAGTATGACTCATCTGTTAGTAGTACATGTTGGGGCTTGAGGGTGTCCGTTGGGTTGACTAATTTTTTTGGGTTTTATAGGATACGGGTTGGTCTTAGGAAGGGATTTCTTGTGACCAAAAAGGAGTCCATCATGCTTAGTTTCCTAGAAACATATATATTGGTTGGGTAATTCTTTGGGTGTCAGTCTGATGTTGATTTCGGTCTTCGGGGCTGGTGCTTAGGGAGTTCTTCACCTAATCAGTATATGTGTAACGTAGATTTCCAGTTTTGACATTGCCTAATGGGCACAAAGTTTTTACTTGCTTCTATCATTTGACTATACCTTTAGTTAGGAACAATTGGGTGTAAACATGTGTTTGAGACATGTTATGATTGATGGTTACAAGTGGTTGCTAGTGGTTGCTCGTGGATGCATATACACGCACCATAGACAATAGATCGGCTTCGTCACCTTTCATATTGCATATGCATGAGTGTTTTTATGAATGAAATTGAATGTGTTATCATGTGGATGTTGCATATGGATGGATGTTTGTGCACACATATAGTGTTTATGTGGGTAGGACTATTTGCATACATGTTGGACTCATGGCACTAAACATATTTTGCATTAGAAAGATCAATCAGGCCCGATCATTTGCATTAGATAAGGAACATATACACACACTTCTTGCATATGTTCATACAGCATTAGAAATCTCTTAAGGACAATGGATGCCTGTGATTGATGGTTGAGTAGATGAATGATTGGATGGTAGGACACATTCTTCTTAACTTGAAGATTTCGTGGACGAAATCCTTTAAGGAGGGGAGAATGTAACAAACCGAATTTTAATAACATGTTGAAACTAAAAATCATGGTATAATTAATTTTTAAAATAAGAATTAGGGGAAACGGGTTGTGTCATTGCGTTCGTCTCGGAATTCTACATGAAATAGAGTCCGATTTTTCGAAAATCGGAGTCCGGATGAAGAAGTTATGTCCTGTAGAAGATTCAGCAATTTTCAGGCAACACAGGACTAGGCAGGTCGACCTGGGGGTCAGGTCGACCTTAGGGTCGACCTACCCCCCAGGTCGACCATGTGGTCGACCTCCCCCCTTACAGGTCGACCTGGTTAGCCTGTTTTGACCCAGATCCCAATTTTGAAGACTGAGACATGTTTTGATGGTCCGGATTGATTCTAGGGTTGATCTAAGGCCCCTAAATAGTTCCTACACCTATAAATATACCCTAAGACCTAACCTAATTCATAACAAATCATTCTTACACCATTATGCTGCTAAAATATCTCTTGAACCATGGTCTCCGTCTCCAAATCAAAGTACAAGCATTCAAACTCAAATCAATTCAAAGAACAAGGCTTCTACAATGATTCAAGACAATAAATCAACAACGCAGCAACATTTTTACAACAAATTCAGTTCTTAATTCCTTGTCCACGATCTATAAGTTCTAGTTATTTTCAGATTAAAATAATTAAATTTAATATGGATATGTGATGAAGTGAAATTGGACTTTTGATTCAAGTCTATTCTTGTTTCTTCTTGGATCTTGATTTTGGGAACCTTTCTATCTTTATTCTCATGACAAGTTTATGGTCTATTCAGCTTGTTGTGAATCAATTTTCTTGGTTCATGTTGATATTTTTATCAAGATCTATTCTTTATGCCTAAGATGATGTTTTTATGACGTTTTCTCTCTGATCTTGTTTTTATTGCAACTTCTACCTTCCCCTATTTATTTTCTTTTGATGAACCTAGGTCAATTTCGGACCTAGGCATAAACTACGATATACGTGCGATGGTATACGGGGGAAATATTGGAATATTTCCTAGTGGAATATATGTGTTTGGTGGAATTGATGGCATAACATAAAAATTGGATATTTGGGTATTACTACCATTAACATGAAATTGGATATTTAGGTATTGTCATTAAAATGGTTATTGCAAGAATAGGGATTGGCATATGTAATTTGATATGGATCTTGATATATGTAATTTGGCTAGAACTTGTTATGGGTAAATTGGTGTAAACGTGGTATACATGAAATTTTGGGTATAAAACTTGATCTATGTAAATTAAGCGTAGCTTTGTAAACATGTAAATCATGAATCTTGACATATGTAAAACGGCATGAAACTTGGTATATGTGTAAATTGGCATAAAAATTGGCATACATGTAAAATGGCATAAATTGAACATATGTAAATTTGGTATGATTTGGGCATATGTAAAACTGACATGAAATCTAGATCTTGGGCATATGTTAATTATGTAAAATTTGGAGTTGAAACATATTTAATAATTTATGACTTGGTAGAGGTTTAATATGAACGCGCCTAAGTTGGGTTTTGGGTAGTTGGCATGTATTGTAAATAAAAGGCTATATCTTGGCATAACCTTATAGTGAATTATGATAATAATTTGGGAATACGTTTTGGGGCAAAAACGTGAAATATGAACCTGATAATTGGCATATAACTGGAAATATGAACGTGGTTGAAACATGAACATTTTATATGTTAAAGACATGAACTGATATTGGGGTTTTGGGGTGAATACGACCATTAATGAACCTTTGACATGAGGTTAGACTCGGTTTGTGGTGTAAATCTGCCCGGAACCGCCCGACAAATCCAGTAGCCACAAAGTGTTAGTCTAATGTGAGAGGTCGAAGGTCGAATTGTAGGCGTAACGATTTATGACATGAGGTTAAACTCAGTTTGTGGTGTAAATCTGCCCGGAACCGCCCGACAAATCTAGTGGCCACAAAATGCACGGTCTAATATGAGAGGTCATGATTCGTTCATCATAATGAATGAATTAAGGAATACTAACCATAATAAGACGTGGGTATGGTTAGAGGGTTAAGTGGGATGACATGGAAATTTGACATATAAATGTGGACCTAACCGGTATGAGTTAAGAACACGTAAAACTTATAAGTGTGGGCTTAACCAACATAACTGTTAATCAGACCAATGGGTGGGTTAAGAAATATGACTAGACTAATGACACTTAACCGATATGACATGAATGGGTGGGTTAAGTAATATGACTAGACTAATGACACTTAACCAATATAACATGACACATGGCAGGGTTAAGTCAACTTGAACATATAGATAATACATAAACAACTTAGCATGATACGTGGGTGGGTTAAGTCATGAACTACTTGAAAACACTTAACCAATTTGATATGCTAAGATAGCGGGGTTAAGTTATGAATCACTAGACAACACTTAATCAACTTGACATGATACGTGGGCGGGTTAAGCCATGAGTTACTTGAAATACTTAACCAATGCAATTTGACGAATGGGAGGATTAAGTTAAATGGGCTGGTTTAACTTGAATGGGTTGATAACACCCAACCGATATAACCTGATGTGTGGTAGGGTTAAGTAAATACACGAGGGTAACACTTAACCATTATAATATGGCTAGTGGATGGGGTTGAGTTAACATACACTTAACCAATCTAACGTGAGGTGTGGTAAGGGTTGAGATAACATAGGGGAGAACGCTTAACCGATATAACAAGATATGCGGTAGGGTTAAGTAACACCAGAGAGAACACTTAACCAAGGTAACATGATGGGGGGGTGGGGTTAAGTTAACTTGAATGAATAACACTTAACCAACCTGTGGGGTATACGAATAGACCCTAGGAAAACCCTAGTAGCGGGACCCGTTTCAGCAGTAACCCACATTAGGTATCAACGGTACCCTGAGCTAGGCAGGGTGAGGCACGATTACTGGGTTGATTGTAAGCGGTCAAAACGGCGACGGGTGATGCAGCAGTGCAGGTTCCGATGGATTACGGGCGTGCACGTATTCCGGAGTGGAAAATTTAGCCACTGGGCATCAATAAATATAAAGCTGTGCATCAAGAATTGTGTCGAGGTTGCCATCCTAGGGATTGATACACCCTGGGGTGGGACCAGCACAGGTATCTACAAGTAGGGGGCCGCGTGACATAAACAAGAACTAGGTCGAGTAGGAGCCGATCGATTAGGGTAGTAAGGATACATCTAACACATTCATGGCAATTGGGCTGGTTGAGGTGAAATCCTCATATTAGATGTAGTCCTGAAGGCTACCACAACTACGAGGTTGGGATAACCTTAGTATATAACACAAGTGAAACATTGTGAGTAAGAGCTGATCAATTAAGATAGGTACGGTGGGGACATGAAACTGTCAATATGAGGTGGGACCCTCATCGTGGGTTATGTACCTATAAAACTATCATGTGGGTTATGGGGGATCACTTATCTTGTAATTATAACTAAGTAAACTAATTGGAACGCTAGTTAGGTGGTGCAGAGAACATAGGAAATCAAGGAAAATACTGTAATGGTGAAGCTTAGAAATCTAGCGATGTTATACTTGATAGAAACTTTGTGATGTGATACTTGGTAAAAACCTTGTGATGCTACTCTTGATAGGAAGTATGGGATGTTATACTTGATTCATCGTGCCTGTAGCTTACCTCGTCATCATGCTTATGTTTACTTTCAGTTTATTCATGCCATATTATCTTCACCTGTTTTTATGCTGAAAGTCACTAGGACTTACTCAGTCTTTATGACTGACCCGGTTTGTTTCGCCTCTTTTTCTTCCATCCCCCCCCCCCAAGGTTCGCAGGGTGGGAATACAGCTTAGTTCGGATCTTACCAAGCTTCAAGGCTCTTTCATGTACGACTTGGATTTCTCTTGGCTATGGCTTGCTTTGCTTTATTAGGGAATACTATAATTTATTTTTATGCTTCTTTGTTTTTGAGCAAGACAGATATTTTGACTATGTAATTGGGTATTTGAAGTTGATGGCTTTTATTGTAAACAATTATATTTAATAAATGATTTGAAGTACTTCTACTTTACTTTCCGCTGTTTTATATGCGTCTGTCTTGTAATATTTCATTTCTAGTACCCATAATGCTCCATTGAAGTTAAGGCACTCCCTTTGTGAGTGACCTTAACGGATGTGGGGTGTTACAATGGGGTGGAAGAGTTTGAGGAGGGGAGCACAATGGTGGTGGTGGTGGTTATTTCCGGCGTGTGTGGAGGGAGCATGATGGTGCGGAAGATGCGTTAATGGCTGGAGCCTGTAGTCGAGTTTCATAACGGATGGGAGAGAAGGAACTGTTCATGACGATTTTAAATGTTATGGGCCAAGAAAAATATAACGGTGAGGCCCAAAGGAAATTAAAACTCTAAGTTTTTATTTAATTTCAAATAGTATATATAATTGTAAATATAATAACTTCTACATACTGTGTCAGATTAACGAACGGTCAGATCCGTTGGGATCGTATGGACGACTGATACACAATGGAACTGACTGGGAGTGAACTGGAGCTCGTTACAATTTATAGCGAAATAAATTGTCTATCTGAATTAACCGACAGTTATCGTTATTTAACGATAACCATCCAATGTGAGTAAATCTCACTAAGTCTGTACAATTTATATTTTTATAAATATAATCTAGTATTGATAAATGATGATTGATTGTTGTGTGTTGATTGTTTTGTTGAATTGCTGATTTATTGGTTGAAATTGTAGATAATGATATATATAAATTGTTAATCAAATATTGATTCTGTTTATCAGAATATTTCATATTTAAATGAAATCGATGCTATTTATATTGTTTAACTTATGTGAATGCAGGGGAACAGGTTGGAGGGATCCAATTGGATTCCAACATATTTATAATACTTTTTTTTTCATATATTGTGGTATATGATGTGATATAAAATCTGTTTTTGATTATATGTGTTTGGATGATATTGATCATGGTTATTTGGTATTTTAAATACCGTAAGAAATACTGGAATGTATAAAGGGAATTTTCAAAGTGTATATTCAAAATGAAATATTTATATGAAATAAATATGTTATTGAAAAAGGAAATATTTATATGAAATAAATAGGATGTTGAAAATGGAAATATTTATATGAAATAAATAGGATATTATAAAAGAAAGAAATTATGTGGAAAACAAACAGAATTATATAAAGAAATATTATTCACATTTTATGTGAAAAAATAGATGAAAGTAAACATTTTTGCAAATAAAATATTATAAAGGAATTTGGGGTTTGAACTAGGAATTTAAATGGAATTACTGAAATTAGAAACTGACTAAAAATTAATTGAGTTGAATGGCTTTCTAGGTATCAATCTGATGTTGGTTTCGGCCTACGGAGTTTATGCTTGGGAAGTTGTTCTCTTACTAGTTTACAGTTAGAGACTGATAGAGGTAGGAAGATATTGATGCGTGAATCAGAAATGGAAACGTTTTCCAAAGTTAATAACGTATATTTTCTAATTTTAGAAAATAATGAATTTATGAATATATGAAAACGATAAATGGAAAATTGGGAAATGAAATGATGATTGATCGGTAAGATTTGCATTTGGTAATACGACCGTTGTTTGTACACATGTTTTCCTTTGACAATTAAATCACCAACTATCAAAGATTTTGACCATTTCTGTTGCCAATACGGAGAGACCAGGATCAGATATATTATCTGAAAACCACTCTGTATGGCATTAGCATTGCGAATCAAATAAGATGAAGATAATTGGAGACGGAGTTATGCAAGGGCTGTTCAGTAAATCCTAGGTAGAAATTGCCTAAGATGGATTTACAGAATAGTACCTTCGGTCTGCCCAGTCCCAGGACAACCTGTATGGAAGAATGTATGAAAGAGTATATTAAATATATCGCGTAAGTTGATCTCGGAGGAATTTGTTTCTCTTAGTTGTATACCCGTTGTATTTTTGAGGAAATCAATTTGTGATTTGGCGGGTATGACGATGTGACATTCAAAGTAAATAAAAGTGTGATCTATATGTATGGCCTCTAGCCTCACAATCGAGAAACGGTATAAAATCGGGTAGGTTGCATGGCTAAGTGGTTAGCTACCAATTAGGGTGTATTGTCACCTGATCTAGAGAAATTTCATTTACTTCTTTAACCTATTTCGATGCTGTCCCTTTCGGGAAACGGTTGCTGAACCCAACTTTTAGTGGTAATACATTCGGTACACTCAAGCGAAATTAGTGACCGGTCATGTTTAGCCTGGGTTGCAAGATGTTCTTGTTGAACTCGGTGTATTCCACTCTAGAGATACGCTATCGGAAGGTGGTCTCATACCTTGCCAGTTGGAATTCATTAGCCAATAAGTGCCCGTGGTTTTTGATTATATATTATGTATGTGGAACGTGAGATGAAAGCGTTCTTCTAGATTATTATTATTTTGTGGTTGATAGACACTATTTTAATATCAGAAGAGTTTTGATATAAAGATTACCGTTTCTTTCAAAAGGATTTTTGAAATGATAAATCAAGTGTTTTGGATTCTCATAAGGGAAAATCCCGTTCCGTGTTATACGGCGTGGTCTTATGAGATATCGTTTATTTTCTCAAGCTGTTTTAAATTGTTTACTTACACTAGTCCCATGACTGACTCAGAGTTTATTTTGTTTTGTTTTCCCTAAACTCTTGGGTCCCCAATTTTGTATGGGCGGTTAAGTAGTCATGATTTTACAGATATACTGAGAGCGTGGAGCAAGAGGATTCAGGATGATATAGCTGTTATTTTTTCCGCTATGATATAAGTGTTATACTCAGGTGACAAATTTGTATTTCCAAGTTATGTTGTATACTATATTTTATTCGTTCTGTTGTGAGATTCGTGTTTACTCTGGTATTGTATGTTCTTCTTCTTCTATTCTAATTTTCTATCTTGTCTATTCTCACCCTCTAACTTCTTTCATTAACTATCCGGTATTTCCGATGCTTGGATAGTCGACATTGGGTTTATGTCGGTAACCAGGATCGCGAAACCCGGGACGTTACAACGTGGTTGCAAGTAAGCAACAATAATTAAAGTAAGAAAAGTAAAGAAATTACTTTCTACCACGAATTTAGATGGTAATATGTTACGAAAATAAATCACTGATTCCTTCCATCAAACTGATAAGGTGCATGAAGTGTTTTCCTTAATTAAAATAAGGAACATATATTACAGTGAATGAAGAATACTGGAATACAATAGTAAAAGAAAATGGTTTTAAAGGGGAATGATAATCACCTATTATAAATAAATAACATTAATGAAAATGTTTTATAATAGGTAGACTTGTCCTAGGGACAAGCGGGGGATTATAACTTAGGTTATAATAAACTAATAAGGAAATGGGATAACAGGTGAAATTTGTAAATTAAGTAATCAGTAAATGGGGAAAGGCGGAAACTAGTTGATAAAAGGGGGAAAATATAAGAATTTGTACTTAATTATAAATTAAGTAACCTATAAGCTTGGAAGTCTGAAATCCGTTGATAAGAATGGTTAGGCTTGTCCTAGGGACAAGAGGAAATTGTAACATAGGTTATAATAAATGGGTAGAGAAACTTATTAATAGGCTTTATTTAATAGAACTAAGTTAATAATAAGCAATGATAAGTTGTATTGACAATGTAAAATGGAATTATGATTAAATGAGAAAGAATGAGGAAAACTTATGAAATAAGTTATATTTAATCATAAATAATGACTGATATGTTAAATGAGAAAACATGTGAATTGAGATATACTTAATTATATATCAAGTAGAACATGTTATTGTGAAATCAAACAAGAATATAAAAGGGATTGTGGATTACAGACCTTAGTCCATAATCTTGAGAATAACATGTTGTGGGTTTATTAATAAACTTAATGGGTTATGTTATATGACTGAAATTAATAAGCAAGAAGAACTTGGTAACTTGATTGAGAAGTCAATATGAATTGGAATAACCAAGTTAACTGGAAACCTGATGAGGTGAGGCAAGCGTGTAAAAGAGTGTTTAGACATAATGTCTAACAACATATTAAATTGAGGCGCTTAGACCAGTCTGCACGTTTGAGGGTGAATAACCCAACGGGGTAGATCATCGTCGTGTTAAAAGGCACGAGGGGAGCGTACATTCATCAGATTGTTCTGGCGGCTCCGAAGGACTGGAAGGGGAAGCACGCGGCTTCCTGAGGTACGTAAGGTGCGCCTAGTAGTCCTCTGTGCAGTGGCAGATGTTTTAGGCTGTGCCCGCATAGGTTGGGTCTGCGCGTAACTACTAGGTGGGTGGTCCTTGACTACAGAAGTAGCTATGCAGTCAGAATGTTGTAACGTGGTAACACCCGGGTGATTCGGCTATTGCCTCAATGGGGAGGCGGAGGGTCACGACCAATAAGGATAGTAGATCGTCAGATACACGTCATCGGCGACCAGTGGGATGTGAAAAGACTAGAGCTAAACCCACGATACCATTCACCCTTCACTATCAGGGTAGGGGGTTGAGGGGAGACGCCACATGGATGTTTAGATTGTTTGCGTAGGGACAATCGATTAGCTCTTGTAGTCTTTACTAGTTAAGGAGGGGCGAAGTGGGGCCATAGCCACCGTGAAAACAGACCCTAGGGATATCTGTATTTCGAGGCTCTTAAAGGAGGGCCTGTACAGGTATGGAAAAGCTCTCGACCAAGTATTGTGTTTCTTGTATCTCCCTGCCATGTAACTCGGTGCACATTAGAGGACGTGCGATTGAGGCATCGAGCTACAATTGAAGATACGTATGGTGGACAGTCAAGATACATGCATGTCGGCTATAGGTGGTGTATCGCAGACTTGAGGCCATTACTTCCATATGAATTCTGATTCGAACAAAGATGGTAGTCCGTATGTTTGCGTAGCATATTATTGACAGATATATGCGAAACATCACAGTTTTATATAGAGATCCGTACGTCACTACGGCGTATGATGAGGGACTGCGTATATTTCAATAGTGTTATGGTGGAGACCTTGCGAGTGGGGTACCATGGGGTGCACCTTAATATTGGGGGTAGCTACATATATACTATATTAGCTTAATCCACTGGAAAGTAAATGAGTACGACGTGTGTGTAAGCCTTGAGTGCTGATAACCCAAGTAACCTAATAAATAAATAAAATATGATTGAATGGTATATGTAGGATTATCCAAAGTGTATAGTTTAAATCCAGTCACCATAACTTTTGTTCTGACCCCCTCCTCATGACATACTCGTCGCAGGTAAGATTTGTGGCAGGGACGTGATAGCCTTGGTTACTGGTTAGGCAGTATTATTGATACGGTAAGGCTATATTTTGATTATATTGTATTTTATCTATTCCATTATGAGATATTTTCTGAGCTTTGACATATTTTATGTCTCTGTCTTTTCTGCAGGATACTAGAGCAACTCAATCCGAGTTTCGATAGATTGGAGTTTTTGAAAAAAAATCGGTCTGTCGAAATTGGGGTTGTCACATCTAGTATCAGAGCGAGGTTTAGGATTCCTATATAAATAGTGAGTGAACATATTTGTATTTTTAAAAATATAAATATTATATATATATATATATACCTAGATCCATAGAGGAACCCACTAAATAGAAAGAGTATAATATGGTGAGAAATGGGATGCTTGTCTTGTACACTAAAGGAAAGAATATGGAAATATGAGACCCTTAGGAAGTTTGGTTGGGAAGTGTACAATATACTTTGTATGGAAGGAAAGAGAATCCCATATGATTAGTATTTTGGGTTAGTGGGTTTGGTAGTAAAACCTTACAAATTGGAAAAGGTTAAAAAGAGAAAAACAAAATGGATAAGGAATATATATAGTTGAGAGAATTGACCTTGGGGAGTGTCTAGGAAAGCCTAGAAAAATTGGAAATCCGCTTTGAGTCTAACCCCATTGTTAACTTTTAAGAACTTTATATTATAAAAGTTTTGGGAAAATGGTTTATGGTGTTTTCAAGTTTTAATCTTAAAAGTTATAATTTTAAAATATGTAAAGAAGTACACATATTGAGTTTTAAAGAAAAATTCTCTTAGAAAAAGGTGCACATTATAGAGCATGTATAGCTTGCTAATTTTCTTGTTACATTTCATACAAGAGTTTTTAATAAAGAAAGATTTGAAATCTCTATTCTTATGACAATCCTTTTTGGATAAATTATTTTAACAAGAAAATTTTTTGGGTAAACAAAATAATTGTAGAAATTAAGAATAGAGTGGATGTCTGCACCTTGTAGTAAGAGACTAAACCTACCTTATAGGTAAGAACAAATCATAAACCCGATGGAGAAAATAGTTGTCCGTATCTACTCCGGTTTTGTGATTTGAAAAAAAAAATGATGATTTACATTTTTAAGATGACATGTTTTTATGGTTTGGAAAAAGAAAGTTTTCATGAGGAAAATAAACTTTTAGCACTTTTAAATTTTTGAAAGGAAAAGGGCCAAACCATGTTTCAAAAAGTATGGAGTAGGTAAGGATTAGTGCCTAGGAAAGATGGGAAAAGTTTTGAGGCTATAAAGTAAATAGCAAGAATTATCTTCGAATAATAGCGAGTTCCCGTAGAATGCGTAAGCATTGGAAAGCCTAGGATGTTGCTTGAAATAATTGTTGGTACACAGCTAGGACTAGTGGCGACTACTAAGTAGAAAAGGGGCAAGTAAGTGTTTAGACCCTGTTACTAATTTTCAGGTTAGGGGTAAAACCCGTGACTACATTTCGGTTGGGATCATTCCATTATATTTTTCTTGTTGGGAAGTTAGGGTAACACATGAACTTGTCGTGGATCCCATGGTTTGGACTTTTCTGACAGAGGGGGACATAGTCCCGAGATTCTTGGCCCTTAGTAGTAGCTGTGTAGGGATTCTGTTCTCTTGTTTTGGTTGAAATAGAGGCTTATTTAAAATTAAACTAAGATCAGCTGATTAAATAAGCTAAGAAAAGAAAAATAGTACAACTAAAAAGGAAACAGAAAATTCAGTAAAGCAACAAAAATGCAAAATTATGAGAAAAGATGGATAAAGAATAAAAATTTCCAAGATAAGATGAAAAACAGAATCAGTAACAAAGAAAATTTTCTTATATGGGCCATGCTTGGATAGGAAAATGGGGAATCTTTATAAATAGTTACATAATATTCCAAGTACGGTTAGAAAAAGGTTGAAAAAGAGAAACGGAAGACGAGGAGTTTTCCGTTTTCCACCTTTTTATAACATAAGAAATCGAATTTAGAAAATTAGATTTTTCTGAAATTCGAAAAATAAAGTTGGTTGGTAGGATTATGGATGCAACAATTGGATGAACTATGCTCTTACTCAGTAAGAGTGTGGGAAAATTTGGATGAAAAAGCATTTTTATTCCCAAAATATTGCGTTCATGTAGAACTGCCAATATATTTAGGATGTGAGCATCATATTTTAAAAGGATTTTTGAGAAATTTGCATACACATAGGAGGTACCGCTTAGGCATACATTCATTATTATGTTATATTTCACTTTGCACAAGTGCACAATGTTTACAAAAATTGGATGCGCACATGATGGATGTATATTATGTGAGAGGTTAATTGATTTTACATTTATCAAATTTTAGGGATGAAATTTCCTAAGGGTGGGAGAATGTAACACCCCGCATTTTTAACTCAAGATAATAAAATAAGAATAACTTAATTAAATATTCAAAATTAAGTAAAACAGACTACGCCACTGTGTCCGTCTCGAAATTCTGGTTAAAATAGACACCTAGTTTGCATAAATCAGACAACATATGAAGAAGTTATTGAGGTTTGAAAATTGTATACGCGTAGGAGGGATATATATATATATATATATATATGTATATATTAGGTTTAGAAATTCGAAAATCGTTTCAAAATTCAAAATTTCAAAAGGTGGCAGATTTCCTACCCAGGTGGGTCGACACCCTCAAGGGTGGGTCGACACTAGGGTCGACCCCCTCAAGGGTGGGTCGAAACCGGGATCGACCCCCTCAAGGGTGGGTCTACCCACCTACGGCAGATTTTGTCAGATTAGAGTTTTGAGTTTTGGGACAATTCTGGTAGCTTTTGGTCAAATTTGAGGGTCCTGATTGCTCCATACACCTATAAATAAGACCTTAGACCTAACCCTAAACCTCATAATTTGGCGGCTACGCTGGAGCTCAGCCATTACTCTATCTCTTCACAAATATATTCAGAAATTTAGATTTATAAATTAGAAAATCTTAAATTAAGATCTAGAGGTAAGAGATTGATGTTTTTTTTAGGCGTTCAGAATTAAGTGAAAAGCAAGGTAACATTCTAGATCCAATCTATTCAAATTTTCCTCCTCTTTCTTTCCCCTTTCTCTTTTACTAAAAATAGTAAATCCATGATTATTAGGATCTGAATTCAATTAAGGGGAAATCATGGAAGATTAGATCTGGATCAGATCTAGGATTTGGAAAGCATATGAGGTGAGTGGATTTAAGCCATATTATTTTAGATAATGGTGCATAATCGTTTAGCATTTCCCTTTTTATTAATTGTGAAATTGCCAGATTAATTATAAACTGTTGTTGTAATGAGTTGAAATGCTAATATGAATATGTCAGAAAATTCCGGTGTTGAATTGGCTAAACTATTGAATGTTTACATGTTGGAGAAAATAAACTTGTTAGGATATGAATAGCCAATTCATGATTGTAACTACATGATTTACTTGTGGCATATTTTTGAGTAATTGACATGTAACTTGCTAGATTTGAACAATTACCCGATTAATTGCTTACATGTTAAAAGGGACATGCGCCAAAATATAGGCATAACTTGACGACATGTAAATTGGATTACAGTAAACATATGAAGAGGATAATATTCCAAACATTTACATGGAAAAAAAGGATAACTATTAAAATATGAACATGCCTAAATATACAATAATTTGAAACTGTAACGCCTTAAACATGAGGTTAGATTGCACTTGTGATAGAAGTCTTCCCGGACCCACCCGGCATATCCAGCATTCACAAGTGGTAAATCTAATGTGAGAGGTCTAAGTGCATAACTAAAAATGGTGCTAAGGTACGAGGTTTAGTCGACTTATGGTAGAAGTCTGCCAGGACCCGCCCGGCAAATCTAAAGTCCATAAGTGTAGGCTTAATGTGAGAGGTCTAGGCATATGTATGTACATATATATAAATATATGTATATAACAAGATATGAATAAATTGCAATAACGGTAATTAAATGTCTAACTCAGAAAATAAGAAAGGAAGGGAAGTAATGAACTGAGTTAGTGTGATACGAAGGAAAAATGATGTATTTCACTAAATGACCTATTTCTGAGAACGTGGTTACAAGTAAGCCATAGTAAATAAATTAATAAAAGTAAAGAAATTACTTTCTACCATGAATTTAGATGGGAATACGTTATGAAAATAAATCACTAATTCCTTTTATCAAACTGATAAGGTGCATGAAGTGTTTTCCTTAATTAAAATAAGGAACATATATTACAGTGAATGAAGAATACTGGAATAAAACTGTAAAAGAAAATGGTTTAAAAGGGGAATGATAATCACCTATTATAAATAAATAACGTTAATGAAAATGTTGTATAATAGGTAGACTTGTCCTAGGGACAAGTGGGGGATTATAACTTAGGTTATAATAAACTAATAAGGAAATGGGATAACTGGTGAAATTTGTAAATTAAGTAATCAATAAATGGGGAAACCCGGAAACCAGTTGCGAAAAGGGGGAAAATATATGAAATATAAGAAATTCTACTTAATTACAAATTAAGTAACCTGTAAGCTTGGATGTATGAAACCCGTTGACAAGAATGGTTAGGCTTGTCCTAAGGACAAGAGGAAATTATAACACAGATTATAATAAATGGGTAAAGAAACTTATTAATGGGCCTTAGTTAATAGAACTAAGTTAATAAGTAAAAACGATAAGTTGTATGGACAATGTAAAATGGAATTATGATTAAATGAGAAAGAATGAGGAAAACTTATGAAATAAGTTATATTTAATCATAAATAATGACTGACATGTTAAATGAGAAAACATGTAAACTGAGATATACTTAATTATATATCAAGTAGAACATGTTATTGTGAAATCAAACAAGAATATAGAAGGGATTGTGGATTACAGACCTTAGGCCACAATCTAGAGAATTACATGTTGTGGGCTTATTAATAAACTTAATGGGTTAAGTTATATGTAAGTAAGAAGAACTTGGTAACTTGATTAAGAATTCAATAAGAATTGGAATAACCAAGTTAACTGGAAACCTGATGAGGTGAGGCAAGCGTGTAAAAGAATGTTTAGACATAATGTCTAACAACATATTAAATTGGGGCGCTGGGACCAGTCCGCACGTTTGAGGGTGAATAACCCAACAGGGTAGATCATCGTCATGTTATACGGCACGAGCGGAGCGTACATTCCTCTAATTGTTCTAACGGCTCCGAAGGACTGGAAGGGGAAGCACGCGGCTTCCTGAGGTACGTAAGATGCTCCTAGTAGTCCTTTGTACAGTGGTAGATGTTTTAGGTTGTGCCCGCAGAGGTTGGGTCTGCGTGTAACTACTAGGTGGGTGGGCTTTGACTACAGAAGTAGCTATGTAGTCAGAATGCTGTAACGCGGTGACACCAGTGTGGTTCGACGGTTGCCTGAATGGGGAGGCCGAGGGTCACGACCAACAAGGATAGTGGATCGTCGGATACCCGCCATCGGCAGCCAGTGGGATGCGAAAAGACTAGAGCTAAACCCAAGATACCATTCACCATTCACTATCGGGGTAAGGGTTGAGGGGAGACACCACATCGATGTTTAGATTGTTTGCGCAGGGGCGGTCGCTTAGCTCTTGTAGTCTTTACTTGTTGAGGGAGGGGCCGAGGTCGGCCATAGCCACCGTGAAAACAGGCCCTAGGGATATCTATATTTTAAGGCTCTTAAAGGCGGGCCTGTATATTTATGGAAAAGCTCCCGACCGAGTTCCGTGTTTTTTGTATCGCCCTACCTTAGAACTTGGTGCATAATAGAGGACGTGTGATTGAGGCATCGAGCTACAATTGAAGATACGTATGGTGAACAGTCTAGATACATGCATGTCGGCTCTGGGTGGTGTATCGTAGAATTGAGGGCGTTACTCCGGTATGATTTCTGATTCGAACAAAGATCAAAGTCCGTACATTTGCATAGCATAATAATGACAAATATATGCAAAATGTAACAGAGTTATATAGAGATCCGTACATCACTACAGCGTAGGATGAGGGACGGTGTATATTTCGATTGTGTTACGGTGGAGACCATGCGAGTGGGGTACCATAGGGTGTACCTTAATATTGGGGGTAGCTATATATATACACTATATTAGGTTAATCCACTGGGAAGTAAATGGGTACGACGTGTGTGTAAGCCTTGAATCCTGATAAACCAAGTAACCTAATAAATAAGAAAATATGATTGAACGGTATATGTTGGATTATCCATAGTGTATAGTTTAAATCCAGTCACCAGAACTTGTGTTTTGACCCCCTCCTCATAACATATACGTAGGTTAGATTTGTGGCAGGGACATGATAGCCTTGGATACTGGTTAGGCAGTATTATTAATAAGGTAAGGCTATATTTTGATTATATTTTATCCATTTTAATGTGAGATATTTCTGAGCTCTAACATATTTTATGTCTCTGTCTTTTCTGCAGGATACTAGTGCAACTTAATCCGAGTTTCGATGGGTTGGAGTTTTTGAAAAAAAATCAGTCTATCGAAATTGGGGTTGTCACATTTGTCTGCCCTATGGGGCATAAAACCTGGTCAGTATATCGACCATAACATCCATTGGCCCCGTAGTGACCGATATATCCGAGGCGCCTCGTAGTCCATCACCCAGTAATAATAACCAACATCCACATGGGTAAACAATCTGGGCTCCATACCAAGACAATACTACTAGCTAGAAACTAACATATGTCCATTTCCCTGAAGTCATCATCCGTTTCTGGTTCATACCGGGGTGTGAAGCTCGCGAATTAACGCTACACAAAGCTATGATTTTTAAAGCTGTTCTTTGATCATCAACCACAAGACTCTGCTTTTCAACAATAGCCTTGATCGTTTGCATCTCAGCATGCCACACTGTCATTCCATACCGTACCACTGATTTCCAACAGTATATAACCTCTAAGCTCGTACGTCTCAGAGAAGGGTGTTAAGCAAGAGAATAAATTCTCTGCTACCAAACAAATATGTATTTAATAGAAATAAAAACACGGAACAAAATCCAATGTCAGACACACATCCATTTACTAGTTCGTTCTGGGTATAAATGAAACTGGGGGCACCTTATTCCTCGTCCCATATGTCAAATAAAGGAGAGAGGTCTTTGCATATCACGTCGATCTCCAAGTACGTCTGGACGATCACCACTTATTACCTTGTCTTAGGTGTACAGCCCAATCAAGACATCAATAATCATCCGAACGATGTGAAAAACTCCGGTCTTCAACCACCGTCTTCATTATCGACTTATCATCGTATAAATTATTTAGAATGGGATAAACCCGGACTTTTCGAATAACTCGTGTATCTTATAAATAAGTGCTATAAAAACACAACATATGCCTCATTCCAGTTCAGAATATTCTTTTATTCAAATATTAACATCTTTAGGGAAAGGTTCCCATTAATTTTATCAAAGATAAATTCTTTTAAATTTGTTCTTCAATCTTTTTTTGGATATCAATTTCCAAAAGATTCATTTACCTTTACCTAATTCTAAATCAAATTAAGGTTTATAAACTAGTCGGGATTATCGAACCAAACCGAAGTAATTATTTCTTTTATTATCCCAATCCCAACTTATTTATCCCGTGGAGAAAAACTGGTAATACTCCATATCTAACACCACGGTGTTATCGGTAAAATTAATTACCATTTCCCATTCAAATCTAATTAAAGATTTAACTATCGTCTAGAGTAAAACTGGTGATACTCCATTCTCAATCATTTCCCAAATTTGATAATTTAAATTATCACATTCACATTTCAATCAAATTAAAGATTTGTTAAAACTCCACTAAGTTTTAATCTTCCCAAAAATCAATATTAATGATTATTTAACTTTGGGAAATCAAACATGCGACATCGACAATCTACACTATACCATTGATTTCTACCGATATATAACCTCTAAGCTCGTACGTCTCAGAGAAGGGTGTTAATCAAGATAATAAGTTCTCCACCACCAAACAGATATATATTTAGTAGAGATCAACAATACGGTTCGAAATACAATGTTAGACATGTAATCCTGTCTTTAATCGGGTTAAAGAACCAATGTCATTTAAAACACAGTTCACGATAAACCCAAAATCACATTCCATTAATTATGGAATCTTCATGGAAAACAGATCAATATATAATCAATATCAATTTCTGTATTCGACTAATAATATAAAAGGAATAACGACAAATCCTCTTAAATTCCATATATATTATCAGTCTTCCTCCATAGAAGTTCACTTCGATTATTACCAAATTTGAATTCCATTCAATTCCAATTTAATGTATTAAATTGGAAAACTTTTTATTGGAAAATTTCCATTAAATCTTAATAAAAAGATTTATAAATTCCAAATCACATTTCACTGTTAATCGGGTAAAAAAACGAATGTCATTAAAAATACAGTTCACAATAAGCCCAATTCACATTCCATTTTATTCCAATTACTAAATATAATTGGAAACTCTAATAATCTTAATTGAAAGATTTATTCTTTTCACACGGGGTATAAGAACAGTGTTACTGAAGACAACATTCACGACAAACCCAAACTCCAATTTAATATTAAATATAAGGCTCTGAATAGAAATTATATCGGCTTATATTCAATATCAAATTCTGAAACCAACACATATCGTATATGGAGTAAAGATATATATCTATCTTCCAAATTCCTCCACAATATCTGTATAGTCACGGAATACAATATCGAAATATTCTGGAGATGATTTCTATTCAAATCCATTCCAATTCATATATTGGAAATTCCTGGTTAGATTAAAACCATTCACTTATCCAATTTATTTTATTTAAGAATTATTGGATTTCACATCTAGTTAATAACTAGTTCATTTTGATAAAAATATATTTTTATCTTTACAAACATGGAATTTTTCATCCTATTTCCAAATCATTTATTATGATTTTACACAAATTATTAATAATTTTAATAAATTTATTAAGGCACTTTCAGTCGATTTCCATAAACGGTCATCGAAATGCACTTACAACGACCTTTTCCAAATTTTATTTGGGCATAATTCCAATTCCAACCATTAGATTTCAAATCTCTTATATTTTTTGGAAAGCTCTTTTCGATACATACCTAATGGTTCCGCTTTAGGAGAATCTGACAGTTGGATCTCCCGTAATGTCAATTTGAAGTCAATGGTCGAAATTCGCGAACAGTCGCGGCGCGGCGCGTTCTATTCGGGGCATTAAATATATATAATATATATTATATATTTCATCGATTTCCATTTAAAACATATTTTATAGATCGTTTATAAATTCGTTTTAAAATGATTACCACTTTCATTTCAATTTTAAATCAAAACTGAATACTCCCT
The DNA here is from genome assembly GCA_030737875.1 of Allium sativum. Taxonomy (NCBI): domain Eukaryota; kingdom Viridiplantae; phylum Streptophyta; class Magnoliopsida; order Asparagales; family Amaryllidaceae; genus Allium; species Allium sativum. The sequence continues at coordinate 470,931,070 of CM060918.1, forward strand.
ATCATTATAATATTTAAATGACAATATTTTCAAAATATCTGATTTTGAAATCATTTCCTTTTCGATATTCATTATAAAAATGAATATAATCGATATAAATATCGTTCAAATCAAAATGGCGCATATCTAATCAACACGGCTTCATATATTTCAATATTTTCGTGTCCATCCATAATCGGACATCAAATTCACATTTTAGTCCTTTATTGAATATTATTTTGAAATATTCATTATTTTAAAGTATTTCCTTATTTTAAAATATTTGTTTGTTTTGAATTGGAATCAGACCCAATCAATTACCATATAATTTATTTATATGGATTTCACACAACACATGTACACGACAACCACGATATACAATCAACCATCATCCAGAGTGCATTACACAACTGCATAAGCATTAAATATAAATAATTAACGCTTACAACATTCAATCAACCAATCGCTTGACATATAACTAAACAATTGGGATTAGTGTATGCTAAATATCATCCCAATACCCGTGTGGGGTTTCAACCAACAAATACTGAATATTATTTATGCAGTTGGGTGATGTGTAAAATTTATCGTCCCAATCCATGTCAGTTAAATGGGTGTACATATACAAATCTTTCGATTTGTAAATGAATATTTATTTTCATTTCACGAGAATTTCATGTCGTTCATATATAAGTTAAAAAAAAATATTTTTAATGATAAAATATTTATTTCCACGCTTGACTATTTTATATAGTTCATACATTCAATAAAAATGATATTTTTATTGTTCAAATATTTTATTCAACACATGAATATTTTATATAGTTCCTCTATACAATAAAAATGATATTTTTATTTTTCAAATATTTTATTCACAATCAATTTTACAGCCACAATCCAAATTTCCACAGTACAATTCAAACAATCATGGTTTGTACAATAAATAGTGTCGGGGGCTTCTATGCCCCGTTTGCGTCCTAGTATATATTTGATTGTAAATTAGTTAGAGTGAGAAGGAGTTCTCACCTTTGGTTTCCACTCCGCCAGTGTTTAACTGACGATTCTGGTAACATTCTATTTCAGTTTGCTTCCTCGCGTAATGTAACAACCCAGAAAATCGGAACCAATTTAAAAAATTTATTTCAGCAATTTTAACGGATTTTGAATATTTAAAATGGTTTATTTTAAATAATAACGGCTAAAAATTTATTTTCGACGAAGTTATAACGTATAAATTTATTTTCAATATAAATCGAGCCAGAAATGGTGCGGCAGTTTGAAAATTCGAATTCAAATTTCAATTGAATATACAGAATTCAATATAAGTTAGAATTAGACAAAACAAGAAATATTAGAATCTGATTAACAATATATTTATAACGGATGTAAGACACTGAGATTTCACTTTATAAATTAAAAGTTATGTCCAGTTTCAAATTCAGAAAAGTCGCTGTAGAATTTATATATATTTTAATATATATAAAGCCCTTAAAAGTAGCCATTTTGCAAATGACCTTCGTTTTCGATGAAATCACTTTTGTTTGATCCGGAATGTCAAATTATTGCTAGATTCCAAAATTCATAATTTTTGGAATTAATATGTGAGCGTGGTGAAAGAAAACATGTATTGACAGTTTTAGTCAATTTGGATCGACCAGAAAATAACCATTTTTCAAACGGTCTCTAAATTTGATGAAATTAGTTTTGTTAGGACTATATCGTCCAAACGAAGCTAGGAATAATATTTTTAGAATTTTTGGAGTCAGTATTTGGCCACAGTAAATTAAAATGTGCGCTCAAATTCAATATATATTGATATATGATTTAATTTAAACGGAAACTGAACGTAACAGTCGAATTGGGTTACGAAACATATCCCATCGTGTCCGAAATGGGGGTAATTAGCTAGGGGCGACAGTCGTTGTGTCTCGATTGAAGTTCGAATAAAAAGTCAACCTTTTTGGAAACTTAAAATAGAATAAATTAGTTATATAATTACCCTCATCCCTCTCTCTCTCCTCACTCTCTCTCGCTGATTAACAGATCGTGAAATAAAAAAAAGGATTGAACCCCATGCCCTAGTCGCACCGCCAGATCCCGTCGCCCCCCTCGTCGCGCGCCGCCGCCAGGGCGCAACCGCCTCAGACCATCCCCAGCGCAGCCCTCCCTCCTCTCTCCTCCTACTTCTTCATCTACAGCCCCTAAATCCCCTAACCCCCTGAAAACCCGCACCTCAGCCCGCCATGGCTCGCCGACGCCACCTGAACCCTCCTCCGCCTCGTCAAATGCCGGCGTCGCCTCCCCATCACCCACTCCGACCCTCCATTCGAGAATCAACCACCTTTTTTACAACGATTCAATGTAAGTTTCTTTTTATTATTTTTATTTATTTATGCTTATTTATTCATTGCAAAGTTAGGATTTTTAACAATAAAAGTTTAAATTTTTATTATATATAACGATGGATAAAAATATGATCTTTGTTTGTTTAAAAATTAGATCTTTGTTTGTTTAAAAATATGATTTTTGTTTGTTCAAAAATATGATTTTTGTTTGTTTACAAAAAATATGATTTCTGTTATATGAATAACGATATAAAAATATAATTTTTATTATATATAAAGCAAAGAAAAAATGTAATTTTTCATGTGAAGTAGCGAAGGAAAAATATGAATTTTATATATGTAGCGAAATAAAAATGTGATCTTTTATATATATAACAATGATATAAAAATATGATTTATATATATATAAGAGCATTGTAAAAATATGATTTTTGTATATGTAGCGATATAAAAATATGATTTTTATATATGTATCAAAATAAAAATGTGATTTTTATATAGGTAGCGAGTTAAAAATATGATTTTTAATATAAACTGTGTGAAACAGAATTCGTTGAAAACACGGTGAAGGACACAACGTGCAGGAAACAAATCCAAATCTGAACCGTTCAGTAATAAAGAATGGAGGAGTGGAAACCAAAGGTGAGAATTTCTCACTATAATTTCTTGTACAGTTAGTTATTTTATAACCGCATATATGAACTGCTCCCCATCGTCCACAGACCATGGATGACTTGTTTGATTGTATTGTGTTGTGGAAATTGATTTTGATTGTGATGAGAAAGGAAAATAAAATATTCATGTGTTGAAATAAATATTTTACGGTTAAAAATATAATTTTTAACGTGTATATTAATAAAATAAATATTCATTTACAAATCGGATGATTTGTTTATGTACACCCATTTGACTGATATTGATTGGGACGATAAATTTTACATATCGCCCAACTGCACAAATAAAATCTGTGTTTGTTGATTGAAACCCTATACGGGTATTGAGATGATATTTGACGTACACTAATCCCAATTGTTTAGTTGTACGTCCACTGATTGGTTGACGGACTGTTGTAAGCGTTAATTATTTATATTTAATGCTTATGCAGTTGTGTGATGCTCTTTGGATGATGGATGAGTGTTTATCATTTTTATCATATACATGTGTTGTATGGAATCCATATAAATAACATTATATGGTAATTGATTAAGTCTCATTCCAATTTGGAAGATAAAAAATATTTTAAAATAATATTTAGAAAATGATAAAATATATTCATGTGTTGAATAAAATAATATTCATGTGTTGAATAAAATAAATAACGAATATTTTAAAATAATATTCATGTGTTGAATAAAATATATTCATGTGTTGAATAAAATAAAATAACGAATATTTCAAAATAACATTCCGTAAAAGATCAAAATCTGATTTTGATGTCCGATTTTGGATGGACACGAAAATATTGAAATATATAAAGCCGTGTTGATTAGATATGCACCATTTTGACGTGAACGATATTTATATCGATTTCGAAAAGGAAGTGATTTCAAAATCTAATGTTTTGAAAATATTATCATTTATGTATTAATGATATGGAATATTCAATTTTTATCATTTATATATTAATGATATGGAATATTCAATTTTGATTTAAAATTGAATATAAAGTTGAAATCGTTTTTAAAACGAATTTAAAATGATTTATAAAATATGTTTTAAATGGAAATCGACGAAATATCTATACTATATTATAATTAGTGAGTTGAAATTCAAGAGCTTTAAAAGCACCCACGTAGGATTCTAAACTGAACCGTCTCTTATAGAATAATTGCCTTCTTTTCATTCTTTTCCCCATTTTGTTTTCTTTTTGTTCAATCTTCTCCGCTTTTCACTCTTAACCCTAATTTCTCTTTTTACTTCACTTCCTACTTGGTCTGCTCTACCAAATACCCAATATTCGTTCCAATATACCGTCGCTTGGATACTTAATATGTATAATCGACCGTCGCACCACTGCTCTATTGGATTCTAGGTCTGATTTCCTTTTTCATCAGATTTGCGTTCCGCGCTCCATGGCTTTGATTCAGGTATAATTCATTTAAATGTTCAATTGCGTGCCTATTTAGTCAACTTATTCATTACTAGGACAACCCAAAAAGGCATTTTTAAGCCTAACCCTAAAGCTGCCATAAAAAACAACGTATAGAGTTGTTGGTAGTGGGAAGTTCGAAGCTCATCTCTCTTCTTGCTTTTTTGCAGTCTTACCGTTTTATCTGTTGCACTTGCAAGTTGCAATTGGGATTTTTTGGTGATGCTGGTTTCAGGTAACATATTTTTACCTATCTCTGTTTGAATTCAGATTTAGTTTTGCTTTCTTTCATGCTGCTTGGTTGGATTTAGGTGCTTAAAATATGGAACCCATTTCAATATTTCTAGAGATAATAGTTTGTAAAATTAGTGGTTGTAGATTTCAGTTTATATTTAGATGGTACAACGTACACTTATTATTTGTATGATATTTTGAATTGCTATTATTTGTTTGCATAGTTACACATAATTTTGTTGAGATCTGCTAAGCACATATGTCCTTATGCTTACATTTGAACTCCTTAATTTTAGTACATGGAGGTTTTTATTAATGGAAATAGAAATGAATCACACATGTCCTTATGCTTCATAAATGGAGTAATTGGTATTTCTCATAGATTAGAAAATATAAGGTCCACGTTCATCTGATGAAACTCTACTTTCTTGGAGGCTGACCAATTTCCATTAGGAGTCTCCTTTGTCCTTTTTTACATTCAATCCAAGGCGTAGTTTCTATTGAAATGCTTAGATTTTGTAATAACCCGGAAATCTGAGCCAATTCAAAATTTTTATTTTGGCAATTTTAGCGAATTTTGATTATTTAAAATGAATTATTTTAAATAATAACGACGAGAAATTTAATTCGAATAGAATTCGAATGTATATATTTATATAGATCATCGTTAGAATATAATTATTTATTTATAATTATAAAAGGAATTGAAATGGCGCGGTAGTTCGAAAATTCGATTTCGAATTTCAAATGAATGCACAAGAGTCAAAACAAACCGGATTTTAGCGAAACCAAAAATATTAGAATCTAATTGAGAATATCTTTCAAACGAATCCGAAAAATTGAAATTTCATAGCGGGAATAAAAAGATATGCCCAGTTGAAAATTCAGAATAGTCGCTATGGAATTCTGGCCCTTAAAAATGGAAATTTTGCAAACGACCTCTGTTTTCGACAAAACCACTTTTGTTGGATCCGTTATGTCAAGTTATTGCTAGGTTTCAAAATTCGTAATTTTCTGAATCAATATGTGAGCGTGGCGAAGTAAAACGTGTTTTGACGGATTCAATTAATTTCGATCGACCAGAAAATGACCATTTTTCAAACGGTCTCAAAATTTGATGAAATTAGTTTTGTTAGGACTGTATCGTCAATACGAAGCTAGAAACATTTTTTCTGAAATTTTTGGGGTCCATATGTGACCCCAGTAAATTGGAATGTGAATTTAAAATTCAATATATTGATTTATATTTTAATTTGAACGGAAACTGATCGTAACAGTCGAATCAGCTTACAAAACATATCCCATTGTGTTCAGAATGGGGGTATTTATCTAGGGGCGACAGTCGTTGGGCCTCGTTTGAGGTTCAAATGAAAAGTCAACCTTTTTAGGATTAAATAGAAAATAAATTAAATAATATAAATATTAATATCCCTCCCCCCTCTATACTCTCTCTCTCTCTCTCACCGTTCATTTTCAATTCAGGAAAAAGAAAAAAATTACAATCGCGCCCCTCCCCCAATCGCATGTCGCCGCCAGTTCCAGGCGGTCCGCCCCACCACTGATGATCCGCCCCCTCTCATCATCGCCAGCCCCACACCGTTTCCCCCTCCCCATCTCGAATCGAAGAAACCGCACACACCCCTCCCCACTTACAGCCGCAACCACTGCCTCCACCGCCGCACCCCCCACTCCGACCAGCAGAATACCAGCGCCGCCCCTGCTACCACCAGCGACCTCCCCTACCTCCGACGAAGCCACACAGCACCCCCCTCCCCCCCGACAAAGATTCGATTTTTTTGGAGCTAAAAAGGTGAGGTTTCTTATTGTTTTACTTTCTTTTAATTAATCTAGTTTATATGGTAATTAAAAGCTCAAGATTAGATTTTTTTTCTATGGTAATAAAAATTAGATTTATATGTGTATAAAGATATGAATTTTGTTCATATAAAAAAAATGATTTTCTAATCATATGAAAGTTATAATTTTTAATTCGATAAAATTATAGCGGATTAAAAATATGATTTTTAAGAGTAGAAAGATATGATTTTTATTCATTTAAAGTTATGATTTTTAAACAAATAAAGGCATGAAGTATATTCATTAGCAAAGTAAAAATTCGATTTTTATATATTCATTAGCAAAGTAAAAATTTGATTTTTATATATTCATTAGCAAAGTAAAATTTTGATTTTTATATATTCGTTAGCAAAGTAAAAATTCGATATAATTTTTAGAATTGGAATAAAAATGTGATTTTTATTGTGAACTGCGTGAAACAGAGGGTGATGGAACGGATTGAAATCAAAAAGGAATTCAAACGGTTCAGAAATTCAGAAATAAAATGGTGGAGTGGATCCCCAAGGTGAGAACTCCTCACTTTTATTTATTTTCTAGTTGAAATATATACTAGGATGCAGACGGTGATTAGCAGCACCCGACACCCGTTGTCCACAGACCATGGATGACTTGTGTGATTGTTTGTGTTGGGAAATCTGACTATTGATTGTGATGTGAAAAATATATATTCATGTGTTGAAATAAAATTAATATTCATTGACAAATCGAAGGATTTGTTTATGTACACCCATTTGACTGATATTGATTGGGATGATAAATTTTACACATCGCCCAACTGCACAAATAAAAATATGCGTTTGTTGATTTGAAACCCCACACGGGTATTGGGATGATATTTGACGTACACTAATCCCGATTGTTTAATTGTATGTCAATCGATAGGTTGACAGACTGTGTAAGCATTAATTAATTATATTTAATGCTTATGTAGTTGAGTGGTGCACTCTGGATGATGGTTGATGATTTATCGTTGCTATTATATACATGTGTTGTAAGGAATCCATATAATTAACGTTATATGGTAATTGATTGGGCCTCATTCCAATTTGGAAAATAAGGAATATTATAAAAGAAAATTCATCTGTTGAATAGAATAAAATTCATGTGTTGAATAGAAAGAAAATTCATGTGTTGAATAGAATAAAAATTCATGTGTTGAATAGAAAGAAAATTCATGTGTTGAATAGAAAGAAAATTCATGCGTTGAATAGAATAAAAATTCATGTGTTGAATAGAATAAATATTCATGTGTTGAATAAAAATATATATTCATGTGTTGAAGAAAATATTCGTTTGTTGAATAGAATAACGAAGTTATTGAAATATATAAAGCCGTGTGGGTTAGATTGACGCCATTTTGACGTGAACGGTATTTATATTGATTTTATTCATTTTTATAATGAATATAGAAAAGAAAGTGATTTCAAAATATAACGTTTTGAAAATATTATCATTTGTATATCGATGATGTGGAATATTCAATTTTGATTCGAAATTGAATACGAAGTTGAAATCGTTTCGAAAACGAATTTAAAACGATTTATAAAATACATTTTGAAAGGAAATCGATGATATATATATATATATATATATGTATATATATATTACATATATAATGGCCTGAATAGAACGCGCCGCGCCGCGGCAGTTCGCGATTTTCGACCATTGACTTCGAATGGACGTTATGGGAGATCCGACCGTCGGATTCGCCTAAAACCAGAAACGTTGGGTTCGTATCGAAAAGAGCTTTTTAGCGAATATTAGAGATTTGAAATCTAACGGTTGGATTTGGAATTATGTCCAAATAAAATTTGGAAAAGGTCGCTGTAAGTGCAGTTCAATGGCCGTTGATGGAATTCGACTGTACGGGCCTTGATAAAATTATTAAAAATAGTAATAATTTGTGTAAAATCATAAGAAATGATTTGTGAAGAATTGAGATGAAAAATTCCAAATTTGAAAAGATAAAAATAGATTTTTATCGAAATGAACTAGTTTTGAACTAGAATAATAATTTATTTATTTTTAAATAAATAAATTGGATATGAAATGGTTTTGAAAATAACCAGAATTTCCAATAATTGAATTGGAATGGATTTGAATCGAAATTATCTTTGGAATATTTCGATGTTGGATTTCATGATTATACAGATATTGTTATGGAGATTTGAAAGATATATTTATATCGTTATTTCCAATACGATATTTGTTGGTCGTAGAATTTGATATTGAATATAAGCCGATATATTTTCTATTCAGAGCCTTGGACTTAATATCAAATGGGATTTGGGTTTGTCGTGAATGGTGTCCTCATTATCAATGTTCTTAAACCCAGTTGAGAAAAAGATTAAATCTTTTTATTTAGATATAATGAAGTGTACCAATTAAATGATATTTAATTGGAATTGAATTTGAATTGAATTTGAATTGATTTTTGGGTTTATCGTGAACATTGTTTTAAATAACACTTGTTCTTTAACACGATAATCAATGAATGTGATTTTGGGTTTAGAACCGTGTTTTAGATGACATTGGTTCTTTAACCCAGTTAAAGACAGAATATTGACTTTTGGGAAGATTAAAACTAAGTGGAGTTTTAATGAATCTTTGATTAGATTGAAATGATCGAGAATGGAGTATCACCAGTTTTGCTCCAGGCAATAGTTAAATCTTTAATTAGATTTGAACGTGAAATGGTAATTGAATTTACCGATAACACTGTTGTGTTAGATATGAAGTATGACTAGTTTTACTTCATGGGATGAATAGGTTGGGATGGGAAATAAAATAAATGATTACTTCGGTGTGGTTCGCTAATCCCGACTAGTTTGAATTGATATTCAAAAGAAGATTAAAGAATAAATTTAAAGAATTTATCTTTGATAAAATTAATGGGAACCTTTCCCAAAGTATAAGAATATTTGAATAAAAGAATATTTTGAATTGGAATGAGGCGTATGTTGTGTTTGTGTAACACTTGTATATTATATACGCGAGTTATTCAGAAAGACCGGGTTTATCCCATTCTGAATAACTGATTTGACGTGGTGTCGAGGATGAAGACGGTGGTCGAAGACCAGAGGTCTTCACATCGTTTGGGTGATTACTGATGATCTTGATTGGGTTGTACACCCAAGAGGAGGGAATCAGTTGGTGATTGTCCAAACGTGCTTGGAGATCGATGGATAAGCGAGGTACAAGGTGCCTCCGGTTTCGTTCAGACCCCGAACGAACTTGTAAATGGATTGTGTATGACATTGGATTTTATTCTGTGTGATTGATTTCTATTAAATATATATCTGTTTGGCGGCAGAGAATTTATTCTCTTGCTTAACGCCCTTCTCTGATACGTACGAGCTTAGGGGTTATATATTGATGGATATCAATCGCATGGAGTGAATTGCCTGTGTGGCTTGCCTAAGTGGCAATTGATCAAGGCTTTTGTTGAAAAGCAAATTCTTGTGGTTGATGATCAAAGCACGGCCTGTGTGGCATCGCTCTGTGTAGCGTTGATTCGCGAGCCTCACACCCCGGTTGTGAACCAAAAACGGGAGAGGACCTCAGGGAGGGCATGCGTTTACTTCTAGCTAGGGTGGTGTCAGTGACCTACCAGCCCTGACATTTATATCATTTTCACCTGTGTGGTTGTTGTTGTTGCGAGGCGCCTCGGATATATCGGTGACTGTGTGGAGCCGATGGAGTCATTTGGCTCATTTACGCCCCAAAGGGCGGGGAAACGCAGTGTTCAGGCATAATAATCCACATCGGTGGACCGGCCCTAACGATCCATGGGGAAGTTGCGGCTGTTCCTGAGGCTCGGGCTAGAGAGTCTCGAATCGGTAGAGGACTATCTTTTGCCTCAGTTCGCAGATGGAAACCCAACTTCCAATACGTGACTTTGCGGTTTTTGATTGTAGAGCCTAGTATGGCGACATAGTGGTATGAGGCACTTATGCCGTCTATGACTGATACTTATGATTTGAAATTGTTATGACACTATACACTTATAGTAATAATAAAACATGAAATTTCACGTACCAAGCATTCTTGGCTATTATAAGGTAAAAACCTTATCCTCCGGCTTGCGTTGCATTGTGTGATGGGACCTGGGTCTTATAATAGCTTCATTGTTCTTTATTTAGCATTGCGCTGTTGTTTTATACACTGGTATTCTTGGGAGGAAACCCGTTCCATGTTATACGGCGTGGTCCCTTGATTTCCCTAACTTTAAAATGAAGATTAATAACTGTTTTAGTTCTCACACCAGTCACATGACTGGCCTGGAGTTTATTATTTTAACCTAAACTCTGAGTGCCCTTATTTTCGACACGGGAAGCTATTAGTTTTGGTTTTGCAGATTTATATTCATAGGAAACCTGGTTTACAACTGGAATGATATCCGGAAAGCTCTGTATCCGTATATCTCTTTCAGTTGTGTATTATATTATTTTTCCGCTGCAGTAATGTATTGTAATCTCTGATATTTAGTGAATGTGTAATATTGATTTATAATTTGTATATTCTTGTATTCTAATGGAATTGTTGTAATTAACAATGAAATGTTCTTCTGTTTGCGTTCTGATCTGTCTTGTCCTCAGAGCAATCTGTGCTTTCCTTACCGGGTGTAATAACCCGGAAATCCGAGCCAATTTAAAATTTTTATTTTGGCAATTTTATCGAATTTTGATTATTTAAAATGAATTATTTTAAATAATAAAGACGAGAAATTTATTTTGAATATAATTCGAACGTATTTATTCGTTTGAATCGACGATAGAATATAAATATTTATTTATATATATAAAAGGAATTGAAAATGGCGCGGTAGTTCGATAATTCGATTTCAAATTTCAAATGAATGTGCATGATTCAAAATAAATCGGATTTTAGTAAAACCAAAAATATTGGAATCTAATTGAGAATACCTTTCCAACGAATCCGAAAAATCAAAATTTCATAGCGGGAATCAAAAGATATGTCCAAATGAATTTTCAGAATAGTCGCTATGGAATTCTAGCCCTTAAAAATGGTAATTTTGCAAACGACCTCGGATTCCGACGAAACCACTTTTGCTGGATCTGTGATGTCAAGTTATTGCTAGGTTTCAAATTTCATAATTTTTCGATTCAATATGTGAGCGTGGCAAAGGAAAACGCATTTGACCATTCTCCGTTGATTTTAATCGACTGGAAAATGGCCATTTTTAAAACGGTCTCAGAATTCGATGAAATTAATTTTGCTAGGACTGTATCGTCAATACGAAGCTAGAAAATATTTTTCGGGAATTTTTAGAGTTCGTATGTGGGCCCGGTAAATTGAAATGTGCGTTCAAATTCAATATATAGAGTTATATGTTGATTTTGACGAAAACTGATCGAAACGATCGAATCAGCTTAAGATACATATCCTATTGTGTTCGGAATGGGGGTAATTAGCTAGGGGCGACAGTCGTTGGGTCTCGTTAGGAGATCGAATGAAAAAATTACTTTTTGAAAATAAAGTAAATAAAATATAATAAAAAACCCTTTCTTTTCTCCTTTACCCCCCTTCCTCGTTCACTCGATTTAGAAATAAAAAAAGAAAAGAAAGAAAAAAACATGCCTCCATCGATCTGCCACCGCCCGTCGTGGCCAGCTCCTCCCCCGCCTCGACAGCCGCCTCCCCTTCATCTCCGCCCCTCCTTCCTCCCCTTGCTCTCTTCTCTCCCTCCTCCTTCAAAACCGCAAACCCCTACCACCTCGAACTCCCAACAGCCGCACCCGACCTGTTGTCCCCCCCCCCCTTTGACGCCTCCCTCCCCCTTGCGCCACTCACCGCCAACAGCAGAACCCCCCCCCCCCCCTTGGAAGAATCTCGTTGTACTGTAAGTTTTTTTTTATTATTACCTCCTTTTTTTATATATTTTTATTTGTTTTACTTATTTAAAGTAACTACTTATTCAAAGATTGGATTTTTATTTTTCTATAAACAAAGGTGCGATTTTCTATAAACAAAATGTTTAGCTAGAGAAAAGAAGCGATTTTTAAAAATCTAAGTAGCGAATAAAGATGGGATGTTTACATATAAAGTAGAGGGTTAAAATTGTGATTTTTATTTATATATGAAAAGGATAAAAATATAATTTTTATAATATAGAAGGGTTAAAAATATAATTTTTATATTAGTGGCCTATTAAAAATATGATCTTTATTCATGTAGAGTAATAAAAATATAATCTTTACGGTATATAAAGCGAAATAGAAATATGAACTTTATTTTTATCATGAAGTAGTGAAGATAAAGATTAGATTTTTATATGAATAGCAAAGTAAAAATTCGATTTTTGTATATTGAATAGCGAAGTAAAAATTAAATTTTTATATATTGAATAGCAAAGCAAAAAATTCGATTTTTATATATTGAATAACGAAGTAAAAATTCGATTTTTATATATTGAATAGCGAAGTAAAAATTCGATTTTATATATTGAATAGCGAAGTAAAAATTCGATTTTTATATATTGAATAGCGAAGTAAAAATTCGATTTTTATATATTGAATAGCGAAGTAAAAATTCGATTTTTATATATTGAATAGCGAAGTAGAAATTCGATTTTTATATATTGAATAGCGAAGTAAAAATTCAATTTTTATATATTGAATAGCGAAGTAAAAATGTGATTTTTACATATGTAGTGAGTACGGGCAATGCAAGTGACAAGAAGCAAGAACGGCGAAGATTTCTACATAAGAAGAGTCGTGGCGTTGGATTAGCTATTCTGTGAGAACTCCTCACCTTTAATTTTTCTAGTTAAAAATATATACTAGGATGCAGACGGTGTTTAGTAGCACCTGACACCCGTCGTCCACAGACCATGGACGGCTTGTATGCTTGTTTGTTTGATTTTGATGTGTAGTTGATTGTGTGATGTGATGTGAAATGAAATAAAATATTTATATAGATGAAATAAAATATTTTATAGTGGAAAATATTTTATAGTTAAAAATAGAATTTTTAACGTGTATATAAAATGAAATAAAAATAAACAGATCGAACGATTTGTTTATATACACACATTTGACTGATATTGATTGGGACGGTAAATTTTACACATCACCCAACTGCATAAATAAAATCTGTGTTCGATTGTTTGAAACCCCACACGGGTATTGGGATGATATATGACATACACTAATCCCAATAGTTAGTTGTATGTCGATCGATTGATTGACATACTGTTATAAGCGTTGAATATTTATATTTGATGCTTATACAGTGTAGAATGCACTTTGGATGATGGTTGATTATTCATCATTGTTATTGCAAACATGTGTTGTAGAAAATCCATATAATTAACATTATATGGTAATTGATTGGGCCTCATTCCATATTTGAAATAGAAATATTTGAAAAAGAAATATTTGAAATAGAATATTTGAAAATAGAAATATATGAAGCCGTGTTGATTAGATTGATGCCATTTTGACGTGAACGATATTTATATCGATTTTATTCAAATTGAAGTGAATATTGAAGTGAACTGAAATTCGAATTTAATTGAATCGATTTGAAATTCGAAATAAACTGAAATGGTTTGAAATTCAAATAGAATTGAAATCGTTTTGAAATGAATTCGAATAGAATTGAAATAGAATTGAAATCGTTTTGAAATGAAATCGAATTAAATTGAAATAGAATTGAAATCGTTTTGTAATGAATTCGAATTGAAATTGAATAGAAATGAAATTGAATTGAAATTGAATTAATTTGAAATTCAAATTGAATTGAAAATGAATGGAAATTGAATAAAAAAAATCGTTTTGAAAAGAAAATCGATGAAGTATATATTATATATATATATAATATAATGGCCTGAATAGAACGCGCCGCGCCGCGGTAGTTCGCGAATTCCGACCATTTACTTCGAATGGATATTGCGGGGGATCCGACCGTCGGATTCTCCTAAAACCGGAACCGTTGGGTTCGTATCGAAAAGAGCATTCTAACGAATATTAGAAATTTGAAATCTAACGGTTGGATTTGGAATTATGTCCAAATCAAATTTTGAAAAGGCCGCTATAAGTGCAGTTCGATGGCCGTTGATGGAAATCGACTGCACGGGCCTTGATAAAATTATTAAAAATAGTAATAATTTGTGTAGAATCATAAGAAATGATATGTGAAGAATTGGGACGAAAAACTCCATATTTGAAAAGATAAAAATAGATTTTTATCGAAATGAACTAGTTTTGAACTAGAATAATAATTTATTTATTTTTAAATAAATAAAGTGAGTTTGAAATGGTTTTGAAATATAACCAGTACTTCCAATAATTGAATTGGAATGGATTTAAATCGAAATTGTCTTTGGAATATTTCGATGTTGGATTTCGTGATCATACAGATGTTGTTGGGGAAATTTGAAAGATATGTATGTATATCGTTATTTCCAATACGATATTTGTTGGTCGTAGAATATGATATTGAATATAAGCCGATATATTTTCTATTCAGAGCCTTGTATTGAATATCAAATGGGATTTGGGTTTGTCGTGAATGGTGTCTTCATTAACACTGCTCTTGAACCCAGTTGAGAAAAGACTAAATCTTTTTATTTAGATTTAATGAAGTGTACCAATTAAATAATATTTAATTGAATTGATAATTGATTTTTGGGTTTATCGTGAACAATGTTTTAAATAACACTTGTTCTTTAACCCGATAATTAATGGAATGTGATTTTGGGTTTATCGTGAACCGTGTTTTAAAATGACACTGATTCTTTAACCCAGTTAAAGATTAAAACTAAGCGGAGTTTTAATTAATCTTTAATTAGATTGAAAAGATCGAGAATGGAATATCACCAGTTTTGCTCCTGGCGATAGTTAAATCTTTAATTAGATTTGAACGTGAAATGGTAATTGAATTTACCGATAACACCGTGGTGTTAGATATGAAGTATGACCAGTTTTACTTCATAGGATGAATAGGTTGGGATTGGGAAATTAAAATAAATGATTACTTCGGTGTGGTTCGCTAATCCCGACTAGTTTGAATTGATATTCAAAGGAGATTAAAGAATAAATGTAAAGAATTTATCTTTGATAAAATTAATGGGAACCTTTCCCAAAATATAAGAATATTTGAATAAAAAGAATATTCTGAAGTGGAATAAGGCGTATGTTGTGTTTGTGTAACACTTTTATTATATATACGCGAGTTGTTCAGAAAGACCGGGTTTATCCCATTCTGAATAACTAATTCGACGTGGTGTCGAAGATGAAGACGGTGGTCGAAGACCGGAGGTCTTCACGTCGTTTGGGTACTTACTGATGATCTTGATTGGGCTGTACACCCAAGAAGATGGAAACAGCTGGTGATCGTCCAGACGTACTTGGAGATCGATGGATATGCGGGGTACTAGGTGCCTCCGGTTTCGTTCAGACCCAGAACGGACTTGTAAATGGACTGTATGTCTGACATTGGATTTTAGTCTGTGTGATTGATTTCTATTAAATATATATCTGTTTGGCGGCGGAGAATTTATTCTCTTGCTTAACGCCCTTCTCTGAGACGTACGAGCTCAGGGGTTATATACTGATGGATATCAAACGCATAGAGTGAATTGCCTGTGTGGCATGCCTAAGTGGCGAATGATCAAGGCTTCTGTTGAAAAGCAAAGTCTTGTGGTTGATGATCGAAGCACGGCCTCTATGGCGTAGCTTTGTGTAACGTTTACTTCGCGAGTTTCACACCCGGTATGAACCAAAAACGGGAGAAGGACCTTAGGGAGGGCATGCGTTTCTTTCTAGTTAGAAGTGGCGTCAGTGGTTTTACACTCCCTGACGAGTTTGACTTATGTGGTTGTTGCTGTTGCGAGGCGCCTCGGTTTGATCGGACGATCCGGGTCCGATGGAGTCATTCGTTGGCTCACTTACGCCCCATAGGGCGGGGAAACACAGTGTTCAGGCATTTTAATCCACATCGGTGGACCGGCCCTGACTATCCAAAGGCTTAATTGAGTACTTGCCTGAGGCTTGGGCTAGAGAGTCTCGAATCGGTTGAGGACTATCTTTTGCCTCGGTTCATAGATGGAAATCCAATTTCCAAATACGTGACATTTGCGGTTTTATTTGTAGAGCCTAGTATGGCGACATAGTGGGATGTGGCGCTTATACAGTCTATGATTGATACTTATGATTTCAAGTTGTTTTATACACTATGCACTTATAATAGTATCAAATGATTTGTTTTAAACGTATCAAGCATTCTTGGCTATTATAAGGTAAAAAACCTATCCTCCGGCTTGCGTTGCATTGTGTGATGGGAACTGGGTCTTATAATAGCTTCATTGTTCTTTATTTAGCATTGCTCTGTTGTTACATGCACTGGTATTCTTGGGAGGAAACCCGTTCCGTGTTATACGGCGTGGTCCCTTGATTTACCGAACTTTAAAATAAAGATTAATAACTGTTTTAGTTCTCACACCAGTCCCATGACTGACCTGGAGTTTATTGTTTTAACCTAAACTCTGGGTGCCCTTATTTTGACACGGGCAGCTAGTAGTTTTGGTTTTGCAGATTTATATTCACAGGATCCTGGTTTACAGCTGGAATGATATCCGTAAAGCTTTGTATCCGTATATCCCTTCTAGTTGTGTATTGTATTATTTTTCGCTGCTATGTAATGTATTGTAATCTCTGATATTTATCGAATGTAATATTCATTTATACTCTGTATATTCTTGTAATCTGATGAATTGTTGTAATAAACAATGAAATGTTCTTCCGTCTGCGTTCTGTTTTGTCGTGTTCTCAAAACAATTCGATCTTTCTCTTCTCTTCGGAGACCGAGGAAGTTCGGGTCGTTTCATCGTGGTATCAGAGCTTTGGTTTACAAAGCAGAGAACAAGGCACATTAGAACCCTACAAAAGAATTCATCAAAGATTGGATTAGTAATATCCAATGGGAATGACTCGTTAGAGATGGGGTCAGTAATATCCTAGAACGAGTGTGAAGAGTATATTTTAAAAAAAAATGAAAACGAATTTTGTTTTGAAAATTTAAATCAACTATTCGTATTTGATTATTTATTTTAAATTGATTTGGACAATCCAATATATAAAGATTTGGTATATATGTCTTGCAAACGTGTGTTCGAAGTCTTAATATACTGGGTAGATATAGAATCCCTCTAGTGCCCGGGGATAATTCTGGTGACGGGGCACCATCGCCAGTGTTTATTTTCGAGTTACGAAAGTGAGATTTCTATATATTTCCAATTGACTGGTGTGAGAACCGAAACTAGATAGGGCTTATTGTTGTGATATGACATCAAAAATCAGATTTTTGACTATGTATCAAAGTTATGAATTTCAAAAGCTAATCAACTAATTGATTAATGGTTGTGTTGTTGATTATTGGTTGATTTATTAAAAAATTTAACCATTTAGCCAATTGAACCAAATAGTAAATTGTATTGAAATTTGGTCGCATTTGCTTGCATATACATGTACTTACATTGAACAGGTCTTAGCAAGGAGGCTAGAGCAGAAGAATAAAATTTGTTTGCCCGACAAATAGGTACATGTTTACCATAATTTACTGTTTTGTTTGGGTGATGATGATTTTATGAGCCGATTGGCTAGCCGCTTGGCTTTTTCTTTTTCTTTTTGAGATCAGAAGGCATGTATGGCAATTTCGGGATTTTCCCATGCTCCCAGTGCAGGGGAGGTTATGGCGAAATTTTTAGAAAATTTAGGGTGTTAGCCAAATTTTGAAAAATTTGAAAAGTTCTTAGAAACTGAAAAGTTGAAGAACTTAAGCCGTAATCAAAATAAAGGAAGTTGAGTTGATTAGTTAAACAACTTTCGGCTTCGTTCCTTTTCGGGGATGAAAAGTTTTAAGTGGGGGAGATTGTAATAACCCGGAAATCCGAGCCAATTAGATTTTTTATTTTGGCAATTTAATATAATTTTGATTATTTAAAATGAATTATTTTAAATAATAACGATGAGAAATTTATTTTGAATATAATTCGAACTTATATATTCGTTTGAATCGACGATAGAATATAAATATTTATTTATATATATAAAAGGAATTGAAAATGGCGTGTTAGTTCGATAATTCGATTTCAAATTTCGAATGAATGTGCAGGATTCAAAATAAACCGGATTTTAGTAAAACCAAAAATATTGGAATCTAATTGAGAATACCTTTCCAACGAATCTGAAAAATCAAAATTTCATAGTGGGAATCAAAAGATATGTCCAAATGAATTTTCAGAATAGTCGCTATGGAATTCTAGCCCTTAAAAATGGTAATTTTGCAAACGACCTCGGATTCCGACGAAACCACTTTTGTTGGATCCGTGATGTCAAGTTATTGCTAGGTTTCAAATTTCATAATTTTTCGATTCAATATGTGAGCATGGCAAAGGAAAACGCGTTTGACCATTTTCAGTTGATTTTAATCGACTGGAAAATGGCCATTTTTCAAACGGTCTCAGAATTCGATGAAATTAGTTTTGTTAGGACCGTATCGTCAATACGAAGCTAGAAAATATTTTTCGGGAATTTTAAGAGTTCGTATGTAGGCCCGGTAAATTGAAATGTACATTCAAATTCAATATATAGAGTTATGTGTTGATTTTGATGAAAACTGATCGAAACGATCGAATCAGCTTAAGATACATATCCCATTGTGTTCGGAATAGGGGTGATTAGCTAGGGGCGACAGTTGTTGGGTCTCGTTAGGAGATCGAATGAAAAAATTACTTTTTGAAAATAAAGTAAATAAAAAAACCCTTTCTTTTCTCCTTTACCCCCCCCCCCCTCTTCCTCGTTCATTCGATTCAGAAAAAAAGAAAAAAAAAACCCACCTCCATCGATCTGCCACCGC
Organism: Allium sativum; assembly: GCA_030737875.1. NCBI lineage: Eukaryota > Viridiplantae > Streptophyta > Magnoliopsida > Asparagales > Amaryllidaceae > Allium > Allium sativum. The sequence continues at coordinate 470,950,456 of CM060918.1, forward strand.
CCGTCGTGGCCAGCTCCTCCCCCGCCTCGACAGCCGCCTCCCCTTCATCTCCGCCCCTCCTTCCTCCCCTCGCTCTCTTCTCTCCCTCCTCCTTCAAAACCGCGAACCCCTACCACCTCGAACCCCCAACAGCCGCACCAGACCTGCCGCCACCCCCCCCCCCCCCGACGCCTCCCTCCCCCTTGCACCACCCACCGCCAACAGCAGAAACCCCCCCCCCCCTTGGAAGAATCTCGTTGTACTGTAAGTTTTTTTTTATTATTACCTCCTTTTTTTATATATATTTTTATTTGTTTTACTTATTCAAAGATTGGATTTTTATTTTTCTATAAACAAAGGTGTGATTTTCTATAAACAAAATGTTTAGCTAGAGAAAAGAAGCGATTTTTAAAAATCTAAGTAGCGAATAAAGATGGGATGTTTACATGTAAAGTAGAGGGTTAAAATTGTGATTTTTATTTATATATGAAAAGGATAAAAATATAATTTTTATAATATAGAAGGGTTTAAAATATAATTTTTATATTAGTGGCCTATTAAAAATATGATCTTTATTCATGTAGAGTAATAAAAATATAATCTTTACGGTATATGAAGCGAAACAGAAATATGAACTTTATTTTTATCATGAAGTAGTGAAGATAAAGATTAGATTTTTATATGAATAGCGAAGTAAAAATTCGATTTTTATATATTGAATAGCGGAGTAAAAAATTCAATTTTTATATAATGAATAACGAAGTAAAAATTCGATTTTTATATATTGAATAGCGAAGTAAAAATTCAATTTTTATATATTGAATAGCGAAGTAAAAATTCGATTTTTATATATTGAATAGCGAAGTAAAAAATTCGATTTTTATATATTGAATAGCGAAATAAAATTCGATTTTTATATATTGAATAGCGAAGTAAAAATTCGATTTTTATATATTGAATAGCATAGTAAAAATTCGATTTTTATATATTGAATAGCGAAGTAGAAATTCGATTTTTATATATTGAATAGCGAAGTAAAAATTCAATTTTTATATATTGAATAGCGAAGTAAAAATGTGATTTTTACATATGTAGTGAGTACGGGCAACGAAAGTGACAAGAAGCAAGAACGGCGAAGATTTCTACATAAGAAGAGTCGTGGCGTTGGATTAGCTATTCTATGAGAACTCCTCACCTTTAATTTTTCTAGTCAAAAATATATACTAGGATGCAGACGGTGTTTAGTAGCACCCGACACCCGTCGTCCACAGACCATGGACGACTTGTTTGCTTGTTTGTTTGATTTTGATGTGTAGTTGATTGTGTGATGTAATGTGAAATGAAATAAAATATTTATATAGATGAAATAAAATATTTTATAGTGGAAAATATTTTATAGTTAAAAATAGAATTTTTAACGTGTATATGAAATGAAATAAAAATAAACAGATCGGACGATTTGTTTATATACACACATTTGACTGATATTGATTGGGACGGTAAATTTTACACATCGCCCAACTGCACAAATAAAATCTGTGTTTGATTGTTTGAAACCCCACACGGGTATTGGGATGATATATGACATACACTAATCCCAATAGTTAGTTGTATGTCGATCGATTGATTGACAGACTGTTATAAGCGTTGAATATTTATATTTGATGCTTATATAGTGTAGAATGCACTTTGGATGATGGTTGATTATTCATCGTTGTTATTGCATACATGTGTTGTAGAAAATCCATATAATTAACATTATATGGTAATTGATTGGGCCTCATTCCATATTTGAAATAGAAATTTTTGAAAAAGAAATTTTTGAAATAGAATATTTGAAAATAGAAATATATGAATCCGTGTTGATTAGATTGACGCCATTTTGACGTGAACGATATTTATATCGATTTTATTCAAATTGAAGTGAATATTGAAGTGAATTGAAATTCGAATTTAATTGAATTGATTTGAAATTCGAAATAAACTGAAATGGTTTGAAATTCGAATATAATTGAAATAGAATTGAAATCGTTTTGAAATGAATTCGAATAGAATTGAAATAGAATTGAAATCGTTTTGAAATGAATTCGAATTAAATTGAAATAGAATTGAAATAGTTTTGAAATGAATTCGAATTGAAATTGAATAGAAATGAATTTGAATTGAAATTGAATTAATTTGAAATTTAAATTGAATTGAAAACGAATGGAAATTGTATAAAAAAATCGTTTTGAAAAGAAAATCGACGAAGTATATATTATATATATTATATATATAATATAATGGCCTGAATAGAATGCGCCGCGGTAGTTCGCGAATTTCGACCATTGACTTTGAATGGATATTGCGGGAGATCCGACCGTCGGATTCTCCTAAAACTGGAACCATTGGGTTCGTATCGAAAAGAGCTTTCTAACTAATATTAGAAATTTGAAATCTAACGGTTGGATTTGGAATTATGTCCAAATCAAATTTGGAAAAGGTCGCTATAAGTGCAGTTCGGTGGCCGTTGATGGAAATCGACTGCACGGGCCTTGATAAAATTATTAAAAAAAGTAATAATTCGTGTAAAATCATTAGAAATGATATGTGAAGAATTAGGATAAAAAACTCCATATTTGAAAAGATAAAAATATATTTTTATCGAAATGAACTAATTTTGAACTAGAATAATAATTTATTTAATTATTTTTAAATAAATAAAGTGAGTTTGAAATGGTTTTGAAATATAACCAGAACTTCCAATAATTGAATTGGAATGGATTTAAATCGAAATTGTCTTTGGAATATTTCGATGTTGGATTTCGTGATCGTACAGATGTTGTTGGGGAAATTTGAAAGATATGTATATATATCGTTATTTCCAATACGATATTTGTTGGTTGTAGAATTTGATATTGAATATAAGCTGATATATTTTCTATTCAGAGCCTTGTATTGAATATCAAATGGGATTTGGGTTTGTCGTGAATGGTGTCTTCATTAACACTGCTCTTGAACCCAGTTGAGAAATGATTAAATCTTTTTATTTAGATTTAGTGAAGTGTACCAATTAAATAATATTTAATTGAATTGATAATTGATTTTTGGGTTTATCGTGAACAATGTTTTAAATAACACTTGTTCTTTAACCCGATAATTAATGGAATGTGATTTTGGGTTTATCGTGAACCGTGTTTTAAAATGACACTAATTCTTTAACCCAGTTAAAGATTAAAACTAAGCGGAGTTTTAATGAATCTTTAATTAGATTGAAAAGATCAAGAATGGAGTATCACCAGTTTTGCTCCTAGCGATAGTTAAATCTTTAATTAGATTTGAACGTGAAATGGTAATTGAATTTACCGATAACACTGTGGTGTTAGATATGAAGTATGACCAGTTTTACTTCATGGGATGAATAGGTTGGGATTGGGAAATTAAAATAAATGATTACTTCGGTGTGGTTCGCTAATCCCGACTAGTTTGAATTGATATTCAAAGGAGATTAAAGAATAAATTTAAAGAATTTATCTTTGACAAAATTAATTGGAACCTTTCCCAAAATATAAGAATATTTGAATAAAAAGAATATTCTGAAGTGGAATGAGGCGTATGTTGTGTTTGTGTAACACTTTTATTATATATACGCGAGTTGTTCAGAAAGACCGGGTTTATCCCATTCTGAATAACTAATTTGACGTGGTGTCGAAGATGAAGACGGTGGTCGAAGACCAGAGGTCTTCACGTCATTTGGGTAATTACTGATGATCTGGATTGGGCTGTACACCCAAGAAGATGGAAAAAGCTGGTGATCGTCCAGACGTACTTTGAGATCGATGGATATGCGGGGTACTGGGTGCCTCCGGTTTCATTCAGACCCAGAACGGACTTGTAAATGGACTGTGTGTCTGACATTGGATTTTAGTCTGTGTGATTAATTTCTATTAAATATATATCTGTTTGGCGGCGGAGAATTTATTCTCTTGCATAACGCCCTTCTCTGAGATGTACGAGCTCAGGGGTTATATACTGATGGATATCAAACGCATAGAGTGAATTGCCTGTGTGGCATGCCTAAGTGGCGAATGATCAAGGCTTCTGTTGAAAAGCAAAGTCTTGTGGTTGATGATCGAAGCACAGCCTTTGTGGCGTGGCTTTGTGTAACGTTTACTTCGCGAGTTTCACACCCGGTATGAACCAAAAACGGGAGAAGGACCTTAGAGAGGGCATGCGTTTCTTTCTAGTTAGAAGTGGCGTCAGTGGTTTTACACTCCTTGACGAGTTTGACTTATGTGGTTGTTGCTGTTGCGAGGTGCCTCGATTTGATCGGACGATCCGGGTCCGATGGAGTCATTCGTTGGCTCACTTACGCCCCATAGGGCGGGGAAACGCAGTGTTTAGGCATTTTAATCCACATCGGTGGACCGGCCCTGACGATCCAAAGGATTGACTGAGTACTTGCCTGAGGCTTGGGCTAGAGAGTCTCGAATCGGTTGAGGACTATCTTTTGCCTCTGTAATACGCCATGTCCATTAATGTCACTCACAAAGGGAATGCATTAACTTTTATGGAGCGTTTTAAGTGAATATAGAACAGAAAATCACAACAAGACAGATATGAAATAGTACTTGAAAATTTAAAACTTTATTTATTGCAACGGACGGTAAATATGTTTGGTTACATCACCAAAACCCAAAGACTAAAGTCAAGTACATAATATCCATCTTGACAAAATCAGAGTACATAATATAAAAAGCATAATCCCATAAATAGCCATAAAAGAGATAGGTTGAGCTTTACTTCAGCAATCCAAATCCAAGTGCTCCAAAAGAGATCCAAATCAAGCTTCCCACCCTAAGAACATGGGGGGAAGGAAGAAAAGAGGTGGAAACAAAGGGGGTCCGACATAAAGTCTGGCAAGTCCGATAACTCCAACAATATAGTTATCAAAGTAACTAGGATAAGACATAAGCTTGGTAAATAAGGAAATGACTGTGAATTAATGGCAAGACCAAGCAACCAAAAATAATAGGATGAGCAAAGATAACGTTAAAGGTGCTTCCTAATCAATATAGGGTAATTACTATACTCTACCGTACTGTACCGTACTGTACTGTACTAACACTAACTGCACCCATACTAGAAACTTGATTCCTCTTGACTAAATAGAATGATGATAGCTTCGTGTACTACTAGATGTACCCACTGTCCCCACTAGATGTACCCCTTCAATGGTAATTCCATGTACTCCTAGCTGACGTCATAGGTGCCGCCTGCTCCTATCTCCACTAGGTGTACCCCTTTTATGATTAATTAATAATGGTAGCTTCGTGTACCCCTAGCTGACTACATAGGTGCCGTCTGCTCCTATCTCCAATAGATGTACCCACTACCCTGCCCCAATCGATCGGCTCCCTAACTCGTAGATACCCGTGCTGGTCCCACAGTGGGGTGTATCACTCCCCTAAAGTGGCAACCCAATACAACTTAAGGATGCACGGCTTATACCTACATGATGCAACAATGTCTTACCTACCAGCCCGGGCCCACGCACGCACATGATCCCGTTGGACTTGCGTTGCCACCGCTAACCCATTTTGGCCTCTAACAATCAGGCCCAGTAGGCGTGTCCCGTCCTCGACTTGGGTCGAGCTCACAAAGATACTTAATGGGCTAATGGACTGAAAAGGGCCCCCACCAAGCTTCCCACCTAGGCTTGGTCCCTTCTAATACATCCCACTTAACCCCATGTCCACTTACATGTATAAATTTGGTTAAGTGTTTTCTAATTTAACCTAGTCTCACCCTTTTGTTTAATTAACAGGTTGTATTGGTTAAGTCTGTGGGCCTATATACACAAATATTACCCACTTACCCAAGATTTACTTAACCCTCTCACTGGTTCAGACATATTTAATTTACGGTTAAGTTTGTGGGCCTATATGTACTAATATTACCCACCTACCCAAGATTTACTTAACCCACTCATTCCGTATAACCCAGTTTACTTAACCCCCAACTTAAACTTAAGTTCTTACAATCCCTAGGGATCAGATTTGGTTAAGTAGTCCATTACATTTACCATGTCCATTTTTAATTAATTAATCAATTAATTAAAACCTTTCCCTTCATAGGTGTCAATCCAATAATTTGAATTACATGTCAAAATTGTTTATATTCAAATTACTCCATTTTTCTAATCGTATTTCTCATGACATCCACATGTCACCCACATGTCACCCACTAGATTCCTCATGCCACCCAAGGCACCTACTTAACCCCCTCATGTCCCACTACATGCTTATCTGGTTAAGTATTTCTTAATTCATTAAGGCCGTAACCTTATAAAGACCTCTCAAATTAGACTGACATTTATGGCAGCTGGATTTGCCAGGCGGTTCCGGGCAGTCTTACACCATAAAAGAGCCTAACCTCGTGTCTTTACAACTGTTACGCTTTTAATCTGGGCCTAGGAACTCTCACATTGGGCTACCATTTGTGACTACTGGATTTGCCGGGCGGGTCCGGGCAGTTTTACGTCACAAATGAGTCCAACCTCGTGTCCTAAGCATTGATTATCACTTATAATCCTTTACCTCAATTTGAATTATTTTCCCTATTCAAATTATCAATTAATTCCAAATTTAACGATGTCCTTAATTGACTCAATTATGTCCATCCATTTATGGTATGCAAAATTATACCAATTTCGTCACAAATTTATTATATGCCATTAAAGGCCTTTTATCTCACTATTTAATATCCCTATTCAAATTCAAATTATTTTACGTATATGACTCGTTTACATTCCAATTCACATTTATTAACATAATATTTTCATCCCATATTTGGATTAATTATTCCTAATCAAATATGTTAATAAAATTCCAATTATCTTTATGACCATAATTCACATTAATTATGTCCATATATCACTTTACCAATTAATATTTCAATTTACATATATGCCTCTTTTAAGGCCATTACATGCCAATTCACATTTATTAACATAATCAATATTTTTCCCCATAACCCCCGCGGCGTCCATTCGCATAGAATATATGATAGACTAAGAAATAGTCTAACACATGGAAAAGGGAAAAACACCACATATTCACATTACATACAAAATAGGCCTAACTTGCATATGAGAATTTACCACATAACCTGCATAAAATCATCGATCTAAACATAGGCCTAAAAGTATGAACCTACATGTTATGAACAAGATTTTCATCACAAAACTTACATAGGCAATAACCAAAAAATTGCATAACATGATTCATATTCCAAACTCATATTTTTATATAAACTTGCACATGTGATTTATGCAACATAACAATGGTGTAAATTTACCTCTAAATATACAAACTAGCATGTACAGATTTGGCGTGTAACTTATGCATATCATAGCCTAACTTTTGATCTAAAATAGATGTCATAATATTTACTAACTTGCATGTGATTTATGTCTAAATCAACATCTAATCTTGCATACATACATATGATCTATCATATGAATCAACATAACCAAACTAGCATTTAAACAACATGATGATTTGATTACACGTAAGCCAATCGTAGAATTACAACATATATCATAACTTTACAACATAGATGACAACATAAAATCATAGAATTTACAACATGTATGATAACATCACAATTTAACAACATAATCATATCATACGGTCAATAATTCACATCATATCCATATAATCCACAATTATATCTAATCTTACTTAATTTAATAATTATTTTGATTAGAGAAATCGAACTTGCCTTTCGTGGTTAAAGAATTATGAACAATTGATCAAACTTGATGCAGAATTGTTGTAGCGACGTTAGTTGATTCGTTGTTGAAGCTCTAAGCTTGAATTAGGTTGAATTGATTAGTTATCTTCCTCTTTAGTTGGCGGCGGCTACACTGAGTTCCATGGCGATGGCATAACGGCTTTGGTTCCAATTTTAATTAGGTTTAGGGTTAGCATTAGGATGTATTTATAGGTGTAGGAAGTTATTTAGGACCATTAGATTAACCCTGAACCATGAGAACTAATCAAATGCAAAATCTGCATTTGAGTGAATCGGCCCATGTGTTGAAAGTCAAACACCCTGGATTAACCCCTAGTCGACCCAGCGGGGCTTGGGTCGACCTCAAAAATGGGCCGGTTCGGTTATTCTCCCTCCCAATTCGCTGTTTTGAACTTTTTTGCATATTTATTTATTTAATTTTTAATTTTTATATATATATGTATATATATATCAATATATATATTTCTCTACACAACCCATTTCACTTAATTCTTTTCTAAAAATTAAGTATACTTTAATTTGTGAATTCTAATGTTATAAAATTACAGGGTGTTACATTCTCCCCTCCTTAAAGGATTTCGTCCCCGAAATCTCCAAATCAAGAGGAATGTATATCCTACCATCTAATCGTCCATCTACTCAACCATCAAACACCAGCATCCATTGTCCTTAAAAGACTTCTAATGCTTTAATGTTTATATGCACAGTGTGTGTATATGTCCATATCTAATGCAAAATTAGGCGGTCTACTGATTTAGTCGACCTCCTTAGTGCAATTCATGATAGTGCCATGCGTCCAATATGTATGCAAAAGATTCCTAATGATACATATTAATTCTATATGCGTGCACAACCATCCACCCGAATGCAGCAATTATATGATAATACAACCATTATACATCCATTTTACTAAATACATCCATATATATGCAATATGCAATATGAAGTGACTGAGCCGATCTGGTGCCTAATAGTGTGTGTATATGCATCCACGAGCAACCACTAGCGAACACTTGCATCCACTTTGCATCCATCATACATAACATGTCTCAAACACATGTTTCAACCATCAGATTTCCCTAACTAAAGGTCAAAGATACTAGCGAGAGGACATACTAAAGATAAGATAAGCACAAGCTAAGCGATAAAGGAGAAATTAAAAGACATACCCTCGAAAAGAAAAGGGTACAATGAACGAATCTTCTCTTCCGTCTCCCAAGTAGCGTTACTCTCATCGTCTCCCCATTGTACTTTGACTAGTATGACCTCTCGATTTCTCAACTTCTTGATCTCCGACCCAAGAATGCATGTAGGAGCTCGTCGAATCGTCGCATCACGCTCTATTTCCACCTCTCTAAGCAAGCTCGGCTCCACTACCTCCGCGGTCTCGTGTAAGCACTTCCTCAAATGTGATACATGGAATACGTCGTGTACACCACTAAGTCTCTCAGGAAACTCCCCTCTATACGCCATCTGACCAATCTTCTCCTTTATAGGAAACGGCCCTACGGACCTTGGTGCTAATTTCCCAACGGACCCAAAGCGAACAACATTCCGTAATGGAGACACTTTGATAAAGACCATATCCCCAACCTCAAACTCAAGATCTGTCCTCCTCTTATCCGCATAAGATTTCTGCCTCTCTTGCGCTGCTTTCATCCTTCTTCGAATCAAATCAATCTTCTCCGAAGTCTCTCTAATCATATCGGGCCCAAGTAAGATCTTATCCGTAAATTCCCACCAACGTGTAGGTGAACGACAAGGTCGTCCATAAAGAGCTTCAAAAGGTGTCATGCCAATGCTAGACTGAAAGCTATTATTATATGCGAACTCCACCAATGGAAGATGCTCTTCCCATGTACCCCCAAAGTCTAGGATATATAGCCTCAAAAGGTCCTCTAGAATACGATTCACCCTCTCGGTTTGGCCATCCGTCCGAGGATGATATGCGGTGCTCTAACATAACTGAGTCCCTACCACTTCTTGTAAGCTCCTCCAAAATTCGCTAGTGAAGATAGGATCGCGGTCGCTTACTATGCTAGAAGGAACACCATGCAAACGAACTATCTCTCGGACGTATACAAAAGCTAACCATGGAGCAGTCCTCTTACTCTTCACGGGAATAAAATGGGCGCTCTTAGTAAGTCTATCTACTATAACCCAAATTCCCGTATTACCCTTCCTCGATCTTGGTAAACCATCAACAAAATCTATCGAGATACTATCCATGTGAACTCATCGCAACTATCCATCTCCCACGCAAGCCGTCCTATTCGAACTCGATATCCCCCAAGCACAAGCCCCAAAGGCCTAAACCAATATCAGACAAGCACCCAAGGAATACCTCCTCCGATTTCAGACAGTCTACGTGAGATGATACTAGCAAAACAAATAATTGGGCACTTAACCGACTCTGGCTGTCCTCGCCAGTCTTGCTTCAAAACAATCACTAATCACCTAACTGACTTTGCATTATCCCCTAGGCACACACGAATACCTCGTGCCTCTAGGTAAACCCCGCACTTCATCGAAGACGTCACTATACTCACGGACCACACGAAAAGATTCCAAATCACTGTTGGATACGTTAAGAGATTCTAGACAGCTAAACGTCACTGAACCCCTAGGGTCACAAGAAATATGAGGGTCTTTCCATAATGAATCAATAGTCTAACTACCCTCCTTTCACAATCTAGGATGGCACCCCACCTGGGTAGCCAATCCACCCCTAGAATAAAACAATAGCCCGTGAAACCAAGGACGAAGGCGTTGCATTCAAATCCAACGTCCAAGATAGACACTCTCAAATCCCGACAAACCATTGAAGGATGAGCCGAACCACCAAAAAGATTTGAGACTAGGATGGGATCCTTAACTAGACTAGTATTTAGGTGCAGTGTTTTCAACTAACGAAGCAGATACTAACGAGTATGAAGCGCCAGAATCAAACAAAGTTCGAACAGGATGATAAAGGAAACCAAATTTCTACCTGGACGGTCCTACCCCTATCAGGTATACCAGCCGTGAGGGAATATAACAACCCTCCAGAAGATCCTATACTTTGCCCTTGCCTCTTTGGACAACCATAATAAGGTGTCCTATTTCTCCAAAAGGATAACTACTAGCCTTCTTGTTCACATTCCCCATTCGTGACCTTCCACCAAGATGAGGTTTCGTCCTTCATTAACCAACAGCTATTTGAACCTTCCTCCCATTGTCTACCTTAAAGGTATCAACAAGCCCTCCACTTCCTTGAACTAACTTCTAGCCCGACAAACATCTAAGTCCCTTGAAGTGGTTTTTCGTCCTTCGTATGGAAGTCCCTATTTATCTTAGAAAAAGCATCTGTACGCGGAGAGGGAAATTCAAAAAGAGAAAGAGGAAGAGATTCAAAACGGAGAATCGAAGGAAAGATATATGGCTTTTGGGGATTACGTTTTTAAAATAAACCTTTCTTTCAAAAATACACTTCTATAAACATATTTTTGAAAGTATTCTTTATAAAAATGCTTTTGAAAAATAGTTTCTCAAAATATCTTATCTGTTCTGGTAACCTTCAGCTCTGATGCCACGTGTAACACGCCATGTCCATTAATGTCACTCACGAAGGAAATGCATTAACTTCTATGGAGCGTTTTAAGTGAATATATAACAGAAAATCACAACAAGACAGATATGAAATAGTACTTGAAAATTTAAAACTTTATTTATTGCAACGGAAGGTAAATATGTTTGGTTACATCACCAAAACCCAAAGACTAAAGTCAAGAACATAATATCCATCTTGACAAAATCAGAGTACATAATATAAAAAGCATAATCCCATAAATAGCCATAAAAGAGATAGGTTGAGCTTTACTTCAGCAATCCAAATCCAAGTGCTCCCAAAGAGATCTAAATCAAGCTTCCCACCCTAAGAACCTGGGGGGGAAAAGGAAGAAAAGAGGTGGAAACAAAGGGGGTCAGACATAAAGTCTGGCAAGTCCGATAACTCCAACAATATAATTATCAAAGTAACTAGGATAAGACATAAGCTTGGTAAATAAGGAAATGACTGAATTAATGGCAAGACCAAGCAACCAAAAATAATAGGATGAGCAAAGATAACGTTAAAGGCGCTTCCTAATCAATATAGGGTAATTACTATACTCTACCGTACTGTACCGTACTGTACTGTACTAACACTAACTGCACCCATAATAGAAACTTGATCCCTCTTGACTAAATAGAATGATGATAGCTTCGTGTACTACTAGATGTACCCACTATCCCCACTAGATGTACCCCTTCAATGGTAATTCCATGTACTCCTAGCTGATGTCATAGGTGCCGCCTGCTCCTATCTCCACTAGGTGTACCCCTTTAATGAATAATTAATAATGGTAGCTTCGTGTACCCCTAGCTGACTACATAGGTGCCGTCTGCCCCTATCTCCACTAGATGTACCCACTACCCTGCCCCATTCGATCGACTCCCTAACTCGTAGATACCCGTGCTGGTCCCACAGTGGGGTGTATCACTCCCCTAAAGTGGCAACCCAATACAACTTAAGGATGCACGGCTTATACCTACACGATGCAACAACGTCTTACCTACCAGCCCGTGCCCACGCACGCACATGATCCCGTTGGACTTGCGTTGCCACCGCTAACCCATTTTGGCCTCTAACAATCAGGCCCAGTAGGCGTGTCCCATCCTCGACTTGGGTCGAGCTCACAAAGATACTTAATGGGCTACTGGACTGAAAAGGGCCCCCACCAAGCTTCCCACCTAGGCTTGGTCCCCTCTAATACATCCCACTTAACCCCATGTCCACTTACATGTATAAATTTGGTTAAGTGTTTTCTAATTTAACCTAGTCTCACCCTTTTGTTTAAATAACAGGTTGTATTGGTTAAGTTTGTGGGCCTATATACATAAATATTACCCACCTACCCAAGATTTACTTAACCCTCTCACTGGTTCAGACATATTTAATTTACGGTTAAGTTTGTGGGCCTATATATACTAATATTACCCACCTATCCAAGATTTACTTAACCCACTCATTTCGTATAACCCAGTTTACTTAACCCCTAACTTAAACTTAAGTTCTTACAATCCCTAGGGATCAGATTTGGTTAAGTAGTCCATTTCATTTACCATGTCCATTTTTAATTAATCAATCAATTAATTAAAACCTTTCCCTTCATAGGTGTCAATCCAATAATTTGAATTACATGTCATAATTGTTTATATTCAAATTACTCCATTTTTCTAATCGTATTTCTCATGACATCCACATGTCACCCACTAGATTCCTCATGTCACCCAAGCCACCTACTTAACCCCCTCATGTCCCATTACATGCTTATCTGGTTAAGTATTTCTTAACTCATTAAGGCCGTAACCTTATAAAGACCTCTCACATTAGACTGACATTTATGGCAGCTGGATTTGCCGGGCAGGTCTGGGCAGTCTTACACCATAAAAGAGCCTAACCTCGTGTCTTTATAACTGTTACGCTTTTAATTTGGGCCTATGACCTCTCACATTGGGCTACCATTTGTGACTACTGGATTTGCCGGGCGGGTCCGGGCAGTTTTACGTCACAAATGAGTCCAACCTCGTGTCCTAAGCATTGATTATCACTTATAATCCTTTGCCTCAATTTGAATTATTTTCCCTATTCAAATTATCAATTAATTCCAAATTTAACGATGTCCATAATTGACTCAATTATGTCCATCCATTTATGGTATGCAAAATTATACCAATTTCGTCACAAATTTATTATATGCCATTAAAGGCCTTTTATCTCACTATTTAATATCCCTATTCAAATTCAAATTAATTTACATATACGACTCATTTACATTCCAATTCACATTTATTAACATAATATTTTCATCTCATATTTGGATTAATTATTCCTAATCAAATATGTTAATAAAATTCCAATTATCTTTATGACCATAATTCACATTAATTATGTCCATATATCACTTTACCAATTAATATTTCAATTTACATATATGCCACTTTTAAGGCCATTACATGCCAATTCACATTTATTAACATAATCAATATTTTTCCCCATAACCCCCGCGGTGTCCATTCGCATAGAATATATGATAGACTAAGAAATAGTCTAACACATGGAAAAGGGAAAAACACCACATATTCACATAACATACAAAATAGGCCTAACTTGCATATGAGAATTTACCACATAACCTGCATAAAATCATTGATCTAAACATAGGCCTAAAAGTATGAACCTACATGTTATGAACAAGATTTTCATCACAAAACTTACATAGGCAATAACCAAAAATTTGCATAACATGATTCATATTCCAAACTCATATTTTTATATAAACTTGCATATGTGATTTATTCAACATAACAATGGTGTAAATTTACCTCTAAATATACAAACTAGCATGTACAGATTTGGCATGTAACTTATGCATATTATAGCCTAACTTTTGATCTAAAATAGATGTCATAATATTTACTAACTTGCATGTGATTTATGTCTAAATCAACATCTAATCTTGCATACATACATATGATCTATCATATGAATCAACACAACCAAACTAGCATTTAAACAACATGATGATTTGATTACACGTAAGCCAATCGTAGAATTACAACATAGATCATAACTTTACAACATAGATGACAACATAAAATCATAGAATTTACAACATGTATGATAACATCACAATTTAACAACATAATCATATCATACGGTCAATAATTCACATCATATCCATATAATCCACAATTATATCTAATCTTACTTAATTTAATAATTATCTTGATTAGAGAAATCGAACTTGCCTTTCGTGGTTAAAGAATTATGAACAATTGATCAAACTTGATGCAGAATTGTTGTAGCGACGTTAGTTGATTCGTTGTTGAAGCTCTAAGCTTGAATTAGGTTGAATTGATTAGCTATCTTCCTCTTTAGTTGGCGGCGGCTACACTGAGTTCCATGGCGACGGCATAACGGCTTTGGTTCCAATTTTAATTAGGTTTAGGGTTAGCATTAGGATGTATTTATAGGTGTAGGAAATTATTTAGGACCATTAGATTAACCCTGAACCATGAGAACCAATCAAATGCAAAATCTGCATTTGAGCGAATCGGCCCACGGGTTGACAGCCAAACACCCTGGATTAACCCCTAATCGACCCAGCGGGGCTCGGGTCGACCTAAAAAATGGGCCGGTTCGGTTCCCTCCCAATTCGTTGTTTTGAACTTTTTCGCATATTTATTTATTTAATTTTTATATATATATCAATATATATATATATTTCTCTGCACAACCCATTTCACTTAATTCTTTTCTAAAAATTAAGTATACTTTAATTTGTGAATTTTAATGTTATAAAATTATGGGGTGTTACAGCCTCGGTTCATAGATGGAAATCCAATTTCCAAATACGTGACATTTACGGTTTTATTTGTAGAGCCTAGTATGGCGACATAGTGGGATAGGGCGCTTATGCCGTCTATGATTGATACTTATGATTTGAAGTTGTTTTATACACTATGCACTTATAATAGTATCAAATGATTTGTTTTAAACGTATCAAGAATTCTTGGCTATTATAAGGTAAAAATCCTATCCTCCGGCTTGCGTTGCATTATGTGATGGGAACTGGGTCTTATAATAGCTTTGTTCTTTATTTACCATTGCGCTATTGTTACATGCACTGGTATTCTTGGGAGGAAACCCGTTCCGTGTTATACGGCGTGGTCCCTTGATTTACTGAACTTTAAAATAAAGATTAATAACTGTTTTAGTTCTCACACCAGTCCCATGACTGACCTGGAGTTTATTGTTTTAACCTAAACTCTGGTTGCCCTTATTTTGACATGGGCAGCTAGTAGTTTTGGTTTTGCAGATTTATATTCACAGGATCCTGCTTTACAGCTAAAATGATATCCGGAAAGCTTTGTGTCCGTATATCCCTTCTAGTTGTGTATTGTATTATTTTCCGCTGCTATGTAATGTATTATAATCTCTGATATTTATCGAATGTAATATTCATTTATACTTTGTATATTCTTGTAATCTGATGAATTGTTGTAATAAACAATGAAATGTTCTTCCGTCTGCGTTCTGTTTTGTCGTGTTCTCAAAACAATTCGTTCTTTCACTTCTCTTCGGAGACCGGGGAAGTTCGAGTCGTTTCATCGGGGAAGTTACGGGTTACTACAGATTCATATTGCCCTGTTCCGCTTTTATAACAGATTGAAACAAAACCAGAATTAAATCAGATTTTAATATAAAACATCCTTGGAATTTAAATTTTAAGGAAGAAACAAATACAAAGAATTATTTTTAGCTTCAAATTTATCAATAAACAAATTTTGAACTTTAAATTCGGAAACATATGAAATCACAAAAAAAATATGCATACTATAAACAAAAAAAATTGAGAACTAACTTAAAAATACATATTTATCAATATCATTATTATTTAAAAGCAATCAATATTGTTTGTTTATATCTTATTTTTGTTAAAAGATAATAACATATTTTAGTCAACAAGTTAGAAAAATAAAATCATACGAATAAACAACAAAAAAAGAAATGTGAAATTCTCGAACTTTACAAATTTGATCAAAAATCCTAAAAAGACAACAGTTCAAAACCACAACCAATACTGAGATCTCGCACCTTACTCAAATCATATATTCATGTTGTATTTTTGATGTAATTACATTGTTGTACTTGCTTTTTTTGTATTATAATTTCTTGCAAAATAATATGTTTACATTGCCTATTACCTTAATCGAGATTTAGCTTGGCTTCAAACATCAGCCTTAAGAATCCCTATTACTGATTTTAATGCAAATTAATAATACTAATTATTGTTGGATTTGCATATATTTTATAATTTACTGATTATTTTGCATATTGTCAATATTTTCATGGTACCAGGATCAATATTTTACACTAATACAATCCAATCCTATTTTCCATAAATATCTGACAAATTTTTATCTTTTCACTCATTCCAGTATAATTTGTGTTGTCAGGTTTACATGAAAACTTAAGCTAATTTACACTACGAAAAATTGATCAGATCATAAATTAGTTCACTTTTAATAAGTTAAACATCGAAAAATCATCCTACAATGACTTAATTTAAAAAATAAACTGTGTTATGTTTTCTTCATATATGGAATACTTAAATAGTTGCAGTCCTCAATACTTTTTTGTGATTTTATATAAAACTTTAAACTTGATTTGTGAGGATTTACAAAAAAATTGTGCTGACCTTGCAGCCTTATTATGCGCCCTATATCAGTTTACAAATTATTTTGACTGTAATCAATATCTAGAATGGCCAATGATCAAATATGACAACATCACATTACTTTTTATATATGAAATCACAAACAGGTTGATTTTCCTCCTTTGTATATTTGGCATGAAGTTTATTAACATGTTGTATGGTGTATGAATTATATGCATAAAGTTTGTTGATTACCACATTGTATTAATCAGTTCTTACAAAGGCAAACTCCATAAATAATATTTTAGAAATATATGGATATGTTGAATTTCAAACATAATTATATCCTTTATTTATATTTTATGTTTCTATATTTGAAACTTTAATCTTATAACTACTTTCAAGCAGTGCTACAATGACATTACTAAATTCTATTAAAATTCATGATGCAACACAAAGGTTTGAAATCAGCAGATATACTGCAAATTTCATGCTATTTTGTGCAAGACTCTTAGAAAATATCATTCCTTTTATAGTGACGTGCAATTGGAACCTTAGCATCTTGGAAATTGAAGCGCAAAATGAAAAGAACAATGACTTATACAACACTTGCAAGCAAACTACTTAAGGCAATTCAAACTACAAGAGGGTCAAATTTATCTCAAAGCTAATGAAAATGTTTTGCAGTACTAGCAAGTGTTGCAATTCTTGTTGTTCCTTTTGGTAGCTAATTCAAAACAGAGATTCTCTACCATTTTAAGTTAGGACCAGATTCACTGGATGAAAATTCTTCAAGTTGCATTCATTCCTAACTTGCTTTGGGTAAATAAATGCACTTTTAATTTAAACTACGGATCTTATTTTGATTGAACTGTATGAGCAAATGAACACATAACCAAAATAATTTTATCTTCTTGTACTTTAATTCTCAATCTCAAAAAACAAGGCTTCATAGGCTTAGGTGTTTGTTTTATTCCAATTCGTCTGACTCAATAGGCGTTTTTTTTTCTGCATTTTAGAATGTCAAGTGTTCAATTTGTCATATTATAACCTAATTAAAGATTATACATTTTGTAATTTGCATTTTACATTATGTGTAACATGTTTGTCTTCCATCTCAATTCCTTCAACTTCTAACAGATTGGTATTGTACGAACCATGATGAACCTATGAATCTTAAGACTTCATTTTATGATACCACAAAAAAATAATTTGACATCCACCATCAAGTTATATCCATCAAGAGCTTTAGATCTCCATCTTCAATCTGATGCCAGCCAACATGTCATCTCTCGTTTTTTATCAAGTCATTTATCAGTTATAATTGAAGTTGGGAAAAGAATTGTCACTAATTTTATATTGGAATACACGATATATCAATAGCTCATTTTTGTTTGCAAAATTTTAGCGTGAATGAAACAGAATACTTTGTTTACAAGGATATGTAAAATATATGTATACTGCCAGTATTATTTTCTACACTTATGTGATTCAAAATTAAATTTAACTGCAATATATACATAATATTTCCCATTTTCTATTTCTGTGCACATTACTTATGTTCATCTTAGTGGAATTTATTACATTATTTAACATCATATTCATAATATTTTGGGACTTAATTAATGAATTTGACCATATATACTAGTCTTTTTTTAGAACTCGCACCTAATTAATTTTTATTGAAAATAAAAATGTTGTATATCTATTATTTTGATTTTAATGTCACAAAGAGTATTTGCCCATATTTAATATTTCAATTTTTGTCCAGATATAACTTTATATCATTTGGGATATTATCCTGAAATTCAACTTTTGTACCGTTTTAACATGTGCCGTTGGCATTTTAACAGTGAATTCAAATTAACTACGTTCCATAATAAAGCGAAAAATTAGGAGAATTCATATCTTTATGTATATAAATGAATTTGCATGAGAGAATAATTAGCTTGCCAAATATTTATTATCATAACGTGAATATCCTAATTCATCAAGTTTGAATTCTACCATATATAGTTTAATACATATCTTTAGGTTGATTCATCATCTTTGGATCTATTTCGTCATAATTTCAGAAGTACACAAATACGTATTTTGTAACGACCCGTATATTAGCCATCAAATATTTAATTTAATTTATTATTTTAAATATTATATTTGGAGTGTTAATGGATTTTTATAATTAATTCGTTATTTAAAATGAAGTTTGAACGTTAATTTATTTATAAATATAAAACAAGCTCGATATCGCGTGGCAGTTCGTAATGTGGAGTTTGGAACTCCAACTGAATGTACATGAGCCGATATAAGTCGGATTTCTGTGAAACAAGAAACGTTGGAACCGTATTGATGATAATTTTCATATGGAAGAGAAAAATTCAGATTTCGTGTTACAATTTATTAGTTATGGCCAAATCAAATTTTGAAATAATCAATATGGAAATCGTTATATACGTGTTAAAATAGCCGTTTTGCAAACGGACTCAGATTTCGACGAAATTAGTTTCATTGGGACCGTATCAATAATTTATTGTACGGTGTTGAATTACATGGCAAACCGATGTCGTATGGGACCACGGTAGCCGTAAACGCCCGTTCAATTTCTATAGCGTGTAATTAATTTAATAAAGGGTTATTTGGGTATAACTTGAACAAACAATCGAATTAAGCCACGAAACCACTTCCGTTGAGTTTGTATCGTCGATTATAGTCAGGATAGGTATATAGTTTGTTATTTTTGAAGACCGGGTAATTTGGTGCCCAAAATGGCATTGCGGTGCACGTAAAAATAACATACTGGGAAAACAGTCTCAGAATGCGACGAAACTGGTGTCATTGGGTTCGTATTGAAGAATTATTATAGGATTTTACAGTTTCAAATTGATTAGATTTATCTGGTGATCGTGAAAAATGTAAATGCATGTTTATTTCAAGTTTTATAAAGGAATTTTTTTCAAACGAAGTCGGAATTCGACGAAACTTGTCCCATTGCGTCCAGAATACCTTTTTACACCAAGATTAGCTTTTTTATCAGAAAACGGAATTCGTTTGTATTGGTTTCTGCGTGTTACTTTACGATGAAGTTTAAAAAACAATAATTTATTAATTGGGATGCTTTATATATACCCTGCGAACTGAAACCCTCGTCAAACACATAAAACGTGGTCAACCAAAATAGTAGCCGCCACATACTAAAATGAGCGAACCATATCTTTGAACCTTGCCTCACTAATTTCTCCAATTCTATCGATCAATCTAAACAATTTTCTTATGCAAAAGATGGTACTCAGTCAGTTCATCAAATCAGTGCGGTGGAGATGGGGTCTGAAGGTTTGTACTGCCCGAAATCTCAAGTGAAAGTGTTGGCATTTGGTGAGGTGTTTATGGCGAAAGGTGACGCCGAGATGTCAGTGGTCCACGTCCATGGTGGAGGAAGGTCACGGGGTCAGGGCGATGGTCTTGGATCGGTCTCCGATGACCGGAGCTTCGCGCGGTGAGAGGCTTTGGTGCGTGAGCAGGTCATGAAGTAAAGGGACGAACGAACAAACATGGTTGCTAGCGGATTGCAAAACAGGGCCTGGAACGTGGATGGATCAAATGACGAGGGTGGGTTCGGTTATACTGGTGAGGAACGAAACAAAGAGGAAACAAAGAGAAGGGTATACGGAACAGTTCAACACATTTAATTTGACCGTGTTTCTCCATTCAATCCACTGATGGTCCCAAAGCAAACGTAATTAGCATGTGACTTATAATTGGACTAATATAGATATAATTATGAAGTGTTAAGTAAAATTAAATTAAGGAAAATTAGTCGGGCCTGATTCTTATATGAACAAAGTGATTGTCAAACTTCATTTTTGATCAATGCAATACATTTATAATTTAACAATTTAATTATAACTTGGTTTAATAAATTAAGGAAATTTTTGTGTAAAATTATTTTCAACAATATAGTTGGTATTTAATTAATTTTAATTAGAATTTATTTAAGCTAAGTATTAAGTGGAGTAAAAACTTGATTTAGAAAACAAACGGGATAAACAAGGTTAGGCTAGTTTTTTTGAAAATCAAAGGGGTCGGCTATTTAAAATGTATTAATACGTAAATGAATTTGATTAAAGTAAGTAGGAATTTAAAATATAATTTAATTATATTAGCTTTGAATATTTATACCTTGTCCATGTGTCATCAGAATTGGACCAAGTGAATTGCGTTGAAACCATGGTTTTGAACACTACAGTCTGAAACAACTTGGACGGTGTTGGAAGCAGCTGGAGCTTTTAATTGAATTAAACACATGTTTAATTTAATTAAAACTAAACCGTTCAACAATGGAATAAATCAAGTGAGTTAAACTCACTCAGTTTTACCCATTTATATTTTATATAATTTGGTTTTATTTTTGTGCTCTGGTTGTTAATGGTTGACTGTTTGCTAGTTACATATTTATTTATTGATTTAACTAAAGAAATTAAACTGTCATTTAATTTCAGTGAAATACCAAATCGTTATTTTAACAATTGGTTCCAATAAAGGTAACTCACCTTGGTTGGTCATGTTTATAAAATAAACATGCTTAAACTGTTGAATTGTTTGAATTGCGTGTGGTTAATGTTAAATGACCGTTATTTATTGCTATCAGTTAAATGAAACTGAATGATCTGGTTTGTGATAACCGTTTTGAATACAGGGAAGAACAGGTTGGACGGATCCAACGAATTCCTCGATATATATTATTTATTTCATATTATCAATATATGAACTGTCTTGTTTGGGTGATTGATTTGATTATGGATTATTGACTGAAAATTCAACATCTGTCTAGTTTAAACCAATGGGCAATATTGGTTGTGTATTTGGCAATATATGGCCTATAAAATTAATCGTTTTATGAATAATGATTCACCGTCAAGTGAGTCGATAGAGATGAAGTTATAAAATTTATTTTTATAACTGGAGATAGATTTTTAAATATATTTGTGACAGCCAGGAATTTCGCTCGATCCGAATCAGTCGTTAAACCGATCTAGACCGTTCGAAACCCCTGATCGTTTGAGAACAGGACAAATCAGAACGCAGACGGAAGAACATTTCATTGTATATTACAACAATCCCATCAGAATACAAGAATATACAGAGTATAATTGAATAAATTACATTCGATAAATATCAGAGATTACAATAAATTACATAGCAGCGGAAAATAATACAAAGCACAACTGAAGGTGATATACGGATACAGAGCTTTCCGGATATCATTCCAGCTGTAAACCAGGATCCTGTGAATACAAATCTGCAAAAACAAAACTACTAGCTGCCCGTGCGGAAATAAGGGCACCCAGAGTTTAGGTTAAAACAATAAACTCCAGGACAGTCATGTGACTGGTGTGAGAACTAAAACGGTTATTAATCTTTATTTTCAAAGTTAGGTAAATCAAGGGACCACGCCGTATAACACGGAACGGGTTTCCTCCCAAGAATACCAGTGCATAAAACAACATCGCAATGCTAAATAAAGAAAAATGAAGCTGTTATAAGACCCAGGTCCTATCACACAATGCAACGCAAGCCGGGGGATAGGGTTTTCCCTTATAACAGCCAAAGCATGCTTGATACGTTTAAAACAAATCATTTGATACTATAATAAGTGTATAGTGTCAAAACATTTCAATCATAAATATCAATCATAGGCGGCATAGCTACCATCTACTATGTCGCCATACTAGTTCTACAATTAAAACCGAATTACACGTATTGGAAATTGGATTCCATCATGAGTCGAGGCAAGGGGCAAGCTCCTCTCCGCGTTCGAGACACTCTAGCAAATGCCTCAGGGTTACGCACTCTGGGCAACCCCGGATCCTCCAAGGCCGGTCCTCACTTACGTTAGAGGATTGGTTATTCCTGAACACACGTTTCCCGGTCCTTACAGACCTATAATCAAGGCGCCTCGCATTCCAACAACCACATAGGTGAAAAGTATATAAATGTCAGGGCTGGTAAGTCACTGACACCACCATAGCTAGAAAGAAACGTCATGCACTTCTTGGGTCCTTATCCCATTTTTGACTCATACCGAGGTGTGAGGCCCGCGAATTCACGTTATACACAAAGCTGCCACCTAGGCCATTCTTTGATCATCAACCACAAGACTTTGCTTTTCAACAGAAGCCTTGATCGTTGCATCTCAGCGTGCCATACAGGCAATTCATGCCATGCGATTGATATCTATCGATATATAACCTCTAAGCTCGTACGTCTCAGAGAAGGGCGTTAAGCAAAAGAATAAATTCTCCACCAACAAACAGATGTATATTTAATAGAAATCAATCAACATAGAATAAAATCCAATGTCAGACACACAATCCATTTACAAGTTCGTTCTGGGTACGAACGAAACCGGAGGCACTTTCCTCGCATATCCATCCATCTCCAAGTACGCCTGGACGACCACCAACTATTTCCATCCTCTTGGGTGTACTGCCCAATCAGGATCGTCAGTAATTATCCAAACGATGTGAAGACTTCCGGTCTTCAACCACCGTCTTCATCTTCGACATATCGTCGAATCGGTTATTCAGAATGGGTGTAAACCCGGCCTTTCCGAACAACCCGCGTATATTAAAAACAAATGTTACACAAACTCAACATACGCCTCATTCCAATTCAGAATATTCTTTTATTCACAAAATCACATTTTTAGGGAAAGGTTCCCATTAATTTTATCCAAGATAAATTCTTTAAAAATTTATCCTTTAATCTTCCTTTGGATGACATTTCAAACCAAATTATGGTTTTCTAATCTAGTCGAGATTAGCGAACCACACCGAAGTAATTATTTATTTTATTTCCCAATCCCAACCTATTCATCCCATGAAGCAAAACTGGCAATACTCCATATTTAGCACCACAGTGTTATCGGTAAGATTAATTACCATTTCACGTTCAAATCTAATTAAAGATTTAACTATCGCTTTGGAGCAAAACTGGCAATACTCCATTCTCGCTCATTTCTAAATTTGATAATTTAGATTATAGATTTACATTTCAATCTAATTGCAGATTCGTTAAAACTTTTTTTTTTACTGGGTTAAAGAACTAGGTGTTATTTAAAACACAGTTCACGACAAACCCAAATCACATTCTATTTATTATCGGGTTAAAGAACTAGTGTTATTTAAAACACAGTTCACGATAAACCCATTTCAAATCCAATCGTTATATGTTAGAAATTCCGATTATTTAAAACCCCTTTTTAAATCTAATTTATTTATTTAAAAACAAAAACCCGGGTTTTAAATTGAGTTCAAACTAGTTCATTTCGATAAAAATCTATTTTTATCTTTTCAAATATGGAGTTTTTCATCCCAATTTTTCCCAAATCATTTCTTTTGATTTTACACAAATTATTGACATTTTTAATAATTTTATTAAGGCCCGTACAATCGATTTCCAACAATGGCCATCGAACTGCACTTACAGCGACCTTTTTCAAATTTGATTTGGACGTATCTCCAAATCCAACCGTTAGATTTCAAATTTCAAATATTCGTTAGAAAGCTCTTTTCGATATGAACTCAACGGTTTCGGTTTTAGGAGAATCCGACGGTCGGATCTCCCGTAACGTCCGTTTGAAATAAATGGTCGAAATTCACGAACTGCCGCGGCGCGGCGCGTTCTATTCAGGCCATTATATTATATATATAATATATATAATATATACTTCATCGATTTCTATTTAAAAATGAATTTTATAAATCGTTTTAAATTTGTTTCAAAAACAATTTTCAACTTCCATTTCAATTCAAATCAAAATTGAATTCTTCCTTATAAATTCGTTTTAAAATTCATTTCTATTCAATTCAAATTTCAATTCAATTTGAATTCATTTCAATTCGGTTTCAATTCAATTCGAATTCATTTTCAATTCAATTCGAATTCTTTTTCAATTCAATTCAAATTCGTTATCTATTCAATTCAAATTCAATTGATTTTCTATTCGATTCAATTCAAATTGGTTTTCTATTCGATTCAATTCAAATTGGTTTTCTATTCGATTCAATTCAAATTGATTTTCTATTCGATTCAATTCAAATTGGTTTTCTATTCGATTCAATTCAAATTTCATTATATATTCAATTGAAATCAAATTCGTTATCTATTCAATTCAAATTTAAAATCGCTTTATATTCAATTCATTTCGAAATCGTTTTATATTCATGTAATGACCCGGATTTTGAGCGACTTTGGTTATCGATATAAACACGATGTCGATAATCAAAACATCGAAAAATCCTGGAAATTAGTGAAAGAAATTAGAGGGTGAGGAAAGATAAGATAGAAAATTAGAATAGAAGAAGAAGAAGAAGAACACAACATCAGAGTAACACGAATCTCACAGCGGAACGAATAAATATATTTCATAACATAACTTTGAAATATACATCTGTATTTGGATATACATCATTATCAAAGTACAGCACTTACAACACAGCGGAAATAACTATAGCTATATGATCCTGAAGCCTCCTGCTCCAGCTCTTCAACTGTATCTGTAAATCCCGACTACTTGACTGCCCGTACAAATTTAGGCACCCAAGAGTTTAGGGAAGACAACAAAATAAACTCCGGGTCAGTCATGGGACTGGTATGAGTAAACAGTTTAAAAACAGTTCGAACAAGTAAACGATATCTCATAAGACCACGCCGCATAACGGAACGGGTTTTTCCCTTATGAGAATCCAAGATAACTTTATATCATAAACCTTCTGATATTATAATAATGCCTATCAACCACAGTATATATATAATCATCTAGCAGAAACGCTTTCATCTCACGTTCTACATATATAGTATACAATCAAAACCGCAAGCACGTATTGGGTAATGGATTTCCAACTATGACAAGGTATGGAACCACCTTTCGCTTGTGTACCTCTAGAGAGGAATACACTGGGTTCAACAAGAACATCTTGCAACCCGGCCACACATGACCGACCACTCATTTCGCTTGAGTGTATCGAATGTATATCACCAACGGCTGGGATCAGCAACCGTTTCCCGAATGGAACAACATCAACAATAGATTTTTAGAAGTAAATGAAACTCTAGATCAGGTGATTATACACCCTACTTCGGTGCGACCGACTTAGCCATGCTGCCTGCCCGGTTTCTGTCATTTACCGGATGATGAGGCTAGAAGCTACGCTTTATCATCACACTAGATTCACTTTGAATGCCACATCGTCAAATCCATCAAATCACTGATTGATGTCCTCAACCATACATTATGTGTTAGCTAAAAGAAGTTTCCTTCTCCGCTTTCACTCTTGGTACGGTTGGAGAAAACAATATACGTGATCGTCTAGACATACTCTGTCAGACATCCGTCCATACAAGTCATCCAGGAATAGGATGAACCGAAGGCACTATTCTGTGAACAGGATAGCCCTTGCATACCTCCGTCTTCAATTTCCTTTGGCATATATGATTCGCAACGCTTATGCCAATACAGAGTGGTTCTTTGGATAATAATCCAACCGGTCTCTCCATATTAACAACGTTAAAATGGTCAAAACTTCGATAGTCTGTGATTTAACTATCAAATAAAAACAGGTGTGCAAACAACAATATTATTTCCAAATGGAAATTTATATCGATCAAACATCATTCAACTTTTATCTTTTTATTTCATTAATTTACTTATCTCCTGTTTCCCTATATTCAATATTTCTTATTTTCTAAATTTGGAAAATATACGTTATTAACAATGGAAAACATTTCCATTTCTTGTTTTCTTTATTAGAAAACATTTCTGGTTTCTTATTTGGAAAACATTTCCAAAGCTTCTTCATTGGACTTAGACAGATGTTTTAAACAAACCATCGCGATGCCAACCCAAACCATTTCCTTTACTGCCGAACCTTAACTATTCCTTAGTTAAAACGAAGCCAATCAAGTTGGGGTAGAACTACCTCTCAGACCTTAACTGAACAACATTTCTAACCTTAAAATAGACTAAGTTCACTTTATATCCCTTTACTAACTTCCTTACTTAATCCTCCTTCGAATAGCTATATTCGATTGACTCTTTTCACTTAACTCTATTCGATTATCCCTTATCAATTAACTCTATTGGACTAACACTATTGGATTAACTCTATTTTACTAACGCTATTGATTTACTCATTTCACTTTTTCAATTTAACTCCTTTTTCTTTCTTCGAATAAACTATATTCGATTAGCTCCTTTGCTTCTATTCGAATAAACTATATTCGATTAACTCCTTTTACTTTCTATTCGAATAGATTAACTCGTTTGCTTCTATTCGAATAAACTATATTCGATTAACTCCTTTTACTTTCTATTCGAATCGATTAACTCGTTTGCTTCTATTCGAATAAACTATATTTGATTAACTCCTTTTACTTTCTATTCGAATAAACTATATTCGATTAACTCATTTTACTTTAACTCTAATCGATTAACTAACATCGATTAACTCCTTTTACTCTAACTCTAATCGATTAACTAACATCGATTAACTCCTTTTACTTTAACTCTAATCGATTAAACTAACATCGATTAACTCCTTTTACTCTAACTCTAATCGATTAACTATCATCGATTAACTCCTTTTACTTTAACTCTAATCGATTAAACTAACATCGATTAACTCCTTTCACTTTAACTCTAATCGATTAAACTAACATTGATTAGTTCCCTTTTACTTTAACTCTAATCGAGTAAACTAACATCGATTAGCTCCTTTCCTTTAACCCTAATCGATTAAACTAACATCGATTTGTTCCCTTTTACTTTAACTCTAATCGACTAAACTAACATCGATTAGCTCCTTTCCTTTAACCCTAATCGATTAAACTAACATCGATTAGTTCTTTTCACTTTAACTCTAATCGATTAAACTAACATCGATTAACTCCTTTTACTTTTTATTCGAATACACTATTCATTTATAAAGATTACTTTTAGTAACAGTTCTTCACTTTACAAATGATTTCCCTTTTTTACAACTCTATTCGTTTAAAACATTTTTCCCTTTTATTTATTTTCGAAATATTTCCTTTTATAAAATCTGTTGATTTTATAAAATCCCTTTATTTCAATATACATTGAAATCATTCTTTTTACCTCCCAGGGTCTTTTATGATATTTAAAATATCGAATAAAAATGATCAACATCATTCCAACACCTATAATCCATAACAGATTATATAACACATCATATATCACAATATATGAAAACAGCAAAATAAATGTTGAGGAATCCAGTTGGATTCCTCCAACGGATTCCTCCAACCTATTTCCCTGCATCACAGATGTTAAACAATATAGATAACATCACTTTTCAGTTCCATATGATATATTCTGTTAAACAGAATCAATATAGAAATTCAACTAACTGACTAGCAGTTCAATCAAACGGTCAACACACAGTCAACACACAGTCAATCAACCAATATTTAACAGTTCTAAAAATACAATATGAAATTATAAACTGTTCAGAGTTAGTGAGATTTACTCACATTGGCAGTTCATCGTTAAAGAGCGATAAGCTATTATTTGATTTTGAATCAAACAATTAAATTTGCCGTAAATTCAGATGAGCTCCAATCCACTTCCAGTCAGTCCCATTGTGTTGCTCCCGTCCATACTATCCTAACGGATCTTGCGGTTCGTCAATATGTTTACTCAAGCCCAATACCCTTCCAAACCGTACCCGCTCACTACACTTCATCTCCCAAAAAAAAGAGGATCCGTAAGCTTCCTGTATCGGCCAACTCATGTAAAAATCTTCAAGAAACTTTATGGCCATTACTGTAATAACGCACCCCTCGTTCTTCACAACGTATTACCTCCATTAACACAGCAATTTATCCACTATTATTCAACTCTTCCCTCGACAAAACTCACTGATGCAAAAACTGCATACTCCTGAAATGCCAGAACCTCCTCACGCCACGAACTCAAAAACTAAACAAACTAAATGATCAATCCCTCAATTCAATATTTCATAAATGCTTAAATCACCTTCTCCAAACAGAATTCCCGATCTCCTCCTCCCCTGATCTGCTCAACCACGCCTCTCCCAAACAAACCCAAGCACACATTATTCGATCCTTCCATAGTAGCAGCTTCGAACCTGTTCATCCTTCCTCTTTATTCTGTCTGACCCCATTTTCACGCAGCAGCTCCTCCAGAAACCATGACCGCACCTTCCACTGCCTTTTCTCCCTCTACCAGAATCGAAGCGCTCGGATCCTCGTTCTCCTGTCGCGACTCAGCAAAGTTTCCCGCTCGACATCGAGGAAATCACCGAACAAAGAAATCACTGGATCCATCAAAACTCGTATCTACAGCAGCGCCTCAACCTCCTGAGCAACTCACGCTCCTCCGTTTTGCTCCTTGTCGACTCTATCTCCTATGAAGGTTAACCCTAGCCCTGCGAAACTCTACAGACATCGAACCCGCCATGCTCGAATTCAGGAAAACTCATGTCGAAATGACGAGCATGGCTTCAAGAAGCCAAATTTATTTATACCCTAATTTATAGGATTTTACTGTATTTATTTTGGATTTTTGTTTGAGATGGTGTTTTTTCACGGGTTTCTGGTTGTTTGAAGGAAATAACAACGGCGGAAGGCCTGTTGACTTTGTGGAGAAAATATCTTAAGGTTTGGCGAGTTAAGGAGTATTTATAGAATTTAAGTTGAGGACGTGGCTCTGTTTGATCCAGCGAAAATAGATTTCTTATTGCTTTCGTTTGGCCCGGTTTTGTGGCTAAGCATCATGTTTCGTGGCTCCCTTTTGATTTTTCTTTTAAGGCTTCGGTTGGAGCTTTCTGGATCCAAGAAAATAGCGAAGGCTTGAGAACATGAAACGTGGCCTCTTGTTAATAAATAAACTTAGGATATTTTTTTGTGTAAAAGTTTTAGCGTGCCCCATCACGTAAATAAAGAAATTTCCTTCCTTTACAAACTGTTGTCGACAGAAGTAAACATACCGTTGTAATCAGCTCGGTTCCACGATCCCAAAAATATAATAATACTGGTAGATTAACTCATATTTTGAAACCTCAAAATGTTGATTACAGGGTGCAAAATACTCCAAATAAAAAGTTGCTTATTTAATTAATTAAAAATTATCATAAAATTCTAAAAATTAAATTATCCCTACGTCTCAAAAGAACCTTGTCTAAATTCGAATTCGATATCTAGTTATATTGAATAGACCGTTATGGTCGATAAACGATTCTATAGCGACTATTTCAAAATTTGATTTAGCTGTAAATCAAAATCTTCACAATGAAATTTCAATTTTTTTCTTCCACTAGAAAGATATACTCCACCAGCTCCACACGTTTCTTATTTCACAGAAATCCGATTTAAAACGGCTTCTGTATATTCAGTTGAAGTTCGAATCGCCAATTTACGAACTGCAGTGCCATTTCGAGCTCGATTTTAATTATATTATAATTATACGTTCAAACTGACGTTTATATAATATATTCGTTATTCAAATCAAATTCCAAGCTGAATTAAATATCACAGATGATCCGGTTCACACCATATCGTCATTTCGGCCAATTCTGATTATTTCTGAATTTAATATATTATTTGAATTAAATATTCAACATTATTTAACTCCATGACTATTTAATTCATTATATCACTATTTATATAATTAAATAATTTAATTATAATACCTCTGCCAATGCGGGTCATTACAATTCAATTCATTTCGAAATCGTTTTATATTCAATTCATTTCGAATTTCATCTCAAGATATTCGATTTCGAAATCAATTTTCAATATTCATTTTAAAATGAATAAAATCGATATAAATATCGTTCACGTCAAAATGGCGTAAATCTAATCAACACGGCTTCATATAATTCTATTTTCAAATATTCTATTTCAAATATTCTATTTCAAATATCCTATTTCAAATATTTCTATTTTCAGCAAATGAGTATTTATTTTTGTCAACACACGACTAATCTCAACGAATGAGTACTGTCCACGTGTGACTATTTTTGTTAAATAATTTCGTTCAACACATGACTAATCTCAACGGATGAGTACAATCAACACATGAACCTTTATTTTATAGTGATAAAGATATAAATTTTATTATTAAAATATTTCGTTCAACACATGACTAATCTCAACGGATGAGTACAGTCAACACATGAACATTTACTTTATAATATTCTTTATCTTCTAAATTGGAATGAGGCCCAATCAATCACCATATAATATTAATTATATGGATTTTCATACAACACATGTATATGATAGCATTGAAAAATAATCAACCATCAACCAAAGTGCACTACACTGTATAAGCATCAAATATAAATATCTAACGCTTATGACAGCCTGTCAATCAATCGATTGACATATTTAATCAATCAGGATGAGTGAACTTAAAATTTCATCCCAACACCCGTGTGGGGTTTCAAACAATCAAACACAGATTCTATTTGTGCAGTTGGGCGATGTGTAAAATTTATCGACCCAATCAATGTCAGTCAAATCAGTGTACATAAACAAACCGTCCGGTTTGTAAATGAGTATTTTATTCACTTCACGTTTAAAATTATATTTTTAATGATAAATTTTTTTATTTCAATACATGAATTTCTATTCAGTTCATTCTTTAAATAAAATGAAATTTTTATATTTCTAACGTATTTTAGAAAATTTCAGCGGCATAACGGCATGATACTAGAAACGGGACAAGGCCTAGCCTTATCCCCGGTCTAGTGAAGGCCCACGCCATTCACGCATCAATCAAATCAATTTCATTTCACCAAACAATTCAATTCAAACCAAAGCATCTAACTAATTTATGCAACCAAACAAACAAGTCCATGGTCTGTGGACGATTGTGTCGGGTGCTACTAAGCACCGTCTGTATCCTAGTATATATATAACTAGAAAAAGAAATTGAAAGGTGAGAAATTCTCACCGACAGCTATCCAACTTCACGACACTTCCTTGATAGAAATCTTCATTGTTCTCGCCCTTTGTCGCTTTCGTTGTCCACTTTCACTACATATGTAAAAATCACATTTTTATATACTGATGTCTTTAAAATAAAAATCACATTTTTATTTATTCACTTTCAGTTTAAAAATCATATTTTTATAATCACTTCATATATTTAAAAATCGAATTTTTACCCCGTTATTCAATATATAAAAATCGAATTTTTACTATGCTATTCAATATATAAAAATCGAATTTTTAGTTCGCTATTCAGTGTATAAAAATCGAATTTTTACTTCGACGCTATATGGATAAAAATTCTATTTTATCACGCTATTCTCTATATAAAGTTTCCACCTTTTCAAAAATAGATCTTTCACCTTTTCTACAATAAAGATTTCGCCTTTTCTAAAATAAAGATTTCGCCTTTTCTAAAATAA
Organism: Allium sativum; assembly: GCA_030737875.1. NCBI lineage: Eukaryota > Viridiplantae > Streptophyta > Magnoliopsida > Asparagales > Amaryllidaceae > Allium > Allium sativum. The sequence goes on from CM060918.1 coordinate 470,982,932, forward strand.
AGATTTCGTCTTTTCTTTCACTCTTTCCATAGAAAAATTATTTTCCCTTCATTATAAAAATCAAATTTTTATTTCTCTACACATATAAAGATGCTATCTTTAATATTCCTATCATGTAAAAATTATATTTTTAATTATCTACATAAACAAGAATCATATTTTTACATCTCCTATATAATAAAGATTATATTTTTAATACTTTAAAAATATAAAAATCATATTTTTATTACTTTAAAAATATAAAAATCATATCTTTTGCATTTTAAAATCTAAACTTCTCCTAAATTAAAAATCTAATCTTTTCAGTTTTAATAACTAAAAAAAAAATCAGTTTTTCAAACAAAGGAAAAATCAGTTTTAAAAGCTAACAAGAATCAGTGAAACTTACAGAGAGGGGGGGGTTTGCAGCGCCGCCGAGGTCTGGGGGGGGGGGGGGGGAGTATCGCGTCGCTTCTGGCGAGGAGGGGGGGTCTCCGGGAGGCGCTGGAGGGAGGTGGAGGCCTGGGCGAGGGGTGGAGGTGGGTGGCGACGCGGCTGAGGCCGCGGTGGACGAAGGAGGGGAAGAGGAGCAAGACGCGAGGGCGAGGGGGTTGCTGGAGATGGCGGCGCACCTCCTAAGGGGGGGGGGGGGCGCGATGGCGTCGGCGGTGGGTTCCCCCCTCCGCGTCGCCCCTCTCTGATTTGTTGTTTTTTTTCTTTTTTTTCCTGCTGAACGAAGAAATAGGGGGGGAGGGGCCAGAGAGATTTAAGGGGAGGGAGAGAGAACTTTAGTTTTTAATTATTTTAATTATTTTATTTCACCGCAAAAAGCAACCTTTATTTTCGACCTCTAAACGAGGCCCACCGCCTGTCGTCCATAGCTAATTACCCCCATTCCGAACACAATGGGATATGTATCGCAAGCTGATTTGATCGTTTCGATCAGTTTTCATCAAAATCAACATATAACTCTATATATTAACTTTAAACGCGCATTTCAATTTACTGGGGTCATATACTAACTCGAAAAATTGCAGAAAAATATTTTCTAGCTTCGTATTGACGATACGGTCCTAACAAAACTAGTTTCGTCGAATTCTGAGACCGTTGGAAAAATGGCCAATTTCCAGTCGATTAAAATCAACTAAAACTGGTCAAACGCGTTTTCCTTTGCCACGCTCACATATTGATTCGAAAAATTATGAAATTTGGAATCTAGCAATTATTTGACATAACGGACCCAACAAAAGTGGTTTCGTCGAAATCCGAGGTCGTTTGCAAAATTTCCATTTTTAAGGGCCTGAATTCCATAGCGACTATTCAGAATTTTCAACTGGACATATCTTTTGATTCCCGCTATGAAATTTTGATTTTTCGGATTCGTTGGAAAGATATCATCAATTAGATCCTAATGTTTTTGGTTTCACTAAAATCCGGATTGTTTTGCACCCGGTACATTCAATTGAAGTTTGAAATCGAATTATCGAACTACCGCGCCATTTTCAATTCTATTTATAATTATATTTAAATATTTATATTCTAACGACGACGTATATAATATATACGTTGAATTCTATTCAAAATAAATTTTCTCGTCAATATTATTTAAAATAATCTATTTTAAATAATCAAAATTTGCTAAAATTGCCAAAATAAAAAAATTTAAACTGACTCAGAATTTCCGGGTTATTACAATCTCCCCCACTTAAGACTTTTCGTCCCCGAAAAGGAACAAAGTCGAAAGTGGTTTGATTAATCAGCTCTACGTTCGATCTGGCTTCCATTCTCTAACTTTTCAGTTTCTGAGAATTTTCAAATTTTCAAAAATTTGGCTAACACCCTAAATTTTCGAAAAATTTCGCCATAACCTCCCCTGCACCGGGAGCCACGGGAAAATCCCAAAATTGCCATATAGGCCTTCTGATCTCAAAAAGAAAAAGAAAACGCCAAGCGGCTAGCCAATAGGCTCATAAAATCATCATCACCCAAACAAAACAGTAAATTATGTAGTAAACATGTACCTATTTGTCGGGCAAACAAATTTTATTCTCTGCTCTAGCCTCCTTGCTATGACATGTTCAATGTAAGTATATGTATATGCAAGCAAATGCGACCAATTTTCAATATAATTCAATATTTGATGCAATTAGGCATAATGGTTAAAAATTATCAAACAAATAAACAAACAACACAAACATCAATCAATTGGTGGATTAACGTTTCAAATTCATAATTTTGATATATATATTGGAAATCTTGTTTTTGATGCCAATTCACAACAATGTGTCTAACTATATTAGTTTTGGTTCTCATACCAGTCTAATGGAAATATATAGATATCACACCTTCGAAACACGAAAATAAATACTGGTGATGACGCGTCAATCATCAGAACCAGGTCCGGGCGACTAGAGTGTGATTTTATATCTACCTAATATATTAAAACTTCGAATATACGTTCATGACGCGTATATGCAAAATCTTTATATACTAGATTCTCCATATTCAAAATAAATAAATAATCAAATACGTATAAAGCGATTTAAATTTTCAAAACAAAATTGTTTTCTTTTGAAAAATATACTCTTCACACTCGCTCTAGGATACTACTGATCCTATCTCTAACGAGTCATCCTAATTGGATATTACTAATCCAATATCTGATGAATTCTTTCGTATGGTTCTAATGTGTCTTGTTCTCGAGCTCTGTAAACCAAAGCTCTGATACCAAATGTGACAGCCAGGAATTCCGCTCGATCCGAATCAGTTGTTAAACCGATCTAGACCGTTCGAAACCCCTGATCGTTTGAGAACAGGACAAATCAAAACGCAGACGGAAGAACATTTCATTGTATATTACAACAATCCCATCAGAATACAAGAATATACAGAGTATAATTGAATAAATTACATTCGATAAATATCAGAGATTACAATAAATTACATAGCAGCGGAAAATAATACAAAGCACAACTGAAGGTGATATACGGATACAGAGCTTTCCGGATATCATTCCAGCTGTAAACCAGGATCCTGTGAATATAAATCTGCAAAAACAAAACTACTAGCTGCCCATGCGGAAATAAGGGCACCCAGAGTTTAGGTTAAAACAATAAACTCCAGGTCAGTCATGTGACAAGTGTGAGAACTAAAACGGTTATTAATCTTTATTTTCAAAGTTAGGTAAATCAAGGGACCACGCCGTATAACACGGAACGGGTTTCCTCCCAAGAATACCAGTGCATAAAACAACAGCGCAATGCTAAATAAAGAAAAATGAAGCTGTTATAAGACCCAGGTCCTATCACACAATGCAACGCAAGCCGGGGGATAGGGTTTTCCCTTATAACAGCCAAAGCATGCTTGATACGTTTAAAACAAATCATTTGATACTATAATAAGTGTATAGTGTCAAAACATTTCAATCATAAATATCAAGCATAGGCGGCATAGCTACCCTCTACTATGTCGCCATACTAGTTCTACAATTAAAACCGAATTACACGTATTGGAAATTGGATTCCATCATGAGTCGAGGCAAGGGGCAAGCTCCTCTCCGCGTTCGAGACACTCTAGCAAATGCCTCAGGGTTACGCACTCTGGGCAACCCCGGATCCTCCAAGGCCGGTCCTCACTTACGTTAGAGGATTGGTTATTCCTGAACACACGTTTCCCGGTCCTTACAGTCCTATAATCGAGGCGCCTCGCATTCCAACAACCACATAGGTGAAAAGTATATAAATGTCAGGGCTGGTAAGTCACTGACACCACCATAACTAGAAAGAAACGTCATGCCCTGCTTGGGTCCTTATCCCATTTTTGACTCATACCGAGGTGTGAAGCCCGCGAATTCACGTTATACACAAAGCTGCCACCTAGGCCATGCTTTGATCATCAACCACAAGACTTTGCTTTTCAACAGAAGCCTTGATCGTTGCATCTCAGCGTGCCACACAGGCAATTCATGCCATGCGATTGATATCTATCGATATATAACCTCTAAGCTCGTACGTCTCAGAGAAGGGCGTTAAGCAAAAGAATAAATTCTCCACCGCCAAACAGATGTATATTTAATAGAAATCAATCAACATAGAATAAAATCCAATGTCAGACACACAATCCATTTACAAGTTCATTCTGGGTATGAACGAAACCGGAGGCACTTTCCTCGCATATCCATCCATCTCCAAGTACGCCTGGACGACCACCAACTATTTCCATCCTCTTGGGTGTACTGCCCAATCAGGATCGTCAGTAATTATCCAAACGATGTGAAGACTTCCGGTCTTCAACCACCGTCTTCATCTTCGACATATCGTCGAATCGGTTATTCAGAATGGGTGTAAACCCGGCCTTTCCGAACAACCCGCGTATATTAAAAACAAATGTTACACAAACTCAACATACGCCTCATTCCAATTCAGAATATTCTTTTATTCACAAAATCACATTTTTAGGGAAAGGTTCCCATTAATTTTATCCAAGATAAATTCTTTAAAATTTATCCTTTAATCTTCCTTTGGATGACATTTCAAACCAAATTATGGTTTTCTAATCTAGTCGAGATTAGCGAACCACACCGAAGTAATTATTTATTTTATTTCCCAATCCCAACCTATTCATCCCATGAAGCAAAACTGGCAATACTCCATATTTAGCACCACAGTGTTATCGGTAAGATTAATTACCATTTCACGTTCAAATCTAATTAAAGATTTAACTGTCGCTTTGGAGCAAAACTGGCAATACTCCATTCTCGCTCATTTCTAAATTTGATAATTTAGATTATAGATTTACATTTCAATCTAATTGCAGATTCGTTAAAACTTTTTTTTTTACTGGGTTAAAGAACTAGGTGTTATTTAAAACACAGTTCACGACAAACCCAAATCACATTCTATTTATTATCGGGTTAAAGAACTAGTGTTATTTAAAACACAATTCACGATAAACCCATTTCAAATCCAATCGTTATATGTTAGAAATTCCGATTATTTAAAACCCCTTTTTAAATCTAATTTATTTATTTAAAAACAAAAACCCGGGTTTTAAATTGAGTTCAAACTAGTTCATTTCGATAAAAATCTATTTTTATCTTTTCAAATATGGAGTTTTTCATCCCAATTTTTCCCAAATCATTTCTTATGATTTTACACAAATTATTGACATTTTTAATAATTTTATTAAGGCCCGTACAATCGATTTCCAACAATGGCCATCGAACTGCACTTACAGCGACCTTTTTCAAATTTGATTTGGACGTATCTCCAAATCCAACCGTTAGATTTCAAATTTCAAATATTCGTTAGAAAGCTCTTTTCGATACGAACCCAACGGTTTCGGTTTTAGGAGAATCCGACGGTCGGATCTCCCGTAATGTCCGTTTGAAATAAATGGTCGAAATTCACGAACTGCCGCGGCGCGGCGCGTTCTATTCAGGTCATTATATTATATATATAATATATAATATATACTTCGTCGATTTCTATTTAAAAATGAATTTTATAAATCGTTTTAAATTTGTTTCAAAAACAATTTTCAACTTCCATTTCAATTCAAATAAAAATTGAATTCTTCCTTATAAATTCGTTTTAAAATTCATTTCTATTCAATTCAAATTTCAATTCAATTTGAATTCATTTCAATTCGGTTTCAATTCAATTCAAATTCATTTTCAATTCAATTCGAATTCTTTTTCAATTCAATTCGAGTTCGTTATCTATTCAATTCAAATTCAATTGATTTTCTATTCGATTCAATTCAAATTGGTTTTCTATTCGATTCAATTCAAATTGGCTTTCTATTCGATTCAATTCAAATTGGTTTTCTATTCGATTCAATTCAAATTGGTTTTCTATTCGATTCAATTCAAATTTCATTATATATTTAATTGAAATCAAATTCGTTATCTATTCAATTCAAATTTAAAATCGCTTTATATTCAATTCATTTCGAAATCGTTTTATATTCAATTCATTTCGAAATCGTTTTATATTCAATTCATTTCGAATTTCATTTCAAGATATTCGATTTCGAAATCACTTTTCAATATTCATTTTAAAATGAATAAAATCGATATAAATATCGTTCACGTCAAAATGGCGTAAATCTAATCAACAGGCTTCATATAATTATATTTTCAAATATTCTATTTCAAATATTCTATTTCAAATATCCTATTTCAAATATTTCTATTTTCAACAAATGAGTGTTTATTTTTGTCAACACACGACTAATCTCAACGAATGCATACTGTCCACGTGTGACTATTTTTGTTAAATAATTTCGTTCAACACATGACTAATCTGAACGGATGAGTACAGTCAACACATGAACCTTTATTTTATAGTGATAAAGATATAAATTTTATTATTAAAATATTTCGTTCAACACATGACTAATCTCAACGGATGAGTACAGTCAACACATGAACATTTACTTTATAATATTCTTTATCTTCTAAATTGGAATAAGGCCCAATCAATCACCATATAATATTAATTATATGGATTTTCATACAACACATGTATATGATAGCATTGAAAAATAATCAACCATCAACCAAAGTGCACTACACTGTATAAGCATCAAATATAAATATCTAACGCTTATGACAGCCTGTCAATCAATCGATCGACATATTTAATCAATCAGGATGAGTGAACTTCAAATTTCATCCCAACACCCGTGTGGGGTTTCAAACAATCAAACACAGATTCTATTTGTGCAGTTGGGCGATGTGTAAAATTTATCGACCCAATCAATGTCAGTCAAATCGGTGTACATAAACAAACCGTCTGGTTTGTAAATGAGTATTTTATTCACTTCACGTTAAAAAATATATTTTTAATGATTAAATATTTTATTTCAATACATGAATTTCTATTCAGTTCATTCTTTAAATAAAATGATATTTTTATATTTCTAACATATTTTAGAAAATTTCGGCGGCATAACGGCACGATACTAGAAACGGGACAAGGCCTAGCCTTATCCCCAGTCTAGTGAAGGCCCACGCCATTCACACATCAATCAAATCAATTTCATTTCACCAAACAATTCAATTCAAACCAAAGCATCTAACTAATTTATGCAACCAAACAAACAAGTCCATGGTCTGTGGACGATTGTGTCGGGTGCTACTAAGCACCGTCTGCATCCTAGTTATATATATATATATATATAACTAGAAAAAGAAATTGAAAGGTGAGAAATTCTCACCGACAGCTATCCAACTTCACGACACTTCCTTGATAGAAATCTTCATCGTTCTCGCCCTTTGTCGCTTTCGTTGTCCGCTTTCACTACATATGTAAAAATTACATTTTACTGATGTCTTTAAAATAAAAATCACATTTTTATTTATTCACTTTCAATTTAAAAATCATATTTTTATAATCACTTCATATTTAAAAATCGAATTTTTTCCCCGTTATTCAATATATAAAAATCGAATTTTTACTATGCTATTCAATATATAAAAATCGAGTTTTTACTTCGTTATTCAATATATAAAAATCGAATTTTTACTTCGATGCTATATGGATAAAAATTCTATTTTATCACGCTATTCTCTATATAAAGTTTCCGCCTTTTCAAAAATAGATCTTTCACCTTTTCTACAATAAAGATTTCGCCTTTTCTAAAATAAAGATTTCGCCTTTTCTAAAATAAAGATTTCGCCTTTTCTAAAATAAAGATTTCGCCTTTTCTTTGACTCTTTCTATAGAAAAATTATATTTCCCTTCATTATAAAAATCAAATTTTTATTTCTCTACACATATAAAGATGCTATCTTTAATATTCCTATCATGTAAAAATTATATTTTTAATTATCTACATAAAGAAGAATCATATTTTTACATCTCCTAGTAAAGATTATATTTTTAATACTTTAAAAATATAAAAATCATATTTTTATTACTTTAAAAATATAAAAATCATATATTTTGCATTTTAAAATCTAAACTTCTCCTAAATTAAAAATATAATCTTTTCAGTTTTAATAACTAAAAAAAATCAGTTTTTCAAACAAAGGAAAAATCAGTTTTAAAAGCTAACAAGAATCAGTGAAACTTACAGGGGGGGGGGGGGTTTGCAGCGCCGCCGAGGTCTGGGGGGGGGAGTATCGCGTCGCTTCTGGCGAGGAGGGGGGTCTCTGCGAGGCGCTGGAGGGAGGTGGAGGCCTGGGCGAGGGGCGGAGGTGGGTGGCGACGCGGCTGAGGCCGCGGTGGACGAAGGAGGGGAAGAGGAGCGAGACGCGAGGGCGAGGGGGTTGCTGGAGATGGCGGCGCACCTCCTGAGGGGGGGTGCGATGGCGTCGGCGGTGGGTTCCCCCCTCCGCGTCGCCCCTCTCTGATTTGTTGTTTTTTTTTCTTTTTTTTTTCGTGCTGAACGAAGAAATGGGGGGGAGGGGCCAGCGAGATTTAAGGGGAGGGAGAGAGAACTTTAGTTTTTAATTATTTTAATTATTTTATTTCACCGCAAAAAGCAACCTTTATTTTCGACCTCTAAACGAGGCCCACCACCTGTCGTCCATAGCTAGTTACCCCCATTCC